>OU015527.1:10400185-11600185 GCA_907165065.1 Caprimulgus europaeus
TCTAACACACCAAATACATAAATGAGGTTAAGTGAAGGGATATTTAGATTTGCAGGTCTTGACAAATTGCCTGTGTTGACAAGACATGCACATTTCCAGGTATGCCCAGAAGCAAACCAACTTAGATAACCTTAACAGGGAAAATTGATGCATCTCTCTCTACTGTGGACATCTCCAGGGTAGAAAGCAGTCAAAAAAGGGGTTGGGTCTGAAAATGCAGAGTTTGGATTCGGGTACCAATGGGGCAGCTAGGTAGAGTTTAAGTTCTTAGTGGAAATTAACATCCAGAATAACAAAAATGTGAATTGGCAAGAAGAAAGGACATGGACATTCTCAAATTGGGCACTAAAATGTATTCAATTTTTATTTTCTCTCTACCTCAATTTGCATCCTTGTAATTTTCATAGTTGTTCTGAAAATGAATTGATTAATACTTTTGTGCCTCCAGATGTTATATGAAAATCATGGGCAAATCTAGGAGAAATTTAATAGTCTTGTTTTCACATTAGGGTCAAAAAAGTGTACTATACTATACATTATCATATATGGGTTATATATTGAAAAATGAATTAATGAGCTTGTAAATAATTTCCATGTGCTAAATTAGTAGGTGGTCTTTCAAAAAAGTAGGCTAAGCACATGTCCTGCAAGCTTGCATCAGCATGCATAGAGGTGTTAACTAAGGTTTCACAGGCAAGAGTCACGCCAGCTCCTCCTGGCTGTGGAGCGCTTGCCTTTGCCTTTTATAAAAGTTCTTGTGCTGTTGTTTGGGAGCAAATGTTTTGGTGGGTTTTTTGTTTTGTTTTGTTTTGGGTTTTTTGGTTGTTTGGGGGGGTTTTTTTGTAATTTTGTAAATAATAGTACTTAGAATTTTTGAAAGAGTTGATGCCTATCCCAGAGGGTCTCTGAGGTAGAGCTGGAAACAGGCTTTTTAAAATGCTTCCTCAAGTGTTTACTAAGTTGGAACATTGAATTTGATTTGGCTGTGCTCATGCTCCTTTTGTTTACTTTTTGTGAATATTTTAGCTAATAGGTTTACTGTTAGGATTGTTCATAGAAACAGCATATTTTAGGCAAATATTTCAAAAATTTCACAGATAATATATTTTACACTGACTAATTTAAATGTTTTCATTAGAAACTTACTTATAAGCTTTACTGTTTTTAATGTATGTTTTATTATGCAATCATTAAATCAGGAAGTATGTCTATGCACACATGGTTTTACATTTAGTTAGGAACAACTAACTGCTGGGTTAAACAGCAACTACCAAGAGGACACTGGAGATCACCCACTTGAATCTCAAGAATTCCAGATATTAAACACTTAAAACAATGCAGTATAAATCCTCAGACCTTTTCATTCCCTTAGATGCTGTCCTTCGCATAAGCCAGTCTTAAAGTCTGTATTTCAAGTGTCAGGATGTGTTGTGATATTGTTAGGTAGATCAAAGGATGCAAGAAAACAGATACTGCAAAGTTTTCATAGAAAACAGAAAATCCTGAACTGAGATAATGACCTATGTAGCAGAGGAAAAAATTTCTAATAATTTCAGTTTTAAAGTCTGTTTAAATGTAATTCTTTATCTACAAATTCTCTTGCAGGTTGGAAATTTTATATAGAATTTCGTCATCTTTTTTAAAACCTTTCCCTTAACCTTTAAGAAAATAAATAATAATCATGTTTGTGTCTCTCTAATATAAACACAATTAACATCAGTGGTATATGGAATTAATTCTGCCTGTAAGGAAAGAGCTTCACAATTAAATCATAGATTTGCTGCTGTGCAGTTTGAAGACGTGAGCTTTGCTCACAAGACAATGGGATAATACACCATATTCCATAGATTCTCATTACATGTCTTGTGTCAGCAAAATTATATTAGGCAATCTCACCACTTGCATCAGCTCATATTAATATTATTTGTAAGACAAAATGGTCCTTGATATTATGCTTCTACTCATTATCAGAAAGAATTTTGCCTTAGAATGTTAATATTAAAGTTTATATATGATAACATTACTATTTGTTTTAATAACTTCCAATAAAAACAACTACTGTTTTAGTGACTCATTTTATTTTCTTGTATTTCCTGGCAAGTACTCCATGTCTTTTTAAGGAATACAAAAACAAGTTGGCTGCAGCTCAGCTGGGAGGATGATCCCGTAGGCTGTGCTTGGTGGAGGCTTCCATTTTAACCAGTGGTCTGGAGAGGGCACACAGGATGGGCTACCTTTGTCAGCTTCTACATTATCCTCTTTTGTACTGAAACACTATAAAACAACATTAATTAAGACTTCAAATGTAATGGAAAACTGATAATCATGAAATAAAAGTGAGCCAGAGAAAGACTGAAAAAAAAAAAAAGAGGTGGGATACCATCAACTCCATCTGGGACAGACGATATCGACATCAGCTCATGGAGTGGCAGCTGCTTGGGTGCACAACAGCATGCATTACCTACAAAACCATAAAGCAGTAACTACATATGGAGAATATGCTACCAACTGCAGTTTTGTTTTCTGTTTTGTCTTGTTTTGTTGTTTTGTTTTATTTTCTCAAGGAATAATATGAAAAAACAAGTTCAGATTGCATTTTGGCATAATTAAACACACTTCAAATTCAAGAACAAATTCACTGTCCGTGCGTAACCGATGCTTTCAGTGGATATAATGCATATGCATTGTCAGATCATTCCACATTATGTATTATTTGAAATATTGGAGCCTACTTACAAAAAGGAAATCACAGAAAATGTAATTGTGTGGGTATAATTTGGGAAATATATTAAGTTCTGTTAATAGTTTAAAGAAAATTGTAAACCCTGAAGTATACAAATGTAGTTCTAATTAGTGCCCTATCAAAGATATTTCAGAAAAAAAAAAAAAAAGAATTTCAAACCTTTGTAAATTATTTCTTGGCCAGTTTAACATATTTGTTATTGCTCATTGTGATTTAGGACAGTAAACATTTTCACTGTTCTTTCTTTTCAGGAAGAAGCAAACCATTCAGACCCAAAACTGAGGGCTGTTCTTACTCTGTTTAGATCTTAACAAGAATGTGGAATCTTCTTCTTTCAGCATTTGTGTTTGTTTCGGTGTTCTACTTTGCCTAGTCTAGTTTATGTTTCCACCTAAAATGGGCAAATTCTACAGTTATTTAAATCCATCCAACCCTATCGACCTCAACCATATTCTTACTCTGATTTACAGCCTCATTAGGATTTTAATGATGTAAATTAAAGTAGAATTTGCTCCTAAATCTTCACTCTGAATTAAAGTGTATGCACCTCTCGGTGCAGGGTGTGGGAGTGTGTGCCTCAAACAGGGAACACACAGCTAAAACTTGGCAGGCAAGGTCTCGGCTAGAGGGTGGATTTTTTATTTAATTATTTTTTTTTTAATGTTGAGATCACTTTTTTCCTTAGATAAGCAAGTGCACATTCCCATGTATCTTGTAAAATCTTTAACAGTTCTACACATGCATGTACAAGTGTAGTGCTGTTTTTACAAGATAGACAACAATTCTTACTCACATATCTTTCTAATGAGAGAATCAAGTCATCAGTCTAAATATATTTGGTTTTAATGAAGTTGCAAGACTATGGAAAGAATAGACTCTTAGCAGCTCTTGGTACTTTCCTGGAGAACCTGTAGTACAGAATATGTCTTCCTGCACCAGAAGTCCTGTCCTAAAAATCTCTAAATGGGAAATTGTGTGTCTGTTGAATTTATTTATTTATTTATTTTATTTAGAAACCTTAGCCTTAAAGCCTGATCCAAAGCTCACAGAAGAAAAATTCTCATTAACTTCAGCAGCCTGAATCAGTTCCTGAAAAACAAAATACCGTGTATCACTTTCAGTATCTTCTATAAATTTAAGTCAGAAAACCTTTGTTGCTTCTAACACACCATGTATTAAACAGTAGCTATGAAGGACTTAATATTTAAATAATTGCACAGACCCCATTGTGTTTAAATGTATTTTACAGCAGAAGATGGGGAGTGCCATAAGCAGCACGTTAACTCTGCCCTTATATTCTCTGTACAGCAGATCTATGTGTGACTCCTAGCAGAGACCCACGTTACCTGACATCATTCTCCTCTCACCCTCAAAACTTCACCAAAGAAGGTATTTGCCAGAACTTGCTCCAGAAGAGTAATACCCATACAGTCTTCTCTTTAAAAAAAATTAGAAAAGCAGAATGGTGAGAGATCAGAATGACCTTTGATCTGATATGCTGAACCTGGAGTTCATTCAGCCGTCGCCATCCAAATGCCAATACATCATAAACAGTGTCACATATATTATATACCATTAATTAATGGAGAATGATGGTGAGGCCAGTAACACCACTACCATGGTTGAAGGTGCTTGACCAGGGATGTAGATTCACAATTGCAACAAGATCATTAGTGCAAGATCAGGCTGCATGTCATATGGACAGGTTTGAATAATTATGCACCAGAGGAAGACATCAAGAAATTTTTGCTTCTATTAAATTAGGACTGTTTTGTTCTGAGTTTATTTTAAAGTTGATTACTTTTAGTAATAGGTGAAGTGCTGCAGAGTCAAGAAGCAGAAGAATTTTTAAAGATCTTACATAACCCTGGTGATATTTTTAAGCATATTAATTGGCAGGTGCTTCTCACAAATAAGGAGGTGACTTTCTGAAAATATATATTGCCCTTGAGTATAGCATGGCTTGTTTTATAGCTTTTTATCAACAACAGAATTCATCACCTGTAAAAATTAAGAAAGTGGCACTAGTTTTTGGAAAGAAGTAATCAGGTGAAAGCTTTTCTCCCTGAAACAAAATGAAGCTGTGAATAGACCAGAACAGGGAGGAAACACAATCAAAACCAGGCAATTTTCAAATTCAGCACAAATGTTCTGGCTCCCCATACCTTTCCCTTATGCCCCCCCCACAATCTATCAGTGGTTGCAAGTGCTTGGGACCCCATTGTCTCACCAAAGTGATCACTGCATCAAGATTATTTGCACAAGTGAAGTTTGCAGGATCCGGTCAGCAGTACACGCAGTACGTGCCCATGGGTGGGCAGTGGCAAGCCCCATCCCTCAGCTGCCTCCAGTCCTCAGGGCTGAAAAAGGCAGCTCATGGAAAGAGGAGAGAAAAAAAAATCAAGGGTTTAATCACAGTGCTGTCAGTAATTGGTTTATGTTCATTTTCTCCCTCTTGCTCAGTGCAGAGAAATGCTTGGATCGTGCTGCATACACACAAAACAATCGGGTGCTGTGTACATCACCTTGGGGGTGACAGAGGGGGCATTTCCCCATAAATGTTTATGTATCGATACACAGAAACCTCTCTTAGTAGGGTTTTTCTGGATATCTTAATTCTGCTGATGCAAAGTGAGAGTGAAATTACAGGTGCCAGTTTGCAATGTGGAATGCTGATAAACAACTTGCCATTTCGCAGTGGCTGGTCACATCTGGAGCCTTTTGGGATGCAAAAGTACTGGAGGATTATTGCAAAACTTAGAGACACTTATGCTACCATAACTTTTGTTTTTAACCTAAATTTGTGGATTTTTTTTTTCTTTTGGAGGATTTTACGGGTTATGTTATACTTATGTAGCTAGCCAGCTAAGTCAGCAGGAAAGCTGTCAGTCCTATAGCTCTTGTCAGAAAACTTTTCTAGTTTGACCTTAGACTGAGACAGGCTGGTATAAAACCATGGATCAGTGGATTGTGTTTCATTAATTTCAGCATATTTTAAAACCCCATAATCTACCGTCCCCAGCACTGAGCTATCACTCTGACAAGTTAGTGTGCAGTGTCCCACACCATTGTACCATGCTGAAAAACACCTGCATGATAAATTTAATTTGTTCTTTTTCCACCTTTAAGTTATCACAATACTTCCATAACATAGAAAATCGACTAGAGATGGATAGATGGATCCACAACACAGAGTGTGAAGGCTATGGCAGTAAGAGTCCCTCACTCTTGCATTTTGTTATTTTTATGGTTATTCCTTTACGGACTACATTGATATAACATCCAATCTGATTTTATGTATCACTGCAGTCTTCTACCATTTTCCAAGCACTCAGCTACTTGTTCTTGAAAATCCATGCTGAAACTGAGAGGCTGTTATGAATTAATATCTGTTTATAATATTGTCATTTCTATTTGCTAGCATGTCTACGGAAGCACAAAAGGGCTCGAGAAAGGTTTCACTCCTCATGCCTCTCGTACACAGTAGCATTTTGAAATCCTTGCAAAATTTCCACCAGGTCACTGTAGTAATAATTATGCATGTATGCAGTTAATGTTCCCTGACTGCTTCTGATCCGCTATGTCTGTTCCCTTTCTGTGCTCTCCCATTGAGATCATACAGTCTGAACATAACACACAGCAGACTGGTCAGAACTCCATGCCCTAGCAAATCTATAAACCCTGCTCATGGAAGAAATATTCTGAACCACACAAAATAAAAACCTAAATGCTAGTATGCAGATTTTTTTATTTTTTTCCCCCTAACATTTAGTATGTGCTTGTGGAGGAAATATCTGAAACGGCTTTGATGTATTTTCTGTGATTATCCACAATTTCCTGTTATGTAAGGTATCTCTCAGGAGACTTTATACTCAAGAATAGGTTGCATTGGGAATTATAACTAAGATCTGGCCCAGTCTGGTTTTTTAGCTCACTGAGCATTACTGTTGCGGAGAGCACTGTATTTTTCCTATACTGTTTAGTGTGTTTATATAAAATATTCACTCTGAAACTAAGAATGCTCCAAATTTATCCTCTTGTGGCACACATGATCCTTCATGAGAATCTAGTTAAATATAGTTTGTTTTGCTTCAGAGAAGATATTGTCAAGTTTGGTCTGGCTTTCTTCCCCCTTCTGTTTGAAGGTCAGTGATCATTTAGGACAGTTTTCTATCATGCATTTCAAATGCTAAAGCGGTGTTTGCAGCAGGATATGAGCCATCATTTATCAGTGAATCTCCAGATTTGTTCTTCAGCCCCTTTCTGGTAATGTGGTGCAGAGAAGTCTGGTTTCACTGAAGCTCACACTTGATGATGGTAAACATCTATAACTATGTGCCTTCAGTCTGTAGTCCTGTGACAATGCCACACGCATTACTTCTATCCCATCGAGAAGCAATTGGTTGAACATTAAGAGCTGTGGGAAGATAAATATGACAGTTCTTCCCCTTGACCATATGTGCTGGCTGCTGGTGTCACCTTTGGCAGGTTTTTTGGGAAGCACAGGGTGAGGAAGGTAATACCAAAGTTGGACACTCACCTTAGAGCTCATCAGCTTTGCCACCTCCCCCATCCAAGGACATGATCATCCTTCTTCCACTTTTGTGCCTTTTTTGTAGCACCTCCTCTCTCAGCTTCAGATCTGACAATGTCTTTGGCTTTCTTACTGTTCTCTTCCAGCTGCTGCATTCAAAGACTGTCCTGCTCCTACTTCCATCTTATTCCACTCCTCCAGCCCAAAACAGCTTTGCACAAAGACTATATGCCTTTGTTTGCAAATGTCAGTGCACGTATAAAGACCTACCAGCATATGCAGGGCTTTTTCCATTGTTTCCCGTACCTAAAGCTGCCTGATTTGCCTTTCTTGACATTTTCTATGTGCAAAACATCAGCAGACAACTTCTTCACAGCTCCATGGCTCAGTGCAGAAATAACTATAGCTTTAAAATTTTGCCAGTAAAATGTTTTAAGAGATATTTAAACCTTTAAATGTGTCACATATATTCAGTTTTTATTAACTGAGCCAGCTAATAACATACAGATTTCCTTCATTATTTTTGCCTTACCTTTTTGCAGACAACAGGGGCCCTGGTTACCCCATTGCTTTTAGTGCCTTCCTTTTCCCCATCCCTGCATTCCAGCACCCCAAAGGGAACAGAGAAACTTTCACATTCAGTTAAAATATACTGAAAATTCTGTACTTTTGGCTGAGACTTCCATGCTATCTTCAGGCAAACAAAACAGAATTAAGAAGTGGCTGCCTTGCTGCACCTTCGGGGGACCCCGGCATTTGTTTTGTTGTGCTCTGTTAGCCAGTGTAACACACCTACGCGTGCTATGCGGATTCCTTGCCCGCAACACGTGACATTGTGTTAGATTTTACTTCACCAAGGAATATTTTCTTGACCCTGACTCTGCTGGCAGCAATCCAGAGGTCTTTCAACAAAGCACTGGCTCAACAGTGTACACAAAACCACCCCTTCGGAGCACGGCACAGAGGCTCAGCACACCATCCTGCATCGTCAGCAGGCAGAGAGCAAGAATTACAAAGATTTACAGCTCTCCAAATACTGCTGATTCATGGACAAAACCGGAATTAAATTGTACGATATTAGTACTATTCATAGCCCTTCCACCCCTGTTGCAGGCTGTAATATTTCTAAAGACATTGCTGTTGGTGACAGAAACTGAAGATCATCTGTGAAACTCTCTGACCAGCACTGGATCAGGAAGCACTAATGGTTTCTTACCCACAACTTTACTCTTGTTTGTAAGCTGGGCTTCTCTAACCTACCTAGAAATGCGGCACCTGGGTAACTTGATGAGGAGTGTGACATCCAGATTTAAGGATGCGTTCAAGAAAAAAATATGAAACTTAAAGGTTGCTGTTCAACTGAGAAGCATTATGGATTACTGCAGGAACAGCTGCATCCCAGTATTTCTACTCACTTCAGCAGCTGTAGGACTGGGTGCCTGGATACTACTCTTGACCCTCAAGTCTTTCCCGACAGTTACCTGCAGTACTTCTACTGCATTGGTAAATGATATAATGAATATGGTTAAAAGGAGGGGGATACAAGGGTTAATGAGCTGTTGGCATTTCTCCTCTGCTTTGTGGTCTGCTAAGTGCACAAAATAACTTCATGCCAAATTCAGCACATTTGGGAGTCCTTATCAGAAAGAATCTAAACTTGGGCACAGGAGGTTTATGGTGAAATGGGGATCCCTCTAAAAAGATGTGGTTGTGAGGAATTCACTGATACTGACACTATTTGTGCCAGAGATTAAAAAAAAGCTATGTGGCTTTTAAGCTCCATCCCCAGAGGGGAGCCTAGGACCGGTTGTAAGCCCAGGGGCTGCAGAGCAAAGCAGGGAGCCCCACATGGCAGGCAGGCTGTTGACTGGGGAGATGCCTGGAGATTGCAACCAACAAACCTGGGGAACTCCTGAGTGTTGAACTGTGTTCTTCCTTCTTGTCTGATAATGGTCTAAGATAGTGAACTGCAGAGTGTCTCCTGGGAGTAAGGTAAATGCTCTGATCACTAGTCTGCAGGGTCATATTTACCTTTTCTACATAATCCTCCTGGCATCTAGCACGTTTCTGGGGAGGTGGATCTACCTTCCAGCTAGCCAAGCCTCTTCTGCTCCTATGGTATGTTGAAAAAATGTGGCTAGAGCTGTATTAAATCACAGAACCACAGAATGGTCTGGGTTGGAAGGGACCTCAAAGCTCACCCAGTTCCAACCCCCCTGCCATCAGCAGGGACACCTTCCACTAGACCAGGTTGCTCAAAGCCTCATCCAACCTGGCCTTGAACACTTCCAGGGAGGGGGCAGCCACAGCTTCTCTGGGCAACCTGGGCCAGTGTCTCACCACCCTTTGGGTGAAAAATTTCCTCCTCATATCTCACCTAAATCTCCCCTCTCTTAGATTAAAACCATTTCTCCTTGTGCTGTCACTATCTGTCCATGTAAAAAGTCTTTTTCCCTCCTGTTTATAAGCTCCCTCTAAGTACTGGAAGGCTCCAATCAGGTCTCCCTGAAGCCTTCTCTTCTCTGATCTAAACAAGCCCAGCTCCCTCAACCTTTCTTCATGAGAGAGGAAGGGTCTAACTATTGGAAGGGTCTGATCCTATGTAATATATCCTGAGGATATTTCCTAGAGGCAGCAGCGGGAGCCTGAATAGAAAGACATGCAGTTTCCATAGTGCAGTGGAAGTTAAGGCAGGAGATGTCAAACTGGGCTGTGCAGTGCCTGACAAAATATTGAATCAAAAAGGTACAGCCCACAGGTGCCAGCAGCTGGAAGGGGATATTTTAGACCACAGTATTCTGCTCAGCACTTCACTTCCAGACAAGCCCTTTTTCAGGTACCTGCCTACAGCCTTTACTGAATCTAGCCCATCTAGTTTACATAATATTTTGAAGAATTAAAATGCTGTGCAATTAGTATTGATGTTGTGATAGCTCAGGCAGGATCAGGGCTGCACTGTGCTAAGCTCTTCCAGACGGCTAGATAAAAGTCTCTGATCCATAAAGTAGACAAGGCATTAGTAGAAATACAACAGATAAAGCTGTAAAAACAAAGAAAGCTGCAACAACAGCCCACAACATTTATCTATGCTGAAGGGTTGACAGTCAATCTCATATGGTAGGGAGAAGGGGACAAGGAAAGGTGGCTCTCTGCTTGGCCTCGCGGAGCACTAACTGTTATTACAATCACTATCAAAGTTAGAGGAAATTGCATCCATTTTACTGTTGAAACGTACAAAATGTACAAAGCTTTCTTAGCATCCATAAACAGTTAAATATATTAGAAAATAGAGGACGGGAGCTTGCTGTTGTTCTTCAGTCTCAACTTGTATTGCTTTCAGTGGCCATTTAACCTCGATAAAGACCGAAGGATCCAGGCACAATGTTTTTAATTACAAGTGGCATTTCTAAGCCTTCTGTGGTCAGCACCGAATCCAAAACAGTGACTTCATTTTGGACTATGGCAGTATGGATGCTCTGTGTAAAAGGCAGACTGTGAACTAGTTTCCATCCTTCTTTAATAATAGGTTCACAATCCAAAAAGGAACTTTAAACACTTTAATATTCAGACTTAAAGCTTTCCTTCTGTAAAGGGGTTTATAACCCAGCAATAAAAGACTGCCTTTGAAAGTTGACTTAAAGGGTCTTAGGAAAGCAGTAGATTTTTACATTTAGGCTTCCAGTATTTAAAAAAAGATTTGCTATTGAACAGAGATAAACAAATTGCATGTAGCTTGCAGGACCAAATCTGCCCTGACTTGGTGACAGAGTTAACCTCCTTTGCGCAGTCAAAACGTGCAGGATGCTCTAACGCAGAAACGTTTTCAGTAGTGCTTCCTGCACAGTGAAACTGATGGGGATTGATGTTGCTGGGAGGAGGTTCTGTGGAGCATGGCTCAAGCCAAGCTCTTCTGCAGCTGCAGACCTGTCCCTTACCAGTGAGGGCAAAGACATGCAGAACAAGTGGGAAAGGAGAGACAGCACGCGAGAAATGTAAAGGAAGAACTGAAATGAATGCGAAGATCTGGTTTCTACATGGCAGGTAGCCAGAGGAAAGATTTTTCTACTGGGTAGACAAGGGCTTGTATTCTGCTGAGGAGTAACCAAACCCCACTGAGACTCCTGTGAGCTTTCAAGGAACTGGCAGGAGCCAGGGGAATCCACATGGAAAAAAAACATATTTCATCCAAATTAGATGTGAATGCTCCGATGGATGAGCTATTTACCATGTCCTTTGAGAACATCGTAGGATGTTCACTGTTAGGAGTTTTCTCTTTATCTCAATTACTTATTTCTTTTATTGATTTCAACCCAGTTTGCCTAGTTATACCACTTTCTCCACGGTCTGCTATTCTGTATAAACCCCAAGAATCCATCTTTCCCCTCAGGAAGCTCCTACTGGAGTCAGCTGCAGTGTAACTGAATTGACTGGTAAAGGCTATTTGTATTTGTATTCTTATGGCCTCTAAATGCTGGTACCTTGCCAAACTCCCATGGTTGCCTTTTAGCCAATCTATTTATACTACATATATATGTGAGTGTGTGTGTATGAAACCATAAATTCATCAGCATCTGGACATTTTGCTTTGCTCCTTCTCTAAAATTACCCCTCTTTGTCAGTATTTTTTCTTTGGATGATGCATTCAGAATTAAATATGAAATCACAGCAGAATATTTTATATAACGGTGTAGTGTCTCTTTTCCTTCACACAGAGGAACAAGTCAGTGTTAGAGTAGTTTGTGTTCTTTAAAGATTTCTGTCTCCTTTACTTTACCTGGTAGATAATCATCCTTTTAGGGGCTCTCAGGTGGGTCTTGCTTTTGTTATCCCCTGTCCCCCAGCACCCTTTGAACCACAATCTTCTCTCTCAGATGCCAGCATCACTGACTTCCAGGAAAGCAGCATGTGACACTGGCCATGACACAAAGACCCTGTCCCACGTGGCAGATGGGTCACACATTCCCTGATCACATCAGCAGGCTATGTTCCACTCCTCCACCCTAATCAAGCATGACCATGGCAGAGCTGCCAGACTCAGCAGGAGCCCATGGAGAGCCTTGTGGCTGTATCTCCTCATGGAGGACCAAAGGTGATGTCCTCAGAGTGCTGAGGTCAGGGGCACAGGGCAAGTCTCTGCTGCCTCTTGTCATTGTCCTTTTTCATGAGGTTTGAGCTCCTCTTCCCACATGACTCTTCTGCTTGCAGCCTATCTGAATTAATTTTTCAAGTAAAATTTCATGAGGCAGTATCAAATGCCTTCCTGAAATCCAAATATATTACATCTACTGCTTTCCCATCATCTGCTAATTTTGTAATTCCATCAAAAATGCAATCAAGTTTGTCTGGCGAGGTTTATTCTTTATAAATCCCATGATTCAATTTACCTACCAGTGGAGGATGAAGGACTGAGTCAACCTTTGCAAGCTTAATCAAACTCATCCAAACCTCTGTGTTCAATAGATTGAACTGGAAGTTTTGCAAGAAGAGGCTTGCTCTCAGCATTTGCCTCACTTTGTGGTTTCTAATGGAATGGAAAATATTGGAAGAAAAGATTTTGGCACTGCATTTCAGTACTTCTCCACTGTTTAGAAACAGGAAAAAGCACAAAAAAAAAGAGTTTCTTTTAAAGTACACTGTTTCAGATTGTAAAAAAGGATTCTGGAAAATGAAAGAGAAATTGTTAGGTAACAAATAGCTTAAGTCCAACTTTACTGTTAACTAGTTGTTTCCATTGCCCTTGCTGAACTTGCCAGAAAGAAAAAAAAAAAATTTTTTTAAAAGAAAAATCAAGACAAATAACAATCCTAACAATCCGGGTAGGGTTTTGGCACTCAAGATTCCATTGGCACATCTGGGATCCTCTAGAGCCCCAACCTAACAGATACTTGACAGACATGCAATTGTGTGACAAAGTCTGCTACTTAAGACTCTTAAATTAGCACAGTGTCTGACGAACCCTGACACCTTGCTCATTATACTTCTCCCCACTTAAGAAAAAAACACCTCAAATCTTCCTTTCCGAAGATTTATTATTTTTTATTTACCTAGACAGTTATTTTCCTATATCAAAAACCTTATCCTTTCATTTGCTTTGCATCATGTTGTGGAAAATATTTGTGTTTGCATTTTTGTGTTTGCATTTTGTGTTTTTATGTTCATATTTGCTTTTATGTATTTTAATTTGAAAGGGCTGTCTTCAGTGTCTTTAATGCACGTACTGCTCAGAGAAGGGAATTCCTGGGACTTGTAGGGAACTTGGGCACTGGACCCAAGATTCATAAAAGATTGTTTCTATAGACAAAACATTGAGAAATATAATCATGGGAGAGAAATAAAAATTGAACTTGAGAGAGGTTTAAAGAGGGTGAATACATTGTTTACTATTGAGTGAAATAGGAGTTACCTTAAAGATGAGTCTGGTGTGCTGCTTGCTGCGTGCAGTTCAACCAAGTGAACAAAAAAAAAAAAAAAAAAGAAGAAGGAAAACAGAAAACCAGCCTGGTTGATTAAAGTGTAAAGTATCTGTTCTGTGAATATTGGCTAAAGCATGCACAAGTGCTCAGCACCTCAGCTTAATGCTGAAGCTTCCAAAGGGATGAAGTTCATATGAGCGTGAGGGACCCATGTGCTGGTTAAGTGCCCTGAGATCATAGAATCATGGAATCCTAGAATGTTGTGAGTGGGAAGGGACCCACAAGGATCAGAGAGTCCAACTCTTGCCCTAGCATAGGACAATCCCAAGATTCAGACCATGTGTCTGAAAGCATTGTCCAAATGTTTCTGGAATCTTGTCAGGCTTGGTGCCATGAGCACCTCCCTGGGGAGCCTGTTCCAGTGCTCCACCACCCTCTGCCTCAAGAACCTTTTCCTCATGGCCAACCTCACCCTCCCCTGGCACATCTTCCTGCCATTTCCCATGGTCCTATCATTGGTCACCAGAGAGAAGAGATCAGCGCCTGCCCCTCCTCTTGCCCTCGGGAAGAAGTTCTAGACCACAATGAGATCTCCTCTCAGACTCCTCTTCTCCAGGCTGAATAAACCAAGCGACTTCAGCCTCTCCTCATACAGCTTCCCCTCAAAACCCTTCCCCAATTTTGTGTCCCTCCTCTGGACACTCTCTAGTAGCTTTATATCCCAAATGCTGTTGCACAAGCAAATGCAGTGAGAACTTCTGCCCACAGCTCCTCCTCTGCAGCTGAAAGAGCAGCATCGTGCACATTGCGTTGCATCTGTGCAGCTTGTGCTGTAATTGAGGGATAGCTGACTGTGGCTAAAATGGCTTAAGTGGCACATGCTGAAGCAGCTTGTCTGGCAGACCTGGAAACACAACCCTCGGAGGGGTAACAGCAACAGGGCACCATGCTAGGGTGACAGTTTCTCCAGCTGGTAAAGCTGCAGCTGGAAGAGGACGTGCCCACAGCCTGCTTTGCCTTCTCCTTTCAAAATGTGTTTGGTCAGCCTGGTTGGCAATTGCTCCTCTCCTGCTAGGTCCTGGGTAGTGCAGAGATGGTCTCTTATTTACAGTCAAATAATTCTTCAATGCCTTGGAGAGCCATTGTATCCGTACCCAGATACACAGGCAGTCCTTCTTTGGAAAAACTGGTAAGTAATTGTATAATCATTTCTATGGTGACAAAGAGTGAGAACATAACTTCAAGACATTCAGAATAACAATGTGCCTAAGCAAGTGCATATTTTAAAATGTGTTGGTAGTGCATGAAAAGGTCCTAGGTAACTTCTGGCAGTCAGGAGAGACGGTCTGCCATAAACCTCCTCACAGCAGGCAGCTACTCAGTCTGGAAATTAATTTCAAGAAACACAACTGACCACTGAGCAATTTTAGCAGTAGTTTTTGCTGAACATTTTGTGGTAAACAATGCTGTTAGCTGAGCACGGAGTGACTGGACTTCAAAATGAAGAGCCAGGTCTACAGGCAAATACAGAAATACTCTGGTGCCCTTGGTGTGCTTAGAGCATCCTTCGTTATGAGGCACACACACCCCTGAATCCTCACAGCAAGTGTAGCACTTGGAAAAGCAAAACAGGGCAACTTTTATATGCAATACCTACGTATGTTCATCTGCTTACCTGAACTGTTTCTGAAAATATAACTCCTAAAATATTTCCAATAAGTCAGTTTAAAAATGGGCTTAAAGACCTCTGCCAAAAGAAGTTAATAGTTTGTAAGCAGTAAACAAATGCATTTGCTAACATGGGTCTGAATGAAAGACTTCCTTGGGAAATGCAGTTGACTGACCTTAAATTCAAATTGCAAGACAAGAACAAATAGAGATATATATTCAGGGAAAGATGCATCAGGTTATTCTTAAAATAATAGGAAAGAATGGAGTGAATCTTGCCTTCTCTGAGTATTGTACATGATCCTATAGAAACTGACTTACCTCATGAAACCTGAGAGAAAAAATAATGCCATCAAGAAACATTTAATAGTTTCAGAAGATTTAGGTAATGAATTGTATGAAATGTGTTGACTATTTTTATGCCTTTTTATTTGTCTTCGTCATTTTTACCTCAAGTCTTGACATAGTTGGCTTCTAATGTCTGCTTAAACAACGAATATAAAACATATTTTAAACTCTAATATGCTTTTCATTTCCTATGTTACAGATAGCTTGGACAATGTCACTAAACTTGTCAGATTCCCCTTCTGCTTCTCATAAACTAACACAATGCTGTTGAGTTAGGCTTCATACTCCTGCAGAGATATATCCAAATCCATCCAAAAGATTGTTTACATTGACATCAGAGGGGATGGAAAACAAATTACAACATTTGTATTTGTGTTGGGAGCCAGATACTGCCAGAACCACGGAAATCTGTGGCAACACTCTGATTGGATGCTAGCATTTATAAATCCATTTTTTATTTTTAAGCAGACCTAATTTGGGAACCTTGAAACAGTTTATTAGTCCCCTACTGTTTTGACTTCCATCTGTCCAAGTACTTCTTGAATGAGAAGGAGATTGTTAGGTAATAGCTGTTGAAGATATATATATATGGTAGATCCACTGAAGGGGTTAAGAGACAGATTTTCTTCACAGTTTCCCCCATGTCCTTCCAAAAAATTGGAGTTTGCTATGTCCTTACTACGTAGCAGTAGTGCTTAGTCCTTAATAATCTGTCCTGGTTTCAATGGGAAACTCACTCATAAATAGACAACATGGTCAGACCTGCTACATCTGAATTTAAAATTTATTGTTTCCCTAAGACATTACAGGCACCTATGGAGGTGAAAGGGGATTTGCAAAAGACAGTGAAAGAGAAAAAAAAAGTCTCAGTAGAAAAAAAGTATTTTTTAAAATTGATTTTAAGGAACCAGTATGCAGGGAGAAAGAGCAATGTAATTTAAAATGGACTCTATTATTCTGTATTTCCTTGGATTAATTTGTCATTTCCAGTAACACTGAAGTTACCTTTAATACTGTCAGATTTTTTTTAAAAGGGCTATATTTGTCAGGATTTCACATACCCAAACAGCAGCATCAAATCCATAACAATTCTCATGAGCAGCCAACGTGATAGAAAGTGGAGTATTTGGGGAAGTCACATCAAGTGCCTACTCCTGCTTCCACTTAAGGCAATGAGAAATCAGGGGCAAACTCCTTAAAGAGTGGTAGTCTCACAAAAGAAAGACCAGGGAGAAAGCCAGCATGTAGAAATAAAATGGCTCCCTGATTCCTTAGCATTCTGGGCAATTGACATTTATCTTTTTCTAGTGAAACACTTTTATCCCCATGTTTACATATGACTTTTTTTTCCATTCTAAGGTGGGACACTTTAGGCTTAAAAGAAATTTCAAGAGAATGCCTAGAATCTGAGGCATAACCCAGAGTCTTCTCAAGAAGAGATGAAATAGCATAGCTTTTCAGAACCATTAATAAATGTCTCGCTTGAGCTTGTTGAGTTCAACATGCTGGAAAAGATTCAGTATTGGGGCTAACTAAAAATGGCATCAGAAGGACCAGCTATGCAGGGAAATGAAAAGGGTCTCTTTCAGAAAAGGTTTGCGATAGGACAGACGTGCCAGTCTCGGGATGGCTACAAGGGTTTTGTACTGGGCAATGAGAGTAATAAGAAACTAAAAAACTTTTGGCATTTCAACTTTATTGAAAAAGGGTACAAAGGAACCACCTCTGGATATTGTAAAACTCACAAATAAATTCTTTACAGCTGCACAAGGAAAGATAACAATGAGAGCCCAATATTTCATTCCTAGCACAGTAAAAAATCCTATTATAGCCAATGCAGTTATGGGTGCACCAGCTGTATTCTGGGAATTCTATATAACTCCTGTTTGTTTCTGAACCAATACCCCTGAGGCCAACTTGTGAGATTAAAAAGTCCTCCTCTTTCATATATATGCTCTTCCACATCCCTGTTCGTTTACCAGTGCCTGGAACTAAGTAAGTTGTCACAATCGGACATGATGCCCTTCCAGGCCAGGGAGGAGCTTCTCAAAAGCTGCCTTCCCACCCTGCACTCTGGTATATTAGCAACAGTCATACAAAAAATGAACCTTTTCCTTCCTTACTAACATCTACACCTTGGGATGTACTAGTCAGACACAACTCATACTGCTGGAAGAATGTTTTTGGGTTTGGGTTTTTTTTTTTAAGTATAGAAGACAATTAAAAAAAAAAAAGAAAAGGAAATTGAAGGAATTAAAACAACTCTTCTTCTCAAGTCTACTTTTAAATCATCAGGGGGAAAAGGCTACCACAGGTCAGGTAAGCATCATGAATCTGGGCTATAAATTTTGACCTCAGGTATGAAAAACAATAAAAGAAAGACATTTTAAATAACTCGATTCACCTTAAATTTCAGGCCTCTTACTCAGTTACCCTAGGAAACTACGATGCCAGCCAGACTACCAGCAGTAAGTATGTGGAGAACTCAACAGGAGAGAACAGATGGGAGAAGCCACTGTTTCTAACACCCCTAAGGCATCTCTGTTCCCTTGTTTGGGACTTTGTTTTGTAACCTTCCCTGTTCCAGCTACGCAGACCAGGACTTGATTCTCCTCACAAACCCTTCATGGGACAGAAAGAGCACCTGGGGAGAAAATGAGTGACTTCAACCACGAGAACCATTCTGCCCACATAAACAAATCTCTCAGGGGCCAGAACAAGAGGTCAGAAGAGCCCATTCAATTCAGCTCCCTAAATAACACCACCAGACTTAGACACAGGAAGCGTTAACTCAAGAAACCAGCAAAAAAAGTCATCAGCAAAGGTTTTTATCCAAATTTACTGTTTATATCCAGAAATGGAGAAGTGGGAAACCTTTTGGAGCTCTCAGTTCAGTCCAGTCCCATGACTTCTGTGGTCTTCCAACAGGCTCTCACGTGCCTTTGCGTGGAAAGAGTTCCCTTGTGCTAGAAAACCCAAAGAGGGTGAATTTTATGTATGTCTTAGACCTAGCAGTCCCTGAAGACCCTGCACTGGGGTTGTCCCATCTCGTTCATCACACTGGACTTCCACCAGTTGCCTTAAATGAAAAAGAATATGAATAAGTGTCTTTTAATCTAAAAAATTTTGTTGAGCTAAACTTTGGTGATTAACTTCGATTTTTTGCTCAGCTTGTTTGAAAGCGAAGCCAGAATAGATCTAGAGGTGAACAGCAGCAGAGTGTGTATTATCCAGAAACCTTCCTAGAGACATCATTAAATGATGGGAGTTAATGGCATCTTTAAAGACATTAATGCTGTAGAGACCCCACAGGTGTGGATATTTACCATTCAACAGCCACTGTGCTACTGTTTACTCCTATTAAAGTTCAATCGTTTGGGCCTATTCCGTTTCAATAAATGTTTAATATTTTTCTTCTTTTAGAAGCCACAAGTGATTATTTGCGTGCCTCCCCTTGGCATGGTGGTGGCAGAGTATTTCGTTAGTATTTCATAAAAGAAGCCTGTGGATTCATTTAATATCAGTTTCTGAGTTGAATAAATAATTGCAGATACATCAATGAATCGGCTTTTTCAGTCTTGAATATTAATAAGTTAGTGTCATGTGACACTCACTGAAGTTGATAAATGGCATTCTGAAAAGCTGGGCTCTACTCCTGCTTGGTAGTTCGTCCTGGGCTTCCACAAAGGCAATTTCAGGAGAGGGACCTGAGAGAAGAAAATGATGAAGCAGAAGTGCAGAGAAGAAAGGGGAGAGAAAGAAGGAGAGTTTGTTCTTTCCATTAATATTAAACTGTCCATTTCCCAGCTGCAGGCTCATGAAAAGGAGACTTCTTGGTGATTACCTAGTAATTCAAACCTTACAAACCCACCTCAGAACACACAAAGACAAGGTAAAAAAGGATATTTTTTTTATTGCAGTTTCATGAAATCTGATCCACAGCAGAGCTTGAAGAATTCACTCAGCTTTTGAACACATATGCAGACTGGTATCAATTTCTTTTTTTTATTTCTTCCTTACCAGATGAACAATATATATGAACAATATCATGTGTGTGTGTGTGTGTCTGTGTGTGTAAACATGAGTAGCTTTTATAAATGGAAATGCCAAAGAATAAAAGTAATAGTCTGGTTTCTATAAAAGGTTCTGTCTCACAAAACAATCTGCTGCACAAACCCAGAACAAATCTCTAAAGCAATATTCACGTGTTAACATTACAGAGCCTGCTTGCCTTTTACCTGTTTACCAATTCAAAATAAGAGACCAAGAAATATTGAATGAAAGATTAACCTAAGTAGCAAATTATCTTCACAATCCCTCAGCAGTGTAATCACAGAAGATACTCAGATTTGAAAGATTCCCCTCCCAAGCTGGTGCACCCTCGGTGCTGTGACACTGCCTATACCCCGTTATAACCCTGCTTTACCCTTCTTTAGAGAATCCTGAACTAAAAAGTTGTAATTTGGACCCTCTGGTGCAATTGTGCCTGTAACACACAGTGGTAACAAGGACTGAATTTGCTGTAGTTCCCCCAATCTCCCAGTAACCCAGGAAAAAAAAAAGGATATTGACAAAGTAAGTTCTGCATCTACTTTTGTTTCAGTGAAAGCCATGAGAAAAATAAGCAACATTATCTCACTTTTTTTTATTATTTTTTTCCATACACTATCAAGCATTTTAAATCAATTTTGCTGGATTTTTTGAAAACTTCTGTGGATTATATTGTTGTAATGGTTTTGTTCATTTATGAATCTGTGATCTCTTGGAAGTTTAAAAGAAACAAAATATATACAAGTAGAAATTAACAAATAATGCTGTGGTTTCCTTTCTTACTTTCAACACTGCTATTGGTCAGCTGTTAAAGAATCAGTCAGATCTGGTATAACTTTGATTTGGTATGTGCCAGTGTTTTTAATCATCACCACCCTCTCCCTGGGCCCCAGGTCCAAAACAGAGTGAAATCTTAGCAGTTTTCAATGTATCTGTTCTTAACTGAACATGAAAACCTCAAATAGTTCATAAAAAGCAGAAGAAGCCCAAATGTTGGTGCTGAAAGCAAATGCAGCAACATTTGGCTATCAGAGTCCACTGGCACATTTCATACTTGTTGAAAAGAAGAGCAAGCCCCCAGACATTTATTTTCTATGATTCTTGAGATCTGGAGAAATTAGCTCTTATTGGAATATTAAGCCCACAATGCAGGCTGGAACGATCTCTGTTTCCCCTGGGTTATACATATCAAAGAAGGCAGAAAAGTTCCACAAAACTTCTTTAGTTTTGAATGTGTTGGTAGAGCACGGCTGACATGGTACAGCACTGGGGTGATGGTTCATTCTCCAATATGTGCTCAGTAAATATGTGGAGAGAGAGAACCATTTTATTCACCTTTTGTGTTAAGTATGCACTTTTACTGTAAAGATCTACCCAGAGAACAGAGCATCACATGTGTTTGTTTTACTAAACTGTGTAAAGGTTTGACAAAGCTGTCACAGTGTGATAGCTCTGGCCATTTATTTTCCAAGATCTTCACTTTTAGTGCTACTGCTTGCTTGGGATTTTTTTTTTTTTTAAAGAAACAGAATTGAATAAATGTAAAAATGTTGAGAGTTCTGAAGAGGTTATTTGCCCTAATCATGGTTAATTGTTGGCTAAAGCCAAAGTCTTTCTGTTGATACACCTGTGTTACCCCAAGCCTGCAACTCTGAGCCTACAGTCCACAATATGCAACCTCACTGGTATAGCTTCACAAAACTGCATTTTGACTAAACCTAAAACCCAAAGAAAAAAATGTGTTAAATAAGCCTGTTGAAGCTGAGAGTGGTCTGCATACATCCAACCAACTGAGGAATTATCAGCAACTCCATACTGGGTTCATCCTTTTTCTGTCACATAATGCTGAGTGTAGTGACCCTGAAAATACAAGCAATTTTGATTCTTCTAACAGCAGTTTTGATTCTGCTAATGTGATTTTTTTCTTTCTTTGTTTGTTTTTTTTTGTTTTGTTTTTTTTTGGGGGGGGGGTTTTTTGCATAGCACTAGATGCTAAAAGCAGTCGCTAAAGCACCACAGCAGTAAAGTCCTTACCCACAAATCCCCGCACCCACATCACGCAAAGTCAGATCTGCCCATGTGGAGCTTTGCCTAGGACTGAGGTCCGATTTAGCCTCACATCCACCTATATCCCCAGTTCTCAAGCTGTTTTTCTTCTTGTTATTGGCACATACAGCACACAGAATCACATTCCTGATGTGACACATCACTGAACCAGCAATGGTGACTTTCAGCCATCCTCCAAACGATTAATAACTGAGGCTACAGACCTTTTTTTCCCCCCCCCCCCCCCCCCCCCCTCAGACTGAGTTGTCTGGTAACATATAGTTTCAGTCAGATAGCTTAAAACAACCAGGTTTAGCCATGCTAACGAGGGCAATTCCACATGCCGTGGGTGTCTATGTATATGTCAGTCATAATTTTAACGTATTAACCCATTACCAACAAAATTTGTCAAAAAAGCAGCAGCAATTTGAGTTCTATAAGTGAAAATATGTGGCTGGGGAGAAGAGGAAGACAGTATCTGAGCTTTTCTATGTGAGAGGCAACACCAGAGAAGACATGCACGTGAGCATCTGTGTGTGTAAGAGCGAGCGAGAGTTTGTGAAAGCCCCTCCGGTGGAAACAGCATCAGGGAGATCTGAAACCACATAAGAAACCAGAGAACAAAGTCATAACAGCTAATATGGAGGAAACCAGTACTTGCAAACATGTTTTTTTCCATTGCATGAACTAAGATTCAGACTGTGTCTCACTATGTGCCCTTTACAGATAATTTCAGACACTCTGAATTGCATGTGGAGACAAACTAGAAGCCAGAGTACGTACCTACATGTGTGAGCAACCATATAATCATCAGCCAGACCAATAAACCAATGAAAGTTTTATTCTTACCAAATTTAAGGTGAACGTATTCAGGTTCTGCCTTGCCCCTTCACGGATGAACTGTGTCACAGGAGGCTGCAATGCATCCTTGCTTCATCTCCAAAGACAGGAGGAAATTGTGGTTCTCACTGGAAAATTAGAGTGGAAGGGAGAAGGAGGGCCATAGCTTAGGTTTCATGGGAGAATGAGAGTGAGAAAGCAGGGACAGTCTGTGTTACAGAAGTAACAGATTGTTGGTTTCAGTGTACAGCCGTGCCTCTCCCTGTCCTGCAGCTCTGTGCTGGAAGACGTCCACAGCTGCTTTGCATCTCACTGGGCAAGTGTCCTTTAGCAGGCAAGAATTCAGGCAACCAAACACTGCAGAGCGGCATTTGCTCTCTGTGGCAGTGGAGATTCCCCCCAGGTGAACTGCAGAAACACCTATAAAAGCCAACACAGAGGGAAAAAGAGAGAGCTCTTGCTGGCTGGAGACCTGGGTGACAAGCAGGTTATTAGTAAGCCTTTATGTGAGACTTGGAATCATAGAATTCATAGAATACCTCAAGTTGGAAGGGACACATAAGGATCATGTCTCCCTGCCACTGAGCTGTAATTACTTTTAGTTCCTCCCCACTGGAAAAGAGGGACAAACAAAGCTTTTGTTTCACACTTGTGACCCACGCGTTCCTCCTGTCTTCATTCTCCAACCATGATTTAGGGCTCATCTCACTCACCTGAGCAATTCTTAAGTCATCTGTATGGCACAAGAATGACAGTCTGCAGAATGAGGTTCACAGAAACTCCACTGAAAGACAACACTAAAGAAACAACCTAAAGAAGGAAGGATTCTTCAGAAAGGCTTCAAAGCTGCCTTGCTCATGCATCTGTTGAAAAAGACCAAATAAAAGGTTTGGGTTTTTTTTTTTTTTCCCATGGTATCTTGTCCAAAAAAATATTTTCAGGTACACAACAGTAACTACATAAAACCAGAATTAAAATAAGGGAGTACCATTTACCAGCTTAATTTCTGAATAGCCCTTTGTTAAGAGCTGTGTGAAACCTGCCAGTTAGATTAACTGATTATTTTGAAAATCAACAGAATGGGCAAAACTATACAGTAATTTTATAGATTACTGTAAGTATATGAGGAAAATCATGATTCTCTAACATAAGCTACATTGTTTAAGTAAGTTTTGCACAGCCACACAAGTAATGTCTCACTGCAGACATTCTGAACGTTAATCCATAATGTAACTAGCTGCAGTAAGAGAGAGGAGAAAAAAAAACCCACCCAGTTCGTAGCTATCCTCTATCTCAGACAGGGTGATATAACATAACATATGTTTTAAAATGATAAAGACTTCCAAGTATAAGACGTGGTTTCCAGAAAAATATTCATACACGCCCAAACAAAAGCAAAATCCTGTAATAATTGAGTAATTGCAGCTTTCTGCATCCAAGAAGTTAAAAAAAAAAAATTAAAAAATCCAGCCCAAACCAGCCCTTTTCAGTGTCTTAGCTGGTCAACACTCTTATACACAAAGCCCAGTGCTTTTCCCTAAAACCTAAGAATTAATCAGCATTATGTAAGAGATTTTTATAACACTCTAAAAATACATTGTGAATTCCTTTCCAGTGTCGGACTGAGAAGCTTTAAAGTACTGCCACCCCTTCATCCCTCTTTTTAAGAAACACTGGATCTTCATTTCTGATATTAGAAACTTAAATTTGCCTCAGTATTTGTGCATCAAGTCTCATTAATTACAGTATTGGCCTCATGAGATACAACTGCTGCTGCTAAGAGCAGTGTTTGTGCTCAAAATGATGGCAGCAAGGGCACAGATACACAGATATTACACACACATAAACACTTCAAGAAAGAATTAATGACACATAAAACTTCATAAGACTATTTTTATATTTTCATGTTAATTTACCTGCTTAGTAAGCAAACTTTTGTATCCATGTGATAACGTTTTGTTTGCGTGGTGCTAATAGATCATACACTGTGATAGCATTCCTGCAAAGGCAGTGGTAATGTTAGCCTGGCAAACCTACAGCAGAGCCCTATGACTACCTAATTCCTTTTTGTGCTCTATTTTTCATATGCATAATAAATAAGTGCTACCACTTGTTCTGTATTTTCCACTGAAGGATCTCTAAGCAAAATTACAAAGTCATCACCTGAATGTTAACGGTAGCCTGGGAACCAGACCTGTAAAGAGAAGGAGTTTTAACATTGTTATTGGGGTCAGAGCCACCCTGCTCATGTCCAAGTGTCCATCCCTACCCTCCTGAAGTTCATTCCACCCTGCCCCAAATCACAATTTGATCTATGAACATGTATTTGCAATCCTTCAGACCGAAATAAAACACAAGAAAACAAACAAATTACATGAAGAAGAGGAACAAAGCATTTTCAGCTGTGAAAATCTTGTAGTGGAATGCATACCCAAGGACATTACAGCAATCTCGTCACTGCATTTTTAGGAAACACCTCAACATTGTCCTCTTCCAGAAAAAAACTTTCCCCCATCCAAGGCTGACACAGCACTGACACAGCCATCTTCTCAAAATAACCCCCCACCCTTCAAACCACAAACAAATCAATCAAAAATACAGAGGCAAATAAAACAAGAGATTTTGCAGGGGAAAAAAAGGAAAAAAAAAAAAAAAAAAGGAAGATACAAAGATGAGTGCCTTGCCCAGGAATGATTTCACCATTGTTACCCGCTTCCTGTGAAAGCCCTGCTGATACTATGGTTGATGGGTGACAGTAAAAGCCTTGAAGAGGAGGTAGCCAACATATCTGATGGGATGAGAGCAGCTGTTCCACAAGGGCAATCAAATATTTAGATGAAAATTGTATTCTGGATTATGATGATCCTGTACCAAAGTTAAGTGTCAACAATCCTTTGTATGTTTGCCCAAAGATGTCCATGTTCACTCATTTCCTTCCCTCAGCAACTCTCATTTTTAAAATATTTTACCTGCAATCCAAGCCCTTCTTTGTTCTACGTCTTGATTCTTTCTCTGTCTTTCTTTCTTTCTGCCATTTTCTGCTACCCCTGTTAACACTGAATGCAATCAGTCACAAGGCTGGCTAGCCTCCACCTGAACTCCATGGCACAAGACACATAAGCATTATTCCTGTACAAATGAAGGCAAAATACATCCCTTTGGTTCACGCTTCATTTACGTGCCCTTCTCAGATTCTCTCCCTACAGTCTTTCCCCATTTTATCACCCAAATTCATTGTGCATTGGTCTTGTACTTTTTTTTGTTGTTGACACCCACAGTCATTTTTCACCTCGTTCATTTCCTCCTTTAGCTTCTCCTACCCTTCCCTTTGCTCCTTCATTGCTCTGTTTTGTCCTGTCATTTCCCACTTTACTTTGTCCTCCCACCATAACTCACTGTTGCCACCTTGCTCGTTGTTCTCCCTCTGGTTTTGCTGGTATAACTTTGAAATAAGCAGGAGCCATGGTTGTGCCACAATGTGGAGTCTGGGGTGACCGCTGGTTGCGGGTTGCATGGAAAGCCTCATTAATTTTTTTCATTAGACCCACTCCAACCACTTTCTCCCAATGACCTGTTAATATAAAAAATATAGCGGGGTGAAAGCGAGGAGACAGACCAACAACTGTGGCACAAACCAGCTTTTATTGCGGTATGCTTTAATTCGATGAATTATTGCAGCCCGTTGCAAAAGCGCACATCCCACACAACCGGCCCCGTGACAGGGAATTGCCTCTGTGCCACTAAGAGCACCTCGGACTCCTCAGCCTCTTGCTCCTTCCTCTTGTCTCTGCAACTCCATCACTAATTTGTTCCAGTCGCTCATTAATACTCTCTTAATCCACCCCCCAACAATTCCATCTCATCAGCCGTTCCCTTCACTCTATCAGCTCAAAATCCAGAGGATATATATATTTTTTTTTTTTTCCCCCACCCTGTGGCTCCAACAATGATAAACAGATGCTGGTGGTCTATGCCTTGTACAACTTCCCTCCTCGAATTTTGCGTGGCGCTTATTGTTGGTGACCTTTGCCTGCCAACACAACGGCGAGACGGGTGTATTTACAACCGGCCTGACCAAAAACGTGCTCCGAGGTCTTGACATTAAACACTAAAACCCTCCTTGGGTTACACACGTGAGTAGGTATACAAGATTAGTCACAGGTTTGTAAAGATAAGCAGGTATCAACATCTGCAAAATTTGGGATTATACTTCAGCAGCAAGAGCAAAAAAAAAAGAAAAATTCCAGACAACAGGGTACTTAAAAAAAAAAAAAAGGCAAGTAATAAACGGTCCCAGCGGTTGCGCTCTTCCTATCATCTCTCTGGAGCACGCAATTATTTGCAATGTACCTTTAAAAAAATCAAAGCATTTCCTTGAATTTTCTATAGACGATTTTTTTTTTTTTGAAGCTTCTCTAAGGCACACTGTTTCGGCTCAGGAAATGTTTCCTCCCAACCTCCAGTCGCTGAAGGCTGGTCTGGGTTCCAGCCCACCAGGCCCAAGTGATCCCCACAGGCCCTGGCTCTGGCGGGAGCTCCCCTCCAGCCGGGCTCACCTTCCCGCCCCAGGGAAGGTTCCCTCACCCCGGCCCTACCCTTCCCAGCGCTGCCTGAGCTCGGGGTGGGGGGGAAAACGGGGACGGACGGGTTTGCCCTTCCGCGCTGAGGAAATGGGGGTCGCGGAAGGTCTCTGCCCACCGGGGGCGGGGGGCTCGGGGGTCCCCGTGGGATGCGGGCCAGGCTGGGGGGCTGTGAGGGGCACGACGGGCAGTGAGGGGGGAGCAGGGCGCGCACCCTGAGGTGACCTGGGGCCGGCAGCAGCCGAGCTGGGGGCTGCGGTGAGGGTGAGGAGGGGGAGCGGGGCCAGGGCGCGCAGCTGAGGAGGGGGCTTGCCCGCGGGGGACGAGAGGCAGCAGGGCAGGGCGCTGCGCGGCCGGCTGAGGGGTACGGAAGGGGCCGGTGCGGGCGGGCTGGCTGGCGGTGCCAGTTGCCGAAGCGAGTCCGGTCCGCAGTTTGCCGCTCGCCGCCGCTCTCTCCCTCGCCGGCAGCGGCGGCGGGCGGGTGTCGGGCGCTGGGAACAGCCGGTTGTTTAAAATCCTTCTCGAACCGTTTCTAATTCCCCCTTGCGCCGGGGAAGGGAGAGCGCGAGCGGGGGGGGCGGCGGGGAGGAGCCGAGGGGGAGGAGGGAGCAGCCCGTCCGGGTCTCGGCCTGTCGATCACCGCTCGGGGGGGCGTGTCCTCCCGCCCGGCCGGCCAATGGGATGTGTGTGTGGCGGCGTCTCCATGGTGACGGGGCTGTTCCCGGGGAGGCTGTGATGGGTTGACAGGTGCGTGACAGTCGGAGCTCTCTGCAGGCATGTACGGCAAAGGCAAGAGCAACAGCAGCGTCCCGTCCGACAGCCAGGCCAGGGAGAAGTGAGTACAGCCCGCCGGGCCGGGCCGCGCCTGACGCGGCCGCCGACCCTGCGCGCAAAGTAACTTTCCTGCCGGCGGGCGGTGCGGGGCGGTGCGGGCGCGGCGGGAGGACGGACGGACCGAGGGACCGGGGGGTCCGTCGTCACCCGGGCCGGGGTGAGAGGGCCGGCGGCCGCGCTGCTCGGCCGGGAGGAGCGGCGGAAAGAGGTCTCCGCGCGGTGGGACGACGGCGGTTGGGTGAGGGGGACGCGCTGGGTTCCCCCTTCCTTTCCGCCGCCGGTCCTCCGCGGGGCGGGCGGGCGAGCGGCGCCGGGCCGCCCCCTACCCCTGTCCGCGGGGCCCTGAGCGGGGCTGGGCGGCGCAAGGTACCGGGACAACCCCGGTAACAAAGAGCCCCGGCCCTGGGGGACGGGGACCGGGGCACGGTAGGGTGCGGGGGGGGGTGCGGGGGCCGCCTCCCGCCGCTTCCCAACTCGCCGCTTCGCAACTTTTTCCCCGGGACCCGCAGCCCCGGCCCCGCGGCGCATTGTTCTTGTTCTCCGGGGCTGGGGTTGGGGATGGGGGGGGGGGGTCCGCGCTCCGGCTCCCGCCCCGCCGAACAAAGGTGCTGCCGGGATGGACACCCACCCACCGCTCTGTGTTTCGGGGGTGCCAGTGCACAGCGGGGCTGTCCCGCACACCGCCCCCCCCCCAGCCTGAACCCGCCTACTACCGAACAGCTGCGAAAACTACTTTTTAATTTTATTTTTTTTTCTTAAATAAAGAGAATAAAATCACCGTCGGCACGGCGCGAGGGCTCCGTGGTTTTCCTCCCCCCCGCCCCAACCCCCGCCCCATGTCCACGCACGGCTCTGGGGAGCGGGCACAGACCGACGGCGCCGGCGGGAAGCGGGGCGGGCCGGGCCCCGGGGGGCTGAGGGGAGCTGGGGTGGCTGGGGGTTCCTCCCCCCGGGCTCTGCCCTGCGGTTCGGGCAGGCGGGAAAGAATTGGGGAGGGAAAGGGATGGGTTTTTGGAATGGACGGGGTCTCTCTAAGTTGTGTGTAGCGACAGCTTCTTGGCGTTACTGAGGCGCGGCGAGGAGGTGGGGGTGGTGAGGGGGGAGGAGGTGGCTTCAGCCTGAGGAGGGTCGGGGTGAGCCTGCGGAGGGGTCCCGAGATGAAGACTTGAGGCCAGAAAACCGAATTTTCACCTAATCGCGGCAAAAATCGCATTGCTCCAGAATGGCTTTGAACACCGGACTGAATGCTCGGGCATGGCTGATGAGTTTCCTTTCAGGCAGTTTGTCTTGAACCTTCACCTAAAAGTTTTATTTTTATTATTATTTTTTTTGCCTTGGTCATTTTGTTTTTTGTTTGTTTCCCCCCCCCACCCCCCCCTACAGTATTTTAGAGACTTCCTAATTCCAGAGACTGGCATGGCATGCTTCCTGCAACAGCAGCAGGCCAGGCATCTCTGTTGCTACAGGAGAGAGAGATGCTAGGGGGAATTTAAAGTGTTGTTATGTTTGGGAATTTCACACCTAACTTTGCAATGGAAAGGTAGAGGAAGACCGAGGCAGCGCTGACATGAAATGTTAATTGCAGAGGTAGAGCGGGAGACACAACTTGGGCACTAAAATCTAATCAACTAGTGGCATTTCTTACTCCCAGTGTAGGAATAATTTTAAAAATAATTGCTTAAGTGGCTAGCGGAAGCGTTGTTTATTTGGCATAGCAAAATTACACAATTAAACCGTTTTCTTATGCTGCAGAGCTGGTGGTGTTTGTCAGTACACTTGGTAAGTTCCTGAAGGGCACAATAGGATCACACTGTGGGACTAGATAAAACACATCTGTGGGGTGCTGTTTGTTGAATCAGATGAAAATCGCGTTCATGTAATTCTGCTTTGCAAAAACTACCCAATACAAGCCACACACGCAACTGTTCTGGTCCTGGGGCTGAAACTTTGAACTCTTTTGAGTCTTGTTTCATTGTAGGTGATTTTTCTTCTGGATTCTTGCTGCCATAAAGCATGTAATATTTCGTGCGGTATGAAAATGCTTAATAATTTTCAGGGTGAGCCTGCCAACCGACCTATTGCCAAGTAGCAACTGCCCTCCTAAGTAAAGTTATGAGGGGCCTGCTAGATGGTGCTGTTCGATTTAAATACACTTTGTCTCCCACTCGTTATAACTAACAGCTGGAAATGTGAATTCCTCGTGTATAGATTTATCTTTTGCAAAACACCAAAATGGATTGTTCTCAGCGAAATCGTGAAGTTGACAGATCGGTAACTTCTTGGATGCATCTACTTATGAACAAACACAACTGGGAATTCAGGAACATCCTCTTCCTCTCTTATCTCCATACCCCTGTAGCTGTCCTTTCCTTTAATGAAAAAAAAAAAAAAAGAAAAAAGGGAAAAGTCTAAAGTCTTGGTTTATGGCATTGGAATGCCACTATATAGTCTACATTCCTGATTTTTTTGGTTTTACATCTTTTCAGGTTCTCAGTAGATCAGATCACATCATTGCCATTTTCATACACTTTCTTTCTGACATCCAAAAAGCTGATTATGTTTTTTTTTTTATCTTTCTAATAACATTGTTTTACAGCGATGCAATGCTTCTCCCCAGGTGATGCATGAGTTCTTGTTCTGCTCAGAAAACTTGCCATTGAATTAAATATCTCTGCAAAAATACAGCTCCGACTTCTGCATGAGATAGTGTTAATTTGAAAACCACAGAGAAAATACTTATGTTTGACTGATACATTAAGTACTTACTTAATCAAGATGAACGGGAGTAAAATTACATTGGATTTGAAAGTTTTTAGAACAGAATGTGTAACTTAGACTGTCTGTCGTGTTTCCTCAGGGTTTTAAGTATCTAAAATTTGTAGCCAGTAACCAATCTCCAAAATACACTTGTAATAATTAAGGAATTTATTTATTTATTTATTTATTAATACACCACCTCGGGTTTGGATGGCATAATTATATGGAATGTGTTCGTTTCCCATGAGGATATGTGCCAGTGACAGGACTAGGGTGTGAAAAGAATATTTATCAAGTGTGGAAAAGATGTGTGTCGTTCAGATGTTGTTTGTAATCAGGGATGTGATATATTTTACAGACCAATCCGGTGCCAAATATGTTTGTAGCATGGTATCTCACTATATGCTGCCTTTAATATTTATGTCCTTTGAGGTTTTATAATTTCTATTAAAATGAACAAGTTTTGCAAGTCATTTATTGTAGCCCTTGGCAAATTTTCAGTTCCAAAGATGGCATTTGTTTTATCTTCTTTCTCTTTGTCCCTTCTGCCTGACCTTTGGGGTAAATTATCTGTATTATGTAGCTTAACAGCATGTGTGGAAGGAGGGTAGATGAATTTGGGAAAAACAATACCTAATTTTAGGCCAGGGAGGTACGGTACAGCACAGCTAGGTAGAACACTAAAAATGAAGGCACGTGATACCTGTGAGGTGCCAAGAAGATGGAAGAGAGGAAAATCACAAGTGTTGTGCCCCTTCATTTCTGGAACAACTGTGACTTAATTTTGGGTTCAGGCCATCCCTATTGCATAAAGGACAAGAAAGTGGTATTAAACAGTAGCTCTTCCCCCACTCATGCTGTGCGGGGGCCAAATAAGGCTCATCTACATTGTATCAGGAAAACGACTAATTTTTTCTAAAAATTATCTTTTCTTACCTCTTCACAGCAAATTTTTTGTTGTTGTTATTCTTTAATATTGAATTAATTCAGATTAGTATCATGGACCTGCTGACATCTCGCTGAATGGTAAAACTGTAAACTTTTCATCCTGGAGAAAGAAGGACCAGACTATACAAATTTTATGTAGGTTTTCAAACAGGACTTTTATAGGCATTTGCAAATGGAACTTTCTATATATAAATAATGTTTTAAGTTAGAAAATGTATGTACAAAAATGGTTAAAAGGAACATGTATCATAAGGAAAACTAAATTTTGAAGGGATGATATCTTTTGTGTTCAGTTGTCTTGATCTTTCATTGGTCTTCTGAAATAATCTTTTTCCCCAAGGTGCCCTTACCTTGTTGGGGTCAGCAGACATGCAAATTTTGTTTAGAAACTGACCGAGTGACAAGAGAGTGTGATTTTCTTTGATATAGAAGGGTGCATGATCAAAATAACAACATAGAAGCAAGCAGTACAGTTGGTTATTGATTAATTTTCAGCCTGGTGTGGGAGGGGACGTAGAGAAAGTGAGAATACTTGTTTGCTGCTGTTGTGGTATTCTTGCTCCATTTTTTTTTTCGTGACCCTAGTTGTAAATGTTTCCTGTGTTTGATCTGGGACAGTTGGCCCTATGGAGGAAGGTGAGCAAAGGAGATGTCTCCTTTGTTGTTTCTCCTCAAGTCTGTTTTGGGTGGTTGGCTGTTGAGATGTATGGCTCCTTTTTATGAGATACAGCTCGCTCCCCAAGCAGGAAAGTGCAGGGAAATTTACACAACCCTCTTGCTGGTGTCCATAGGGTTCTCTGTCAGTAGAGAAAAACTCACCACTCCTTTCCTCATCTGATTCTGTTGCTGTTTAGAAAAACTGAGATTTCAGAGAGCTTTTGAGGATTTGCAGATTTCCGGAGATAGTTTTGTTTGTTTGTTTGTTTTTTGAAATTTGGAAACACAGCATTGCATACATTTTCAGCAGTTAGGTTACCTTTTTTCCAGTTTTTTAAGCTACATGAGAATAAGAGACAGATTGGCAAAATTAATTGGCTTCCATGATAAATTTGCTGCTCATCCCTAGAAAATGGTGAGCTAGTTTTTCAAGTTTCAGGTGGTGACAGTTATATTGATTTCTCTCTCTTTTCTTTTTATTTTCCCCCTCCCCTTTGGAAACAAAATTGGTAGTTTAATCCAGCCTGTTTTACAAAATTCAGGTTTGACATTTATCCACAGATTTCACTGATCAGGTCTAACTTGTAAAAGTTGCAGTTGTACTGCTCTGGGAGTCTATGAACATACATTTTTTGCACCTTTAGAAGACTATACTTTTTAATAAGGAAAAGTGCAGAAGGGAAGGTTCTTCTGGAAATAGTGACTATTTATCAGTATTTATTGTTGATGGCAGCGCTTCAGGTGCTCTCCAACACTGCACAGGTGTGCTGGACAGTATAGGAAGACATTTCGAATAACGTGTGTGCTGCAACAGAGACCACTAAATACCTGCTTTTGCAGGTGTAGATTTAACAGGTCCTGACAGTTGTAACGATAGCTGTGGTGGACTGTAGAAATACAGGCTATAGTGGAGTATAGCAGAGTCCTAAAATACATATACAACTTATAAATATTTGTTTCCCTACAGTTAAGCACATACAAGTACTTTATTGGACTGGCAAGAACCAAGGAAAAAAAAATATTTCAGTTTCTGCATTGCTTCCTCCATGCAGTCCATCTGCTCACAGGAGGTTTGGGTTTGTTTTTTTTTTTCCTGTGTTTTTTCTTAACACTGAACATTCTGATACATCTGATTCCAGCTTTTTGTAGGCTCTGTGGGGCAGAGCAAAGTTTTGCTACTGAAGAGAAGGACTTGTGGAGCCCACTCAGACCCACTGGGTACAGCAGATGCGCTCTTGACTATAGGGAGCATGATTTGGGCTTGGTTAAGAGATAATTAAATCTTCCTGGAAGAGACAGTAATTAACAGAAATGGGTATATATTAATAATTCATTTTGCTTAAATTATAGGCATATGTTAATGTCACAAGTATTAAAGTAGCTAAACAAGATTTTCGTAACTTTGCCAAACTTGAATTGTTTGGGTGGAAAATTTGTAATTACTTATAAATGCCTTGTGCCAGTTTATTTAATTTTTGTGTGTGTGTCTGTAAAATTTCAGTCGAAATGTTTTGTCTGATTTTGAAAAATTTCCAGTGTTTTAAAAGTTCTTTCAACTTTTACTGTGGAAGACCAATAGTACCCCTCTCCTTTGAAACACTTGAAATCTGTTTTCAAAAAAGGATGAGGGATTTTATTCCAGGGATGTGTCTTTTTTGGCCATTTGCATGACAAAGGATCTGAATTTAGCCAGGATACAAGTCTTTTCAAAATGATCAATTTGCATATGCTTAGGGCTTTCTAACTGTAATCGGTGAATATTTCATCTTTGGCTGGGAGCGCAGCAGATCCTGGGATCAGAGGAGTGGCTTGGGGAGAAAAATTGGGACTGGGCACTAATGGGAAGGAGAATAGGAATATGAGCAGGTGGAGCCTGCAGCCCTTGAGATGTCAGGGCATAGAGATGATGGGGGTTGGCTCTTGAAGGAGGATGGAAGAAGGGTGGACCTGGCTGATCTGGAGAGACAAAGAATTGCTCCCTAAGGGGACGGGCATTGGGATCAGAGATCTGGGTGGGAGCTGGTGCATCTAGACAAGGAAAATAAGCAGGGAGCAGAGCCAGGATAGCGATGCCTTCAAGGAGACAGGTCAGGGAGTGGAAGGTTGTTGTTAAGTTGGGAGGAACATGCTGTCCCTCCAGCTACTAGAAGATGACTCTTCCCTTGCTTCCAGCAAGTACCTACGAGACTGAGGGGTAAAACGTCTTATCTCCAGGATAAAACCTACAAACACCTATAAAATACTGAATTGACTGGAGTGGCAGAAAACTGTGTGGTAGTCCTAAAACCTGTAGCTCAGATGAGATGTCAGAGGTTTGGGAGGGAGGATGGGATTTAGAATTTGCCATTCAAAAGCAGCTGGAATAGTGTGTCTGTATGTGTCTGAGTGCAGTGTCTGGGTGTTGTGCTTGCATGCTCAATAACGTTCTCTTACTTTGGAAAATACAGATGTATACTAAGTGATGTTCTTACTTTGTCCTCATTTGCATGTTCAGTGATTTTATTTTTTTTTCCCCCTCTGGAAAAACTCTTTGAGTTTTTTATTGTGCAGAATAGAGCATTGTTTTCATAATGAGCAGCTATTTGATAATTTGCTATTTTGCTGTCATGCGGTATGTGCCTTATGGCTGACTTGCTGTTTCATAATACAGCTGTTCCTAGAGGAAGAATATATTGTTTCTTTGGTGCCCAGAACCATGTTGTCTGAGTTTCACAAACCTTTAGAAGTATGCATCAAGCCACTTCTTCCTGCCTGCCAGTCTCAGAAATGGCAGTCAGGTGCAGAAAGATGAAAGACAAAAATTTTTGGTGATTATTGGGTGCACAGTGTAGCCCTGATTTTTTTTTTTTTTTTTTTGAGCATTACATACACCACTGATGAGTACACACAACTTTCACCATCTCTTCTGCCACTGATTCTAAGGATGAGATGGCATTTTATCATGTCAGGCATCTAGAAGATGAGGAACAGAAAATGATTCATCACCTGCACAAAGTTTGTTTCAGACAAGTGGCTTGTGACCCTGAGCCATCCTGTGGCACACCCAGAGATGGAGGACTATTTCAGGTGGTCTCAGAAGTGCTACCATTGCAGCACAGTCCCCAAGTCTGCCATCTCTCCTGGCCACAGTACATGGCCTCTGCCTCGAACAGACTGTGATCCAGTACCATGCAGGATGGAAACACGCAGTCCTATGAGCTACAGAAGGGGTGAAGCCTGGTTGCCTGGTGCCTTCTTGAGGTCATGGTGTGGTGTTTCCGAGAAAGCAGACAGCTGAAGCAACTTGTAGAAACGTATTATTTTTTTGAGACTGTTATCTCTTTTTTGCATATACTTGAAATTGGAAAATGAATCAAAAAATTAAGGATGGACAGTTGCATCATGACCTCACAAGTCTGCTTTCCTTGGGGAGGGAGATGACAAATGCATAATTGTCAGATTCAGAGTGGGTAGAGCTGGGTAGAGCCACTTCATGATGATGGCTCCATGAACCCTCAAGGTGCAGAAAAGGCCATAGAATCATAGAATCCCAGACTGGTTTGGGTTGGAAGGGACCTTAAAGCTCATCCAGTTCCAACCCCACTGCCATCAGCAGGGACACCTTCCACTAGACCAGGTTGCTCAAAGCCTCATCCAGCCTGGCCTTGAACACTTCCAGGGAGGAGCAGCCACAGCTTCTCTGGGCAACCTGTTCCAGTGTCTCACCACCCTCACAGCAAAGAATTTCTTCCTCAGATCTCATCTAAACCTGCCCTCTGCCAGTTTAAAGCCATTTCCCCTTGTTCTGTCATTAACTGCCTTTGTAAAAAGTCCCTCCCCAGCTTTCCTGTAGGTCCCCTTCAGGTACTGGAAGGCCGCTATGAGATCTCCCTGGAGCCTTCTCTTCTCCAGGCTGAACAGCCCCAACTCTCTCAGCCTGTCCCCACAGCAGAGCTGCTCCAGCCCTCGGATCATCCTCGTGGCCTCCTCTGGACTCGTTCTAACAGGTCCATGTCTTTCTTGTGTTGGAGACCCCAGAACTGGACACAGCACCCCAGATGGGGTCTCAGGAGAGCAGAGTACAGTGGGAGAATCCCCTCCCTTGACCTGCTGCCAACACTTTTCTTGATGCAGCCCAGGACACGGTTATTGGCCTCTGGGCTGCCAGCGCACATTGCCGGCTCATGTTGAGCTTCTCATCCACCACCACCCCAAAGTCCTCCTCTTCAGAGCTGCTCTCAAGCCACTCATTGCCCGGCCTGTATTTATGTTTGGGATTGCCCTGATCCAGGTGCAGGACCTTGCATTTGGCCTTGTTGAACTCCATGAGGTTAGCACAGACCCACCTCTCAAGCCTGTCAAGGTCCCTCTGGATGGGGTCCCGTCTTTCCAGTGTGTCAACTGCACCACTCAGCTTGGTGTCATTGGCAAATTTGCTGAGGGTGCACTCAATCCCACTGTCCATGTCTCCAACAAAGATGCTGAAGAGTACCGGACCTGCTCAGCCTAGTGTGGTACTCTGCAACTGCAGGTAATTAGCAGCTGCTCAAAACAGTTGCTTTTAAGCTTTTTTTGCAGAGTTTCTTTGGGCACCAACAAGAACACAGCTAGATGATTGGTTTTCTCCATGAATACTCAGTAGCTACAACTTCAAGGCTTCCCAGCTGTGTTGCTTGGGTTTGGGGCCACTTGGTTCCTGCTTTGTTGGTGTACAGAGAGGCTGCAGAGGTGTGCTCTTCCAGGTTGAGTTGAAGCTCACTTACGTGAGTTTCATAAAAAAACCTCAAAAACATTGAATTTTCTGTATCTGCGTAGTTGAGCCACAGACCTCTAAGTCCAGATGGTTTAGGTAGTGCTCACGTAATACATAGATGTTGTTTCAACTACTAGGAGAAGATCTTTTTCAGACAGTAACAAATGTGTTAATTCAGAAGTCTTGATGACTCCGTGCATGCTTCTCTAGGCTTTAGGATATTTCTCTCTTCCAGTCCCAGGAAGGTAATGTGTAAGCACATAAAATGTTATTTTCTAAGAAACTGAAAGGTGGCAGTAGTCAAGATCATGGTCTCCTTAGCTTTTTTCTTTCCTGTTTCATTAAATATAAAAATAAACTGCAAATATTTGTGCTGGGCCATTTTCCCCCTCATTTTGGTTTTTCTCTGTATTGTTAGTAGTGTGTCCAGATCAGAGCATGGAGCTGAGCAGAATGAAATAATTACCTCTCCTTTGAGATAATAAATACTACTTGGGTTTTATATATAAAACATGGCTGCTAATAATCCCCAGAAGACTTGCCTGGTTTTTGTTGTTGTTGGGTTGTTTTTTTTTTTTAAATAATCCATTTTGCAGCCCATATGCCCTCCAGGTTCTTTTTACAGTACTCCTGCCTAGCCAATTATTTCCCATTTCATATTTGTGTATTTGATTTCTTATTCCTGAGCATAGTACCCTGCATTTGTCTGTATTGAATTTTCTTACTAACTTTCCTTATTCTGTTCCTGTTCCCAAAAGGGCTTATAATATTTTCCAACTTGCCATGTACACTTTTGTATTTCTACCTACAACTCATTAATAGAAGTTGGCTTATGATAGCAAGAGCTTTCTTGAAACATTCTCTCCTTTGTAGAAACATACTGATAATGATTCTTCCATTATTTTTTTCATGTAGCTGTACACTGTTTCCTCATTTCATGAAGCTTATTTTCTTACACAGATGTCATGTGATAAGAATCAAAACTCTTATATCTTAATTTTAGTAAGCCATTCACGTGTTCTTCCTTGCCTACTGCACAGTCTCCCTTCCAAGCAAACCAAACTGAGCTGACAGGTTCTTTTTCTTGACAGATAATGTTGACTTTTTCTTATCTTTGTATTCTGAAGGTGTTTATACATTTGTTTCTGGAATTGTTTTCTGTATATTTTTTGATAGTGAAGCTGATGTCTGCATGAAATTTTCCTTTTAAAAAAAAATTATACACGCTATGACATGCAAAGAATGTTCTGTTTCTTTGTTTTTTTTTGTTTTGTTTTGTTTTGTTTTTCTCCAATACCAGACTAATGTAATACGTGTAGAAAGGCCAAAATGGTGAGTCCTGCTCATCATGATGAGTGCTTGGACAGTCAGACAGAGAAGTTGGACAGCTCATTTCTGCTCGCCTGTGTCATGCTTGCTTTTCTGTGCAGTGGCAGAGCTTCATCTTATACTGTGGTGTCAGTTTGAGTTTAACCTGAAGATCTAAGTAAGTTCAGATCCTCCTTTTTTTGTTTTTCTCAGAAAGTAGCCTAACATCTAGGCTGTTGTACACTGACTTGACAAACATCTCACTGTCATGCTCACCTAAGTGCCTCCTTATGACTGGCCCCCTGAAGCCCTTCCTGTTCCTCTTCCCTTTGTATCTACATTCCCTGTGCCCTGAGCGACCTGAGCCTCTTGTGTACGAGCCTTTGGGTCCTCCAAACCCCAGCCTGCAGGCAGCTTTAACATCCACATCTCGTTTTTAGGAAAAACAGCTTCATTTCTGATAAAAGAGACAAAATGTAAATGAATATAATTTATATTGTCCATTTATATTCTGTGGGCTTTTCAAGATGCTTGCAGTCTTTCTTCAGGAAAGCATATTGGAGGTTTTGGGTTTTAGTTTTAAGCCGAACCCACCCATGAGAGAACAGTGACCAGCTGGATTTCCTTCTAAGTTATTGAGAGCAAGCTTTTCTCCCTCCATCTTGTTTCCTGTGCAAATATCAATTAGGAAGTGACCAATTTGTAAAAATCTGGGTGTCAGAAACCACAATTCCGACGGCAGGTACGGTTTGTCAGCTGTGGTTGTGGATCGTGAGGGTTGTCAAGCTCCTCAGTGCCTCACAAGCTGCTTGGTCCTGTCCTTGTCAGGCTTTAAAGTCTGCCTTCGGGCTTGTGTTTTGGTGTAAAGTTGAGTTGTTTCAGGTAGAAGAGTTTAACTGGGAGCTGACCATGGTGTAACTGACACTTTTTGCTAAGTATCTATGGGTCTAGTTGGAGTACAACCCTTGATGTTAACCCCAAACTCTTCCTGGGGTTGATCATGCCTAAATTTCCAGTGAAGGTGCTGGTTTGCTGCTTAGGCTTGGCTGTTTTATTTCTTTCTTATCTCCCATTCCTAAATAAAAGACTGTCTTTAAACAAGGGGATTTCAACCATTAAGAGGAAATCAGTGTTGGAAAGTACTGATTTCAGTGTCCTGTTTTTTATATTAACTTTCAATTTATTTGCAATATCTCTGACTTGACAGATTTCACCTTAAACCAAAACCAAAACCCTCTAATTTTTCTAGAAAGAAGCCAGTGCTTTGAAAATACAGAAGCAATAAGTTATCAGTAGTAATAAGTTATTGGTATATGTAAATTGGTATATGTAATATTTTTTTCATACTGATATTGAAAATGCCTTTTTACCAGCAAATGCATTTTTAAATTCATCTAATGAGTTTGGAAGGTTAATAAGAATGTTCCACAGTTGAGATTAAATATTTTTGCAGGTAGTTAGAGGAAGGTAAATGCAGTCTATGTTTTCTCTAGTTTTCAACTTAAAGCTTATTAAAAAGTGCCAGTGTTAGTCGTGGAAACTTTTTATAGATTAAAAAAAAAAATCACAGCAAAATCAGTGGCAACGTGAGGCAGCCTGTGTTGTCATGTTGGCCTTTCCCTGGGAAGGGCTGTGTTTTCTGAAGGAAATACTTGAGTGTAGAAATGAACCTGTAATTCCTTAATAAATTTGTTGTTCTTGACAGTCTTAGGACAAAACGGATCACGTAGCTGACAGGCTGTATGATTGTGTCATAAATACTCTGTGATTTATGAGGCTGGAAGTAAGGATGCCACTCGATGCTCCTACTGTGGGAGTTGCAGGACTCATATCAGATCCTTGTAATTGCAGCAGCAAGGTCTGATAAACCAAACCCCTTTGCTTTCTCCATGCTAGTTGTTGTATTTACTCTTCTCTCCCAACAGACCCTCAAAGAACAGGGCCAGTCTTGGATGGTTCTGATTAGCTCATCCTGTTTAACTCATCCTTTGAACTGAGGTGCTGGTGGTGCTGTTGATAGATGCTATTTATACGTTTGAGAGTGTGGATGAGTTAATGAAATATCTTCAGGTGTATCAGGAATAATTAATCTCCCCTACCAAATCTGAAACTGCCCTAGAAGTGAAGGTTGGGATTCCCATTGACTCTCAAACTGTTTGTCTCCTTTAATTGTGTATTATTAAAACTTTCCTAAATCTGTATATATTGCTTAATCTGCTTTGAAATGTAAGTTGCAAGTAAAAGGCCTTTCAGTAATGTAGTGAAGAGTTGTCTGAATTTATCACATCTTCTGTAAGTGCTTCCTAAACTTCGGTAAACTGCTGCTTGGTAGCTTGTTCCAACAGTTGGTTGTCTTTGTTGGGGGTCAGCAGAACTGCTGGTGCTTCTTGCTGCCACGCAGGTAGGGGACCTGCTCCCTTGTGCAAGTCAGGGAGACTTCTGTGATGATGCCAGTGTTAATAAAATATTTATAGAATATTATTCATGGAGAGGATGTTTTAAAAACTTAAAGGCATATATCTTGGCCTGAGGAATTAAGTTTGTTTTTCCTGTATGTTTCTATGCATGTTGTAAAATAATATAAATAAGAGTTGATTTTTCTGGGTTGGAATAGGAAAAGTTCATGATCAACAAATAAACACCTAGAGCTTGCATACAGAAAAAGACAAAGCTAGAAAAGATAAAGGAGAGCGTCTGATCAGAAGATGAAGAGCTGTGTGGGAAATATGAAAATATGCCTCTAGTGATGGCAATATGCTTGCCAAGCATATCTGAAAGGTACGACACATTGGTGTTTCTGACTTCTGCTACAGCTCCTCAAATTCAGTGTCACTTTCAATTTTACTTTCTATATATCTAATTCTTTGTAAAAGAAAGACGTTTACTCTTATGAGGCCAGTATCTGTAGACATGTGTAACTGCAAACCTAGTTATACACATTTTAAAATCTTTCTAGAAATAAAATGAAATGCTGTAATGCATTAGGACACAAAGAAAGCTGTTATCTTATGCTTTGAAGATGCAAGATTTAAATAATTTGTCCAGCTGTAATTTGAGAACCTATGAAGGATGAATGAAAAAAATATTTTGAATTATTTCAGAGCACATCTTAAATAGACTGTTAAAGCCAAAATCAGACTGGAATACTGGATGTAGGTATATTTGTATTAGTTCTAGTAATTGAGAAAGTTACTTATAAGTCTTTGCCAATATTCCCCAAACAGCCCTGTAAGTCTGTAGTTAATTATTCAAAATTAGAGGGAAAAAAAAAAAAAGTTTGGAGTTTCCTGGTGTCAGTCTCCAATTCTGTGTGGGATTACTCCTTTGGGGGAAAAAAAAAAAGGGCATAATAGAGAGGAGAAGGTTTTTTTGCTTTTTCCCTGTAACATGATACAACGGAATTGAGCAGTGTTTCAGTCCTATTACTCTCTAGCAAAGCTCTTGCAAAATACTTCAGAAAGTTGAAAAAGGACCCTGTGGTTTGAATACTTGGACTGGGAGCCAAACAAATGCATTTGAAAATGCGGGGCCATGCCCACAGCAGATTGCGGGTGCACTGGTTCCATATTCCAGGCACGAGCACTGGCTGGGAACTGCAGGCTGTATCAGGGGCTGCAGGAAGATTGACAGCGATACAACAGTCAGTTTTACTTTTCTCTCTTTAATACCATCTTGATCCTTTGCAGCCTGAACTGGTAAAACACTCAAGACATCATCCAAAGCTGTAAGTCTTTTGTTTCCTACGTTATTGGAGCAGCCAGCTTATCACCCATAGTGCCAGTTCACAGGAGCCGCTAGTTAAGGAGGTACACTTCTAGATACATTAATTTTCATGCATAAAGTGGTTGAAATGCTCAAGTCCTGTAGCTGGATGTCCTCTGGCATAGTCACAGGCTTTGAAACAAATGGGGCAGTGTTTGTTAAAAGATAGTGTGGGCAAAGGGAAAGAGAAGGTAGTGCAAAAGGGACTTTATGCTAATACAAGGGTAGGGATGATAAAGTGCAGCAGAGAGGAAACACATAAAACTTAGGAAAGTGTTTTGGTATTAGTTTCTGTTTAATTTCTCTTTGCAGTGTGTACATTCAATAGACAAAACATAATAAGAGGGGCTCTCTGGTATACCATATTGTTACAGAGAAAAGCTTTCCTTCTGTAAAGGGTTGTGTACTTCAGGGAGCACACCCTTCTGTTCATCACAAACATTGGAATTTCCACAAACAAGTGGAAAACTAATTGAGGAAAATGAAGGGAAACCTAACCTATGACAGTGTGATATATGCCTCAAGCTTTCTAAAACCTTATTTTGAAGCATTCCAATGGGGCTATAAAGGGAAACAAGAAACTAAGATTAAAGAGACTAACAGTGTAATTTGGCAGCATAGCTCCTGTGTATTCTGTAGCATCAAAATGGATTTTTTTTCATACTCATTTTACCTTTGTGATTCAGTTATGGATTTCAGTTAAACTTAAAACCAATTCTCTGATGGTTACTTTTTAGCATGGACTCAACTTTATTGGAATTTGTTTTTCCAGTCCAATAGCATATTTAATGAATTAACATAACTGAAGAAAGATGACCATTGCATTCTTCCAGTCTGAAATGGAATGTACTAATTTTCCATATTGTGTTGTGTGTGTTTGTGTGTGTGTGCTCAGGTCTATGTATATATTCAAGCTTGGAAAGCAAAGTTAGTATCTTTATCCTTAGAACAGGCAACTGGACGTCACCTGCACGTACTGAATCACAGAAGCAGGTTGATTAAAAAAAAAACCCAACAAAAGAAAACCAAAACAAATGACAAACCATTTTGATTCAAAACCAGAATAAAACCAGACAAGGTATTTTCAGAGTTAATATACAAACTGCACTCCTGATCCGCTTCTGAGCTTAATTCAGTGTTACTTGTCATGTCCCTTGGTATGGAACCTTGAAATTTCCTACCTGTGGCCTGAATATGGTCTGTGGTGTAATAACTGCAATTACCCCACAATACACAACACCTGTGATTTACTTCGCTTTGGGAGCAATGACAGGAGTACCCAACAACCAAACTTCTTAAAGCCAACTATTTGTTTGGAGCACTGTGAATGAAAGCATCTGAAAACAACAGAAACTGTCTATAGATGTAATTTTTTTGTTTTCTGCCTGGGAATGTAGAACTCCCCTAATGCTTATCTGGTAAAACAAGCTTCTGATTCCTCCAAAACCCTTCCATCAGTGTATCTCCCTGGAGAGCCCCAGCAATTGACACAAGCTTACCCAAAAAAGAGTTTTTTTCTTCCCTTTGGGCAGCCCAGGTGACCTGAAGAAGCTTTTTAGCCCCAAAGATTTATCCTTTTTTGTTTGCCTTTCTCTTGTTTGTTTGTTCTTCCCCAGCTCTATTGATTTGGTCTAGTGAATGATAGTACTTCACAGATTTGGCTTTACAGTGTCCTTAGACCATCATTCCTTCAACAGCACTGTGGCTGGAGTCCAGAGCAGCACCTTCTGCTGGTGAGAAAACTTCAAGATAAAAGCACCGTGTATTCTGCACGAATATATGATGTGCCTGGCTACTCTGAGATGCTTCTTGGACCAGGTTTCCCATCTCCTCATCCTTCAACCCTCTGTTTAGCATGGGAAGCTTCCCAGCCTCTTTCTGTGTGTTTTTTCATCCTACATGTAAAAGTGGGAAGTTAGTTCTATAAATTGGTAGAAAAGATAATAAGATTCAGTTACATTAATTTAAACCATCAGTTACGCTGTAACATCCCTTCAGTGAAGATGTTGAGGTGTCCTTACATAGGAGTTAAGGTTTTTTTCCCTTACATTCAAAGTTTCAAATTCAGTAAACTGTCATTGTCCAGCCCACAGATGCTCTGCCTCTTAATATTCTGTGTTTGTTATTTGGAGTCCAGGAATGTCACTGCCTGGGGTGGCTGGAATATGAGTATTTCCTACTGGCAGAATTACTTTCTTTTTCCTTTTTCCCTTTTTCTTTTTCTTTTTCTTTTTCTTTTTCTTTTTCTTTTTCTTTTTCTTTTTCTTTTTCTTTTTCTTTTTCTTTTTCTTTTTCTTTTTCTTTTTCTTTTTCTGTCACACAATTTGTAAAGTTAAGTAAATTTCAGCTATTTCTTGGGTATTCACCAAAGTGATGTTCAACTACAATGTCTGCTGGAGGTCAGTAGACTTGTACTATTATTCTCTTTCTTTTCTGAATTTCTGTTTCTTCAAGTAAGTGGAGATGTCAGTGCACAGAAGCATCCTGCCCGTCTGTCGGGTGCTGCATGGAAGGAGGTACTCGAGATGCTTCTAAAAAATCCAACCCTTTGAGTGTCTCTAGTGCAGTACGACCCAGCATGATGTACAAGTTTCGATTATGAGGTTATGAAATAGTAGGACTGTTGTGATGCACTTTAGCAAGATCATTTCTCTTTATGCAGTTCCTCCAGCGTTTTAAGAATTTTCCATCCAAAATGAAGTAATGCAGTCTTTTATAGTTGATATAAGACCGTTGTGCTGGTCCTCTGCAGTCTTCTGAGTGTGGAATGCTGTTAAATATAGGTGGATCTTACTTGCTTTGCAATACCCTGCCTGCTCACAAAAATGAAACTGCTGAATGGTATACATGTGTCTACCTGCAAACCAAAACAAAGCTGGCTCATCTCAGTCTGGGTTTTTTCATTTGACTGCATCACCTTAACTTTGAAAAATAAATAAGAAATAAAGAATACAGCCCGGGTCTGCAAATCCTGTTGGTTAAGCGGTGAGTTTGAAATATCTGCAGGCTTTCAGGTCCTGCTGGAGGCGTTAGCAGCGTTCTAGAGGAGCATCCATCCCACTTGAGGGGAAGAGTGAACCTGGGCAGAAGGCTCCAGGAGCAATCAGTTACTCGGCTTGGTCATTTACCTTTCTCTGAAGACCTTCCAGTGCCACAGGTGGTCCTTCAGGGCAGCAGTACTGCAGGTGTGGTCAGTTTCAGATGGGTGCCGGGGGAAGGAGCTGTGTGTTTTGGTGGTGCAGGAGGGGGAATGGCTGTTCTCCTCCCACCGGGACTTCACGGTTGGGTTTGCACCCACCTTCCAGTGTGTACTGCGTGTGTTGGTAGGGGTGAGTCACCTCTTTTATTATGTTTTGAATACTTTCCTCCCAAATGCAGTTTTATTTTCTGCAGGGAAGGGAAAGAATTTATGCTGTTGTGGTTCCTTATTTTTATCAGAGCTCTGCTAACAACTTCCAGCTGAGGGAGTTCTTGATATTTTTAGCCTGAGATATTTAGCTATTTGAGCCTCTTTACAGGTTTTCTCCCGATATATATTAACTAGGGTGGGGAGGAATGTTTCTTGTCAGTTAATACATTCGTGAGTGTGCTTGCCAAATTGCCTGCACTTATTCCCAGGAATCTGAACACTTAGAACTGGGGGGAAGTTTGAGTCCTGGTCTGAAGTATTTGAATCAGCCTCATTACTCCATTCTTTGACTGATGCTGCTGTAGCTACATTCTCACTGACTCCTTCTTTTAAGAGGTTGTGTTTAGTATTAAAAATGTAGCTAATTTATATTCTGCTTAAAACCACTCAGAAGTAAATGAACTAAAAAAAGCAGAGAATCGTAAAATGGGAACTTGTGCTATGAAATATAAATTCTCTGACATTTTCCTTGTTCCTCCTTTTTCAAAGTGTTTTTGCAGCAGGAGAATCCTCTGTCTTATTAGTAATGTTACTGTTTTATTGATTGCCTGACTTGTAGTATGATTAAATTCTTTAATATTCCAAATATTGAACTTGCTGGCCCATCTTGTATACACAGCATTTTCAAGTTTCTGAATAACCTTACCTTTCCATGAAATTTACATGAGTGTTACTTTGACAGAAAATACTAAAAATACTTTGCATCGATCTTTTGCCTTTAAGAACCACTTTAACTTGTTCAACCGTAATTTTACAGATTCTGCTATCACCAGTTATTTTCCCTTTTCCTACCTAAAGTTTCAGATTAAAGATGAAAAGCTATCTTGTTATTTTGGCAGGACTATTCCTGCATATTGAAAACAACAATCAGTTTGAACAGTAATTCTGTTTAGGTCACTAGACAATAAAATCTTCTTTAGGCAAATGATTCCTCCACATTTCTTTCAGAATATTATTATTGTTGTTAAACTTACTGGTTTTACTTTATTTGCCTCAGTGAAATGCAGTGATTCCAGCAAATACTTCGGAGGTATCTGTGTAGGACAGGGGAGGTGGGGGTGAGAAGGGCAGATGGTGGAAATCATCCTCAGTTTAAAATGAGAATTAAATGGCATTTGCTGTTGGGTATAAATTGCCCATGCCACCATTTTCTCATTAACCCCTCCAGGATGTTTATTTATATATGGCAATATATTACATTGCTCCACTCCTACCCACTTAGCTATCAGATACAATTCTGCAGAGCGGGGAGATGACTTCGTGCCATCTCTGCAGAGTCTTTGTCTTGAGTCCTCTGGTTGCCAGTCTGGTCTGTGGCGTAAGTTAGAGCTGCTTGGAGGCTGCCAACAACCACCAGGATATATCCTATTAATTGGGACCAGCTGGATACAAGTATGTATTGGCAAGTCTACAGCAGCTCTATGCAACCCATTACAGCAGCTCTTCACCACTCAACTGTTCCTTTAGGGACCTTGAACCAGTAGGCAGTTGCAAAGCTGAAGCTTTAAATCTGGCACCTAAAATAGGAGTTTGGTGTTGGGTTTATTGGGTTTTTTGTTTGTGTTTTGTTTTTTTTTTAATATTTAAATATGTTTAATCCTAACTCCCATGCTCTTCCCTAAGATAAGGCAATCACCACTCCCTACTTAGACATAAATTTCTGAGCATCCAGTTTAATATATGTGCAGTTCTTTTTTTTCTTTTTTTTTTTTTTTTTTTTTCCCCAAAGCACTCAGGAAAATGTTTGTGACTATACTTACTAAGCACTGTGGAGATTTTTTTTATTATTATTTTTTTTTTAATAAGGATAACCTTTTTGGAGATTTGCCGTTCTCAAGCTGTGGGGCCTTTTAAAGACAGTTTCCATGTTGTATCCCTAGATATCAACTGCATTTTGTGCCTTTTTGCACAGATAATCTCTATGCACCTTTCAAAATGTAATTTTGGGTAAGCTGCTGTTGTTTTGCACTGTCAGTCTCTGTGCTCCAAGGGGATGGGTGGATGGATGGATGGATGCTGGTGAGAAGCTGTGAAGCAACACTACCACCTCAAGTATGTTGTCTGGTCTGTGTTGGGGCTTCTCAGTGGGACTGCCAGATTAACTAAATACTAATCTTGAGTTTCTTAACACTTAGTGAGAACAGTAAAAATTTAATTACTTGTAATTGTTTTGTAAGAGGCTAATATAATTACACCGTTGGCATCTTGGTTGGGAATTTATTGACACTTTATTTTTCCCTCGCAAATCTGATTCTAAGAAGTTGGGTTTTTTGTTTGTTTGGTGGGGTTTTTTTTGTGTGTGTGGTTTCTTTTTTCCCTGACTGAATTTTTTGTCCAACTTCTTTTAAACTGCTAGTGTGACTTGCAGGGACCTCAAATAAACTGAGCATCTGTCTCCTTTTTATCGTTTGTATTAGTTTTTTCAGTGGTCCTTCTTGAACATGAAAAGCGATAGAGTAAAATACTTGGAGAAGAAGATGTTACAGAAAAAGCTGTTGCTGAGTGACTTCAACTCAGTGTGCAGCAAGTTTCAGAGCCTTGTTTCAAGCTTATATTTGAAATCTGCTGTTCTAATAATGACCAGGCCAAATCTTGCTTTGCTTATGAGATCTGACAAGATCACAGTCCATGTGATTTCATTTGTTGTATTCATGGCAGCCCTGGGGAGTGAAATAACTAGAGCAGGAATGAAGCTGTGCCTTCCTGCAGAACACAACAGAGCACTGCAGCAACTTGGCCACTAGGAAAAAAACAGTAGAGATTTTAAATAGATAAATGAAATTCTGTCTCTCTGTGTATGTAAAATACATGGTCACATGCAAGCATTAACTTAACTCATTAGCCCGTGTAGAAAAAATAAGAGATAATTGCCCATCCTGGAACCAGGCAGGTCAAGCTGAAATGAAGTTTTGGGAACTAGAGTGCTTTGTAAAGCCCCTTGTTAACAAGGGTCTCCTGTTAATCTTCAGTTCCAGTTTACTCCTTGAAATTTAGTCCTGATGTTCTAAAGTTAGCACCTACCCACAGAAAAGTTTCTATGCATCCTTCATCTTGAACAAAGTGTAAAAAGCACATTTGAGGGATAATCTTCATGAGATAATGCACATGAAAGAGAAAAGCAACAGCTAAAGAGCTGCCATTTGGCTCTAAAAAGTTGTTTTTAAAAATAACACACAAATACCTGGAGTAGAAGCATTAGGTGAACCTGTTATCTGTTTAGGGTAGGGTAGTGAATGCTTGAGGTTGAAATCACATGCATTAATTTCAGAGTACAATGACAGAAGTTGTTTGGTTGTTTTTTTGTGTTTTGGGATTTTTTTGTTTGTTTGGTTGTTTTTTTTTAGTGTGTGTGTGTGAGCTTGATTTGAGGATGGTGATACCACTTCAGCATGTTACCATCCATGTTATGTTCAAATCCACTGAAGTTTTATTGATCATCTAGGTATTTAATGCATCATGAATTAAACACAGCAAACTTGAACAATGCAGATACATCAGGTCTGTGACAGATTAGTAACTTTCTGAAACAACAATCACAAATTTTTCAACATTTTTGGAGAGAAGACTTGACACATCTTGAAATGAGAAGTGGTAACATCTTTTCTACTGTTTTACAGAAAGTGCTTTTATAGACTTTTGAGTGAAAAAAGAAAACAAACCCTTAAAAGTTTCCAAACAGCAGAAAAGATCATTCTGGTCTGAGGTGAATGATGAGAAATTTCAGCCTTTAGATAACTTTTACTCTTTTATTCCCTTATAATTATTTCAGGAATGTTGTCTAAGGATGAATATAAAAAGAAATTGTTACCTTTTGTATAATTAAAAAAAATGAAATAAAAATATTCTTAATATTTCAATGGTTTAATGAAATTGTCACTATAGAGGTGTGGTCAAACTTATAAAAGAGTAGCAAATGTTGCCTGCCTCTTGAATTTGATGTGAGATTTTCACAAACAAGTAACGGCTTTTTTTTTCTTAGAGTCAAAAGATAAGATTACTAAAATAGAGAGAGGTACTGAGAAAACAAGTTTTCTCTGTTTTAGTAAGTGGTCCTCCCAGTGAAATGAAGGTATGATAATGATTTTTATTTTTTTTTGCATATTTAAATTTTCAAGTGTTGCACTGAAAATTAAAAAGAAGTATAAGGTTGGGTTTCCTGAGGAATCCCTGCAGCTGCTGTGCTGACCAGAACAGTGGTCTTGAGTAGTCACAAGAAAATGTCTGGCTTATCTAAAAACTGTAACGAGGCATTAGCAAACACGAGTCTGGGGATGAGCCCCAGGGCTGCTGGAGTACAAACACCAACCCACCTGCAGCAGTGGAGGAGAAGGCTTTGTGGGAAAGGCGTGAGGAACAAGCCCTCTGGCTTTTGTGGCACTTGGTACAGGAGTGCATAAATGAGGAGAGCAAAATACAACAAAAATAACAGAAGGTCTTGAGTGTATTTTGCGTGAATGCAAGAAAGGGACCCGGTTTGTAAGCATGCCTACACCCAGCACTCATGAAGCAGCTCGTCCCTGATGTCCCCAGCAGGTCTGGATGGGAGATGAAGTGGGAGTTGGCCTGTGAGTTCCCCTTCTTCTCTTTAGGAGGCACTTGATCTCAATACGTTGGACTTGGGCAGGACGCGAGGATAAAGGGAGCATGATATCTTGTATTTGGGGGATGCAGTCTGGAAGTGAATTAGCTATATGCTACGTGTTTTACTGCGAGCACCCCACACCCAAGCCATGGACGGGGTGCTGTCCTGGCAATCCTGAGGAAGATTCTTTAGGAATAAGGATAGGATTTGCTTTAGGATTTGCTTTCCATGGATTGGTTGCTCATACCTCTGGGTGAGCAGCTGGGCAGTACCACCCACCAGTTGGCTAGCACGGGACAAAGTGTACCCCTCCTTCAAAACTACGAGAGTAGAAGAAATGTGTGATCCTGGTGATAACAGCCAGGATTATCATCCTGTGCACCAGCAGGGTCTTCACCATCTGTATAGGGAGATGGGGGTTGTGTGGCACAGGCTTTGCGAGGAGATCCTTTTTTTTCCTTTGTTGGCCATAATAGATCTGGTTGGTAAAAACGGTTTTGAGATTGTACAGAGGTCTTGGTAAACAGCCTAGCAGAAGGTAAAAACGCTCGGTAGGCAAAAGGCCCAGTCAGACTTTGCTCACCATTAAATGCCAGTACTCTCATAGGGCTTAAATCCAGTCTGATAGCTGATGTCAGTAACAAGCTACTTCAGGAAAAATCTTTATTAAGAATTATCTTTCTGTTCCATTCCATGGCTATTGCATCTGCAGGGAGAGTTAGGGAAATTGCAGGATTTCCATTAGAAATATTTTGTAAAGGTAGGCTCCATGGGGCCACAGGCTTCTTTCACTTTCATCCTAGCAAGACTTACATTTCTGTGATAACTCCTTTCCCCCCGCCCTTTTCCACATTTCTAGGGATGAAGAGAGACTGCATAGTCTGACAGAAAACAGTGTAGAGATTAATGTGTTTCCAAGTGTACCTCTCCATCTGTTGCAGTTTCTCGACTGATGCAATTACAGGCTTACCTGCCTCTCCTTGACCCTTACACTGTTTTCAAGGACATATAATTTTAGGTCTTGAGCCTCTGTCATTTTCTTTAGGGTGGAAGGCAGCTGAGTCCCTGGATTTTACGTTGCAATCCCTTTACCTTTTACAGTGATTATCACAGCAAGGCTTGAGCTGTCTTGGAAAGAGGGGAACCATTGAGTAACCATCTTCTGAAAAGCAAGGACATTATTTAGGTCAGAAGCATTTTGAAGGGAACACATTACAAAATAATGAGCAGCTTTTAACCACGCTGATCTTGCTGGGGTTGTCTGAGTTTCACATTGGACTTGACAGATCTTTATCTCAGGTTTGCTTGTTCAGTTGTTATTCTAATACATGCATCTTTTTTCCCACATATGATTGTCATTTTATAGTTTAAGGACACCTTCAAGGCTAGTCAGTGCTGCCTGCTGGATCTTCAAAGCGCTGGATAGCTGCATAAAGGAGTGCTGAGAAGTTGTATTCATTACCCTGAAGGGTGCTAAAGACCTTTTTAGTGACTCCAAATGCCACCTAGAATTGGCTTGTTGACCAAGCAATGGAAAGATTACATCACTTGTACATCTGTGATCATCTGTGAATATGCCTGTCTGCACAGCCAAGTCTGCTCTATTAGCACTTAATTTGCCTCCATAGAAGGAGACCAGAAAGATGTCATTGGAGGATGTTGAAGTTCCTTGCACCCCACCCTTGTCACCACAGGCTAGTGCCACGTTCCTTCCTGCTGCTGTAACCACCCTATCTGCTCTTCAAACTCCCACCTGGTACCTCCACCCATGGCCAGCTTGGGCTGTCTTGGCCCAAGGATCTTAAATGCTGCACAAGTTTTGTGTCATTCTGTGGTTGTTTCTCAGTGTCCGTACTGATGTTTTTTTTTACAAGAATGTACATGGGTATTGTCTCCTGTGTTTGCTCTGTTTTCCTGTTTTCCCTTATATACCTCATAAAGCAGTGATTAGTCTCTTTTCTTTTATGAACTTTAGACTTCTTTTTTATTAAAATTATGTAGGTGTTCCTTTGTCAACTTCCCTGTGAACTTCATATGGGCAAGAACTTGGTGGTTTGGGTTTTTTTTTCTGTTTGTGCTTTTGTGTTAAGTGACATGGCACATAGAAGGCATAATTTAGGTCTGAAAAAGGCATTTTATTATTAAAGACAGGCATTTTTCACATGTACAAAGAGCAGCCTTGACTTGTGATTTGTGTTTTCTAATTGGGTTTGCATGGCCAGGTTGGTAGCTGGGGAGGGGCACAGGGGTGGCTTCTGTGAGAAGCTGCCAGAAGCTTCCCCCGTGTCTGACACAGCCAATGCCACTGGCTCCAAGACAGACCCGCTGGCCAAGGCTGAGTCCATCAGTGACACCTCTCTGAGAACATAATTTAAAAAAAAAGGGGGAAAGAGGAAAAAAATGTGACACTTTGCACCTTGAGAGAGAGGAGTGAGAAGATGTAAGAGAAAACAACTCCACAGACACCAAGGTCAGTGAAGAAGGAGAGGGAGGAGGTGCTCCAGGTGCCAGAACCAAGATTCCTCTGCAGTCCATGGTGAAGACCATGGTGAGGCAGGCTGTCCCCCTGCAGCCCATGGAGGTCCATGGTGGAGCAGATGACCACCTGTAGCCCGTGGAGGACCCCACGCCGGAGCAGGTGGATGCCCGAAGGAGGCCGTGACCCCGCGGGAAGCCCGCGCTGGAGCAGGTTCCTGTCAGGACCTGTAGCCCCATGGAGAGAGGAGCCCAGGGTGGAGCAGGTTTGCTGGCAGGACTTGTGACCCCGTGGGGGACCCGCGCTGGAGCAGTCCCTTCCTGAAGGACTGCACCTCATGGAATGGACCCAGACTGGAGCAGCTCGTGAAGAGCTGTCAGTCATGGGAAGGACTCAGTTGGAGCAGTTGGTGGAGGACTGTCTCCCGTGAGAGGGACCCCACGCTGGTGTGGGGGAAGGAGTCCTCCCCCTGAGGAGGAAGGAGAGACAGGAACAACGTGTGATGAACTGACCCCAACCCCATTCCCTGTCCCCCTGTGCTGCTGAGGGGAGGAGGTGGAAATGGGGAGAGAAGTTCAGCCCGGGAAGAGAGAGGGCTGGGGGGAGGTGTTTTAAGATTTCTTTTTATTTCTCATTCTCCTCTTGTCTGATTGGTAATAAATTAAAATTTGTTCTTTTTCCCCCCAAGTCGAGTCTGTTTTGCCCGTGCCAGTAATTGGTGAGTGATCTCTCTCCGTCCTTATCTCCACCCACGAGCCTTTAGTTGTATTTTTCTCCCCCTGCCCATTTGAGGAGGGGGAGTGATAGAGTGGGCTTTGGTGGGCATCCGGCCTCTAGCCAGGGTCAACCCACCACAATTTAAAATACACAAGTAAGTTTGAGCTGCGTGAATTAATTTTACACTGTGAGGCTTTGTTTTTGTACTTTATTTTCCTCTACTGCAATGTCTCTTTACTGAATGAATCCAGACTGCTGGGAACAAGGAGTTAAGGCATGCTATGCTCTTCCTGATATCTCGTTTGAGTTTCTTTTTTTTTTTTTTTTTTTTTTAATGTGACCTTACCCAGGGTTGGTTGTTGTTCTCTGACAGAACGTGCTTTCGAAGATGGGCAACACAAGTGATATGTGTAGCAGGACTGATACTCAATTTGGTCTTCCACCAGTTCACTTAGGTCATAGTAGATGTCCTAGCATTGTTTGGAAAGGACGTCCTCTCTATGGAAAATTTTGAACTTAATCCAAAAATGCTGCAAGTTTAAGCACTGTTACAAAGCTGTGGTTGATTACTCACTTAAAAAGTTGGAGAAAAATCCCAGGGAAGGGAAGTGCAAACAGCAGGCTTGAAAACTTAGGGAAGTCTTGTTCCTTGTATCTTTCCTTGCATTTTGCTATGCTGTAAGGATTTGCTTTAAATTTAATGCAGTTCTCATTTGAGAGGAGTAACATTTATAGTAAAAGCAAGCCAGTGCAGTGCCAGGAGGAGTCACAGAATGCCTTATACATACTAAAACTAATAACTGATTTTAATACTAAAAATAATACAGAATGTCAGCTACTCTGAACGTGAAGACTGACACTCAGTTAACATACAGTGCTACTTCCAAAGTCTATGTTTAAAACCTGGAGTGGCAAAATATACAGTTTACCTAAGATTTTCATTCCCTGTTGAGCAAGCAAGAGATCCTAGGCATCCTCAACTGAGATGAACTCGTTAAAAAGAGTACTTCTAAGACTCTCCAGCCTGTATGTGATGGGAGAAGTAGGAGAGTCGTCGTGCAGGCTCTTCAGCATCCAGTGTTATCTGCACGGGAGCACCCTGCCGCTGAGCTGCTGGCTCTGGAGATTATTTGTGTCAACGGCAAGTTACCCAGAGAAGCAGGAAAGACTTCTCAAACAGCGTGAGGAAAACAAAAGGTGGTCGTAGTCCAATGTTGGGGCAATAAACATGTATGTGAGTTTCATAAATAACATATGGGTACCAACCTGGCATCTGAGGTGCCCACCTGAAATAGCGTGTGTGTGGGGAGTGGGGTTCTCAGAACAATTTAGCATATGGACAAGCTGCTGCCAGGAATTTGGTATTAAAGTTTGCCTTTGTTTTGTTAGTGATGGGGGTACCAAGGCAGCCCACCTGGGTAGCACGTCCTGTGCCCACAGAACCGGGTTGTTACATGCCCAAGGTGAAAAATTACATTTATCCAACGCTTGCATGACAGAGGAATAAAATGCTTCTTTTATTGTACCTAAAAATACTATTTACAGCAGCTTTGTAACCAATTAACATAATTTTTTTGTGAGATCCCCTGCTTATTACTGAATTCTGAGATAAATTATAGGCTATGCTATTTGGTTGTATTTTTATATGACAAAATGTGTATCACTGTTAAGTTCTTTATAAGTAGGATTTACTTCTTAATGCAGCAGTTAAAATACTGCAGACTTTCGTTGTGGAAGGAAAAGCCAGTCCAGTCATGCTTTATAGTAAAGGTACATTTATAAATTGTTTATAGAGGACTAATAAATAATTAATATCTGTTATTAAATAGGTTACAGGCATGAAGAGTGTGTATTATATATGGCAGTAAACACACCAGTAGAAGGTGTTAAAGACAGTGTTTTGTCTAACTGCTGCACTAAAATCCATAACAAATGACCTTTTGTTAAAATATATATTAAACATTTACTTTACTTAATACAGATTTATAAATACTTTATATTTAATACTAAATATAATCCCAGGACTTGACTCCAACCTTCTAGTAAAACCCTGGTGAGGAGGGAATGAAGCAGTGTTGGCTTTTTTGAGGGGACAGTGAAATCCAGAGCTGTGAATGCCTAGTGCTGTGCTGACAAGCTGTCTTCTTGTAACACACTAATAAAAGGAAATTTTAAAAACTAATTTATGTTTTCTAAAGAGACATAGGACCAAGTCAAGCATCAGTAATTTGGAAGATAATTTGGATGTTGTAATTTGAGATTTAGAGTCAAATCTCATTTTGAGCCAGGTTGAGACTGAAAAGTGGTAAAACAGTATTCCTCACAGAAATTAACTTGTGTGTTTCAAGAGGCAGTTACTTTTTGTTTATCCTTGTTTTCCATGCAGCCAGCTGCTGATGGGTATGCAGATCTTGCATTTAATGCAGACCTGTGTATATGTGCGCTCCTTCTGTGAGATCTGTTTCTAATTTTTCCTTTTCTTCCAAGGAGGAGAACTTGCAGATACATTTCACATCATACTAAATGAATATGACAGAGATACCATGAAGCTTTTTGTTCTCGTCATGGGAGAGTTGGCTCTTCGTGGTGCCCCCTCACAACCATTTTTTCTTTCATGGTAGCTGGTTGTTTCCGTTTGTTTCAGGAACAGTCTGTTTTATTCTGTCTCTCCTAAGAGAGAGGTCTGCAGGACATTCAGCATTTAAAGCCTTTTGGGAAGCCCTTTTCTAGTGTGTGTTTGGGATGAGGTTTGCAGCAGCTCTTCCATGGAAGAGGAGATTCAAACTTCTTTTCTGATGTAGTCCTACTGTTGACTCCTCTCTTCTTAAGTTGCCTTTTCTTCCTGTTGGAACAGCTCTGTATGGAAACTTCATGTATGACGGAAGAGAGGTGTGAAGGTAGGACTCAACTCTGGATGCCTGGCTCTGGTGTGGAGCAGCAGGGTACTGAACAAGCTGTCTGTGATGAAAATAAGAGAGAAGAAGATGGTGCAAATGCATTCTTTGGAAACAGTTTATAAAATCATAGCAGCGTTGGTTAGAGGAGTCCTGTGGAGGTCATGTTGTCCAGAAGTTTTGCTTGAAGTGTGTCCACCATGAAGAGTAGAGCAGGCCAGCCATGGCTTTATTTAGGTGTTCTTGAAAACCTCCAATGCACAAAGGTTCCCCAGCCTCTAGAGATAAACCTTTTCCAATGCTCTCTGTTTTGCCTGAGTAGGTGTTATACCGCGGGAAGAAAACCGAGGTGGCATACAGCTAATTCACTCGAGAGAAAGTGGGTGGAGATTTTCAGAGTAGACATCCCTGTATCAGTAATCTGTGTTCAATCTTAAGTATTTGTGGTTTATACAAGACCCAGGATAACAAAACTGAAAATAAGGTTGACTATTTTTGTGTGTCAGGTGGGAGATCACTTTGTGCAGAGGTTATTTTTTTCCATGTGTTGCTGAATCTCAGTGAAATTTAAGGGTGCACTGGAGGCAGTTTTGTTGTGAGCAACGCTCATGTGTGACTTGTGGTAACTCCTCATCCAAACAATAAAGATTTTTACAAATGGTTGGTTTCACAACTGTGATTCAACTATCATTCTACCACAAAAATATAGTGATTTGTAAGCCTGCTGATTTAAACTGCATTTAGTAAGAACTTAAATTTGTTGGGTTTTTTTTTTCACTCCTTTTAATTTCAAGCGTACAGTTAATACGGAAACAGGAGAGTTCGGTAATGAATCACAAGTGTTGTCTTTTCACTTCAATGCTATTATTTGTTGCAAGTTTAATACAGTTTTCTTCACTTACAGTTTTTATAGTTATTCAGAAACTTGAATTAACATTTATTTGGAAGAAGCCTATACATGCTGAAAAAGGGTATAGTTTGACACATGGTCTTAATTCATCATTTAAAAGTTTTATGGAACTTAAATTACAGTTTCATAATAATTTGATCATTATGCATTGTTAAACTGAAAAAATTCTGATGTATTCAGCCTTTCTTTTCCTTGTATAAAACAGGAAACAGGGAAGCATAAATTGAATTACTTATGTAAGCTGGTAAAGAGGAATATGTAGTTTGGTAGAAGGAGTGGAATAATCGTGCTAGCTTTTTTTTCATCAGCTAGTACTTGAAGCAACTTGTACAGTATCTTTGGAGGAGTTTTAAAGCTTTCCTCCAAACACACATTTCCGAGCCCTGGTAGCACTAACATTTCATCACAACTCAGCAGAGATAATCCTACTAGACTGAAGAAGACGGTCATTAACAAAGTAAGTCTCTTTTCCCTTGCTTCTGCAGGCAGGAATCTTGTTAAGGGTAAGGTTCAGCAGGCAGATCTCTTGCTCTCTGCTATTTGTAACTCTCATATGCTGAGCAGACTACTCAGAGTTTTGAGAGTAATTAAATTTATTTAATTTTTTTTCTTGGTAACACACAGAAAAAAAATGAAGAAACAGTGATGAAGGTAATAATTGAAGCATGGAGTAGCAGCATAACTATTGCAATGTGTGTGTGCGTGGAGCTTTGTGGCATGAGATCAGATCTACTTAATACCATATAAATAACTCAAGTCAATTTCAAATAGGGTGTAAACAGCCTCTTAAATACAAGTATTTGCTGAATATTATTATTCATATTTAACTGATAAATGAAAAACATGTGAAAGTTGTGTAAGTCTTTTTAGTCAATTTTTCTGTGTTCTCAAGCAGTTTGGTCAGAATTCTTTAAGATTCTGTCGCTAAGAAATGAAAAATGCTGCTCAGGCAGGAGTTTGAACTTGAGCAATAGTCAAAGCAGTGTTCATTTTTAATAACACATTTCTGAGTACATTTTGAAAGGGCTTTTTTTTTGCACTGTTATTACAGGGGATGTCTAGGTAAAATGCCTTATCACTGGTCATATTTTGGAAAATATTTTCTGAAACTCTCCTTAACAAAACTGCCTCTGTGCCTAAAGTTCTTCCATAGAGCTCACCACTATTTTTACATTGTAAACCTTAGAATCTACTAAGACAACTTCACTGTCTTTTCCCTTTTGGTCACAAGCTGACAGTTTTAAGTATTTCTTTGCTATGCTTGATATGCCCACTGATGGAAATCCCCAAGGGTATTAGTGATGCGAATTGTGCTCCCGTAGCTGGGGTCAGGTGTGGACTCATTCAGCTATATTAATAGGTGTGCAGTGTTGGAGCGCATCAGCTTATTGAAGCATAAGCCTTGATGCTAACTTCAGGAAGCCTAAATTGTTTGACTGCCAAGAGCCCATCTGGTTTTAGTTTTTTCCCTTTTCTGCCCCCTCTTTTCTTCTGACTCCTCTTTTCTTCCTCTGCCGACTCCTGGCATCTTAAAACCTGTCTGTCCATGGCCTGTTGAAGTCTCATATCTAACTGTTTACTGTTCTACAGCATTTATATCTTGGCAATACAGAATCACAGAATCACAGACTGGTTTGGGTTGGAAGGGACCCTAAAGCTGATCCAGTTCCAACCCCCCTGCCAGCAGCAGGGACACCTTCCACTAGACCAGGTTGCTCAAAGCCTCATCCATCCTGGCCTTGAACACTTCCAGGGAGGAGCAGCCACAGCTTCTCTGGGCAACCTGTTCCAGTGTCTCACCACCCTCACAGCAAAGAATTTCTTCCTCAGATCTAATCTAAACCTGCCCTCTTCCAGTTTAAAGCCATTTCCCCTTGTTCTATCACTACCTGCCTTTGTAAAAAGTCCCTCCCCAGCTTTCTTGTAGGTCCCCTTCAGGTACTGGGAGGCCGCTATAAGATTTCCCTGAAAATTCTGGATTTCATTACTTGCCTGCCTATGAAGTATCAACAAAGTTAACTTAAAAACTATATCCAATATGGAGTATGGTATTCTTGTAATGCCTACTTACAAAACTGAGAAACTAGAGTCTTCTGTTTTCCAGTGTAAGCCAATTGTAAGATAACCTTTTCTGAATTGAATATGTACTGTACAGAAATGCATTTGTAAGAGCAAAACAGCTAGTCTGAATTATGTCCCACACATGGTAGAATTTAGTCTTTTCGATGCTTATGTCCTTTAAATTCTGATTTAGAAATAAGAAGTGCTTAGCCAGAGATTGTACAAGAAGTGGTTTGCTTATTTTTCCTGTTTTAATTATGAAGAGATACCATAGCGTATCAATTTTCACACCAAACATCAGCCATCAGTATGGAATCAAATACTTTTTATCCCTTTTGCCCAATATCTAGTTTCTTCCTTTCAAAGACTAGCAACTAGAAGCAATTTGGAGAGTTAGCATTAAAATCTTCTAGATTGCTAGTCAAACATTTGGTAATATAGCTTCACAACTCCAAGGGTTGTGAATTTATTGTTGCTGGGGTTTTTTTGTGGAGCAACTCTTTGTTAGCCAGATTTTCAAATATCTTCCTTCTGTTGATGGAATTCTTTCTGTTTGGAAAGTATTCTCACTATAAAAAATAGTGGGAGGATATTGAAACCAGTTTTGGAGGTTTTTGGGGTTTTTGTTGTTTTTTTTTTTTCTTTTTTATGACCTGCATTTCAAAAGAGAATATTTCTGCTAACTTCCAGTTAGGAGTCTAAGCAAATTATCTGTAAAGTTGTAAAATACATATATTTGCGTAGTAGACTGTCCCCTGGGCAGTTTGAGAGAGGACTTGAAGCTCAGCAAACTTGTCATGCGTGAACTGTAGCTTGCAGCTGGGTGCTTGAGCTTATCTGGAGTTGTAGCTGAGTGGAAATGTTGAGTAAGCTGGGGGTCTTGGCTAATCCCTCTTGGCTGTGATCCAGTTTGGGGAGCGAGCAGCAAGAGAATACCTCCAGCTGTCTACTCAGCATGTCTCTATCAGCCAAGGGGAGGAATAGCAGGCAAATGCTTAAAGCCTTCCAGCAGGTTAGCCAGATGTGTGAGAATTCAGCAGACAGGTGCGGTGGGGCTGGCAGCCATATGGCAGTTGGTAGGTCTGATAATATCCAATTGTGTGCAATTGACCCACGGGTGAAAATGGCAGTGATTTGAGGAGGATGGTGTGCGTAGAGTTCTACAGGGTCGCCGAGAGAGCTGGGGCTGTGCAGCCTGGAAAAGAGAAGGCTTAGGGGAGATCGTATAGCGGCCTTCCAGTACCTGGAGGGTCTACAAGGAAGCTGGGGAGGGACTTTTTATAAGGGCAGTTAATGACAGAACAAGGGGAAATGGCTTTAAACTGGAAGAGGGCAGGTTTAGATGAGATATTAGGAAGAAATTCTTTGCTGTGAGGGTGGTGAGACACTGGAACAGGTTGGCCAGAGAAGCTGTGGCTGCTCCTCCCTGGAAGTGTTCAAGGCCAGGCTGGATGAGGCTTTGAGCAACGTGGTCTAGTGGAAGGTGTCCCTGCTGACGGCAGGGGGGTTGGAACTGGATTATCTTTAAGGTCCCTTCCAACCCCAAAATTTCCATGATTCTGTGATTTATGTGTGGTGAGAATTTCTGTACGTATACTGACACTTACACCTGTACATAAAAAGACTATCATCTGGCTAGGGTAGTTGCTGTTGTTTTGTTTTTTCTTTTTTAAAGAATTTCCTTGAGTTCATCCACCTCAGCAGAACTTCTTACCCAACGTGAGTAGGAATCTCAAAGCCAGTGGGTAATTATTCCCAGGGACCAGCATGGAAGCTGCCTGTTTTGGAAGGGAAGCTTTTTGGTTCAGGCAGATGCTTAGTTGTCATCTACTGACCTTCAGAGTTTAGAAAGGTTAAACTGATAGCACATCCTTGAAAATTGCTTTTCTTGGTGGCCTCAGCTCTTTGATGTTGCTTGAGCCTGTGCCATTCAGTGCACTGTTAAGCATGCAAGCTGCATTCGTGGCCTGTGCAGAGAAAATGGCTCAGAAGGAATGAAGGAACTGCAAAAAGTTCATGTCAACATTGTTATTGTGTCATTTGCAGCTCTGGAATCACAAAGCATTCCAAGGCAATGACCCAGTCCCCAGAATAAATACAGGAAAACCATTCTGAACTGGGGAGGAGGGATATATATAGGCTTTAGAAAAAAACTAATTTTTTCCCCCTCAAACCTGCCTTGTCAAGGCGTTCAGGAGCAGAGGCTCCAGCTCTTGCAGAGCAGCATCACTGGAGAAGTGACGAACGTGCTGCTGACTCCATGCTGAGATCCAAATGGACACGTCCTGGTGCCAGCAGGTTGGTCACAGCCTCCACTGATGCTGGGGCACTGCCGGGGACTCACAGCTGCCGTGCGTGGGGCACGGTGACGTGCAGCCTGGGCTGCCTCTGGATACCTCTCTTGGTGGAGACCGGGATGATTAATGCTGAGGTCTGCTTTCCCCATTTCTAGCAGCAACAGTTCTTCTGTCTGAGAAGGGATTTGGATTTTACTAAAGTAGAATTCATGTGATCTGTTCTTGATAAGTGGAGCCAGTGTCACATTCGTGGCTTGTCTGGTCCAAAAAAGTGAAACTTTGTGGTGGAAAGGATTATTTCTGAGTGGTGTGTAAATCCCTAGGTTAATTCTTCTTTTCTTTTCAAAAGATGTGCACTAGACTTTATTCAGTTCTTACAAGTTCAGAAAACATTTTGGCTCATTTCTTAGGCAGTCCTGGGGCAATGTGAGCCAGCCCGCTCCTCAGCAGTACAGCTGTCTTCCTAAGCTGTTCTTTAACCTGTTGTTTCCTCCAGCTGTGTGTATTCCTGCTGTATTTAAGTAGTAATGCTTTCTTCTACTGTTTTGTGGAGGTAGAAACTAAGCATACACCAGGCCTTCAGACTTCTCGGCCTTCTCTTTGCTTTACACACTTCCTGCATTCGGTAGTGGAACTCTAGTTGGTTGGTGGTACAGGCTTTGTTCTTGCTGCCTTATTAGTGTCCTTGCTCATTGGAACTCATTTGGCACTTCAGCCTTTCTGCATTTGTCACCTACAAGGTTGTCTTCTTCATTAATACTGTTATGTGCCTTTACTTTCTTTTTTTGTTGTTGCCCCTTTTTTCGTCTGCATCAAAAATTCCTCATTGATCACAAAGTGACCTCTTACTGTTTCCTGTCTGTCTTCCACTGATATTTGCCACTGAGTTTTTTATTGTAGCGTGAATCACCTGATCTTTGTTTTCCACTTTTTTCTTCAGGTTATTAATTTGTTTGGGGGTTTTTTGAAGAAACTCTTTCCACCAGTTCTTTGAATTTGTTTGACTTCTGAAGTCTGTTAGCTATAAAGCTTTCAGAACTTCCTGTCTCCAGAAGAAAATGCTATCATTTCATAATCAGTCATACAAATTACTTTTCACCATTACTTTTTAGATAGATACTCAGGGAACTTTATCCTCAATTTTCTCATCCCATATGATTCCCATAAGATTCGTGAGGTGACTCGTTATTGCTTTTCTCTTCATCTTTGTTTTGTCCCATTCCCTCTGGAGATTAATTCTCTGTTTCATGATTGATTGTAGCTCCTGGAAGTCTACTGTTTTATTCTTTTGTGATAATGTTCATTATTTCAGCTTGCCATTGAGATAATGTGCCAGCCAGGAGTATTAGTCAGTCTTTGACTATTGGGTTTCAACAGGAAACTTGCAATGGAATTCAAAAAACATTTTGCTAGTAAGTCTGAGTTGCATTTCATGTAAACCAGAGACTAAAGAAGAAAAAAAAATAATTATTTGCCCAACATTAACTGTGGCTCTTACAAAGGAGATCAGCACTGTGATCCTCTAGCCTCAGTCCTACTGGCGGAGGCCCTCCTCGTCTACTTTTTCACTCCATGTTGTGACAAATGAGATACTAATCTGTGGTCTCACTCTACAGCTTTGAAGAGAGAACTTCAGGTTTCAGTAGTAGTGATTCCTGGTAATCTCCAGTGTTGTGGGCCCACGCACCATATTTCATAGAATCACAGAATAGTTTGGGTTGGAAGGGACCTTAAAGCTCATCCAGTTCCAACCCTCCTGCCATGAGCAGGGACACCTTCCACTAGACCAGGTTGCTCAAAGCCTCATCCAACCTGGCCTTGAACACTTCCAGGGAGGAGCAGCCACAGCTTCTCTGGGCAACCTGGGCCAGGGTCTCACCACCCTCACACCAATGAATTTCTTCCTAATATCTCACCTAAACCTGCCCTCTTTTAGCTTAAACCCATTTTCCCTTGTCCTGTTGTTAACTGCCCTTATAAAAAGTCCCTCTCCAGCTTTCCTGTAGCCCCTTCAGGTACTGGAAGGCCTCTATGAGATCTCCCTGGAGCCTTCTCTTCTCCAGGCTGAACATCTCCAACTCTCTCAGCCTGTCCTCACAGCAGAGGTGCTCCAGCCCTCGGATCATCCTCGTGGCCTCCTCTGGACTCGTTAGAATTTAATTAATATTTAATTAATATTTATTAAGGATATTAAGCCTATACTTCTCAAGAAGAGCTGGAAAATGTACTGATGAAAACATGGGTCCTTCTGAAAGCCAGATACTCAGAAATAGTTTTCTTCATAGAAATGAAAATGAACCGGCATGGTGCTTGCTTTATGGGGCTGATGCGTACTGCATGTCCTGTTGCTGCTGATCTGAGTCGATTCTAACTCATCTTTGAGGATCTGGCTGTATACATTCCTCCTTCTTCTCAGCCTTCTCCTGGTACTGCTGCAGACAGAGAGACATGCTTTCTGCTCCAGGGCAGGCTACTTTAGGAACAGCTGTAATATTTTAAGGTAATACTACTCCACTGCTTGGAGCTATTACTACAACAGAGCCATGGTAACCCCTCACTGGCATCTATGCAAACTAAACTGTTGGGGTTCCAGTTGCTGGTGAAGCTGATCAAAGGTGACCTGGCTGGCTTTGCACTGGAGCAGGCTGGCAGCACCTGCAGTTCTCAGTGATGCATCTCACTGTGGGGCAGAGGGACTCTTCCTGTCTCAAAGACCACTGTGAAGTGTTAAAGGTGGTAGCCTCTCAAGCTGTTGCAGCTTGAGAAGGTGTCATCTGCCTGTGCTGTAGGCAAGCAGTGCTGAAGCATCAGTGGTACAGCAGCAATGTTCTCAACAGCCTGTGCATGCTATCAAGGCATCGGTTAGCAGCCAGTCACTGTTTTTCTGTTGGTGTATAAATTTATTCCTACATGATTTAAAAACATTTAAGTAATCAGCAGATTTTGAAAATTAACTTTTCCTTTGAGTACAGTGGGTGGCAAGTGGTGAGCAGTGAAACTTGGTGTTTGCAGTGTCATGAGTCATTGTCAGCCTTGGTTTCTGCTGATAGAAGATTTTAGTCATATGTAGCAAGTGTTTTAAGTCTACAAAGAAATCATAAAATGGTTTGGGTTGGAAGGGACCTTTAAAGGTCTTCTAGTTCTGCCATGGGCAGGGATGTCTTTCACCAAATCAGGTTGTTCAAAGTCCTGTCCAACCTGACTTCAATGATGAGGCATCTGCCACCTCTCTGGGCAACCTGTGCCAGTGTTTCACCACCTTTATCGTAAAAAATTTCTTTCTTGTATCTAGTCTTAACTCCACCCTCTTTTAGTTTAGAACCATTATGTCATATACTAGCAGCTCAGCTGGGTACCACTTACTGATAATCCCATGGCACATGTATAGCTTTAAAGTTTGCATTTTGCTGAGGATTGCGTCTGTGCTTTGCTCTCCGTCACCGACTTTCCTTACCATAGCTTCATACTGCTAGCTCTGCTTACTGCCAGGGCAAGGTTGCATTGCATTAAACTTGTTAACTATAGTAAATTATATACTAGGGAAAAAAATAGCATGTAAAAACCCGTTACTATCCTATTGAAAGCAGCAGGGAACACCAAGGTTAGCACCTTTATTATCTGGAAGAGGTGGAACCTGATTTATTTCTATAAAAGTCTCAGCTTACACTTTAAAATGTGTTTTGTCATGTAACTATTTTTTTTAGCTGACATGTAGCATATTTTATAGTTATGGTAAGTTGAATAGTTTCTATGGTTTAAGCCCAAGACACTACTTAAGAGGTTACCTTAAAAATAGATATATTTTCATAAAATGCCAAGATTGAGATTCTCGCCAGGAGAAGGAATTGAAGGTGTGGGCAGAGCTGTGTTGGCAGCCCAGGACTGCCAAAATGGGCACTCCTGCTTCTTGCTGCTCCTGTGTGTCTGCTCAGGCCCTTGGCAGGCTGATTGTGCTCACTCACCGAGCAGGAAACTGTTCACTTTTTTAGTTGGCTTACTTGTCTAAGCTGGGAAAGGGGGAAGAAGTGAGAGACTAGTGAGAAGAGGATGTTTCTGGTCCTCAGTGTCAGTAGGTGGCTGGATGAACTCACCCTTTTTTGTTTGTATGGGAAGAAATTGGGTTACTTCAGTGTAAATAGCTTGCCCTCAAAGAGGAGAAGCAAAAGGGGCAAAGGCTGCATGAGTAGCAGACTGGCTTCGCATTGGACAGCCCTGAGAATTACATGATAAAGGCATTTTACTGCCTGTGGTCTCTGCAAGTTACCAGAGTACCCAAAGAGCTTGTCTTGCTTCCTGTGCTACAGAAAACTTGCCTCTAATGACAAAAGATTTCCATCAGCATCAGTTTGGCTAATCTGGAGTACTCCTCCATGTCCTGGCCCTTGGGCACATGGGAGAAGGAAGGGGACACAGAATCTTTCAGCCTGGATAGGAAGCAGAGAACTGTCTGTAAGTGCCTGCAGGAATAGTACGTCTAAATGCTTTGGGGGAGGCAAGAAGGTGGGAGAGGAGGCTACAGACACATGCAATCTGTTAAGCAGAGGTAGGTGGCACCTGATCAAACTGAAGGCACAGAGCACTGGGAAGCTAAATAAACACTGAAAATACAAAGTCAATTAATTTCAGCATGTATCACTCTTCATTTGCATCTGTCATTTGCAAATGAAAGTAAGGTAGTCTTTCTGAGGATTGCAGCTGCCTTTGCATCTGAGATGTTTAACAATTTTCACAGAAGAATATTGTGGGAATAATGCTGTAGCTCTAGAGACCCAAGAGAACTAGGTTTGCAGGAAGCTGTATTCTTTTGCTGCATCTTTTTGCATCAGCAAATTTAGCTGGAAAAAAAGCAGATGAGCTTTCAGGTGCACAAGTCTTACTTACTTCCTAATCATGGACTAGGAGGCTTGTGAAATTGTACTGGAAGACTTTTTGAAGAATATAGGTGCAAAACATAGGTGCAAAAAACCTGAAGATTTTGATTTTGATCCTTAGAGGTCGTCAAGAAAATCTACCTTTTGCTGATGTGTTAGGAATTTTGAAATCAATGTCAATGATCTCATTCAGAATGGAGTCTACAGAAGAGTGTTTTAATTTTGCAATACTTGGGGTATGTAGTAACTTCCACAAGCTGAGACCTGAGACAGATATGAATGTGAAACTCAACCAGATTCAGATGAAAGTAATGTGGAGAACACTGTGCAATGTGACATCTTAGCACAAACCAAGACAACCTTAGCAGGTAAGGATATGTAAAACTATGCAATTAAGTGCTTGTGGGAGAGACTGCAGACACCACCACAGCATGTATCTGATCTTTTTCAAAAGATCAATGGATACCAAATACCTATTGGATGTTTAGTTGTATATCAGTGCACAAGGTAATGGGTTGCTGGAAATAGTTACACTAGCACTTGAAGTCTACGGGAGGTTAAGTGGTAAAAGCATGTGAAATTAGGATGCAAAAAGAATTTGTGAGTTGCAAGTGTTTGTGTAACCTGAAGAAAACCTCCTGCCGTTATTTTTAATAGCTTTAGAGTAAAAGGGCACTTAATAGGTTACAACTGTTGTAACACCTGAAGCAGTACATACAGTCAAGGGGAGGGTAGCTAGAATTAGCAAGGTGTATTTTCAGGACATTTTGGAAGCAGTTGCTAGAGGTGATGAGAGTACCTTCCCAGAACTGTGACAGAAGGCGGCTTTCCCTATCTGTAATATCAGAATGGAGGAGGAGGAAGATCAGCTTGTTTGGAAAGTACTGTCAGCCTAACAGAAGGCACTGAGGCCTCTGTTCATTCCAGCACGGAGTATGAGCCCCAAATATTTAGATGTGTACAAGAAGAATTTTTTCTGCTGTCTACAGGGAAGAAGTAAGTGGATATGAATAATGTGAAATACATACATTTTATGCTGCCTGTGTTTGCAGGGCTGTGATAGGAGCTCTCAGAACAGGCAGTGCGTGTAGCCAGACAAACACCCAGCGTCTCCTTTGGGACATGCTGTTTCCTCAGAGTAGTGTTTGGGTTTCATTTAGTAACTAGGTGTTTCTCAGAAAAGGGATCACGTTGTTGATAGGATACAGAGCATTAACATTAACGTAGATCATATTTTGAGCTGGAAAAAAACCAAAACAGTGGACTGGCATGATTAGAGGCTCTTGAAAGAGCAGTTTGCTGACCTCAAGCTAAACAAACCAAAATCGGAATTATTTGGATACCCTGGAGAGCTGGTGTGCTGGGGGAGTGTGTGCAGATAAATCATTGTAGCATCAAGGCCATTGTTAATGTACCTGCCTAAGCAAATGAAAAAACATAACTAAATTTTGGGGTGTAGCTCGAGTTTGATGCTGCATCCAAACTGACCCTCCCAGTGTTCAGGGGAACAGAGGTACGCACCAGTGACTCGGCGCGGTCCGGCTTTGTGCAGCAAAGTGCTTCTGCACCCAGCACGGCCTGTCTGGTGTCTTGTCTCAGTTCTCTTCTATCACAGATAACTGGCGGCAGGCTGAGTCATCTAAATCTCAGGTGAGATGTATAAGAAAAGATTATATGTATGTCATATGTGTATATGAAAAAATATATAGGGAAAAAAATATATTTAGTATATAAATACATGGGGAGGGAGAGAGAGAAAATGAAATTACTGTCAGTATGATCAAATAGGGGAGAAATAGTGGTTTGGCATACATGTCTGTTAAAAATATGAAACTTTAAAAAAAAAAAAATCGTTTGCTTTTGTTAGTTGAAACTTAACAAAACCAGCTCGCCATCAATAGCTTCAGAGCAGTTTTAGAAGTACCAGAGTGATGGTTTCATGAAAATTTGTTCAAGAAACCTCAAATTTGAGATGTTTTTAGCTGTTGTTTTATGTTGTAAATATGAGTTCTATGCTACTGTCTCTTATTTCAGAGTTTGAGTTTTATAGTTTGGGTATTGGATGAGTGTGACTCCTAGGAGTCTCTGGATTTGCAATGAAGTCTATATACTTTTTTTGGAAACAAAATAAAGCTGCTTCTCTGTGCGGGTCAGAATAGTGATTTTGAAATACTGCAAGTCTCTGAAACACAGAGAGGAATATTTAAGATCTTTTCTATGGAGCTACTTTTAAATGTTGCTCAGCTGCTTCATTCTGCTTCATACAAGTTAAAAATTATGTATGGATATTGATTTACTAGTTTTCATTGTGTTTTTTCGTTACTGTTTAAAAAACCCCCCAAAGTTAAATGGATGGTGTGTCATATGCATAACTTTCCATACATGAATAGTTTTTAAAAAATTAAGTCCTAACAATCCAAAAACTCTAAATCTGTCATGGTGGTGCTCAGATCTGGAACATTCCCTTTATAGGTACTTGTTGTTGGGGTTTTTTTGTGGCTTTGGGGTTTTGTTTGTTTGTTTGTTTTTTCTTTACACCCAGCATCAGATGTTAACAGAATAATGCCTGTTGCTGCTGGAGGAGGTGGTAGCATCTTGGGACATTTCTGTGATGTGCCATCACTCAGCATTGTAGGTTTTGTGGCGAAGAGGCAGAAGTTTTATCACAGTGGTGAGCTGAGGTGGGTGCCGCAGAAGGCAGTACAGTACCTGCATTGTGCTTTGTCACACTGCCAAAGCTGGGGAGCTGCAGGCTCTTGCTACATCACACTGATTTTATATGGTTATACACCACTGTACCCTTAGTTAAATTACATATATTTTTAGTTATGACATGTGCCTAATAAAACAATGAAAGCAACTACACTTTTTCTCAACTGCATGAAGCTATGTGTAAGAGTTACCTCCTTCTGGCAGGTTTACTGGGCAGCTTTGGAGATAAAGCAGGAGCTAATTTATTGCTATTTATTACTCTTCTAAGCCCGGCTTTTGAACTTCATGGGAAAATGTGGCCATTCTCCTTTCTGTAGAAATAATGATAAACCAAACTGGGTTCTTGAAGTTCAGTCTTAGATTGTGAGGCAGAAACTTTCTCGGTACACATCATTCTTATGGAATGACACAAAGATACTACTGTTTTGTCTCTTATGGGCAAATTATTTCCTGAAAGACTTCGTGATAATAACTTGAGCCCTTCTTCTGGAGGCCTGTGTTGAGTACCCTCATCAGGGGAATGAAGCTTGCCAAGGTGGTGCAGGGAGGTGACTCACAGCGCTTTAGATCCCAAGAAGAGATAAGGTGAACATCTTCCACAGGCTTTCAGGTTTTCACTGACTTTTATGGAAAATCAGGTGTTGTCTTCATCTTTTGACTTGGAATTGGGGGAGTTTACCACCTAGTTTTCGTCACTGGACACACTTCTGCTAAGATTTGGTTGTAAGTTCCCATTGAGCTAATTGCATCTTCCCACCTTAACGTGGGAAAAGGTAATTTCCACAGCATAGTTAGAGTGATTACTGTTTATTTCCTGATAATATTCTGATTTGACTAGAACAGCTTAAGTGGTTCTTCTCTTTGGATTTCAGTGGATACTTCTAGGATGTATGAATGCCTAGTCCAGTTAGAGCAGAAACTTATGGTTAAACACACCAGTTTAGCAAAATGAGCACTGTAGCAGTAAAGAGTAACTTTTGGGGGGTTTTTTTGTTTATTAAATAGAGTGACTGTATCATCAGGCCATAGATGAATGTGTGATTGTCTTGACAGGGAAGAGAGAACTCTGGCCTATGGGATGTCTTTAAAAAAAATTACTTCAGTGTTGTCATAAAGTGATTGGAAATATTTTTTCCTCACATTACTCATAGGATGTCAACAAGTACGCAAATGTGAAAATTTAACATGTCTCCTTGCTTCATTTACAAGGTTTTTCACCCCAGTTTAATGAGTGAAAACTGTCTTTTAAAATGCCACTTCAAACCCAGGTCCTTTGACGTTAGACCATCTCAGTATTATTTTCTTGGTCTTCTGCTGAGATGTTAAGTAGTTTATTCATTTGTTAATTTTACACACTTGGACTGCTGCCATTTTTATCTTACTCTGGTCTTACACTGTAGTTAAAAGTTTGTATATCTGGTAATCCTCCTTGTTACTCGGTGTTGCATCTTTCTTGGGTTTCTTTGCTGTCTTTCCTTAGAACATCAGTTTCTGTTGATCCTGTTGTTACAACTAACGCAGTAAAACATTAGTATCTTCCTTTTGATCTCTGTGGTAAATTCGTTTATTTCTGAATGAAGCTATAATGTTGTTAACTTCTGTAAAGACTTCCTGACAGCATAATAACTAGGGATGCACCAACGATTTAGATCTAATAAGACCCAATCAGGTTATTTTGTGTTGTGCCTTCTGTCTCACATCTGTTTGTGGAAGGTGGTCCTGGCTTTTCTGTCACAGGAGCCATGCCGTCCCCTCACCAGCATGGTCCTGCTCTTAATATACCACAGGTGGATCAGCTTGGAAGCCTAAAACCTGTGGTATTTATTCTTCTCCTGAAATCTGCCATGTTTACCCCCCACGGTTAGTATAACACTTGTTTCCCCATTTTGTTTTGCTGCTAGTATGTTTAGAGCTGTAACAATGAAAGTCAAAGACTTGGAGATGTTGTTATAGTTTCAGTTGTGCTTAATTGTCACATTATGGGTCAAAGTTCTAGGGCTGTCTTTTTGCATTGTTGAAATATCTTGGGTGTTTTGGCCCAGCAAAGACAGGCACAGGGTAGCGATGTTCACTTGCACTGGAGTGCAGCTGCGTGCGCTGGGTTTTGCAGGTAAACTCTGGCTGTCCTGAGATGAGACTCGCAAATCTTTCTTGGCATTAAAGTATTGCACTGCCAGTTTGAGTATCATGGTGCAGTATTTGCTAAAGCTTTCAACAGATGGCAGAGTTATGAAGGTGGTGTTCCTGCAATAAACTTCTGCTGTTCCACTTTCCTTTGCAGGATAGAAAGGATATGATCATGAAAATCCTTTTATCTGGACTGCAGGCTTCATATTTTGATAAGAACAAAAAAGGGAATCTTGGAAGACAAATGAGATGCTTTAAAATGTTACTGGGTATTCAGGTCATCTTGGCTGTTGTAGAAAGTGCTTCCTCTCTGCCTTTTATGTCTATCTTAGATTTTGTCTACAACGTTTATTGCTTAAAAATTGAATGATAGTTGAACTGGGAAGAATTAGAGTCAACAAGATGTGACTTTTTTTTTTTTATTTTTGACAGATGCAGTTGTGCTTTTGCAATGGGAGGCTAGAGAGTCCGTGATGCTCTCTCTCTGCAGTACTTACGGAGGCATATCACTGTGTCCTCTCCGAGCTGCTTCACACTTGAGCACTGGATTGTACTGTGCTCTGTTAGAAGAACCAAGGGCTTTCTGCATAGCACACTGAGCTTTGCCTTTGTTGATACGGCACAGTACAAACTAACAGAGAACTGGTTTGTAAAATATTGAAATGAAAAATGAATACAACCCTTCTCAAAGTTCACACTAAAACCAGACATGTTTGAATAATCAATTTAGTATTTTTTTTTAATTTGAGAAAAAAACATATAAATTTGCTTTTGGAGTTGGAGAGAGAGTGAAGTAGTGTGTGTACTGCCTGTACAAAAAACCTAATGAAAACAATTTGTATGGAATGCCTCTCCTAGATTTTACAATTTCACATTTAATAGGTTACTGCAATAATTACTACTCTGTCAGTGCCATGATGACAGTTATCTAATATTGCATAACTTTTTAACAGTAACAGGAAAATAGATATTCTCTTTTGCTATTCTTTGTTTAGTTCAGCTACATATTTCTGAATACTAAAATGTTTCAAATAAGAGTAGTGGTGTGTCATGAAGTACATGCAAATACATGTACTAGCAAATTTAAAAGACTCGCAGCCTTACTTTCTTTTCTCAAACAGAAACGTTTTGTAGACAGTTTCCAAGCATTATTATTAAACCATTCATTTAAACCAGATTTCATTTTGAAAGACTTGAAACAGGCAGACAAGCAGGAGCCTCTCTGGAGAGTCAGCTGAGGAATAGGAAATATTACTTCTTTGGTTTTCGAGTTCAAATTTAGCCTGCATAGCCTATATCGATAGAGGGTGGTTGTTGGTACAGCTCTTCTGTTCTGGGGTTGTTGGACAGGGCTTCCCAGCCCAGGCTGTGGTGAGTGGCCATTCAGGGAATGACTCCTCTTTCTGCAGTGAGATCTTGATTCCAGCTCTTTGGCCTTGGTTGGAGATGTGCCTGGGTGCTGAAGATCACTTTTTGGGAACCTCGTTCGGGAGCTATGAGAGTCGTTTGTAGCTTTATTGTCGTTGGAACTCCTGGATACACAAGTGTGAATGAACCTAAAACTTGCTTGAGAGATCTTGTTGTACTGCGTGCGGGATGGATGCTAGGATTATTTCTCCCGTTGTAGCCCGAAGTTTGTGTGTTCTTTGAATAAACACAGGGGGTTGTTCCAGTGTGCTGACAACTTGACTCGTTCCACACGTGAAAAAAGTAGATCTGGAAGAGTAATCGGTGTTGCTGTATGTATAGATTATGTTTACAGTAAGTACCGTATAGAATGGGCAAATACAGAGCAGCAGTAGGTCGGCTGTTAGCTAACTGGGCACTTGTCCAAATATCGTTAAAAATGTTGACATTAAGTAATTTGGGGGTTCAATAATATTTGATGAACAACTATTTAAACACGTCTGCTCAGATTTACATAGTCTAAAAGTTCTGGTATAGATAATAAACTTGATGTATTCGGTATATAGTGGTTTGTGAAAGGCCATAGAGCACACCTCAAACTTCTGGTAATCCTTTGTTTCTAAAGCAGAGGAGCAAACAAATGCACAATGCTAAATATTGTCCCTTTTGTTTTGTTTTTCAGATTAGCACTGTACGTCTATGAATATCTGCTCCATGTAGGAGCACAGAAATCGGCCCAGACGTTTCTGTCAGAGGTACGTTTCCCCATCCTTTTCCTTACGCAACTCTCCAGTGTGTCCAAGTGTAATAAATACACATCAGTCTGGAATAAACAACAGTGACAACCTAAAGTTTCTGTTTGCATTGGTCAGCATAGGTTTCTGATTCTGCAGAAGCTTGTTTGCCGTGTCATTTAACATGCCTTTGCATAACTGTTTGTGATTTGTTGCCCCTGTCCTGTGGTTTGCTACTACACTGGGAAAAGATTAACCTCTTTTCTCTAATAAATGTGCATGTTAGAGAATGCATCGGCTGTACTCTTTTTTTGATGACCTTCTAACTTATTGTTGATACCTCCAAGTGTGAATGATGTACCCTGCCAAATTACACAGTGATCATGTATTTTACATCCTACTGTCATGCACTTGCAGTTCTCATTCTCTTAAGCACTGCTGATCTCTCTGTGTATTCTTACCATGCCTCTAACACTGTTTTTCATCTGGCAAATCAATTATGACTACAACCATTTAAATCATGTTTCTTAAGCACTTTCAGCTACTAATGGAATTTTTACCTTTACACAATAGTTATTATTTTTCACAGTTTTTCAAAGACTTTGTATACATCTTTTGAAGATTGAAGTAAATTCTGTCTGCTTAGCATTTTCATTTACCCTGGGATGTAAAAATACCGATATGCCAAATATATTGAGGTCTTTTGGATTTATTACTGTTTTTAATCTTTCTTTGATGAGAACATTTAAGATTGTAATAATAAATGAATAGTGAGCAGAAGTGAGGAAAAAAGTAGGCAAAGTATTGTACTCAGAAAACTTGCTGCTTCAACTGATACTCCTCCAAAAGCTAATAAAATTGCTGTGCTGTTGGTGCCATTTTGGAGGTGGGAAGCGGGAGGATGAGAACCTGGAGTGCTATTTTTGTTGTTCATAGAAAATTCACATAGCAGAGATAAGGAAAAGGGTTAGAATTGTGGTAGTATCAGTTTGCATTTATAGTAAAGTATGTTTTTGACAATTGTTTTTTTCTCTTTGGTGAAGCAATGGAAAAGTAAGAGAGGAAATAATGGAGAGTATCATGTTGGCTTTCCCAAAACAGTTGTCATTTGTAAATAATACACTGCTCAAGATTCATTCTGCTCATTTTGTTTTTACGATATATTTGCAAAATGAGCAGTTGGCAGAAGTATAACTGGTATGACATTTGGATTTCTAGAAAACATTCAATACAACGTCTTGAAACTTAGCTTTTAAAATCAATTCAGTCTTGTGTTATAGAGAAATTCTCAGGTCTGAATGAATGTAATGAGAGAATATATAAAATCTTTAAAATTAAACTGATGATAGCTAGAAAGTAAACATGGGGCAGGGATAAATCATAACACATAGAGTTGGTATGAGGTATCTGTTAAGATTTCACACAAAGCTGTGAGTTTATGTACCTCATTCATTAGCAGTGTAGAAGGGTAAATGCTGACAATACTTGTGAATGGTTGTATGTTGGAACCAGAGGCAGTTATCACAGAGAAACCTGGAAAAAATTGTATTTGGGTGAACAGGTTCAGATTGAGAAAACTGAACACTAATATGCCTTGGAGAAAGAAACCTAAAATGTACAAGTTAAATAGCAAGTGGTAAAAGCAGTAGAAAAAAAGTGGTAGTTTATTGTGTAGTAGACAGGTATCAACGTTGTAATGCCCATTCTGTCCTGGGCTGTAAACCACAAATAGCTCTACCCCAACTCTGTACCCTGTGCCAATCAGCTGTTTTTCTTAAGGAGACAGTATTGTCATATGGGATGGAAACAAAGTATAAATTGAGAGAAATGCAAAAAAAAAAAGTCTTGTGGTGAATTTATGGTCTAATGAAAATTATACCTTTCCATGTGTTTTTGTCCTTGTCTGGCTCATGACTGTGGAGAGGCCACTGCCCTGTTGGGGTGAGCTTGTGAGAGTCCTTCAGGTGTAGGAGACACCCAGGTGGCACAAGAGGAAGTTTTTATTGGTTTGGTCCCTCCTTAAAAAGTGTGGCTGTTTGGGCTTAGTGCCCTCTCTGCTCTGCTAGTCTGCACCTGCCAGAATAGTTGGGGGGATTTTGTTAAAGATGAAATAGTTTGGAATAGCTCTAGAACTGAATGTTGGGGTGTAGAAGAAGTAGGCATACATAGGTTGTCCAAGCTATACGGCAATTGTGGTATCTATATGTAAAAATGACAAATTTAAGAGCCCTTCCTTAAAGATCTACCAGGCAATGTGACTAAGAGTAATGGGACAAAGTTAAGGTAGGGAAAATGGAATCCACAGTGCTACTAGGTAACTTAGAATGGTTGTCCTAAGCATTCCTGTATTTTTGTAATGCTTTGTGTCCAGTTTAAATTTCAAAGAACTGATGCGCAAGTCAAAGGGCTGCAGAACCTGCCCTGTGAGGAAAGACTGAGGGAGTTAAGTCTTTTCTCCCTGAGGAGGAGAAGGTTTAGGGGGTGACCTCATCACAGTGTTACAGTACTCAAAAGGATGACTACAAAGAGGACAGAGGCTCTCCCATCATAAGAAGCCACATGGAGAAGACAAGGGACAGTGTGTACAAGTTCCACAAGGAGAGGTTTCATCTTGATACAAGAAATAAATCATTGTGAGAACAAACATTCACTGGAACAACCTCCTCAAGGACATGGTAGAGTCCCCATCACTGGAGGTTTTCAAGACACAACTGGACAGGGTGCTAGGTAATCCCATCTAGGCTCCCTTTCCCACAAAGGGCTGTACCAGATGATCTTGTAAGGGCCCTTCCAACCTGAGCTGTTGTCTGATTCTGTGAGTCAGTAAAGTCTAGAAGTCCTCTGCTGATCTTTCAGTTAGAAGGTGAACTGTGCTTTGTGGTCCTTGTTGAGTACAGCCTTCAAAGCTTTGTTGCCTTCATCTCTAAAACGTAGGACCTCAAGATCATTTAGCATTTTCCTGAATCTTTTGATAGCAGAGACCTCTTCAGTTTGTTGGCTATAACTCTTGTACCTTGATCTGCAAATTTGCTTCTTTTCAAGGGACATGGCATGAAGTACTGGTATGAAATAACTCAGCAGCTGTTTCATACCAAGCCATACAATTGGCAAATGGCAGTAGCACAACTAGCTTTCATCTAAACCATGTCATTGCTTATGGGGGCTGAACAGAGCTATTCGGATGGGATACACACATTTTTGAAACAAAAAAAGCTATTCTGCTCCAGAATCTTTCCTTTGGTGTCCCAGCTGTTAGTTTTCCTTGAAGAGCTGATCTTTATCCCACATATTTTCTATCATTAAAGTTAGATTCTAGCCTTGGAGGAATAATTTCATTAGCTTGGCTGGACCGGGAAGGTGGGCATTTCCCAGCTAATCAATCACTGGTTATGAGCTTAATCAATACAGTTGACAATTAGGGCATTTTTCTAAAATTTATAGTTCTTTTAGAATGAATTAAATTATTTAAAAATTAATAAATCTTTTAAAATCTCTGTCATCAGACAGTGATCTCTGCCCTGTGAGACAGAAGCATGTATTTTTGAAAAACAAAAACCTGTCAATCAAGCCCCGAACTTCTACACTCCCTTCAGGCTCCTTCTCTGAATAAATTTCTCAGGATGAAATATGTCCTGTTAAAAAGGATCAGTGTAAGACCTGTGAATTGGGTGGTTGGAAGACCATGAATACTGCTTAGACATAGTGAGGGCTTTCTACACAGACATCATTCTTACTCTTAAGTGAATGATTTTTCAACTTCAGGAATTATTTTTTGTTTTGAGTGTATGTTGCATCTTTTCATTATGTTGCTTTTGAAACTTTTCAGAAGTACAGTGTGTTCCTGGTGAGTAACACAAGTCCCTCCAAGCATTCCTTCCGTTCCCAGTGCATGTGAGGAACAGTCATGCCTTGGAGGAGCGTATTTGAAGTGTGCAATACCTTTGTAGTAGCTTTGGCTTTTATTTATATTTTTCATTTTTATTAATATTTTTATCTGCCAGTACTTAAGCAGGAGATTTTTAAAAGGTTTTTTTTATATAATAACTACTGTTGGGTGGTGGTGGTGGCCTTTAACGCCATGCAGTTAGTTCACTATGCCAGCTTTACCAACAGAGGTGACAGTGCCTCAAGGTTACCTTTTAAAAAGAATTTTTAAATGACAAAATTGTTTTTTAATTGCTGTATTAATGTAGCACATAAAAATTACATTAGGCTACCTTGTATGAGTACAAAGAACATTTTTAGGTGTATGAACTACATATTCTTCTCCTGCAAGCTCTTGACGGAACTTGTATGTGTCTAAACTTTTTAAGAATTGGAAGTGAAAATAAAGTTGAGGTTGAGAATCAAAGGTTTATTATTATTTGGAAAGTGACAGCTTTACCAGTGCCTCTTGCAGTATGAACATTGCATTTACCTTTTATTGTATGCTTTTATGTACTCTTATATATATGTCTTTAAATACGTTTCATATTAAGGCTGTTTAAGCATTTAATTAAAATAATTCTTTTTGTCTGCCATTACTTCTGTCTCTAGAGCAGGGAGTATGGTTTGTGTTTAAGCATTTCTTTTTTAAACAAAATTGGACAGGAAATGATACTGCATGTCGTTGTAACTGGAGGAATTTGGAGTGCATGCAACGCCCTGGTTCCCACCCAGTTTTAACATGAGATGTTCTTCTGTACGGTGGTGTGTGGCTCTCTGCAGGGTCTCCAGTTACTTGCAGTGGAGCTCTTTAAGCAGTTACATGGGCTTTATTGTAGTCCAAACTATTTAATTTTTGTAGTTAAGGACAAACTAATGACTACAGCATTAATAAAATGGTGGTGTAATCATAGTTAAGCTACAACATTTGGGAAGTACTGCTGAGAGACAGAACGCTGTCACCGTGCGTTCTGTTGACTTACGGGTTCACTGATCAACCAGAAAAGTGTGAAGTCAAGGGTAAGAATTCTTAAACTGCATTTTTTCTGAAAACAGTGTTAAAACAAACCAGCCTTCCTAGGTAGGAAAGACATCACAACCAGGATAGCTGTTCAGGAGAGGCTGCCAGCGCAGACAAACCAAGCCAAACTAGGTTTACGTTTTCACAGAGTTGTGGGAGACTGGGTTATAACTCTGGTGCTGCTCGTGTTTTCCATGTTACCTCTAACAGTAACACACTCCTTGAGGATTATAAAACACTGGCTGGTTTTGGATGCGGAGGGAAGACTGCCACCTGCTGAATCACTCACATCAGTTCTGTGTCTGCTATATTTTCCTTAGTGCAAACTGGAAAATCGTTTAGATAATTTTAAGGGTACTTTTTAACACTTTTTTTTTTTTCTTTCTTTCGGTCATGCATTTTTTATTCTTAAAATAATTTACGCCTCAGTGGTGGAGTGATAAAAAATAACGTTGTTAGTAAAGTTGTATTCAGAATTTAAAACTAATATTCTAAAATATACTTTCCTAAATAAGAAAAGCTTAAGTATCAGCTATATTAATAACTCAAGTAATCAAGTAATATGGCTGTGCAGATTGATTGTGATAAAAACTTTCATAACTACAAAATCTGTTTTTCTTTTTCCTCTCTGCATGAGTTATGTAATGCTTTTTAGTCACAATGATTGAAAAATATGCACCTCTGTTTTTATTGTTTTGATTTAGATAAGATGGGAAAAAAACATCACACTGGGGGAGCCTCCAGGATTCTTGCATTCCTGGTGGTGGTAAGTATAAATTTTATTTTCTTCTGATTATTAGAAGAAGTCAATTGCTAGTTTCAGCAGATGGAGGCAAGAAATTCAGGTGAACATTATAACAGGAAAATGAAGATGAGGATCAAAAAACTTACTTTCTTTTTAAGAAATTAAAAAAATAGAAAATTAGATATAGAAAAAAATAATTGATATTCGATACAGGAAAATAAATATTGCATAGTGCATTGATAAGAAAGCATCTTTGAAAGAACGTGGCTTGCATTTCTTTCTTCGCCACCATCGAGTAAATTGTGCATCTAAGAGATTATTGTACTTATCCTAAATAATTACATTTGAAAAAAACAGTATGTACAGAGCCTCTGCATATAGATGTGAGCTTCCTCAGCCTTCAATCCACATTTTAGTCATGGGAATAGCGTATGAAAATAATCAGCTCAACCCAAACTACCATCCTTTTTGAGAGGCAGCAGGAGTTAGTGTGTGCTTGGTGCTGCAGTGACTGCATTTGCACAGTTTCTCTCAGCTCACAGTGTGGGTAGACACAGGACTGACTTGTAATTTTTATGCATGATACCATTTGCTTATATATAGTGGTGTGCAGAGACACATTTGTGTGTGTAGAATTCCCAAGGAGAAAAGTGGGCTCGTAGTCAGTGCTATTTAGCCATGATATTTATTAGTTGCTACATGATTTGAATGCTTGTGTTTGAAAGAATACAAAACACAGACAATATGTCCCAACTGTCAGGAGTACAAGAATTTACAAGTTTTAAAGCGGTCCCTTTGGAACCCAAGTGATTGGTACAGCTGCATGGAAGGTGGCATGTTCTTCATTGATCTTTCATAGCTTTTAGCTGTGTGATGGAAGCCTGGCGAGGAGAACATGTTTCTTGTATGTTTTGATGTCTGCATTATCTTTTAATTTTGATCATCTGCAGCAGAGTGCTCCACAACTCTTTATTATGGTGCTGGACTAGGTTACAGAGGATGAAGTCTAAAACAATAAAGAAACACTATGAAACTCTAACAGATTTTATTCTTTTAATTGTTTTAGCACATAATTTCATTCCAGAAGCTTTGTGTTAGAGCTGAATTGTGTGTAACTGTATTTGAAGAGGGGGGAGACTGATGGAAATATTGTAATTTCTTTTCACTCTTTATAACCCTAGAACATACCCATCTATTTCCTACTCTTGTCCACACACCTATTTCTCTGGGAACTTTTGTTTAAAGCACAGTAAAGCCCTTGGAAGAATCCCCAGTTTTTTCTCCAGTTTCTTGCCTTTTCATATTATTACGAATCTGTCCCTTCCCATGCTTTGTAGAAGTTAATTGCAGCAGTTGACAGAGGGATAAGTTTAAATGCAGAGTTTTAGTAATATGCTTTAAACCTTTAAAGTTTGTATATTAGACTAGCTTCTTGGCCTGTACTACAGTGGTGTTAAAGGAATATAACACTGCTTGCCTTGGAGAATCAGCATGACTTGATTCCTCATAGATGTTTTACAGAGCTGAGTTCTTTCACAGAGGTGTTTTCATCGCTTGGCGAGGAAGTGATACGTCTGTTTCTATATATGAACATCCACCGTAAAATCTACATGAATATTACAATGATATTCTCACCATCTCTGTAACTTCTAAACTTGCAGTGTATTTTGGGATCTCTACTGTGCAGCTCCAGAAAGACGAGAAACATGTGAACATTCAAGTGAAGCAAAAGCCTTTCATGACTATGTAAGTTTCATGTGTCTTTACCATGCTTTTATTAATTGTATGTAGAAATGTGATAGAAAAGTATTTCTGCGCTACAATGACTCAAAAATGCAGGTGTCGGTCATATAAAAGTAACTCTTAGTTTTTCTGGGGATGCCTTAGAATTAGGACTTCCTAATTCCATTATTACCCAGTACCATATAGAAACTTCCTGGAAGCTGTCTCAGAGGTCAAGTGCTGTCCTATGTGTTAATGCAGAATGAAGAATGTCCTCTTGTCTGTACCCCACAGACACATCGGGCTGGTCACAAAGGTGCTGGGCAAGTGGAAACACAGATATGTCCTGTCCAAATATCCATACTGTGTCACTGCTAAAGAAAAGAATGCTGTGTAGCTGAAATTGATTCCCTGGCTTCTGTCAGGACTATACTGACTTAAAGTGTGATTGTTCTTCAGGTATTTTTGTATCCTGAAGTAGATATTTTCCATCAGCGGAATAAGCACTTAGGAATCACAAACCAAGTTAAATGCAAAATCATCTGGTCCAAGAAAAGGAGAGTAATAAAGAGCAAAAGTATTATGCCAGTTTTGATGCCTTTGAGACTTAGTTTGGAACACAGCAGGGAGTTTAGTGGTGTTTTGCCTGCAAGACAAAACTCCTAATAATAAAAAAGTAGTTCTAGAAACTAGGGTGCAAAACATGGCAACGGTTACATTCGTGTTCATCTGTTCTCATAATGTAAATGGAGCACTCTAGAAATGCAGAATTGCATCCAGAGTTAGGATGTAATTTGGGTTCCTTCTGCTATGTCAGCTTCTCCCCATCTGGCGATTTTGGTTTTGCTGACAAAATCCTTAGGAGGCTGACCACTCTGAGTTTATCTTCCTTTGGGCCCTTCCTGTAGTCTGAAGAGGGAATATAACTCTCTCACGATACAACTCTGAAACCGCTTTCCTTCAGTGTTTTCTAGGTCTGTCTTAGAAATACTGTCTAGTTACTGCAGAAGAATATTTTTACAGATAAAATTCAAATTAGACTGCCATAGCCATTTGTGTCTTACAGACACAAATTTGGAAAAACGGAAATTAATCAGCTGAGGGACCATTTTCCATTTTCTGTTGTCATAATCTGATTAATTTCTTGGCGTCCTACAGTATGTGAGCTAACGGTATTCGTGCCTTATTTGTTGTTAACAATGACTTAGGTTGTAAATGCTCCATCAACACAGTTAGAACCATTCAGCATATTTTACTTCTAGACTGATGCCACTTTTAATACCCTGTTCTTGGTGGTTAGATTACCAGGCTAAGTGGTAAAGGAGCTTGGACAATTCTGTGCAGTCATAGCTGGGCTACACTGGTCAGTAGTCATAAGTAATGAAAAAAAAAAGTGTAGGAGAGAGGAACAAAGTTATAAGGAAGCTTTCCACCCGCAGAGACGTTAAGGTCAACCAACTTAGTAAAGCATATTCCTCAAATTAAAAATGAATTAACTCTTGCAAGTAAAAATGCTGCAATCTTTTTTACCTGTTGTGTTTTAAATATACAATTGTTGTAAAAATACAGTATTTCGCTGTTGTTTTGGATCTTTATTATTAAAGCAAGGTTTAATCCCCCACTGAAAGTGAAATTGTTTTAGAGGAATAGTTTGTGACTGCAGGAAATTACGTTAGTGAATTAAATTTGTGGAGACCACAATCCACAGTATGACAGTTGACTTTGATGGGGGACATTGTGCTCCCAAAATATAAAGTTTGGAACAAAATAAAAAAATCTGAAACCTGTAAATGTTGTGAAATAATTTTGAAACAATATGGTCAGCGAGAGGGCATTTCCAGTGAAAAAGGACATGGAAATCTAAAAAGGAATGGGGTCCACAATTCTTGAAAGTCATGAGAGTTTAATTGATCAGTAAGTTCACTATTGAATGTTAATTTTGAGGTATACTAAGAATTTTAGGAGGTGGATCAAAAGAGTGTCTAATAAAAAAATGTTGTCTTAGCATAACCTTTCTAGCATTTCTGACTTCTGCAGGTCTTGGAATATTACATGACCTTATTGCTCAGTTCTGTCTGCATTATGATGTATATTGTCATAATTCAAAAAAACGGAGAAAATACTCTGTGTGTGATACAATTTTGTGGTTGTCTGAATGTTGAAGTTACTAAAGTCATGTTTGAAGGAAAAATAAAATCATGGTACGATTCTATATGTGCATCAATCTGTGTTTAAGACAGGCTGAATGTTTATTTTAGAAATAAATGGGTTTATTTTAGAAATTAATTAACCAGTCTAAAATGCATTCTCTCTTAATCTTTTAAAGTGACAGGAAAAGCTAGCTTTTGCATTATTTTTGTCTCAGTTGAGATAAACTCTTCTAATATCTAGCAAGAGTCATGGTGTTCCCTAGCATCATATGCTTTTTGCTTAGCAAGACAGTCTGCATCATGATGAGTACATACTTTGGAAATCTTACATGTATTTAATATTTCATGAGTGGATTGTACATTCCTATTAAAGCACATGACAAATAGTTATAAAATGCAGCCAAGCATATTTCACAGCAGTGAAAGATAAACATTTATTAAGTGACATCCTGACCCATGTGGTGTTTTGCAATTGACTCCAGAGGGGTTAAAATTCCATTGTCATTGAAGACCATCAGAAAGCTGGTTACTGGATTCTGGCTTCCCTGTCAGGCTGAAGGATCTGGTAAATCAAAACCCTGCTGTCACATTGCAGGTTAAGTAACAGAGCATTTGTAGCTGTACTCTTGTATCTGAAAACTGTAATTGTAAGTACAAAAAGCACAGAAGTCTTGTTTATTAATTCATACTAGCAATTCAGATTTTTTTATTAGGTATGTGTTCTACTTGACCTAAAAATGATGTTTTTCTTGCTGAAGTTGTGACTCATTTGGTTACACCGGACATGTCATGTTTAACACTAAGTCAGCTGAATTAGCTGAACCAATATCTTGTCTGTCTTTGCTTTTGTGAAGAGAGAAAGGTTTACAAAGCTTCGATGGAGGAGGAAAGCACTTGTGGATGATGTAAGGATTTGTGGAATATTGCTGTCTCAGTCAACGTAGTTACGACTCAGTCTGCAACACACAAAGGTTGACTTATAAAATGAATGCGTACAGAAGGATTTGGGGTTTTAAGTTTATTTGAAGTTTTACAGTATCTCAACAGCAGTTGCAAAAATAATTTCCCTCCCCTCTATTGGACAGTGCTTTTTTGAGAGATGAGGTTTATTTCGTTACTGACTGTGCCATAACATCCCACCCAGTATGTGCTTTGCTCGTCACTGAATACAGTTAAATACCTGCAGATGGACTTTGTACGCCTGCAGTACACTTGGGTGTGGAGACTAGCAGGATCCTTCTCTGACTCTGTAGCACTGTCCTGGAAGAGTGTGCCTATGGACTTCACTCTGGTATCAGCTCTTGCCTAATCAAGCAAACTGAGTCTTAACCTGTGTGTGCCTATCAGTCTCTGCTACTGAATCTGTTATTGGCTATTTCTGTAAAACAACAATAAAACCAAATTTGTTTAGGTAACTATTATTTAAATTTTCTGATATACCTATGTGTACAGGTTTCTTTATATAGTAGTATGCCTGTTCTGCAGAAAAAGAGTCTGGAAGTACTATTTTTGTTGTGTTCAGGTTGTATAAATACAACTTCTGATTTTTATCGAGCTACTAAGGGGAGATGAATCTTTCATGTCTGACAGCAGGAACATGAAGTGACTCTCAAGGTGGAGGGTGTAACTGCTTGCAGTACTAACAATACTCATCTTATTAAAAATCCAATAAATAGAAAGCCTGTTCTGGGTTTAAAAAGATTTTCTATGCTCATCCTGAAGTTAAGTATTTGCAGCTCCTCCATATTATCTAAGAGGGATTCTGTTGTTATTTTCTATTGAGATTTGCAATTGGAAATGTTTTCTTCTGAGTAAACAAGGTTCTAAACTCATTAGGTACATTTCTATTACATATTTTAGGCTTGAAAAGACAAATATATTTTAGGCTTGAAAAGACAGATGCCTGTCAAGAAAGCTTGTGTGCTGAATCAGGGAGATAGGTTCTGACCTTGAAGTTTTAACGTAAATGATTTAGAATTAGGAATTATTTAAATTTCAGGGACAGAAAACTAGTGGTCACTCACCTAGCCTAATAACTGCAGGTGTTACAGTAGGAGTAGCTTATTTGAAGCAGAAAAGCCTCTATGTTTCTTTTCCAGGCCCCCATTACTTTTCCTGGACGAATTCTTCTCCATACTTAGAGGTCTTGTGAAAAATTATTTACGTGGTTGCTCTGAGACAAAATTTACTCTTCACTGTAGAATTGATTTTTCTTTCTTCCTTCCCAGTGTCCTAAGGAGATCTCTTCATTTCTCTAATTAAGATCTCATTTCTCTGGGTTTTGAACTGAGATCTTCTGTTGAGAGAAGCAGGTTCCAGCGTGCATCTTGTTCCTGCCTTCTTTCCACTTCTTTACAAGCTGAAAACATACTGGGTCAAAAAGGGAAATAAAATGTAAATCTTGAGACTCCTCAGAGAAGAATGGATTTTTAGCAGCACCCTTGTGAGTGAACTTCTGACTGCCAGAAGTGGCCATTCTTCTCTTCCTCAGACCTGGCCATCCGTTCACATCTCTGGACCCTGGGTTTGCTGAGGTGGTACCTGAAAAGTTCTTTCTTAAAAGGTGATTTCTTTACTTAATGGTTGAGATCTTTTTACAGTCTAGAAGTTCCTGTGCCTCTCTCACCCTCCTTACAATGGAAGTTCTCCCATGTGGTGTTGGTGCAAAGAGTGATCTATTAGTTTCACAAGTGGCTATAGTAAAATTCTGATTATTTTCCAGGTTAGGGTTTATTAGTGTCTTTCCCACAGCTCTTTGAAGGATCACTTTTGGTGTGAGAAAAGATATCTTGTTTGTTTTTATGCCTTCCAAAAGAATGCCAGGTAATTTGCAGGATAACAAAAAGACACATTGCTTGCCCCAGAGGCTGTACAGTCTCATAAGCTGATATCACATTTCCACCTGACTTGTTAGCACGTTGTAATAATGAGCTGTTGTAGGTTGTAGGGTATATTAAAGACTACGGTAAAATCAGTTCTGCCTAGATTATTCCTTTTAAAGGTCATAGCGATATAAATCAGTTTTTTCTAGAAGTTATTGGACATAGTGTTTGGACATTTGAGATGGCTGATCAATCTCTTTGTGAGTCTTTCAGAAGCAGTAGTTAGATCTCTGCATTTATTGCTGTATTTTAAAGGGAAAAATGTGTTACTTTTTTCCCTCTTTTCTGGGTTCATCTTTCTTCAGCAGAACTAAGAGGCACTTGGTCGTCCTGAATGCCCCAACCCTCCTAATGTATCATTTTTAGTACTCATCATTTAAGGGGTTATGAATATTTCTACATCTTTCTTGAGATCTGAAGATTACCTTGAAAGGCCTGTGAGAAGGTGTCCTCTGAAGGCATCATTAAATGTTTGCTGGAAGTGACCATAAATCTCCAACCTTAAGTTTCCATTGCACAGTGTGCAATGAGGACTGCTTTATACTAATTTCTTTATGCCAAATTTTTACTTCTAAAATCCACATGGAACTGTCTTTTAGGCACCCCTGTTTCAGGGTGATTTTTGAAGATGTATTTTCTTGTGTTATTCCCCAAGTGGTCTGAGTTCATGCTTAACAGCAGTCACAATCTTCTTCAGGCAGTCTATCACAGGATCTTCTTCTCTGGTTTTTGTGTATTTGGGATGGAAAAAGTTTAGCTGTTTATTTTCTTGTCTTCTCTAGCTCTTGCTACTGTGATCTTCTGCAGGTAGCCTAGCGAGGGCACCTAATGCTTCTGGTTCCTCCCAGGTTTCTTGTTGAAAATTGAATTCTAGATCTGGTTTCCAGCTGTCTATTTCCATGGAGAATGCATAGTGACTCCTTCTGCTTAAAACAAAAATCAAAACAAAGGTTTCTTATCATCTCCAAATGTGGAAGAGCAAGAGATGACAAGTACTGGGGGGAGGGGATAGGAATCAGAGATAATCTACAAAATGCTAAATTCAGTTTGACTCATGGGAAAAATGTTAAATTGTATTGCCATGGGATCATCAAATTTATGGGTCTATGAATGAGATCAAGAGATTTTGAGATCTATGATTGGTAGCCTTCCTGCAAACTCAAGAGAAGCTTTCTCTATTGCTTTCTTCTCTCTTTTTGGTATTCTCCATGGTTCCACTAGCAGTTGTTGAAAGCAGAGGTTCCCAGGCACAGTTCTGTGGGTAGGTGTGATTTCCTTTGACTGAGGAATATGTGCGATGCCCTGCTTAGTTTGTGCTTGGCCTGCTTTGCTCAGTAGTGATCAAAGACTGTTGTACCAAAAGCAATGCCTCTGGTCTGAGTTACCTGTTAATTCCTTATGTGCATTCTGCAGACTTGTGGAAGGCCCTTTACTTGTTTACTGGTCATTACTGTATCTGTACTTTCACCTTCAGAATATGTTCATACAAGTAATTCTTCCTACTACGTAGATACTACGTGTGTCCACCTGGAGAACAGGTTAGTTCTTAAAACTAGGAAAAACCTACTTTAAGTGGACATGGTATCCTTTTAATAAGTAATATGGAAATTAAAAGCATCTCCTTCCATACAGTCATTGTTCAAACAATTTCCTTTGCTTTTTGTGTAAATAGCGTTCATTTTTAAGTACGAATGAAATGCCTTTCTTCACTGCTCTTTTCATTTGACAGAGGTCATGTTTCACTTCCTGGTGTTCAGGTATAGTAAAATGTATTCTTAGATATGAAAGCTAGAAGGAGACTAAGGAAGTCTGGCATTTGCTTTGAATTAAGCAAATCCATATGGCTAAAGACCGCACTAGTCTATTAGAAAAATAAAATGAACAATTAATAAATCATGTTTTGTGCGGAATACTCTGTTAATGTGTCTCATAAGGTACTAAGTCCATGACTTTCTCATATGTGCAACCAAAAAGCTGTAAATCTGAAAAACGTGATAAATGTTTAAAATTCTTCTCTTCCTTCAGTTGTCATTTGCATAGGAACAGTAGTGTCAAATGAGGTGAATGTCTTCATGGGAGGACAGTACTTACTGGAAGGTTTGGAGAGGACAGCATGGTTGGTGTTCAGAATCTTGAGTCTTGAACAATAGTATTGTCAGAATTGTGCACGGGCAAGACTAACTTTTTCAATCTCTTCAACTCGTTAATTTTATTGCTTAGTAAATGTTCTTTAATGCAATTGTTTGGAAAGGATTAATTAAAAGCATGCTTCAGCCCCCAGTCAAAGCAGGCATCATGTTCTGCAAGAAAACTGCATTGGCTTGTGTCAGGATTTGGTCCATGTATTTGTAGATGTATCTCACAATGTTGCACTGTTATCACCAAGACTATGAAACTGTTTGTTTGTTCTTCAGAAATTTTCAGATTTGAGAAATTGGTACTTGCCTTTGATTGTAGGGACCCTTTTTGCAGGAAAATCCAGAGTTGTTTTCTTCTTGTTTACTGCTAAGAAAACTCCCAAGAGAATTCTTCTCACATTTCTGTGAAGAAGGAAGATGTGCTCGTTCTGCTCCTACCCTCCTCCTTCATCATTCTTTCCCACAGATTATTGGATAATATGATGATTAGATTTGAACTACTCTGTGTCACAGAAATGCTTTGTTTCTTACAGTCTGTGTATTTTCTTTTCTCTTTTTAGAGGTAATTTCACAGGTACATTTGTGCTGCTCTTTTAATGTGCAGACTAAGTAATGTGTTTCAGAGAGAAAAAGCAACATTTCCTCCCCAAAATTTCAACACTTCTCCTTTGAATGGAGATTGAATTTTCTCAGAATTTAGAAGTAAAATGGTTAATCAGTTTGAATTAAGTGAAAGCCTCTGACAGTATAAGGAACCACCACCTCCTCTGAAGGCAGTTAAACTCCTCTCTCATGGTTCCCAGAGGGAGGCAGTGGGCATGTTCAAAGAATGCCCCTTTTCTAAGAACCATTTTACGCTTCATTTTCATTGAAACCACAGGAGATAACGGCCTTTCTAATGAGGGGAAGCTTTCCAGAATGTTCTGTGCAAAAAATAGTCTTTTTCTCAATAAAGTGGCATATAAAACCATGCCAAATCAATGAAATGGGACAAAACTTTGTTTTCTTCTGCTTGGAGAAAAGGGGGAGTATGTGAGGATTCAACAAGTTAAGGAGAAGTCCATGGTTTAAGAGATAATGTGGAGTGCACAGGATGAGGTAGAGGTCAAAGGGTTAAGGGAGGTGGCTGGAATGCTCAGGCTGCTTTGAGGCCTTCCAGAGTAGTTTTATTTTTTACAATATACAGGTAAAATCTGGTTGTAAGGTTGATTTGTTTGTTCATTTGTTTGGTTTTTATTTTTTTTTCCCAAATGTTGATAGACACACTATTAAATTACAGGATGCTTTAGGTAGCTGCATGAGTTCACTTTTCTGTGTTCTGAAGTCTATGGCTCTCTGTGTAATCAAAATAAAACCAAGGCACTTCTGCCCTAAAGGTATGGCATAAGTTACTCCACTGGAGATTTTTGACCAGTTTAATGGAAATCCCAGGAAATCCCAACCTGCATGGTTGTCCTGATGAACAATTGTTAACTTTAGCCACTTTGTAGTGATGATGTTAAATGTATCTTAGTGTAAAATTTCATACAATACACCTGATTTATTTGGAATAGAACTCTCCTGGTTCAGATTTAAATTGTCTATTTTTTTTTTTTGTGAAAAGCTGTGGAAGTTGTATTACCGTTTAAGTTTTAAGCTTTATAATTTGGACTGAACTCAAAAACAAGGTTTTGATGGAGCGAAGATATTTTTACAAACAGAAGCACTTCTTATGTGTATGCACATTTCATGATGTGTGGTTTAATAATTTAATATATAAAAGAGTAAACTGTGTGGATTTTAGATATTCCCTCAAAAGTTGTAGGAACTTTGCTTCTTTTGAATTTATTTGCTTTTAATAATGAAAAGATACATTCTATCGTGAGTTTAATAGCATGCATTGAGAAATCCCCTGCTTCTAAACTTTTGTGTTAGTAGTTGTATTTTAAAACTTTATCCCTGTTGACATACAGATCATTCTTACTCACTGTATAGTGTACACAGTACGTTTTTACAGCACCCCAGAAGGTTATTAGCGGAGGTTAAGTTGTAGCTTAGTAACATTGGGAATATTAAATCGACTAACAAATGTTCTGAATTTAGAGTTAAAGATCTTCTGACATTAATATTTAACACTGATTGTGTGTAATGTTTTACATCAATAAAGTACTGAACAAACATTTGATCAATAGAGAGCAAATGTTGGATTAAAGCCTTGCAACAACCCACTTCCTCTCTGCACTCTTCCTCCCCCTCTGTATTATTTTTTTTGATGCTTTATTTTTCATATCAGGATTTCATCTGATGCTTATAATGCTTAATAATCTAGGTGGCCTTCTATTAAGTGTTTGCATTTACCAGTTCCAGTTTAGCTAGTGACATTTCCCTCTGAGAGGGTATTTTGAGAACTCTGTAAAGGTGCATGCTTCCACCTGTGCATTTCTGTGTGGCGATGTGTTTGTCTTCACCAGAAGAATACAGCGCGAGCCACATATTGATGTGAAGCGTTTTTCTGATGCCAGTGTTTGGTGAGATTTGAGGCACTGCACCTAAATGTATTTTTCTTTAACCTCATAAAAAAGGAAAGTGAAAGTGAGAGTCTTATTTATGCGCAATATGCCAAACACAGATTTTGTAATAAGCTCGACTGCTCTGTTAATACATTTAAGTGACTCATTTCAGACTTGCTTAACACATGCCTGGAAAAACCAAAGACTTATAACTTCCATCTGCTCCCTAATATGATGAAAGATGAATCCTGAAGATCACAAATTGCGAGAGACATGCAGCTCTTAATAAGAACAGCTGAACAACAAATGCCTTATGAGAGGTGGTGAAAAATGGAGTAATGAGGAGGAAAGGCAGGCAAGCCTCTTGAGGGAGCGTGGATAGCCATGGCTGACTAGAAGTGTCACATCCAAACATTACACTAAATATGAAATGCACATCATGTAACATGAGTCACAGGGAATAGATAATAGTATTTTTTATTTTTCTACGAAATTAATGCCTTAATATTACAAGGAGTTGTGCTAATGTGGGTTCTTGAGCTTGCACAGAATGTTTTACTTGAGAAGAAATTTTAAGCAAATCTCCATACTAGAATATCTGTTCTGCAAATGAGGTTTTGAATTTTTTTTTTCTGGGTTTGAAATCTTTGCATTCCAAACATTCTAGCCACTGAAAATACGTAAACCTTCAAGGTATACAAATAGAGCATTTCATTCCTGTGTATAGCATTGCAGAAAAAAACATACATGCATACATGTGTACCTAGAGAAAAATTGAGATAGTGGCATAATCAAGGAGAATAAAAATTAAGCTTGACTTAAGGTGAAAATCTGCTTGGCACTTTGTCATTTCAGGCAGTTGCATTGTGACCCCCTCCTTAGGTGGGTATCTCCATAGTGCTGTCACAGTAACATCCATGAACTAGATTTATGCCTGTTAGTGAGGTTACCTATAACAAAACTCAAATGCAGCAGTCTGTAAGCTATCAGAGGTGAATTGACCCTGCCAAGGAAGTAGTATTCTGCATAATTCACGTCAGAAGAACTGCATGACCTATCTAGTTTACTCTGACATGGGAAGAGGAAGGCAAAGCTCATTGTAAGGTATATAGTAAATATTATGTTCTGGGCCATGGAGAATCTGGAAAACACTTTCCAGTTCTGTTTTCAGATCCCATTTCCATAAATGTATTGCAAAACTGAAATTTTAGCCTATGAAGTGTACAAAGTTCTCAAGTATAAAATAGTTAAGGGAATATAATCAATGAGGTGAGTTTTAATATCTTTTCTGATTTAAGAGAGAGGCAGAAAAATACAGAGATATGCATATAGTGGAGTATGATGTTACACTTCATAAATCAATTTTACATGAGTAAGATTTGCAGTGAGGTTTGTAAAGGCAGACACTTGAATCCCTGTGGGTCATGACCTCATTGACTTTATCACAGATCTACATGGGTGTTGTGATCTGCCTGTACAGATCTGATGTCAGGATCAGGGACTTTGGCCCTAATCTGGCAAACAATTTCTTGGTTGAGTAGCATTGTATGTGTGAATACCCTTGTTAAACTCACATACATGTTTGCAGTATCAGGATCATAGGAAACAGTTTGAACACAGTGGGTCATTCTTGATTACTGTGCAATTTTAGATTTATTTTTCAATATAAAAAACAGCTATTTATTTAGTTTGGGAGCTTTTTCCTGAATATTCATGTGAAAAAGGATCCTTTTCTGATTCTCTCTGTTGTGAATATCAAATTTTTTTTTTAGAAGAACAAAACTGGATTCCCTGGACAACTCTAATATATCCAATATAATATGTGAAAGCTCAACTCCATGCTAGCAATTAATTTGCAATATTTTGTTTATTTCTCCACTGTTTTCATGGTTTACTTTCTTCTGTGCACAGCAACTTGGTGTTTTCTGATTCTCATTGCCAACTGCTTTGTTTTTCTTGCTTCATCTGCTTTCCCCCTGTTGTTATATGGTGGACATGTCAGGCATTGGGGACTGATGGATCACAAGGAGTTGCTCCTACCACTCCTGAATCAGATCCAGCTGCTGTGTCTTGGCTTTCACTCGTTTAGAACAGTTTACTTTCTGCTAGTTGGATAGTTTAATTTAACATTTCCAGTAACAGCCCTCCTCCCTTGAAAGATAAACAAAATTAAAAATAAACAGCCTCCTACCAACAGTTCTTTCTCTCGCTGTGTGATGGCTGTCCCTTGAGGGTTTGTGGGATCATCTGTCCTCCTTGGTGCTGGGGAGAACGAAGGCTTCCTCTCACTGTCTGCCAGGAAACCTTTTCCTCTAGCATTAAGGAGGATGTTACTGATACATCAGCATCTCCGGTTTCTGTATTGCCTTTCTCGGTGGCCTTTGTTGAGAGTCAGGTTTGGTGGTCTCTTGGAGCTTGGCTGCTTTTAGTAGCTAACTGAATACTGTGAATTCCTGGATAGTTAATATGGTGCATTCTTGGTACCCTCATGAATATTCATTCTGAGATTTGATACAAAACGTCTTCCTGATCTCTCAAGTTTGAGGTTTAATCCCATGCCTTTTCAACACTGAGACCCATAGGGAAAATTGCTATTTTCTTTTCCTCCTAGTAGGAAAAAAGGGAGCTCCTTTACATTCTTGCTGTCTTTCCTGATAATTTGCAGAATCTTCCTGGAAGAAAATTTGTGTTAATTCTTTTTGCAGCACTACAGTATGCAGAGAGTTTGTTCAAGCTTCTGTTCCCTAAGTCAGATTTCTTAAACTGTACAAGGAACTAAGCTTTCATTATTTTTTCAAAATATGGTTTTTAGCCTGCATGATTGCTTAGAAAACATGACTTGAGTGAATGATGGAAAATTATTAGGTACCAAAAAAAAAAAAAATGTCCCCAGTAAAGTTGACATTGCTTATATTCAGTTTCCTGAAATCCAGATTATCACAAGAAAATGCTAGTGAAGGCATATCGAAAAGGGTGATTTAAAAAGAGAGCTTTAGTGTTCTACCCTGTTACTAGATGTCATTTCATCCCATAGTAGTAGTTCTAGAAACTTTATGATTAATAAATGTGCACTTTCTTATTACCACTACAATGCACAAACAAGTGTAACTTTCAGTTTTCTCAGAATATGTGCAGTAATTTTATGAAGTAGAATCACAGAATCACAGAATGTCAGGTATTGGAAGGGACCTCAAAAGATCATCCAGTCCAATCCCCCTGCCGGAGCAGGAACACCTAGATGAGTTCACACAGGAAGGCGTCCAGGCGGGTCTTGAATGTCTCCAGAGAAGGAGACTCCACACCCTCCCTGGGCAGCCTGTTCCAGTGCTCTGTTACCCTCACAGTAAAGAAGTTCCTTCTCAAATTTAAGCGGAACCTCCTGTGTTCCAGCTCACACCCATTGCCCCTTGTCCTACCACTGGACACCACTGTGAAGAGCCTGGCTCCATCCTCCTGACACTCACCCTTCAAATATTTATAAACATTAATGAGGTCCCCCCTCAGCCTCCTCTTCTCCAAGCTAAAGAGGCCCAGCTCCCTCAGCCGTTCCTCATCAGGGAGATGCTCCACTCCCTTAATCATCTTGGTGGCTCTGTGCTGGACTCTCTCAAGCAGTTCCCTGTCCTTCTTGAACTGTAGGGCCCAGAACTGGACACAATATTCCAGATGTGGCCTCACCAGGGCAGAGTAGAGGGGAAGGAGAACCTCTCTTGACCTACTAACCACACCCCTTCTAATGCACCCCAGGATGCCATTGGCCTTCCTGGCCACAAGGGCACAGTGCTGGCTCATGGTCATCCTGCTGTCCACCAGGACTCCCAGATCCCTTTCCCCTACACTGCTCTCTAGGAGATCATCTCCCAACCTATACTGGAGCCTGGGGTTGTTCCTGCCCAGATGCAACACCCTACACTTGCCCTTATTATATTTCATTAAGTTTTTCGCTGCCCAGCTCTCCAGCCTGTCCAGGTCTCTCTGATGGCAGCACAGCCTGCTGGCGTGTCAGCCACTCCTCCCAGCTTTGTGTCATCAGCAAACTTGCTGACAGTGCATTCAATTCCCTCATCCAGGTCATTGATGAATATATTGAATAGTACTGATTCTAGTACCGACCCCTGAGGGACTCCACTAGACACAGGTCTCCAACTAGACTCTGCAAGGAATCTGTAGTTTTAGTTTATTTAAAAAACCCCACTATTTTTAGTTACTTAAAATTTTCTTAAACTTCAGCAGTTCCAGCTGAATTGTCTGTTCAAGGTGTCTGCTTCAGGCTGAACTCTTTTTTTCCCAGTTCCCTTCAGCAGAAATGGTTTTCTGCGGGTTTATAGAGATATCTCTCGGTGAGTGGACGGAGAGAATGAAAGAATGAATGATTGAACACTGCTGTTCCTTTTGGTGGAACCATTATGTTTTTTTAGGGGAGAAAGAAAGGGATGAGGTAGCTCGCCCACCATGGCCAAGGAAGTCTTCAATGATACGATGCTTATCCATACTGAAAGCATTATTAGAGGCTGGCATCACTGTTTTGTAAATGACCTAAGTACTATATTTTTAAGTATCATCCATGCATGCAGTATGCTTCTCCCTTAGCACCCTCCTGTGCTACAAGATTAAGTTGGAGAAATGTGCAGCCCAGTCCATCTGTGGAGCAGGGGTCCAGCAAAAGAAAACCCTGTGCGTGAACGTGCGTTTACCCAGTAATTCACCATGCTTACAAACACAATTTTTAAAGGAAAAGTGGGGATTTGGCATCCTCGGCAGTTGTTGGAGGAGAGTGGTGGTCACCACTACCCATGGAGCTGAGTGCAAGTGTTTGTCTAGTGGAGTTCTGCTGGGAGTACCTGGTTTCTGGAGCTGGACTGAAACTGCAGTCTGAGCACCAAACTGCAGAGCTGCTAAAAACTGGTGCTTTTAAGAAGAAAAAGAAAAGTTAAACAACTTCAAAAAACGAGGCTGCTATAGCAGTTAGACATCTCTCGAGCTACGTGGTGGCAGTGCAGGGTTTTTCTAGATAAATACCTATTGTTTAGCTATGTTGTACTTAAATCCTGCGGTAGGCACGTGAATCATTTTGGAACCGTATTTTGGAACCTATAAAATGGAACCTTCACATCCTGCCAGAAGACCCTCTTTGACTCTAGTTTTAAAAGTGCTTGTCAATGACAATTTGTCTTAGTCCATGTTTCTTTGGATTAGGCAACCCTAACAAGCAGTGTATTTACTGTTGAGTGGCCTATGACTTTGTGGTGGTTTCACTGGGCTAGATCTTGGCCAGCAGCTAACACAGCCCTTCACCCACTTCCTCCCCCACCCTCAGGGAACAGGGGAGAGGATTGGGGGACGAGGGTAAGGAGACTCGTAGGGTGAGATAAGAACAATTTAATAATAGAGATAAAAGAAAACTTAAAATAATACTGATATAAAGTGGTAGTGATAATGATAACAGTAACACAATATGCAAATGAGTGACACCCAGTGCCATTGCTCACCACCCGCTGACCGAGCCCAGCCTGTTCCCAGATAACGACCCCGGAGGAGCGACAATCCCGAACCGAAACCGCAATCCCGGGAGAGCGAGAGCCCGAGCGAGAGCCAGAGAGAGCAAGAGAGGAGGAGCCCCTCACTGATATACTGAGCATGACGTGATGTGATATGGAATATCCCACTGGCATATCTAAATGCCAGTTTACCTTTTTAATTTAAATATTCTTCACCCCCGTAGATCTTGCACTTGTGGACTGACAGAACACAAAGTCCTTCACTTCCAGTGACAAAAATGCAAACACTGGTGTGTTCTCAATGTTTCTCTCATAACAAATCCCAGGCTGAAGGCAAAACACAGCTATTCTAGCTACTACAAAGAAACCCAGCTTTCTCTGTCTCATCTAAAAACCAGGACAGATTTAAAAACTTCAAAATAAATAGAAGAGAAAAAATTACCACCTTGATGTTTTTATTTTGCACTTCTTAATTTGTCAACTACCGAAAATGCAAAATAAATAAATCTTTAAAAAATGATACTTGAATGACGGCATGGATGTCACAGTGCATTTCAGCTGCCCCAGCTATTCTCTTCTTGTGAGCTGCAGGGGACTGATGTTAATGAAGTTCCCGTCTCCTGTTCTTCAGGAGTGGGATTTTGTGTCACTTAGGCCCCTGCTGATTCAAAAACAGCGCTGGCAGAAAGAGCAGAGGATGATTTGTTAATAGCGTTAACTGGAAATGGCCCAGTTAACATTATTAATGTTATTACCATCGAGCACAGGTTTGAGTGATGGTTAAAACCTCTGTTTTTGTTGTGTGCCTTAAAAATATGTTCAAAGAGAGCAGGAACTGAAAGACCTAGTAAATTCGGATCTGATGATTTCGACACTATGAATTAAATCTCAGCGTGCCTGAAGATTGGCTGCAAATTCTTGTCAATATAGGTAGCAGTTTTTTGTATTTTGCTCTCCCCACCCCCTTAAAAATTTCTTGAGTATGCAGCAGCATTTTATTGAAGGAAGATGAACTCCAGAGGTGCTCCAGCTGTTGTAAATCAGGCTGCCTATTTGAGAGGCTGAGTGCATGTATAGGCATTGGCATACTTACCCTTGTAAATCTTGTGCTTTATAGTTTCAAGCTATGGCTCAGTTCCTACATGTGTCCATAGTAATATCTTTGTTCTTAACAAATAGGCACTTTTTTGATATATGTGTAGTACTGGATGAACCAAAGGGACTCTGTAAACAGGTCATGTAAAAGACATGGTATATCCTGGTTCTGTTAGGAACTTCTAACTTAAAAAAATTATAGTAAAACAGTAATTTGAATACGTGTTCTGGTCTTTCCTTAGATAACTCACAGTTTTCAGAATTTCAGGGTGGGATCAAAGGAAATATTTCAAGAAATAGATTGTAAAGCATTTGTGTATTGAATTTCCTATTTATTAGTGGCTAGAAGCCATGTCAGAAAGTGTGTTCCAACTTTATTAAATGAGGCCTGGCAAATGTTGCAGTTGTTGAGATACTGCCTTGATAACAGCAGAAATTGAATTATTGTTTCAGCATGCATTGTTAAGCAATTATACACAACTATTACCTAAAAGTGTATGTTACATGTTCTTCTGGAAGAAGAATTCCATCAGTGAAAATTGCATTTTTTATAGTAGTTTCTGTCATGTTTTTGCTGAATAAGCAGATCATAGAGCTATTGAAGCTGCAGAACTGTAAAACATGTCCATTTTTGTCTTGGGAATAATGTATCGTACTTAAAACCTTTTAAAATGAGCAGTTGTACAGCTGTGGTGCAGTTCTCCAGGCTGGGTGCTTGTTTTATTTCTTATGATACTGAATCTGTCCCTCCTAAACTTTCTTTTGGATGAGCTTGATGTCTTTCCTTGGCCAAAAGGTTGTTACCTATGACTATCTACTCTTTCATAGATGTCTGGCCTTACAGACTGGGTACCTTTTGCTCTTATGCTGAAAATTTCTATTTTCACTGTCAGAAGCACAGAGGTTTTTTTGTGGTTTACAGTTTGTCTCTTCAGAGGTGGACACTTGATGTTTGGACTTTGTGTAGGTTCTGGGAAGCATGGCTTTCTTCTGGCTTGCCATGAGTACCTAGACAAAAATAATCTGCTTGCATGCTCCTGGCTCAGTATCTTCCATCCTGGAGCTTTCCAGATATTGAGGATGCTTTGCCTTCCATGGGATTTTTCCACCCATCCAGAGGGTGTGCTTGCTCCCTTCCTAATCTATAGCTAGTTTTCTTCTTCAGCCATTCCTGTGTTCACACTGCATGGCTCTGCTATGAGAGTATACCTGTAGTTCTCCTGTGTCACATTTCTTGCATCTTTGAGTCTTCCTGTATTTCATCCTCAAGTTTCTAGTAATGATTTTATTGTCTGCTTAGTTTTTTTTTTGTGGCCCCAGTGATTATTTAATTCCTTGAGTTGTCTTCAGTGGTAATTTCAGTGCCCCAAAGAGGCAAAATACTCTTGGAGTTGTTTCCTAAAGTGTGACTTCCATGGAGGGTACAAAGGCTTAGCAAACCTTATACTGACGATGGTTCAGCAGATATGTTAAATATGGTAAGCTGTTCTGCAATGCTTGGTATTCCTGACTATTTAATGTAATTAATACAACAGATTGTTTAACTGTGAGTGAGGTACAAAGGAGAGATAGTTGCAGGACAATGTTTTAAAAGCACCAACATGTAGTAAATAAATGTAATTGATTTGAAAATCTGCCAAATATATTTATTTCTAGACAAGAAAAAATACTAAAGTTCTTAAAAGATGTTTTCCTGTCACAGCAGATGTATCCTACAGCCTCCTCAAGTTTTCCCTGTCATTTTATCTGAAATTTTAGTGCTTCTTGCATTTGGAAGTGCTCCTTAATATGAAAGAGAATGAAGTTTTGAACCTAATGCTCTTGATAGCCCTGTGGCTCACAATCTCAGAAAACATTTGGCTGCTCTGTAAAAAGGCATTTCCATGCTAGTTAATTGGTGTTGCACAAATTGCAGAGTAAAATGGAGTAACATAATTGTTTACTGTCTAAACTTAATGTTCTGATTTTTAAGTCTTCTATGTGTTTACAATGTTTTAGAGCAACTTTGCCAGAATCTCACTATGAATATCTTCCAAGCGTGCGTACGGAGCTGACTCACATAGACCAGCTCCATGCTCCAAAGTTGCTGTGAAGATCTCATGAGGAACGAGCACGGAGCCCTGCAGAGCATCACTAGGGAGGGGGTTAGCCAATTTGACGTCAGGACACAGGAAAGGAAGAGGGGCTGGGGGGGGTTGTCGTTATTTTTCATGGGTCAGTTTTCTCTCTTTCTCTCTTTCTGCATGCAGCTTTTTTAAATGCTTGCAAGATAACTCTGATAAAAAACCTGGAGGAAAAATATTCTGCAATTTACTACTTAAACATTTCTGAAATAAAATTATTTCTTTGGTTATTACCTATTAATGTAGACCTGGAGGTGTTTAATTATCTAACCTTTCCTTTCCTTTTGTCAATTATTGAGCACATGGCCCGGTTATTTAACCCCTTAACCCCACCCTGACAGGGAAGGTCTTTGGATGCTAGCCTTGATGTACTGCAGCCCGGTGTAGTTCCAAGCCTGCCCTTGACAACTACTATCATGTTGATAACTTGCTTATTTTGAGGAAATCGGTCAAATGCCTGTCTCTAGAGCTGTCATTTTTGTGTTCATTCATGGGCCAAGCAGCAGAGGGTGGTAGAAATTACCTCTTACCTTTAGGCTTATGAAATACACCATTTCTAATAACTTAGGATCTGTCAACTTCTGATCTTTACATGTATGGAGAAAGAGCATGTATTATTTGGAAATGCCAGTCCATTAGCACAGTTTTCCTCTAACTACTAACTTTAGCTTCGTTTAGCTTTTCATCGTGTCACTTAGGGAAAGAATAATTATATGATAAATTACATAAATGTGAGCATGCAAGCATATTTTCACATTAAAAATGCACCGAGCAAAAGTTTTTATGTGTGTTAGTACACAAGGAGTTCCAAAGTTTTAACTTTAGCAGTCCTACTTCAGGTCCATTTTACTTTAAAAGATTCATTTTCACTGAAATGTCCTTTTAAATATATAGTGGAGGAACACAAAACAAGGCTCAGTAATCACAAACCCCCCAGTATTTTTCCTTTTATTTGTTGGGTTTTTTTAATAGAAAGTGATTACTAAAACAAAATTACACTTAGTATTAATGTTACTGTGAAAACCACTAGAGTTAGTGTTTATGCAAGAAAAGTGTTTTATAAAGCTCAAGAATTAAGCTGATAGTTCTAATTTAACTAACTAGCACAAGTTAAATGAGTTGCTTTTGGTCCCTACCCCCTGATTCTAGTGAAGTCCTGAAAAATAATAATTTCCTCTACAGATAAGTGAAAAAGACATTTTAAGTAATGCTTTGAAATACAAAGACAAGGTGATAACTCTGGGCACGCTTCTTTGTGTGTGCACGTAATGAATAAGCTGAGGCACAGATTCTTCTTTTGCCTGTGTTTTCCGTGCATATTTAACAGTGTTAGATCTCTGCATTTATTTACCTTTGTTTGAGATCTTAATCTTGACTTTTCTTAAACGATTTTAAGGTAAGTTAGTTAATACTTTTATGTCAGCTTTGCTGTGTGCAGACAGATGTCTCGTCATACTGTTGTGTGACGTAACCAACCATTTTTTTCATAAGCCATCTAGTATCAGCCAGACCATACCAGCTTGCAGCCACAACTAACATTACTCAGATTAAAACTCTGCTCTTCGGGCTCTGCACAACAGAATAAATCCCTTGAGCTCACTGACTCTGTTTTTAAAATTGTATTTTCCCTTTCTGTATATGTATTTAGTATCTTGTATAAAAATGGTAAAAAAAAAGACTGAAGTATTGCTCTCTCAAGCATTCTCAAATGTCTGTCTCGAAACTGTCTGTTAGCCTTGACAAAATACACAAATTTTTCTTGCTAGTATTTTATCCTCCTCATTTTCTCAATCTGCTGTCACCATCGTTCTGGTAATCCCACAGTGCTAAGTGATTTTGCTTTTTAAATTTTTTATTCCCTTTTATTTCCCTTTAACTTTTCCTTTTGGTTCACAACTGCTATAGGCAAAGATGCAGCCCTGCATAATTCTTTGTGAGAAGCCTTGTGGTGATTACACCTTCCCTCCAGACTCCTTCTAGCATTACTGACTGTTTCAGAAAACACCATCAATTCCTGACACACCAAGACCTCTGCTTTAATTTTTAATCCTGACCTGACAGGCCCTCAGATTCATTGCCTGTAACTGCACTAGAATCAACATATTATTGCATATATTTGATGAACCATAGAATTGGTTCAAGTCTCATTTCCAGTTACTTGGTTTCTAAATGTACTCTTTTGGGAGCTAAACAGTGTTGTCAATATTCTTTGTTCTAGTTGCTCAGCAGTTTGCAGTTTAATATTGTCAAGGGGTTTTTGTATTGCAGCAGCTGCCAAAGTTAAACCTTTGTTATGGAATGGAAAAAATTGAGAGATGGGCCCCATATCCAGTGTCACAACGTGGAAAATGTTTTTCTTCTAATTTCTGTGTTAGGTGTAGGTTAAGTACAACCATATTCTTCTAGCTTGTTTTCATCTGTGGACTCCCTGGTAGCTTTTTAATTAAACAACAACCCCAAAATTGATCAGTTCACCATTATATCCAGAAAGTTATATCTTCTACTTAAAGCAGCTGTCTTTTTTTTTTTTTTTTTTACCCTGTATTTGTGTTCTTCCAGTGTTGTTTTTTTTTTCCTTTTATTTCTGAAGATATGCAATTAGCACACAATGTGTCTCTATGCTACTTTTTTTTTTTTCAGATGCAAAGTAAAGTAGTTGTGTTGAGTAGTTCAAATGCTGCATTACTTTTGCACTGAGTCTAGGAACCAAGCTTTCACCTATTGTTTACTATAAAACCACTTTTTGCTTAGTAAGTTGTACTGCATATGTACATAGTCTTAAAACAACACTCCTAAGATGAAATCTAATATGTAAAAAATTTCAAATCCATTACTCTCCAGCAAAATCCTGTTTCCTGTAATATGGCAAAATTACTGGGAATTTAAGAGGATTAGGGAGTTAAATAAGGACCTAAGTTGTCAGGATTTGGTTAATTTGCTAATTTAATACCAGTATAGTGGGGGTTTGGAGAGTCTGCTGCAACATTGTTTGAGTATTGGGAGATTTGAGAAAAAACTGCAGTTTAGATGCCCAGAACAATTGATCAAGATCTAAGATAATCTTTACCACATGATCAGTAATGGTATTGTTAAAAAAAAAAAAAAATAGCATTGCAGCACCCCAACTTGAATTTTCAAGGTGATTATTGAAAAAGTAATGTTTTGAGGTAGTTCTAGAGAATCTTTTTTTTGGTCTCTTTTGGTTTTTGTTCTCCCCCTTCCCCCCCCCCCAAAAATAAGGTAGCATTGACTGCTGGATTGCACTACAGTGAAATCGGAATTGGATTTGCCAGATGTATAAATATATGTATGTAAATATATCAGATGAATGCAAGGCATTAAAATCCATATGTCTCAAAATGGAGCTGTCTCTAATTTCAATATTTAATTGGTGAAATAATGTCAAGCATGTATCTTTCAGCAGTACTTGTCTTGAAAACAATTACATGGTGCAGAATTTGTATTATATTACAGCTCCTAACGATCACTGAAGGAGGAGGCGTGTATTTAAGCCTGCAACTGTGTGGTTGATGTGAGCAGGAACTGCTTGAATGTTGACATGCTGGTATGTGAAACTGAAGACTGAAAAGTCACTGGTCTTGTTGAGAACTTATTGAAATGGGTAGTGGATCAAAACCACCTTCTAGATCAAGGGACCAGTAGACTGGGCATGCAGAAATATCTCATAAGCCTCCAGTTCTGCACATATATGCTCTATGCCATTGGGAAGCTGGGATTCCCCCAATCGAAGGGGAGATTTCCTCGAGATAATTAATATTTTAAGGTAATTAACACTTCAATTTTCTGCGTGCTCACCCATCATTTCCTCTCTCCCCTCACTCCCAGCCCCAATATCAAGACAGCCGGTCAAATACCCTGCAAATTCAGCTCTGCAGGAGCAAACTGTGCAGGTCCTGACCTCTGTTTGTTCTGACTCCTGGGTTTATCCTCCTCTAACCGTATATTTGAACAGAGCTCTTAGGTAAACTCTACTGTCCTCTTTTTTTTTTTACCTCCCCCCTTCAACCAACTGCTGGCCTTGGCAGTCTCCCAGCATCCGTTTCCTCCAGTTCTGCTCTCATATAGCACAGTATCTCTAGCGGAAATCCTGTGACCAGCCCGACTTCCTTTTGCTACAGATTTATCTCCCTTTTTTTTTTCCAGATCTGCCATCTTTATCACTGAACAGCTTTACACTCGGACATAAGCACATCTCATACTTGCCATCTCAGTTGGCTCTTCACTGCTTTTGGATCTGTGCTGAAGTCTTTGGTTTCTCTCTCCCACCCTTCTCCATGTACAATGTCACTGACTTTTTAAAAACAGTAAAATAATAACATACAGTGTGACTGTTCCCTTTCTTTGGTTTGCCTTTCCTTCTTCCCTTTCTTTGTTCAGTTTTATTCTGTCCCAGGTTCAGGAAGGGGTTTTAGCTCTCCTTCTGCTTGTTCCAGTCTTTCAGTCGTTGCATCCTTTGCATAATTCTTTACCTTTCTCTTCTTAATCTCCATTCCCACCTGATTTTTAACTGAAGTTTTTCAGTCCTTCATCTTTAAAAACACAAAAAAATTGTGATTCCTTTTTCCTTGAGCCATATTGCTGCCTGCCACCAGCTTTTCATCTCTCACTGCGTGCGTGTGGGGTACCTCTGTTTCGAAGGTGTGAGAGACCTTCTCCAATCCTGATTTTGCCTGTTAGGTTAAAGTGAAGTCTTGACCTGCTCTTTATTCGATTCAACCTGTCCCACCTTCAGTGCCATTAATTACTGTCTTTCCATGCAGATAAAGCTGTTGTCTCTGTGCTTAACCAATATCTTGATTATGGAATTTTGCTTTTCTCTGGCCTTCAAAATTTCTAACCTGCTGCTTACTTTCTTTGCTACACACTGCTGGTTTTCCATTCCTTTCAGAGATCACGTTCTTCTGTTACCACTTATTAATCAAAACTTAATCACATGCCATAATACCTTCCTGCACAGGTTTTCAAAACAAGCACTCCAGTGCTTTCCTTTTATGTTGAAGAAAAGCTCTCTGAATATCCTCAGGCTTAGCTTATTACCATTCTTCAGATTAATCCCTAAAACTTTGCTTTAGTGTGAGACCTATTTTTGTTTAGTTTTTATGATTTTTTTTTTAAATTAAAAATCAGGGGAATGTTTTGTCTGTTGTCTAGGTGGTGGTCAGTATTGTCTCATTTTTTCCTTGAATCCTCCTGTTTCTCTGTATCCATCTGTTTATAGTCCTAACTGTTACGGTAGCTGAAAAACTAATACTAATGGTATTTGTCTGATCTTGTAATTATTTTTGCCCTATCTAGCAAAGACCAATTTTGGACTTCCTCATAAACAGTCATGCTTAGAGTTGTGTAGGAAGATTATGTTCTGTTTGGGACAATGTAGTCCTCTATATATTTATCATAGGAAGAGAAAGTTCTGGTCTTAACATGGCATTCTAGAGGATGACTTGAGATGCAGTGCTAGAACAGACTCTCTTCACAGAAGTTCCAGTCTAAGTAGACTCTGTTCCACATGAGAGTAAATAACAAAGTGCTCCTCATTTCTCCATCTACAGTGACTGAGCGAGACACAATAGAGAAGTCTAAAAAACAATTCATTTTGTTCTGTTTTTCCTTCATACATATAAATTGGCAAAGGATATTTTTTAAAGTATATCTAGTTTAGTTTATTAAATGTAATTTTCCTTTCTTTCTACTCAAGCTGAAAAAAGATGGAAATATATTTGAGAAATTTGATATCAGCATAGATTCCAGCATTTTTTATTGGTTGCACAATGACTTGGGCATATATGTGTGGTATCTTGCTATCTACCGATTACAGGGCTATCAAGGTCAGATTTAGTTGCCAGAAATGTTATAGCGACCTCAAGGCTATTCTGTAGCTATGTGTAGGCAAGAGTCTGTTTCAGTTACTTATTTTTCACATCTGAGCTATTCTCTGCCCACAAAAGTGTTTCCCTAAATATTAAAATATGTCAGATGTAGGTTTGAGGGTTCTATAAACAACTGAGAAAAACTGATAAAGAATTATGATTGTTTGGGTAGGGTCAGGCAATAATAGCAAGACCAAAACTTTGGGACATAATTATAGATAACAAATATGCTCTTTATATTTAAACCAGAAGAGTACATACCATTTTCCATTTATACAGAGAAATAGGTGTTTTTCTGTAGATATATAGCTCTGTTACTTGCAAATATTCAGGCCTTGTAAATAATAATGTCATAGATTGTAGATGGAGAGAGATGGAGGGAGATTTTTAGAGTTTAATATTGCAGCTTCTTAGGCTGGAGAATGAATAACACCTTATAACTAAAAATGGCACACTGAAGATGTATGTACCAGTAAGTTGGTTTAAAATAAATCAAAGGGTTAAAAGACACCTCTTTTTTTTTTTCAAAAACCACTGAATTCCCAAATACCAAGTCTTCAAATCTTCAGAAGTAGAGGTGTGATCAGAAGTGTCTTTAATCATGCAAAAAATAGTTTTGAAAACAAGGTACAAATCAGAGGTATAAATTTATAGGAATAGAATTAGACAGCTGTGAAGAAGGATTTGAGAGAATGATACAAACCCAAGTGGAGAAGATTTTATGAATATTGTCATACCTAACATAACTTGAGTGTGCACAATCTTAACTGTTAGTATGCTGTTTATGTTAAGAACTTACCAATTCACTGCTCTTTGTTATGTGGTTCAGATACGGTATCAAAATTGGTTTAGAACTTTTGATTATTTTGTGATTTAACAACTTTACTTTTCTGTTCTTAATAATGTTAAGTATTTGCAGACTTCTCGGAGAAAGTCTTGTTAGTGTTATTAATGCTATTACAGAATATTAAATTACTATAAAACGTATTAGGATTTTTTTTTTTTTAATTCATTGCATTTGGAGTCAGCCGTCTCCTTTGAGTTCATTCTTCGCAGCTGCAAGTGCCCTAGTTATAAATCAGTTCAATCAGTCTTACTCTAGAAGAACGAACCATCTTTCTCCTCTTTGTCCTCCTAGTCTGCCACTTTTGCGCCAGTTCCACGCAGAAGAAGCAAGGTGATCCCTTATATCCCAAGAATGCAAATATAAATACCTGATCAGCCTCTATCATCTCCCTTCAAACACAACTTCAGCGTGTCTGAGACTTTGCTGTGTTATAATAAGACGAGGTGCCACAAAACCTTAACATTACTTTGATTTGTCCTTATTTTCCAGCAAGGATATTGATAGGAAGACTAATCACTCTTACTTAGAAAGAATAAGTTAGAAAAGAGTATTTTTTAAAAATTTGTAGTTGAAACTCCTTATCGAGTCCAAATACCAAGAAAAATAAAAGAAAAACCTAAACATGAAGAAGCAAGAGCATGTTCATCGCTTTCTCTCATCTGTAGGAGAAAAGGAGTTCTCAAAATTTGATCTGGATAGATCTAAGGAAGAAATTCAGGAAGGATTATTCCCCTAGGGTGTACATGTTTGTTTTTTAAAACAATGATTGAGTTATTTTAATACTCTGGATGTTCATCTTCATGTACAGCACAGGAAAAAAAGAATAAACAAACGAGAAAATATTTTCCACTCAGCAGCATTTTAAAAGAAATCTTATATCCCTCTGTATGCAGATTTGGAAGACCTTCTCTGAGCAGAGTGGGAACACAGTTAGAATAGAAAAATCTGAACTTCTATATCATAAAAAAGGGAAGGTTGTTTTAATGTAGCTTTAGCCTCTTCAGTTAACCATGATTCAAACTGAAAGTAAGTTCTCTCACAGACATTGAACTAGCAGATAGTTGTACCTGCAAAAACATTACTATATCTAAGTGACTATTTCCATATCCTCTTTGTTGGTAATTTCACACTGAAGAAGATCTCAAGAAAAGCCATTTCCCTTCTTCAGGAAGGGAGACTTGAACATGTATTTTTATTTTATTTTATTTTTTCTCATGGCTCCCTGTGCACAGTTGCACTAGTCAGACTGTTGCAGTTAGTTCTGTGTCCTGGAGGTCAAAGGGCCTTCGGTATTTGGAAAATCATCCCCTTGTAAGTAGTGTCAAGCCTGACATGTTGAGGCCAACAAGAGAATCCCAAGCAGAACTGTTGTGTGCAGTTTCTAAACACTCAGCTGGAGACCTATGAACTAAGCAGTAAATGCAAATTGTGCTTTTTATTCATTTTTTTTCTCCTAAGCTGTGAAGGAGTGGACAAGTAAGGTTTTCGAATGAACAAAGAAAAAAGCCACAATAGATTTTGTGCTTTTTATTAAGCTTTAGAGATGGGCACATGGGGAAGATGATGTGAACAAGATGCTTCTTTGGTCCCTTATGAACATCCAGCAACATGCACAGCTTAAGCCTTGCCATATCTAACAACCAAGTAATCAAGTGACAGACAGTATCAGCAGTCTAATATAAAAATATGGTTCATTGAATAAACTAAATGATAGAACTTGGGTAATATCATTCTGTAAGTGTATTTCAGATGGGGCATTCTCCGATTTTTCTACTTCTGTGTCCGTTTCTAGATGTCTTTCTTCTGCAGAATCAAGACCTACCTGAGTAATAACAAAACTCTGAAGTTTTCTCTTGCTACACTGGAAAGGGAAATAAACTTCCAGTTGTTCCTCTAATTATTGTTCTACAAGAGAAAAAAGCAGCAGTAAATCAACATTTCCATTACATTGGTAGGACTGAAACATGTTTCTCAGTCACTAAATGAGAGAGCAGCTAACCTGACTGTAGGGCACATTAAAATGTCTCCACACTGGTGTACGTGCATATTGAAAAGCTGGTATTTATGAATGTTTTTAGAGTGAAGAGAAGATGGGGATATCAAATAGATGAGCTTACATAAATACACAGATATAAATTAAATGCAGGTGTAGTTTTAACAGCACCAGTTTTACAAGAATGAAGTAGAACTCTCCTGCTTCAGATAAGTCCTATTGTTGTTTCTTTTACAATAATTAATTCAAAGGGAGGTACATCTGTGTTGAATAACTGTTGATTCATATCCCTTCTGGGATACCTGGGTTATACAAACATTTATAAAATTGCCTCTCTGGAGGTATTCCTGGCATTGCCAGTGACACAACAGTTTCCAGTTTCAAAATCAGTGTCTTCAGTGTGTGCGACTGATTTCCTTTGTAATGCAAGATCAGACGTTTAAGCATCAACTTCACTGTTTCATATATTACAGAACATATACTTGTCAGACAACATACAGAATAAAGAACATGAGGTATGATTACTTTTCTAACATTTGTTTAATCAAAGAACATGGAAATAAATCCAGACAGTAAAAAGAGGCAGGAAAGTTGTCACTAGTCTTTCCAAGTAGTCAGTATAAGAGTTTCATTAAGTTCTCCATATGGCAAAATAGTAAATGTTAAAAGCCATAAAGGATGGAAAGCCACAAAGGAGGGACTCAGCTGTTGCTATGAGTTGGTTTTGGTTGTTGGGTACGTAATGAAGGAGTAACTGCTGATGAGAGATGCATCAATCACTTGCATCAAGGTATCATGTGTACTTGTATTCTGTGTGATGATTCTGTGTATTTTTTTAATGGTGTTTAATTTTTTCAATATAATATTCCCAGCATCTTAGCAAAATATAGGAGAAGGACCATGAACAATTGTTGCTTGTTTAACAGAGGAGGTAAACATGCCTAATTTCTACATACTGGCAATCCAGTAGTATTTCTCTTTTAATGGCAGGTTATCACGGAGCATTAAACCACTCAGTACGCAAAAGATTGAGGTAGAAGGAGGCTTTCAATTATTTCCTTTTATCCTTTCTCTGCCAATCCAGAAAGAGAGGATAATCTTGTAGTTAAAAAGTAATATATCCACATAGATATAAAGTGGGGAGGACTGAAGAAAATGCCCAACTTTGAGGCAGAATTCCCATATAAAGATCATGTAATTTCTCTGCCTCAGTTGCTCGTCTGTAAACTGGGCATAGTTGTCCTTTTCTCAGGCCTCCTGCCTCTATTTAAACTGTAAATTATGTGGTGTAAGAATTTTTGTTTATACAATATCTCCCATAATCAAATTCTGACTTGGCTGAGGCTTGGGTTTTGGTTTTTTCTTTTTTAAGTGCAAATGATAAGTAATAACAGGCATGGGCTGTCATTGAAAATTCAAAAAAGTGCTAAGGCAGGCTGACATTTATTAGCTCCTGGAGGCAAAGTTTGCTAGAATATACAGGGTTTTTTGCCTTATTTTCCATTCTGGTGTACATTTGTGTGTGGAAGTGGAAAGGGAGGTGCAACAGTCAGTTGTATAGCTGAAGCAATAATAATTTTATTCCAAATTTACTTATTTCTTTACACAAGCAGAAGTCGGTGTTCCACTGAACAGAAAAGAAAGGTAAGAAGGGATGCTTAGCCGGTAAAGTGTAAAATGCTTTTCAAACAAAAACACGTGGAATTTTTTCAAAATTTTTGTGAGATAAATAGTAAGGAATGTAAATCTCAGCAAGCAGTGTTCAAGGGAAAATAAAAAGGCTGAGAAAGGATTTTGAAGATTTATGTTGTCGAAAGTAGAATACTAAACCAGTTCTTTAAGGTTGTGAAAGACAGCCTGCAAAAGAATTAGGAGGGTTAGGGAAGCTAAAGTGAGAAATATTCTGTTGTTTAAAAATCGGACTAACCCATAAAATGCTTAACTGCCATAACGAACTGTAATAATGGAGAATGGGGTCTGGACCACTGCAGGTAGTTCAGTGGGAACCTCTGTGCAGCATGTTAATGTGTAATTGTGATCCAGACCATTGACTAAGGTAAAATTAAAAGCAGAAAGGAAGATTAAATGGGTCAATCTACCTTCCTGGCTTTTTCAGACCATGAAGTGTCTCCCAAGATCTGTCAAGTCAAAAGCTAACTTCTGAGACAGTCTCTGTTACTTCAGAGTGGCGGTCATCAGTACCTTGTCATGTGCCAGACCTCTCCCTTGAAAAGGGAAGAAAAAAAACCATAAGCCAAACTTGTGTTCTTATTGCTCCTGGACTCTGAAAGACACCCAACATAATCCATCAGGGTTGGTATTTTATTATGACTGGTGCCACCATGCAGGGTTACCAGTGTCCCAAGCACGTTGAGAACAAAGCAAGCAACCCAGTTCTCCCTAGGGTGAAAGCAGGAAAGAAGCAGAGGAAATCAGTCTCCAGTGCCCCAGATGTTTTTTTTCTCAAAGTGGCTAAGAGCATAACTTTTAAAAAAAGCCATGGTCTCACGTTAACGACTGCCAGTCAGTAGTAAGCCCATGACCTTTCTTGGTGAGAGAGTTCAGAGTTAATAATCCCGACTTCTAGAAAATAGCATTTAGCGTTGAATATTTCTCAATTTTAACAGCATAACTTTAACCTCCAGCTGTTGGATCTTGGTATGCTCCAGTAAGACTAGTAAACCCTTTATGATCAAAGATATTCATGTATATGAGTGCCTGTATCCACAAACTGAATAATTTTAAGCATTCTCTGCTATAAGGTGGTTGTTTAGTATAATAAATATTCAGTTCATAACTTGTGTTGGTCAGCAGCAAAATCACTTTTTATAATCATCCTTGGGAAATTGCAGCATTTCCAGAGCCAAGTGCAGTATTCTAATTGTGGGCATACTGCTATTTGTTTTTCCCATTTATCACTAAAATTTGTAATCTATATTAATATAATTACAACATAAATTAATGCATGCAGAAATTTTAAAGAAAAGTTTGTTTGACAAAACACACCATCTAGGAAACGTTTTTCTGACACAAGCACATTGTATTTAACCTCCTCATGGTATTTGCAGTGCTGCTGGTTTTTGATGGCTTATTTTGGTCTCAGCTCACAGTATTTGTAAAAGTGGGATTTAAGGAAGTTTGCTCCTTAACTATCCAAAAAATATTCCTGAGTTTGTTATTTATGATAACACAGGAAAATGAGCTGGTGCAAGATTTGCATAATAAACAGGGTGGAGAACAGTATGGAAAATTTCATAACCTCATTATGAAAAATGAGTGTTATGGCCTCATCTGGCTTCTGTGTGCAGTGATGGTCACCTCAGCTGCAAAAAAAAAGGATCCTTCTGCATGAATAGCAAGAAAGATGACAAGGGTGGTGAAGGACACAGAAACTAAATAAGTGACACTGAAGAAATTAGAGCTAATTACACAAGTAGTTTTATTTCCATTCTCAACTCATGCTTTCTCCAAAACTGTCCTATTTCTGTATTTTGGTTTAGAGAACTGATACAAAGATTACCTCCCTGGCAGAAGTAATAACGGTGAAACAATGTTATTCCTGTCATAACTAGAATTAAACTTTTTTAAAAAATTGAAATTAAGTGGTTGAAATGAAGATTTTTTTTGTAGTTACTGGAATGTTTTCACCTATACAGTAGTTAACAATAGGAAAGAGAATCAGTCCTTTGGCTTCAAAGGGTATAAATTCGTGGATGTAGAGGTGGGACGAGCATTAAATTGGTCATAAATTATAATCATGCATGGATTTGGATGAGAGAGGCTGCAGCTTTATAGAGGTGAAGCAATGCAAGAATCAATGTTTATTGACTAAAACTGATGATTTTAAAGGCTATTCACAGCAAAAAAGGTACTGAATTAAATTTTAAAATTCTGAAGGCAGAACTGATAATAGGAAATAGTTTCTCACCATGTACCTTTAGGCTGTAGGATGCTCTGCCTTTTAAAGAGTGAAAGTTGGAGTGCAAGATTGCACAAGGGGTTTGACATTTTGGGGCATAATAGCAACATCCATAATGATTGGTATAAAAATATTAGAAAGTTATGTTTAAATCTGATATTTCAGACATGAGGCAAACATCTAACATAAGAAAACCAGAATGAAGTACAATGCCATGATCAACTTACCTCTACTTTCAGCTTGCTTTCAAGTTCTTTGTCCCCTTTAGAGACAGGATAGGATTCTAGAAGGATCTCATGTCCATTCTATTTTCTCAACTGTATTGGTAGTCAGCAAAAGGCTAACTTATGGCTAAATACTAGGGTTTTTTATGATCATGGTGATGTAAGCTTTTTGTCCTATAGTCTGTGTGTTGAAGGATTCTCTGTGTCTTGGTCCAGCTCTTAAAATGGCTTTGCTCAGTTATAAGTGATAGAAATGTTATTTTAACCCCTTGGATCTCCTCTCTCCTCTCCTTTCCTCTCCTTCTGTTTTCTCTCTTTTTACAAAGACTTATTTCTCCTTTTCCTTGTTCTCCCTACTTGCTGCTTGACCTCTGTCATGGCTACACTTCCCATCATTTCTTACTTTCATGTGCATCTCTCCTCAGTTGTAGTCCACCATCGTCATATTCCTCGTATGTGTTTTTTGCTAATGTATTTCAACTACATGCCTAAGACAATGTTGTAAGTACTCTGCTCCTTCATTAATTTTTCAGAAATAGAGAGAGTTTTTTTAAAAAGGTCTTAGAATATGGTACCATAAAAAAATGAACGTGCACTGGAGGGCACACGTGGTTTTTACTTCCTGTACTGTCCATTATTAAACTTTTTTTTTTTTTTTTTTAATCTGAATCTACTCAACAGGCATTCTGTTAATATTACCTAAAAGTGGTTGTGCATTAGCTTTATGTACTGTGGAAGCATAGAAGACTTATTTTAAGGTGTGAAATAACTCCACTTTTTTAGTAATAGTGAAGTTTATTGGGTTTATTTGTGTGGAAAAGTACTGTTTTCCGAAAAGTATTGTCTTCAAACTCTCACTATTGTAGGTTTGAATTACCAGAGAATTTTTTTGTAGTACAGTGAGCTCTCACTCACAAAAACAGTCTTCTGTTTAATTTTAAAAAGTAGTATCAAATAACTGTGTTGGGGTTGTGTGGCAAGGTTTTGGTGGAAGGCAGAGCTACAGGGGTGGCTTCTGTGGGAAGCTGCAAGAAGCTTCCCCCATGTCCCACACAGCCAATGCCAGCAGCTACAAGATGGACCCGCTGCTGGCCAAGGCCGAGCACATTGGTAACACCTCTGTGATAATTAAGAAAAAAAGAGGAGAGAAGAGAAGAGAAGAGAAGAGAAGAGAAGAGAAGAGAAGAGAAGAGAAGAGAAGAGAAGAGAAGAGAAGAGAAGAGAAGAGAAGAGAAGAGAAGAGAAGAGAAGAGAAGAGAAGAGAAGAGAAGAGAAGAGAAGAGAAGAGAAAAAAAAAGCTGCACACTTTGCAGCTGGGGAGAGGAGTGAGAAGATGTAAGAGAAACAACTCCACAGACACCAAGGTCAGTGAAGAAGGAGGGGGAGGAGGTGCTCCAGGCACCGGAGCAGAGATTCCCCCGCAGCCTGTGGTGAAGACCATGGTGAGGCAGGCTGTCCCCCTGCAGCCCATGGAGGTCCATGGTGGAGCAGATGACCACCTGTAGCCCGTGGAGGACCCCACGCCGGAGCAGGTGGATGCCGAAGGAGGCTGTGACCCCGCGGGAAGCCCACGCTGGAGCAGGTTCCTGTCAGGACCTGTAGCGTGTGGAGAGAGGAGCCCAGGATGGAGCAGGTTTGCTGGCAGGACTTGTGACCCCGTGGGGAACTCGCGCTGGAGCAGTCCCTTCCTGAAGGACTGCACCCCATGGAATGGACCCATGCCAAAGCAGTTCGTGAAGAGCTGTCAGTCATGGGAAGGACTCCCGCTGGAGAAGTTGGTGGAGGACTGTCCCCCGTGAGAGGGACCCCACGCTGGTGTGGGGGAAGGAGCCCTCCCCCTGAGGAGGAAGAAGCAGCAGGAACAACTTGTGATGAACTGACCCCAACCCCATTCCCTGTCCCCCTGTGCTGCTGAGGGGAGGAGGTGGAAATGGGGAGAGAAGTTCAGCCCAGGAAAGAGGGAGGGCTGGGAGAAGTGTTTTAAGATTTCTTTTTATTTCTCATTATCCTCTTGTCTGATTGGTAATAAATTAGGATTGGCTTTTCCCCCCAAGTCGAGTCTGTTTTGCCCGTGCCAGTAACTGGTAAGAGATCTCTCTTCACTCTCCATCCTTATCTCCACCCAGGAGCCTTTCATTGTATTTTTCTCCTCCTGCCCAGTTGAGGAAGGGGAGTGATAGAGTGGGCTTTGGTGGGCATCTGGCACCCAGCCAGGGTCAGCTCACCACAACAATTTAATAGCTTTATATATACAGTATTGTACCAAATAGTAAATATGGATTTCAAGGTCAGATTCAAATATTTGGTTTGAGAATGTTTCTGTTGTTGATGTCTTAATTAATAAACATATGCAGGCTTACTTTATAGTATAATACAATTTCTGCTTATGATAATTATCAGAACAGTTTTATTGAAGCAAATTTTAAAGGCAAATATTTTTAAATTATATTCTAACATTCATTACCATTACTGACAATTTAGATTACTTTTACTATGGAAGTAGGTTTTAAAAGTGGAGAAATATTTCATTCTGAAAAAACATTGTGATGGAAAAATATACTTTTTAATTTCAAGATAAATGTTGTAATTTACTTTGATTTTTTTGTGTGTGTGCTATTAGATTTTGTTTCGTTAAAATATTTAATGGTATGCCATCTCAAATCCTGTTAAAATTGAAAATCCTAAAAATTTAGGTTTGACCTTTTCTGGTAAATGGTATCCAGCCTACCTATGCTATAATGATTTTATAACATGCACAAGTGACATCTGTCTATTATGTTTCAACATGGTAAGTAGGAATGCAAATGTCAGATTGATATCTAACATGCATATGGGAAGCACATTTCCCTTCTTTCAAAAACAAGATTTATTATATGGCTGTTACAGATTTTCTTCCTTCCAACTTTCTCGCAGATACTTTTATTGATAAGATTTTTGGAGCATTCGTATTTAGTACAGAACCAACTTTGGCTTGAGATTATGTTTTCCAGAAAGTATGCTAAACAATTATTCCAAATAATACATTTGGTATGGGAAATAATTACACAGTGAGCTGTATTTCAAATATTAGATGTTACAGATTTTTTTTTAGAAATGAGAGTAATTCTGATGTTTATAGACTAGGGGAGTAATTGATTGGATTTTGAATGGTGAAGGTGGAGGTTAATTTTCTATAAACTGTATGTGCAGTGGTGGTGGCTTCGCCTGATAAATTATTTATTGTTAGAGGGCTGGAGAATGTTCAGAGTTCAAGCCTGCCTGCGTACACACAACAGGTTGCTCTTCTGTGAGAGGCGACACTAAGAGAAGGTGTGGAACGGTTCCGATACCAGAGTGTGGCCATCCGATTTTAGTGTAAGATTTGATTTTTGTGCCTGCTGTAGAAAAATTAATTTTCTAGTTTTACTGTGATACAGTTTTTCATTTATTCAGTTACGAGTTGCTTGTGCCAACAATTGATCTCTCTTAAAACTTACCTTTTTTAAATATAAAATATATTATTTTCTGATTGAGGTAATTTCTGAACATACATAACACACAAACATAACATTCCTATGCAGCAGTGCACCAGATTTTTCTTGGCTATCCAAAAGAAGTAGCTGATCATTTTGTTTTTACATGAAAATTTTAATATTTTAAGAGTTTTTTGCATTTAAAAATACTATTTTATATTTAATACTTGCAGCTTGCTTTGAATAAAGAAATAGTATGATTTCTAGCCACAGAAAGGACTTATTTTGTCTTTCTTAAAGGCAGTAATTAATGCACAGACCCTTTGCATAAATACAGTGTAATATTTAAGGTAGATGCAGACAGTGGCTTCAGGAGTAAGTCTTTTCAGCTCAGGGGTGAGATGGTGCAGTGTGAGTAAAGGAGAGAAAGAAAAGATGCTTGAGTATGGTTGTTTGGATAGTTTATGGAAAAATTTACTTTAGTACAAGCTCAAGTGTGTTAGCTCACAAGGATTTTACGTCAGGGATTTTGCATCCAGTCTTGTTTAACATCTTCTTCAGTGACCTGGATGTAAGGATGGAGTCTGCCTTCAGCAAGTTTGCTGACGATAGGAAGTTGAGAGGAGTGGCTGGCACACCAGAAGGCTGTGCTGCCATCCAGAGAGACCTGGACACGCTGGAGAGCTGGACGGAAAGGAACCTGATGAGGTTCAGTAAGAGCAAGTGCAGAGTCCTTCACCTGGGGAGGAATAACCACATGCACCAGTACAGGCTGGGGCTGACCTGCTGGAGAGGAGCTCTGTGGAAAAGGACCTGGGTGTGCTGGTGGACAGCAGGCTGGCCATGAGCCAGCACTGTGCCCTGGGACCAGGAAGGCCAACAGTGTCCTGGAGTGCACTAAAGAACGTGGCCAGCAGGTCAGGGGAGGTTCTCCTGCCCCTCTACTCTGCCCTGGTGAGGCCACATCTGGAATATTGTGTCTGGTTCTGGGCTCCTCAGTTCAAGAGAGACAAGGAACTTCGAGGGAGAGTCCAGCGGAGGGGCACAAAGATGATCAGGGCCTGGAGCATCACCCATGTCAGGAGAGGCTGAAAGAGCTGGGACTGTTCAGCCTGGAGAGGAGAAGACTGAGAGGGGACGTTATCAATGTCTATAAATACCTGAAATGTGGGGGCCAAATGGATGGGGCTGGGCTCTTTTCAGTAGCACCCAGTGACAGGACAAGGGGCAATGGGCACAAACTGAAACACCAACAGTTCCAGACAAACCTAAGGAAAAACTCCTTTACTGTGAGGGTGCCAGAGCCCTGGGACAGGCTGCCCAGAGAGGGTGTGGAGTCTCCATCTCTGGAGATGTTCAAACCCACCTGGACGCCTTCCTGTGCAACCTGGTGTAGGGGATGGGCTTTGGCAGGGGGGTTGGACTGGACGATCTCCTGAGGTCTCTTCCAACCCCACCATTCTGTGATTCTGTGATTTTTGCTGTTGCTAATTATTTACACATTGTACAGTAATTTTAGATTATTTTTTTTTAAGAGCAAAAGTGAGCTTCATTTGGTTTTTTGTGTCTTGTCTTTGACAAAGACATAATCACTTATTTAATTACAGTTTATTTGCTGTTATTATGTAAAATACTCATATGTAATGTAGAATCAGTTTGTTACTGGGATTTCCAGCATTAGCCATAATCTTTTTTTTTTTTTTTAAAAAAAAAGGACATCATAGATTTATATTGAGATTCAAGGACATTCTCTGGATTTTGGAACCTCACTCTCCTTAAGTGACACCCCTTTCTCTGAAACTTGATTTTCCACTTCTCCATATGCAGTTATTAAATGCCTAGAAAACCTTTTGTTCTAGAATACCTTCCATTGACCTGCAGCGCAAGCGATCACCCTAAAATGACCATATGCCATGTCTTAGCATCGTGGATGAAATGTGACGTCAAGATAAATGCTTGTCTATTGTTGAACGTGATCGCCTTTTCCTTTTATTTTTTTATTTTTATTTTTCCTTCCCAGTTTTGTTCAAGTACTACTTGTTCTCTTGGTTCCTTGCAACTGAGCAGAGGTTTTCTGGGACCAGAAACGATAATCTCTGCTCCGTACAGGTCTGCTGCAGTTACCCTGGGTCACGACAATACGGAAGTAGTTTCAGTGTACTTGAGTTCCAAGTGTGTTTGGTCGCTCGGTGCGGTTTGTATTCCGTTGCACGCTACTTCAGGAGGTATCAGCCAGCTTCTGCACATTTATCTCCAGTGGGCTGCTTGCCAGGGCAGCAGACAGATTGTATGACCCACGCCTCTTCTGCAGTGCCTTAATGCAATTAACATGTTGGTTTGCTTTATCACTGCATATAGGCGACTGTAGATCTGAACAGTATGTACGTGACCGTACATGTTTTATCAGATCACAAATGTTCAGAGTTAAGTAGGAGAAGATTTATATGTGTTATGCAAATACAAAGCTGTAACAACACTTGCTTAAACAATAAAGCCAGAAGATTGGCCTATTCCAATTCTTAATCTAAAAATACGTGCATTGTGTGCTCAACATATGGTTTCAGAACGAGATGATGTGGTAAAGAGGGATGGATGTGGGGCTGGGACCTCTGGGATTCTCTGTCGGTATCTTGTGTTGCCATTGTTCTGCCCTGTGAAAATTTTTCCCCAAACTTGCTATATCTTTTTTTATGCTCCTATAAAATGGGGGAAGTTAATATTACCACCTCTAAAGGTGCTTGGAATTTTTTACTGATCTTAAATATTGAAGAACTCACATTATCAGCATTATATACAATAATTGAGGGAAACAATCTAATTTGAGTACTAACTTGGAAGAAAAAGTACTTGGGTTGAGTTTTCAAAAATACCTTATCTTAGTTGTCTCAGTCTTTTGGTTGTTTTTTGTTTTGTGTTTTAGTTTGGTGTTTTTTGTTGTTGTTTTGGGGGGGGTTCTTTGGGTTGTTTTGTTTCATTTTGGTTTTTTCCCCTGTTCTGCATTATTTGAGCCAGGATTTAACATTAATGTTTTCAGGCAGCTTTTCAACCAGGGTAACTTAGTGTAGCTTAGTTAAAGTCAAAAGAACTACAATAATATTTACAGTTCTGTTTGCTAGGAATTTATTTGGAGTTATTTTGGTCATAAGAGCATATTGCACAAGACTGTTACAAAATAGTGTATGTGAACACAGGCATGAGCACCTTTAACATTTTTCCCAGCATTTTAAGAAAGCAGCAGTTACTAAGGAGATAGAATGGCTCATTTTACACATTACTGCAAAAATATGGGAGCTGATAAAACTTTTATATTATATAATTTCATTTGTTTTCATTTTAATTGCAGATTTTGTAATATGGTTTAGGTGAACCTTTTGTCATACATACCTCCCCCCACTCTCCCCACCATCAGTAAAACAGAAAAGAGGCTGCATGTAGAAGACTGTCATGTTAATTTTTGTTTAATTTTATACAGATGTTTTGCTTCAAAAGATGTTAAAGTAAAAAGAAAACACTTCCTCTGAAAATGGTCAATGTTAAATTGTTCAGCCAGTGTTCCTAATGTACACAGTGAAAATAGTTATGGTTAATAAATGGCCACATAAGCCTGAATAGATCTACACCACCACTTAATGGTCAAACCTTTTCCCACTGTTGCAGTTGTCATACTAGTGTTTCTCTAATTCTGTTCCAGCTCAAATTAATTTTATATAGACTGATTGGTTGGAGTTTTCACAGTGTTCCAGATGGAATCTCACCAGTCCTTTCTGGACTGACATCGTTTTTTTCCTATGCTTATGAAAATTACTTAAAATTTTAGATTTATGTTTGCTTTCATGATCTTATAATCATGGATTTATCTTGCTGTAGATTAATAACTTGGATTTTTTTTTGTTTAAATACCTTCTATTGATTTGTAGGTGTGCCTTTCATCTTCTAGTTTACACCTGTTAAATGTAATCCCTTTGGGGGTCAGTCATCCTATCCATCTGTTTCCTCACCAGCGACACTCTGATCCTTCTCTTCACTACTGAGACCTTTCAACTTAATAAAATTGCCACATTTTATTGGTACACTCCTACTATAACATGATGTCCATCAATGCAGTATGAGCCTGTGTATTTACAGAGACAAGCTTTAGACTGTGTTTTTATGCACATGTGCTCTGTAAACCACAGTGCAAAAGTGCTGCTAATTTTCCTGTTTATATTTGTTCATATGCAGACAGTGCTTTTCATAGTGGGAAATAGAAGGTCACTTCCCACTTCAGTGCTGCCTCTCCTGATTTTTTCAGTTTCCCTGTGTTTTCAAGTGTTCAATAAAGGGTTTTCACAGGTCATCAGTAATTGCACTCACGTGGGCTTGACCTCCTTGGCTCACAGGCAGGCTTGGGTAGGAAGTGTTGTGACAATTTTTTATTATTATTATTATTTCGGGGTGGGTTTTTTTTAGTTATTTGGAAAATTACTTTTTGAGTTGTAGCTTAAAATATTTAGTATTTTCCCAAGCTGGAAAAAAAAAGGTATTGTGAATAAAAGAGAATATAATTCTGACAAAGGTAGTGCTTGGGGCTTTGTCTCTACAGGTTCGTTGAATCAGCAGCAGTGATTCCTCATGGTGACTTACTGCTACTCTTCGGCTTTTGGGAGAGGGGGCATCACTATTTCTGTGTGACAAAGACAAAAATGCAGTGAAAACTGTCTGATGACTGACTGCAGTAAAACTCCTGTTAGAATGCAAATTTTTCTTTCTCTAAAGTTGCTTATATCTTCCTCCTTTAAAACCCTTAGCTGTAACACAGACTGGCTCCTTAGTATCTCAGTAAATTATATACTTCAAAGCATGAGTTGCTTATTTTATTAAGAAAATAATTCATTTTATGTACTAGGGGAATCTGAATAGTAGGGCATTAATAATCTACATATTTAGATCTGTTGCCAGAGAAAAATGTTTATTATAGGGAAATTTATTTTCATTTCAGTTTTGCCTAATATTTACATATAAGAACAAAATAAAGGTGCCATATGTAGTTAATTTATTTCTTAGTCTTAGTAAAATGGTCACAGTTTCAGGTTCTGACATCTGTCCATCTGTCTACGTGTTTGTATTGAACTTCAAATTGATTTATAATGCCCACCTAAAAGATTTTCACTCAAGGTAGATTTTAGCACAAAACCCCCAGATGAAGTCTTGGCCAGGGTGATATCAAAACTTCCACTTCTGTCTCTGAGGATAGAATTTGCAAGGATTTTGTACTGAAATTCTTACAGCCCTGTTCTTATGTAACAAAGTCCTTGCACAAGTCTAGTAAGATAGGATTTTGAAGCTGTAAGATAGGATTTTGAAGCTCTTCCTTTACAATAAATTTTCATGTCAGAGCCCTTTAATTAGTTCCTTTCATTTAACAATGTAAGAACTAAAAAAACAATGAACGTGCCTTTGAAGATGATAAAAAGAAAATTCCACTTAATGGTTGCAGATTGTGGGAGGTGTAATGGCTAGTGAGATCCCAGTGTCAGATCAGCTGCACTGACAATAGTCGTCGTGGAGCGGCTGCCAAAACTGACATATGGTGGGACAAGAGGAATCATTACTGAGTATTAAAGCTTCTTGGGAGCTTAATCATTGGAGGTTTTTGTGTGCACTTGGTTTTTCTAGATAGTTGCTGTTTTTAACTTGCACAACTTCTACATAGTTCAAATCTGCTTTTCCTCTGCGTGCAATAACCAGTAATTTTATTTCTTCAGATTTTGTAAAAGAGAATAATATACTTTGGCTCAATAGTAAGTTTACTTAAGAAATCTTATTCCTTAATTATTTAATGTGGAGCTGTAAATCTTAATAGATGTTTTTACCTAGCTCTTTTCTTCTCAGTGAAATGGAATTTTTAAATTCAACTTAATATACCATGGATAGAATCATTGCAGTTGAAGCTTTTTGTTAGTTTTGGAAAAAACTTCCAATATATGAATGGGTTTGTTATACTTTGCAGTCTGAAACTGTCCCTCCCCTACCATTGCTAGTCAGTAAGTTTGATAGTTTATTCAAATAGCAGTTGTGAAATTTAAAAAAAAAATAATGCAGTTACCTTAAACATAATTCTGCTACTTCTTTTGTGGTTGAATTTGGGACTGAGATTCGCAGAGCATAGAAAATATTGTATTTTCAGCAAGGGCACCCTGCCCCAAGAAGTAGATGACCTCCAGAGGTCTCTTCCAAACTAAATTCCTTTGTGATACCATAGTAATCTTAAAATGGGAATATTTTTTCTTACTAAGAATAATAACACTACTCGCACTGCAAGCATTGCTGGAATCAAAAATGTACAGAGTTTAAGGATAGGAAGAAAACTATTTGAAATAAGGGACTTGGTTTCAAGCCATACAGAATTTATGGAAGCAAAGGGAAGTAGTTACAATTTTTTTCTTAAAAAAAAAAGGTAGGGAATCCATATAATATAGGCTAGACTCAGTAACATTTTAGCCTGGGAGAAGATAGGACTGGATATTGCATTTCTTTATTTTACTTCTTATTTTGTATACAGGAAAGCTAACATGGCCTGCTTATAGCAAGTGTGGGTAAATGTAGGTATATCTGTGGATAGATACAGCACGGATATGGGATAATTTTTGTGACTCGTAGGGCAAATTAAATGTTACCTTTGTTGCCACGTGTAGCATGAAGAAAAGCAGTCCTGAGGAAGGAACCAGTAAATCAGTTCTCATTAATCAGTATTTCTGTGTAGTACCTGTGGGTCCTTTGACAAAAATTTATGTCCTGAATTCCGATGACTAACTTGTACTTCCACTTTGTACTGCAGACATACAGAGAAGGAAAAAGCATATTCTTTCCCCATCCCTGGCCCTAATTAGTTTTATTTCTATGATTTCCTTCTGTGTAACACCTTGAAATAATTATATTTAGTACTGCATATTCTTCTGTCTTTTCAGTCAGGTTCACACTTACCTAACTACTGATTCTGGGCTAATCTACTGGATTTGAGGGGTTTTGCGTGATGTTCCTGTCAGAAAAACTCTGTGCAGTTAACAGGGGTTTGTAGCAGTAGATCCTGAAGTGGACACATGTCCATAGCTTTGGGATTGCCTGCACAGGAGAGCCACTCAGCAGCAGGGTAGATGGCGTTTCTGGTGGGCATCGTTCTTTGTTTCCGCACAAATTTGTGGTTCTTGTTTACTTTGGAGGAGCTTGCTAGAGAAGTAGTTTGGGGAATCAGTGTCTTAGACAGCTCTCTCCTGCATTTTTGTTTATTAACTTTGGATCACTCCTTCATCTTTGACTTTTTTACAGTTTATCTCTATGAATGAAAAACAATGAGGATAGTAAAATTCTACCTCTGAAGACTTCACAGCCAGTTATTACAAGGTTTTAATGTAGTATGTGTAGAAGTAAAGCATAATGTCATATTGAACTGTGTATGTATGAGTGTGGGTTTTTTTATATATATATATATATATATATGTGTGTGTGTGTGTGTGTGTATATATATATATATATTTGATTCTACATGTAAATTTAAAAATGAATTTGTTTTGGCTACATGTGTGACGATATGCATCATACATCACACAGATTAAATGAATATATGTTCACACGATTGATAATGTTTTATGTCAAAATGACAAATCCTAATCAAGATTGCCACAAGTATTTGCATTAGTACTTCTTGCTGTCATCTGTTTATAATCTCCAGCTCTCCTAAATTATTCAGTATTATCTACAGTGCTCCTTACCTGTGTTCTACACAGCTATGACTATTTAGGTTCAAATATTTTTTGATGTGAAAAATGTAAAATAATGCTAATATTAAAGAACTCAAAACCATATAAGCAACTCCAGATAGCTACTTGTAGAAATCTCAACTTTGACAAAGGGGGTGCCAAAAGTACTGAGATACCTTGGTTTCATTAAAGATTCATGGTTTAAAAAAAAATCAGTGATGTTCAATCTGCTTAGGTAGCACATTTTAGCAAAAGTAGCGGTATGCTGTGGATCTGGAGGATTGTAACCATGAAGCTGTCTCTTGTACTTCTTTAAAAGTACAGCTATTTTCTTGAGTTTGCAGTAGTAGATTTTTTAGAGTCCTTGGAAGTATATCTGTCTGTCAAAATCTTCCATTTAGCTAAAAGCAAAACAGGAGAATTTTTCCTCTAATTTAAATTTAAGAGGGAGCAGAAGCAGCAGCATCTGAACGCCCTTTATATGAGCAGCAGTCAGATATTTCTGCTTCCGTGCTAAATGTATTAGATCCTGCTTGATTCCCCTGCTCTGCCGTGTAGCTGGTGAAGTCAGGCTGAGCAGGTTCACTCTGAGGTTACACTGAAAAAAAAAAAGGTATTTTCCTGTGAGTTAGCAGCTTACTATAACCCTGGCTAATGTGGCTTTGAAGCGATATGAAAAGGATACCAGCTACACTGCACCATTGCACTGAGCGGAGTTGGTGGGTTTGATACAAAATCATCGTGGATATCAGAACATCAAGCCCTAAGTGGTTAAAAATATCAGCAGGGACCTGCGTGTTGATGCAATCTTGTAGTCATGCTCGAAAGAAACTATTCCTACCATATACTTCTTGAAACAGAATTATAAATCTTCCATGTAATAATTTATTACAGAAATAAACCTAAACCTTTGAAAACAGTGGTTGTAAAGGGAATTGCTATAAAATCTTGTGCTGCAAAAAACGTCACTTACTGTTAGATTTTCTATTATTTTGGGTAATTCTTTATGTTATTTTCATCATATTTTATCTCTCTAGATATGCCCTTCATTTAAAAATGCACACTTTACAGATGAGGTGGAATTTTGGATTTTGTTAAACCTCATCAGAGTTTGTAACTCTGGAATCAATCAATCATAAACAGCACAGGTGTAATTAATCTTGACTTCAGGAGATGCAGGCTCTAAGTACCATTGTAACACATTACACTACAATAATAAGCTTTAATTTATTGTTACTTTAAATTTTGGCCATGTTGCCCAGAAGTTTTAAAAGAATTCCTCTTGTGTTTAAAAATATTCAGCAACAGCTGTTGCTCTACTAGTGTGAAAAGAAAGCGCTTGATAAGAAGAGATTTGGATTCTGGATTTTGTTTTTAAACTTGTTTTATTTCTTGGATGAAGGCACAGGAAGTTTTAATTTCAATACTTGGGTAACATAATGAAATTTTAAATTAATGGTATAAAGTGCTTTTGAGTGTTTTTAGCCACTATCACAGTCAAAGAAAGAAACTGTATAGGAGTAGCATAAATGAATTTAATATAATGGCCTTCCGTAGGTTTTGCTGTCTGTGCCTACTAGCTCATAAACACCTTCTTCTGTCAGGCTGAGTGAACAGAAAATGTTTTGCAGCTTACATTTAAGAAGTGTGTCTTTTGGTCCCTCTTTCTGGTCTCCTGACTGCTTCCCCCCTTCCATTTTACCATACGTATACTTCTTACCCACGCTTCTAAAATCCATCCTTTTTAAACTTGTACTCTTCCAGTGCTGTTCTGTGCAGCCCAATGCTCTGCTTGTCCCACAGAAATCTTTACTTTTATTATAAACCTAAATACCTTATAGTACAGCTCGGTAACAACAACAATTTTATACTGTTTCAGAGTCTTCAGAACGCGCCTTTTCTGGATGCAGACAATACCAGTGTGGTAGGAAGGTGATTGATGGTCTGAGAATTATTTACACCTGGCAGTTATTGTCAGTGTAGATCTCCCACCCGATATTTAAGTCTCCTGTTCAGTTCAGTTGTCTGTTACATGTTTTGAAATTTAAGACACTTTGAACATTTGGACAGTTGGAATTGTGATTCACATGGGTAAAGCCTCCAGCCGATAAATGCATTAAGATTGCATGACACTGATAAAAATGCTCCCCCACAGAGAGCCAAGATGTAAATATTTTAAAGATGCTACATTTCTTGTGGATGGAGGTTTTCACATGCCAAAAAGTTTTACGAGGGCAGTAAGAAACACAACTGACTGGTCACTGGAAACGACGAATGACCAGAAATTGTTAGGATACTGCTGGTGTATTTTAGTTGTGTCGAAGTAGAGGAGACCTCTGAAAAAGACACTGCAGTTGTAGTCTGAAGTAATTTCAGCTCAAGTTTAAAATAATTGTCAAAAATGGCCTGGCATTCATAAACTAGCAGCCAGTAAGAGAGCAGAAAGCCCTTGCTGTGAAGCAGAAAATGGGCAGCCAGCCTTTATATTAGCTTTGTGAGTTCCTTGTACTTTCTCCCTCTTCCACCCTTTGCTTTCCCAGGTATGGAAAACAACATACTAATAAAATACTTAGCCGTTGGGACATCCAGGTTGTAGGGACCATCACATCTCTGTGAAAAAATACCTAAGCCCTCTCTCAGTGACCCGGAGTATCTTGTGATGAGACCCAGAATCAGCACAAGTTATGACCGAGTCTCACAATGCTTTTGAGGATGTCACCTAAAGACCAGGAATGCTTAAAATAGTTTGGAGTATTGACTAGAATAATTAACATTTTGAATTAGAAAGTGACTAGGTAAGAACAGATGTGAAAAAAGAAGTTTAAAATACATCTTCTTTTTCTGGCAGCCTAAGAGCCAGGGGGAATTCCTGATCTCCACTACTTTTGTCTTCTAATATAAATAACAATTAGTTTTCTGATTGCTTTGTCTGTCTTCCTCAGGCACTCCAGAGCTTCTTAAATAGTACAAGAGCATGCACTATTTGCAACAATACCCTTCCCTCAACTTGTTTCTAAGGAAAATACCAGTTAGTGTGGTAATTAATTCACACGAATGCCTACTGTGTGCAGGGCAAAGTAGTTCAATCTTAGTTGCTCTTAAACTGTGAAAGAGCAAATGTGATATGGCCATTTTCACATGGAATACTTTATTTTAGAGTGCTGAAATGAAAGCTATGGAATGAAGGGCAACAACAAAAGCTTTTACAGGTGTATCAGCAGCAAAAGGAAGACTGGAAAAGGTGGGCCCACTGCTGATTTGGGGAGGGGCTCTGGTGACAAAGCATGTGGAAATGGCCAAGGTACTTAGTGCCTTCTTCACTTGGGTCTTTACTGGTATGACTTGAGTCTCAAGCCCTTGACACCCATGGAGAATGTCTAAAACAACAAAAACTTATCCCTTGGTTAGGGAGCATTAGATAAATGAGACATACAGAAGTCTACATGACCTGATGGGATGCACCCACAAGTACAGAGTGACCTGGTCAATGTCATGGCAAGCCATTCTTGATTATCTCTGAAAGCCATGGTGATCAGGGTAGGTTCCTGAGGAGGAAAAGAAAGAAAACACCTCTCTTATCTTTGAGGAGAAAAGAAAGGAGAATCCAGGGAACTACAGGCCAGTCAGCCTCACCTCCATTTCTGGGAAGGTGATAAAGTTGTGTGTGCATCTTCATTAATTATCTGGATGATGGAACAGAGTGAACCCCGAGTAAGTATGTGGATTGTACAAAAGCAGTAGGAGTGGCTGATACACCAGAAAGTTGTGTTGCCAGTTAAAGGACCTTTGATAGGCTTCAGAAATGGGCCAACAGGAACCTTGTGACAATCAGCCATGGGAAATGCGAAGTCTTGATGGTTGAATAAGAATAACCCCAGGTACCAGTACAGGTTGGGGACCAACGAGCTGGGAGGCAGCTTTGCAAAAAGGATCTGGGGATCCTGGTGGACAGCAAGCTGGCTATGAGCCAGCAGTGTGCCCTTGCAGTGAAGCCAGCCAACAGCAGCCAGGGATGCATAGCCAGCAGGTTGGGGAAGGTTGTCCTTCTTTTCTGCTCAGCCCTGATGAGACGCATCTGGGGTGCTGTGTCCAGTTCTGCATTTCGCACTACAAAGAAAGCACTTACTGGAGTCAGTCCAGCAATGGGCAGCAAAGATGGTTATGAAGTTGGAGCATCTGTTGTACAAGGAGTGGCTGAGAGCACTATGACTTTTCAGCTTGGAGAAGGCTCACAGGAATCTCGTCCATGTGTATAAATACCCAGTGGAAGCAAAGAAGGTGGATCCAGAGTCTTCTCAGTGGTGCCTTGTGAAAGGACAAGAGGCAAAGAGCACAAATTGAAATAGAGGCAATCCCTTGTAAACATAAAAGGACCTCACTGTAAGGGTGACATGGTAGTAAAGGTTGCCCTGAGGGGATGTAGAGTCCATACCTGGAGATACTCAAAACCCACCTGAACATGGACCTGAGCAGTCTGCTATAGGTGACCCTGCTGTGAGCCCTAGAGTTGGACTGGGTAATCTCCAGATATCCCTTCCAGCCTTAGCCATTCTATGATTCTGCCTTAGTTAAGATGACACTGGATTGCCCATGTGCTAGTTTGTCTAAGTAATACTTCCTGTTTCAAAGTTCTGTCAGCAGCTTAAGGAAGTGTGACCTGGTATTGGATGCAAGCAAGTGGTATTTATCAGAGACACTTGGAAATTTCCTGCTCCACTTCTACAAAGTGGTGAAAGGACTTTTAGTACTCTCCTAGTTTACTAGGCATGGTGTGGTATGGAAATGCCGTTAGACTGGAACAAAAAAGTGCAACACAAAGAGGCTGGGAAGAAAGTTGAAAATACAGATGGAGTCAAATGCAGAAGGCAGAATAAATGTGAGGCAAGAAGTTTCAGCTATTTAAATAAAAGTAAGGATAGTGTTAGAGCAATCTTAATGTACCTAATTGCCATCAGTACTCCCTTTGCTTTAGACAATTTGCTGCATTTCTCGCTGTAACTCTCTTTTATTCACCGATTCCACTGAATTATGGGGAAATGGCACAAGTTTTCAGTCACTGCTAGTGTTAACTCTGTACTTGTATTAACTTTGCAATGCTTAGTACAGAGTTGTCAAAGACAGGAGTATGGAATATTGTGGAGCAAACAGTGATATTGGCTTTGTTTTAGCAGTAATATAAAATTGATAGACTACTGTATTCCCCAAGAACATATTGCAGCTAGGCCTGTAATGTGCATGTAGAAGCTTAAATCAACAAGTTGTGCACTCTGATCCATGTAATGAGTTCTGCATGCTGATTGTGTTCAAGTCTTGTTATTAATAAAGGAATAGATTTTCCATATGTGATTTATGGTTTGGCAAGCCTCAGATTGTGCTGCCTAAATTCAGAATAAATAAACAAGGTTATGTATCTCTTCCTTTTACAAAAGACCATGGTCATTTATAACTACTGGGACTTCTGGAGTTGGAGCAGTGTCTTCCATAATACTAAGAACTTTAAAGTGTGGATTATCTAAGTTATTGTAATATCCATTAAATAGAAACCGATGAAGGATTGTGTCGGGGGGGGAGTAAAATAAAAATATGTAATTTGTTTAAATATAACCCAAAGAACATCCAGTTCTGATGATTAGCAACAACAAATACATCATGTTTCCTTAGTTATAGTATCAGTGAGTATATCTCAAGTCCTACAACAGAAATTCCCATGAGTGAACTTTACAGACTTAGAAAACTCAGTAGAAATCTCAAGTAAAATTGCAGACTGTATGAAAAGTCAGATTTTTATTTTGTTACCTTTGAAGCATTATAAACAAGACTGTTAAATGGAATGTGTAGGTTACTTGGGTATGATATATCCTACAGTTTATAATTGTTATTGGTCTAAAAAAAGGCAGCTATTGACAATGGACCATGTCAGGTTTTAATCTTTAAGTGTATTTAACACTTAATATTCTGTTAATATTCTCACTGAGCTTCTGAAATATTATTTAAAGAAAAAGTTAAACCATCCCACAAAGCATGCCATTACATTTACATCATTTGGGGTTTCTTAAAAGTCTGTAGAAAGGGAGGAAATTGTGGAACAGAAAACCACCATTATGGTTATTCATTTTGATAATTACAGTAATTTTTAAAAAATCTTGTACAGAGTGTCTGTGTCTAGTGAACACCTTCCCTAAATTGTTACTTTTCTTGCCTTAGAGTAGTTCTCATGATCTGACATAAGTTTTAAGCTTGGCACCTAAGTTTTTGAGTATCCAAATCCCCAGTGTGTAAGATGATGTGCTCTTCTCACTCATCAACATAGCTCAGTTCCTGAAATTCAGAAGAGATGGGCTGTCAAAATCATAGACAGCCTAATGCTATTAGGCCACTTCAAGATGGTTTTGAAAGCAATACACTTTAAAAAATCCCAGGCTTGAATTGCTAGCCAGATATGTCATTCTAAAGTTTGAAATGAGGGTTCAAATTAATCCCCAGATTAGCAGCAGCTTCATTACCATCTTTTGATTATTCGTTTCTGGGTAAATAGATGGCAGAGTAGCAAAATCACTGTATCAGTTTTTGTTCTAGTTGCCTAAACTCTCATGGAGAAGCAGAGTGAAATATTCATGTCCTAGGAGGGAGTTTGGATTCACAAATTGCCCTACCTAGTAACTTTATTTTTATAAGAAAGGTAAAATTCTGTGTGGCCATGGAAACTGAACTACTGTGAACATCAGATTGATTTCCCCCTTTACATAATTTTTGGCAGAGATGCTCGAACCGTTGTGAAAAGTCCAGAAGCAGCACAGATTATCAAAATAAATTACATTCAAACATATTAATATCTGTTGAATTAAAAAAAAAATCAATTTCCAGGGTTGTCTGTCTGTATATTTCTCAGTGATTAATAGGTATTTCAGAAACATAAACTGCTCTTTTTCATAGAGTTGCAAACACAGGCATATGTTGTCATGATTAATGGATTCACCTGCCAGAAACTCCAGGAGGAAGACCTTCCTGTAAACACATTTCCAGTGCATCAGGTTGTGATTGTTCTTCAGATAGTCCTCCAAAATTTAACTGCATTATGTGTGATTAAAGACTTGTCTATCTCCAGTAAACTCTCCTAATTCGTCTTTGCATACAGTTGCTTAACATGGGGGGAAAAAAATGCTTCTTCCAGTGTAATTTATACAAATTCAAGATAAATCAGTGTTTCTTCATCAGCTGGGTGGCTACTGGGAAGCTGCATAGTGAGTCCTGTCACGAGAAAGCCTGAAGAAAAATGATAAGCCTGTGGGAGATGGGAGAGAAGGTCTTGCCAGCCAGCCTTGGGAGGAGAGTGGAGAAGGAGTGCTGACTGCAGACAGCTTGAAGCTGTGCGTGTGGTAGCCTGAAGGACAGCCAGCAGAGAAGCAGCAAAGGGATCAGGAAGCAGAGAGCAAGAACATGGGAAATAGAGGGATGGCGAGTATATGGAAAACGTCATAGAGGAGAAGTTGGGCAAGACGAGTAATGCAGCAGGAGGCAGAGACAAATGTATGTATTGCTCTGCAAAATCCTCTACTTACCACCCAGTACTTCAGAGTCTTACAACGCTTACCAGTCCCATAACCAGTGCTCCTCTTCCAGCAGAGATCTCTGCTGTAAACTTCCTCTTCAATTTTGGCAGGTTTTGTGCAAAGTTTTTACATTGGGTCATGCCATGCAGAAGTTCTTCAAGTCCAAGTGTACTATTTTAGCCTCGTGGTGTCATTAGCTAACACAGTCATTGGCAAGTCAGAAGGGATTGAAAGTGAGACCTTAGAGTCTTCTTATGTCTGTATTCTTATTTTGTCTTCTTGGTTGTTCTGCAGCATTTTTTTATGGCTCTTGTCCTCCTTTGTGGAGACTGAAAGTATTGGTCCCTCAGAGCAATATTTTTTGAGATTGTGACTCCTTGAGTTGGAAGTCAAATAAGCAGACATTTTCTATTTTCACCAAGTTCTTAATAAATGCATTGGTGCATGAATATTCTTGAGACAGTCTATAATTAAAATCTTTGAGAAGCTTCTTTTTATCTGTTCAGTAGTCAAGTTGGAATTACTTTTCATTAGCCCGTTTTTCTGCCTAGCTGTGATTCACCTGGATCCAGAATGCTTTCTGACTTTTCTTTCTGTGCTACAGTGATGCATTGAGTGTCAGGTATCTGAGCAAAAATAAATCTGCAGTAGGATGCCATATGCTGTCCATGAGGAACTCTTTCATTTAATGCAGAAAAATAGTAAGAACGAGAATTTGGATGCAACCATTTCATTTCAGTTGACAGGTAATACCCTCCCACTGAGACTGCTCTTGCAGATAGTTGATTATACTGCTCTGGGTTGATGTAATCACCACCCTTAGCTCAAGTATCAGACTTCTGCATAGTGCTTCTGAAAAAAAAAATGAAAAAATTATTTTTGGCTTTCTTTTGGCTTAAAATTGTAGGATTTGAGCAAGCTTTTATGTTTTTTTAATTCATTCATTCTCAGTGTTTGAAGGACCCTAAAGACATTGTAAGAGTATCGAATTCTTTGTGGTGAATACAGAGATGGTTCGTTTCTGTTCAGCCTGGAGAAGAGAAGGCTTGGGGGAGATCTTACAGCGGCCTTCCAGTACCTGAAGGGGCTACAGGAAAGCTGGGGAGGGACTTTTTACAAAGGCAGTTAGTGATAGAACAAGGGGTAATGGCTTTAAGCTGGAAGAGGGGAGGTTTAGATTAGATATTAGGAAGAAATTCTTTGCTGTGAGGGTGGTGAGACCCTGGCCCAGGTTGCCCAGAGAAGCTGTGGCTGCTCCTCCCTGGAAGTGTTCAAGGCCAGGTTGGATGAGGCTTTGAGCAACCTGGTCTAGTGGAAGGTGTCCCTGCTGATGGCAGGGGGGTTGGGACTGTGTGGGCTTTAATGTCCCTTCCAACCCGAACCAGTCTGTGATTCTGTGATAAATACAATTGCTATTAACACTCTACAGCTTTTATTTTCTTTTATCTAAAGATTTTGAACTTAATTCAGCAAATGCTTAATACTCTGCAGTAAATATACAACATTTAGGTCCAGAAACTAATCAAAATAATTTATCCATTTGAAAGTGCTGAAAAATTAGCCAAAGGCTAGCATGAACCCTCAGATTCTTCTCAAAAAGCATTTTGCGATTTGCAGTAACTTGGTGCTATCCATCTTTTTCTGTAATTTGCCATTCATCTTCATATTTGCTTGAAGATTTTATAACTTCACATATTAGCAAAACTTATTATTTAAATATATTTCTTAACATTACTTAGTAATTTATTTAAAAAATTAAGCTGTTTGTAGTTGTGTTGAATGGTGGCCATGCTCAGCATGATGAGTAACATGGCAAAGAACTAAAGTTGTCTCTGCTATTAAGGGAAATATGGATACTAGTATAATTTGGATCTAGCAAAATGCAGGATACCTTTGGGATAGACTGGTTTCCATGACAACATTTTCTTTTGTATTTTTGAGGCTAGAAATGATGGGCAGAAACTGTTTTATTCAGCAGTGATTAGATCAGTCCTTGGGTTTGGGGAAAGAACAAATACAACCACATCGGAATGCCAAAATAAATGTTAACTCTTTCTGGCTACTGTCACCTGGCAGCCTTACAGGTGTCCAACTTTATTGCAAATACCTAAGTAGAAGGAGCAATGTTTTAATTGTTTAAATTTATTCTTTTAGCAGTTTCATCTAAAGCAATTTTAAAAGCTACAGTATTTGAATTTCATAAAAAGTCACGCTCATGTGGAATATTATGCCTAATTAGAATCCTCAAAATATGTTTTAAAATTTATTATGATTTCATAAAATAACCATACTGTGAAAAATGTTCAGTTCACCAAATATCCACATATTCTTGCTTTGTGTGTGTGAAATGGTGCCTTTCTTTTATGCTTTTTTAGGAATCCTACCTGTGCTGGAGAACCACAGTTTGTTGGTCTTCTAAGTTGCTCTTGTGAAGGACATTGCTTGATGAGAAATGTACTGACTCTATGAGAAATTCTGTTATTCATAATCATCACCATAACAGTCTTTCTTTTTATTCATTAATACAGCCAGTACAAGGGAAATGCTTGCATCAGAAGGTTAAATCCCAGAAAATCAAATTGTTTGCCTTATGGTCTCAATTTTATTTGGCTGCAGGAGACAGGTAGATTGGAAGGGCACAAATTTAAGAGGAATTGGTTAACTATTGGCACGTCTTTAGCACTGATTATAATTTAACTTGGAAACAAATTGATAAGTCTGGGGTTTTTTGCAGTTCTGTGCTCTAGAGGAGCACAATCAGTCTTTTCAGTGCAACAGCTAAGGTCGAGCTGCTTTGGATACTGCAGTTGCCTTGAAACACAGTGTGAGCCTGGGCTTTTAATTTAAAAAATCCTAATGACCCATATTTATTTTTAATCTTTGCTTATCTGCAGAGACCTGTGAATTGTTTCCATATCCTTTCAAAGGGAGCATACAAAGATAATGCAAAAAAAAAAAAAGGTAGCACAAGAACTTCCATAAATCTTTGCGACTCAATTGATATATTTCTTCCTGTGAATGTGAAATTCCCATTGTTGTTAATGAAATTTCCGTATATGTGTAGAAGGATGATGAAATTAAGTATTTTCCTACATAGCTGTAGAATAGATTAAATATGAGGGTGCAAAGTCCTCATTTGATGGAAGTAAGATGGTAATTTTTTATATCAGTTTAGAGGTGCTTTGCTATATTTCAAAAGACTTCCATCAAGTTTAGTTACAGATCCATAATTTGTACATCTACAGAAAGTGTACACTGCATATACCAGAATAACTCTGCAGAGTGTCACTGTACAAGTTTCCTTCGTGTAAAAACCAGTTTTTTCTTGGGTATTCCTTAGCATTATGAAGTCTGTTGTCAAGGGTTGTATGATTTTAGTTCCTTTCTGTGTTTTTATTTGATCGCAGAAGATGTGAATTGTAGACATGCTTTTAATAATGCTTGTTCAGTGAAAAAATCACCTTTTAGATTTAATAGATTCTGTCATTGATTTTTGTTCTTTGTTCCCATGCAACCACTAGCACAGCACCTAATCTGTGCGACGTTTGTTATAGCTAATGCCTTAGCATCAGATGGGGCCCTCATTTTAGTTATGTGTCGGGGAGTCGTGTGCTTTCACATACTTCTGCGGGCTTGGAGGAATAAAGGTAGTAGGTGATAATTGAAAGCTCATTTTTAAAATAATCTAAAAATTGGTTTTCTATGGTTTTCTAATTCAGTTTTTAGGATTTGCTTTGCATAATTTAATATTCATACCTATTCAGTCAAAGACTTAAGCATGTCTTTAAACTACTAATTTAATCTTAATTATGAAGAAGAGGCACTATTTATGATGATCTTGGGCATGCTTATATTTCTCTTTGTCCTTTATATTTTATACCTCCCTCTTTTTGGAATTGGTTGAGAACTTTATATCTCATCTTACTTTTAAGCTTATGTAAACTTCATACCTCCACAATACTTTTCTAAAAAATGTTTTTATTCACTGGCTCGTTTCTTTCTTCTGTCTTTAGATCTCTGTAACACATCATAACATTGTTGAATTGGAACTTTGCTCAGTGGGATTCTTCATAAAAATTTATGGTTTAGTATTTATTTATTTAATTTTACAACACAAGTTACTGTCCTTCCTTCAGTGAACTTTTTTCATCTTTTTTTTTTTTTTGGTTTTTTGGAAGTAATACCACAGTGAGCACTAGCTAGTAACTTAACGTCCATAGCAGCAGGCACAAGTTAGCAGTGGATAAGGTGTTTCTGGGACACACTCATTACTCATCCAGCTAAGAAGATGTCAGCAGTGGCAGATAGACTTAAACCAAGCTATTTTTATCTAATTATCCCTGGTCACTTCATGATTTTATCAGTCATATTAGAATTGCTGTCGTTGGGATAAATTAATGCAGAATATCTGCAAACTTTATAAAATTCAGACCATGAGCTTGTATAGTATTTTCTAGAGATATAACTCATTCCTTTTCTCTTCTGCCATGTTATAATACAGGTATGGTGGCTCTACAACCATGCAGATACCATACTTGAGTGTTGAATGTTGGTGTACGCATGGCTTCCAAAATTACAGGCTACTTGAAACACATGCTCTACTGCCTTCTTGCTTTGCTTTAAACAAAAATGTACAGGAAAAAACTGAATTCTGCAGTTTGTCTGGTGAAATGGCCAGGTCCTTTCTGGTCATTGAAATATCTAGCTTTTTAGTTTTACCCTGGTCACCTTGGTAGTCTTCAAAGTTTGAAGTGAGTTGAGTTGCAGTGAATATCTTTGAAAAAGAAATACTAAAATAACAGATTATTTAGGAAGCAACATGAAAATAATCTTATCAAACAAACAGCCTCAGCTCTGATTTTGAGTTTGGATTCAGACTTCCGAGCTGGACAGTCAGCCCTAGAATGTTTTTGTGAGGCCAACGAGCATACTTTCTACTTTATGGGTCTATTTAATATATTTCTATTCCAAAAGTTTGGTGAAAAATCATCTCTTTTTAAAACTTGTACTTGAATTGTACCTTTTACCCACAGAAACTCTTTAACTACTGTTTCTTTTACTATCATTGACTACATTTTTACTCTTCTGATTAAGATGACAGCCATTCATTAAGAATTGGCTTAATTTTTTTGAAGTGATACCACATGGTGAATTGCAGATAGCTTTTGCAACTAGCAGGAGTCATTGTGCAGTGCTTAATTAATTCTAATGCATGTTTATTGTAATTTGAATATTGAGCACAAATTAATTAAAGATCTTGCTAATTGTGGTGAGTTAGTATGCATGGGCACCAACTGAAATACAGGAAATTCCATTTAGACATCACAAAAACCTGTTTTACTGTGGTGGCAGTCAGCCACTAGAACAGGTTCTCCAGAAAGATGGTGGAGCCTCCGTTCTTGGAGGCAGTCAAACCCTGCTGGACCCAGTCCTGTTGTGGTCAGTTCTGCTGTGAGGAAAGGGTTCTGAGGAGCGTTGTAGAGGTTCACGGGGTTACTGTAGTCATAGTGCACTGGACATATGCTCTTCTTTGCTAGTTCTTTCTGCCCTCTTTTTTGAGGTAGTGACAGTTGCCTTGAGGTATTTTGCCATGTGAATTATCTGCCTGTATGCATGTTTCATCTTAATTTGCTTTTATGGAAATCAGTAAGAATTAAGGAAGACTTAAATGTTGGCTGCCCTGCACTAAAGTAGGCTGAAGAACAGCGTGCCCACTTATTCCTCTGTGTGTCTGAGTTGAATTGCTGACTGCTTCTCCCAGAAGAAGAGAAAGGGTATTTGTTGTGGTGATCAACCAGAGCCAGGTTTTGGTGAAGTCCTGCTTCGTCTTTCTCTCTTTTTATCATAATCCTTGGAAGTTTATCCCGTAATCCTCTCAAATGAGACTACTTCCAATTTTCTTGAACAAAAATCTGGAGAAGCTTCTGTGGGATATGCAGTGTCTTTTAATGCTGATGAAGACCTTCATGTCCTCATTGATTCTGCAGAGAGAACCCTTAAGGGTTGATGGTGCTCAAAGCTAGGAATGGCCACAGGTGTCAGCCTGTCCAACTGAAGGCACCTTTTATGGTATAAAGATATATGTACAGCGATTTTATTCTTTCCATGAACAAAGACTTCAAGCAAATGTCTTTGAAACAAAGATGATCTTTAAAGCTCTCTTGAAACCCAGGAGCCTGTTGTGAAAGGAAATCTCTCTGAACTTGCTATGAAACCACCACAGGCAAGAACTACTGCTTAGGGGCCTGTGGAGCTCTGTCACAGACAGATTATTAACATTTGTTAAAACTAGAAGAAAAGTTACAGCAAGATATGAACCTGCTGAACTGAAAATGTTTCTTTAAGACAATGTAGGGTTCCTTGTTGGATCTTTCTAAAATTACCTCTTAATCCCTAATTTCATTCACTGACTAAGTGAAAATAAACAACTTTGAGGATTGGTTATTCTCTCTTGTCAGTTTTGTCTGCACAGGACTCGTGACCTCAGTAACTAAGTGATTTCTGAGTCATAAATTAAATAATTTTAGAGTAAGAAGTTCCTTTTCCAATATAACTTAATTTTGAATGAAATTGACTGAAATCCCATTAAGTGAGATTTAGCTGGCACAGACCTTAGTCTAGTGGATGGCCGTAAGTACATTCTCTTCCCTCAAATGTGGGAAGGTTTTGACTTTTCAAGTTGCTCCATTTCTTAGGAAGAACTTTATCTTAGGGGGTTTTTTCCCCCCCTTTTTTACCAGGCAGTACTGAAAGTACAGCTGTGCATATTTGTATTTACATGGTGTTTGCATTTACTCCACCTCTCTGTGTCACCTAGCAATACAGTAATTACAAGACTTTTATTTTCCTCCCTGCTGAATAAAATAAATTTATTTCTGTCCATGGTAAAGGGGGGTTTTTTTCTGTTGTATCTGATCCCTAGCATTTTTTTGTAAGACATGTAAGTGATGTCCCACCCTTAATGCTTCCTTTCCTGCTGCTGAGGGAAGAGGAAGGAGTTGACAGTTTACACACAAGGCCTCCTTGGTCCCCAGAGAAGTTATATCCTGCTTGGTCTAGATTTTTTTTTGCAAGTACAGTCTGCTGATTTATATTGAGATATTCCTCATTGTTATTACTACAACAAAGAAACCATTACTTATTTAAATACATAATGGATGTGCAAGGTTATAGCTGTTGGAAACTATATAAATTACAAGGTGACTTCTCGGGGAAGTTTGATATACTGAGAAAGGTTTTAATTTCATTTTGATGATGGTTTTTTGGTTTTAGTTTTGGTGGCTTTTTGTTGGTTTTTTTTTGGTTTGGTTTGGTTTTGGTTTTTTTCAATCTTGTATAGCCATTGATACAATAACCACTGCTATAAAGCTGCAATAGTTATTACTATAATGAGCCACTGCATCATAGTATCATAATGGATATAGCTTCAAAACAACCCTGTAAAAACAGCCTATATTAGTTTTAAATAGTAGGATTTTCTGTTTCGGCTGTATTATTTAAAGTCTTAATGCCAGTAGTTAAGCTCAATTTGACTCAGTTTTTCAGGACTGTTAGATGTCTTAGCTCTAGAAATTCATTCAAAGGCTTCGCTGTATCTTATGAATCTGAAAGAGTGATTTAGTGCTACATAAATGGTCTGTTTATGCCTTATAAAGCAGTTAAAGTGCTACAGAAGAGGTGGGTCTCCCCCAGAGATGGAGTAAGAAGTATGAGAACAAAATGAACATAATTTTAAATAAGAGTTAAAAATATTTTCTGAGCTTTGATGAAATAATCATGCAATCTCTTCTACCCTCGGAAGTAAAACCAGTGCACTCAGAAATTCAGAGATCCCAAAACTGCCAGCTCTGGAGTTCAAAATATACAATGAGCATGAAACATTACTATCTTTAGGCTTGGTGTGGGAGGCATTCTTTGAATATTCACATCTTAATTTTAAAAATGTTGAATACCTTAAAGATAAACAGATTTCTGTGCCCAGGACGTTAGAGATCTCCAGGTGAAAATAAACTTGCTCTTTGTATGAGAATATTAAATGATAGTGTCAGTATAATAGGCCATAAATGAGAAATCTTACTGAATTCAGATGGATTTTGGAACAATTCTGCATTTTTCTACCGTACTGGAGCAATTTTCTCAACAAAACGCATGAGAGGGCACGTGAAGTGAATGATAATATAAGAGTGTGAGAGTAATTACTGCCTCATTACTTCATTAATAGGAAATCCTTTCTTTCCAGGGACGGAAAAAAAAAAGTCAGAATAAAGTTTTATTGCTATCTCTGGTCCTCATCTTTACAATATTTATAATTTATCTGTATCTTGAGACCCAGAGTTTATGTTTGGGCTCCTGAGTTTATATTTGCTCTCTGTAGCAGAGAACTAAGCGCAGGGTGTTCTGGGTTGGGGCGAGCAGGCTCAGAGCATCAACTGCAGGGAAAGCAGAGGGCTGTCCCCTGGAGAATACAGTACTTTCAAAATGCCTGCTAGTTAAATACTTTCTAATCCTGGGATGATCTTTAGTCCCTGGCTGGCTTTGCAACACATCACCACAAAAAAAAAAAAAAAAACCCAGAGAAATTGGATGGTTTAGTATGTTCGTGTTTTACTGTAAAGTTTATTGGCTTTTTAATTAAGAAAAAAATAGTTGTTGAGTAGTGGGGTAACGATTCGGGGGGTTGTGTGAGGTTTAGATTTTGTTTTGCATGACTGCAACTGGTAATAAAAAGTGTGGCAAAACATTCTGTGTATTTACAGTTTAGGCTGTTATTAGGACAATATGCTGGTATCAGAAACCACAAGTGTAAAGGCTCTGCTATGTAAGAAGCTGCAAACTGTTAGATGTTCGGCAGGTGATTAATGACAAGCTAAGAGTTAGGAGTATATAATATTTTGAGTATTACAAATGTAAAACGAACAATCAGTTTTGGGGAGAAAAAAAATATAATTTTTGGTTAATTTAACATTAATTCCTTGCAGGGTTATTTGGCTTTTCTGTGGATTTAAGAAGTGCTAAAATTTAGCTGTTCACTAACATTTAATTTCTGGAGAGTGAGGGAGACAAAAAGATTTTATGCATGTGTGTACTTTTTATTTTGCTGGGAGTAATTTGATTGTTTGAGTCCACGCTGCAGTGTCTAAAGGCATTCTGATCTGCAGGGCTTGAGGTAGGGTCACGATGAGCAAAACCTGATTAAAACTGACTAGTACTGTTGGCCTCAGTCCAGCATATCCTTCCACTTTGTTGAGGAATACTCTTCAATAATTTAAACTTGTTTTGTTGTTTAAAACACTGTTTAGGTGTCCTCATAGTAAAAGGCTACTAGTTTTGACTGGAAATAATAATTCTACTTCTTGAATGGGTGAACAAATGTAAAAGGAAGATTTATCTTTTTTGCCTTTTAAGTATTGTATATTAACATCACTAATACAGTGTTCATCTGCCATGAGTAGCGAAGGAATTTAATCAATATGGATTAAAGGACACATTTTTGTTGTTTTAAACATGGTGTAGGGACTAGTGTGATTTCTCTTTAAAAAATAAGATCCTGTAATTAAATCTTGAGACTCAACAGGCAGTGTGGCATGTTGGCATATTGCCGTCTCTTAATTTCCTTGGAAGACAAAAACCTAAGTGTCTCAGCTACTGGTGAAATGTTAAGATCTCAGCATGAGATACACTCTAAAATGTCTTTGTGTGATTATGAAATGGCCCTATTTTATATTATAAGTACAATAAAATAATGCATGTATTGTAACACTAGGAAAAAGATGTGTAAAATTAAAATTATGTAAGTTGTGCTCTTAATTATTTTGTTTTCTACATTTTAGGTGTTGTTTTAGGTGTAATTAAATGGCATGCAAAATAATTCTGAGACAGTGTTTAGATGCAGAAAAAGGTATGGAACACAAATACTGGGAGAAGCTATGGCAAGCATAGCCATTATGCTCTCCTCATTAACTTTATCTTTTATTCTGATGGGGACTATCTGCTGCTGTGTGTATAGCCCAGTGTACAGTACAGGCACTTTCACTCCCCATTCATTTTTGCCAGTAAGATTTAAACTCAAAGTTTTGAGGTTTTTTTAGCATCATACTAAAATCTCAGCAACTAAACTAAATCAGAAGAGGTAAAAGGAGTAATGGATCAAGGAATTGAGAGGAATGTAAAGAAGGTAAGGAAACTTTATTTATTGAGGAGAAAAGAAAAAGAAGTGAGAAAAGAATAAGCCAAAGCTGAAAGAGTGGATTTTCCAGGTGCTATCTTCAAAATATTGAAGGGAAAAGAAAAGAAGACAAGGTGCTGTTGTACACTGTCCCTACCCCAATTTTTGCAGAATCAGCTCTTAAATTACTTACAATAACTTGATTTAAAATAAAAAAAAAGGTTCCAAGAATGAGTTAAAGTAACTACAGTCCAAAACACATTATACAAATTAACTACATGGAAAACTTGAAGATTTTGAGTTAAGTCTTAATATAATTTACATAACATAGATTGGTGCAAATATGTGTACATTCTGCTCAGTGAAAAAGTTATTGCATTTTTTAAAGCTGAATAATGCTCAAAGTTAATAACACAGCAGGGTCAGTCACTGAGTCTCCATAAATTTGGCATATGGTATTTTGTTTATTTTTCAGGCTTTGGATTTTTCCTCAGATTGGGAAATCCCTCAGTCTAAAGAACATCCAAAACCTACAAAACAAACCAAACAATAAAAGCCAAGGTTTGAGATTTTATTAAAGCAGCCCTAAATTCAAAACAATAAAACAAATGGAGAGGGTAGCTGGTAAGTAAGTACATGGAAAACACTCCTTACAAGGAGTTGTTTTATCAGTTGGCATATTCTCCCAGCGGAAGTGATGAAAGCATCACTACTTTTGAGTCATTTAAAAGAAGAATGGAGAAAGCACGCTGGCACAAACGTTACAAGGCAGTGTAATGGTGGTGGTGCATGAGGGAAGCTGACCTGATATTCCTTCCCCATCCAGAAGCTGTATGTAGCTTTAATCATACAGCAGCCTCAGCTTCTGGTTACTTACGTACCACTGTTCTTTATATTAATGTGCTTCTCCTTTATTCAGGAAGTCTCTAATGGCGTTTGGGGGAGGGGAAACTCATTAGCTTCCTTCCTGAGTAATATAATTTTTATTTCCTGTTGTAACAGCGGCCTCAGCCAAAAGAAACAGCCTAAAAAGTGCTGGGGGAGGGGGGAGGGTGAAGGGGGGGAGGGCTGCCTGTGCAAAACATTTTCATCTCTGAAGTTAAATGTTGGTTACAAGACCATTTTGAGACAAACAAGCAGTTTTTTTCAGGGCTGTTTTGAACTTTCTGTCCTGCATTGCCATATTCTGTAATTAGGAGGACGGAGGTGACTCAGAGCTGCACTAATCGCACCGTTTGCCATCACCATCCCTGCCGTCAGTCCTGGGCTGCTTTGCCATCTTCCACTCTCCTCCTTTGACCTCTGAAGTCCACCCAAAATAAACCTTCTCCTGGGCTCCAGGTGTGGTTTCTGCAGCTGCAGGCAGGTGCAGGGAGCATCGTTGTCGGTTCCTTTGCAGCCAGAGGGGAGCTCTGCAGATGCTGGCCAAGAGTGCCCCATATTCAGGACATCATAGTGCCCCCTATTCAGAATTTGAGGTTCTGAATAGGACCAGAGTCTTCCTGCAGGCACAGATATCTTTCTCATCATGTACCAACTATAGCACAACTTAAACTTGAAAACATGGAGCAGTCTACCCATGCCTCCTGTAATTTTATCTTGGCACTTTATTGTGGCAAAACTGCCTTTTTTTTTTTTTTTAATGTAAAAGCCCTTCTTTTCCCCAAAATCACCCATACACTCAGGACTAGAGTGCTTGAGATCTATCACAGGAACAGGCACTGGTAGGGTTGAGGGTTGTTGAGGATGAGAAGGATTTATAAATGGCTACACCGAGTCAAGCAATAAAATGCGAGCTGGTTTCTTATGGTGCTTTATCAAGTGTGTATGTATCATTGTCATGCTAAAACTGCACGCTGTTCTGTCCATAAAGGAGGATTTTAAAATACAATTGAAAAGCTGCCTAAGTTCATTTCTGTGGCTGGTAAAAATTGTGACAGTGTCACCTCAACCTGAAAAGTCAAACATTTTGTCCAAGCTTCATACTGTATGTATTTAAGCTCAGATTTTGTCACCTTTTCACACAATTACTACTGTGTTTTGGACTGCTTTTCACTCTGGGATTCACAAGTTGTTTTGTTCAGTCTAGCTACAGCTAGACATCCACTGACCTGAAATAGTTAAGCTAAAGGTGAATCTCTCTATGTATAGTATACATAGCAAAAACAGGGTGTAATATGCTGCTAACACAAATCTGTACAAGAGTAACACCAAGCTGGGACCATTAAGAGAAAAAATGAACTTTTGTTTATCCCTCTGCTATACAAACTCTGCACCTTTCTCTTGGATTTTAAAGCTGGAGTGGTAATGTTTTAAGTAGATGGCAGATGAAATGTAGCTGAATAGAATTATATATCCCTGGCACTTGGAACTTTATTGTCTAGTATCTCTTGAACCTGCTTCTTACCAAGTTATCAAAAGATTCCTGGTGGGGTTTTTTTGGTGGTTTTTTTTTTTTTTTTTTTGACCAGTTCATCTGTCCTGGCAATGTTTGGTGTCCATTAATATTTGTGGTGATGTCCTTATTCATATATCAGTGCTGATATGGAGGGGCTAGTAAGACAACAGGAGTAAGAAAAAAAACTTGTAACAGAATTGTATTTGTTGCTTACAACAAAAAAAAGCATTTTCTGTACAATATGGGCAGTTCTGGCTGTTTTGAGAATGAAGGTTACCCATTTGGAAGATGTAGTGAATTGAGAGGTTAGAAAGTAGGAGCAACGTTTATTACCTATAATTTTGATTAGCAGAGTGTTGATGAGAATGGTAATCACAGGGAATGAGAAAATGGACTCTTTTCTAGAAAGCAGAACCTGGAAAGTCACTGTATGCAGAGACATTCATGGTCTTGAGTTCCTAGAGTACTTTCATGAAGCAAAGGCACAGTGCGGTGCTGCATCGTTGGGGAGTGGTACTGACAAAGAGAATTAAATATAGTGGCTGCCCATTTCACGTGAACTTGGTGGCGTGAAGGACATCAAGCACGCAGGTGAGCAGGTTTGAGCTTTGTTGAAGTAATTTGCAAAAGAACTGACAAAACCATCCCAGAAATCTACATCCTTTTCCTTTTGCCAGCTCTTGCTGTGTTGAGGCTACTCGAGTAGATCAAGCAGTTAAATGAAGTACTCCGTAATTATCCACCTGACACTAACTCAGTTTTGTCAGCTTTTGTACTAAACACGGATGTCCCTCCCATGGGACCCTTTACCTGCAGAAACCTGGTTATTTTTGTGAGATGGGCTGCAAAAAGCTTAGAGTTGTTTTGAGGGATTCAAAGACTTAGAAGTGGAAGCAAAGAAGAAGAAATTATGGGGCAGATGAGCTTTAAACTTCTGTGTCTTGGCTGTGGCTCAGAGGAAATCCCAATAAATGCTGCATTTCCCTCCTTCTGTTAACAAAACAGTGCGTGGATGTAAACCCCGTATCTGGCAGCTCTGCCGCTGTCTTTTACAAGTGGATCTTGTTTTGTCAAAACTTCCCCCATTTAAGATTGAAGGAAGAAGAATGTCAGCTCTCCACCACTTACTGATGTGAATCTTATCAGCAGATAGCGAGAGCTGTATAATTTCCCATCAGAAGTCTGTATTGCTGCTGCCAGCTTCCCCAGCATAATACAGGCTATTTACCTGATAGGAGGGGCACCCCTAGAGTGCTGGTTTTCTTCAGCAATTTGTAGTTTATATTATCCCCTGGTAGCACAGCACTGGGAACCAGACAGTTTGCTGTAATTAACCAATGTGGCTGAGAAATGGTTGGATTTGCTCTATCAGAGAGAGGAGAAATAGTGTCATAGAAGGATGCGCTGGAGTCGGGGTGCAGAGGGAAAATGTCTCTGACTGTCACAGTTTAGGCAGTTTAGGATGGAGAAAAGGCTTCAGTTTTTTCCCCCTGTTAGTTTAAGATGGGGAATAGACTTCAATTATTTTAAATTCTTATTTTCCAACCTGAACATTACTTAGTTCTTAGACTGCTGTGGTTTAACCTGAGCTTAAACTAATTTATAACAGCATTTTGGACTGGGAAGTGTTAAGGTGGCACATGGGTGTCCAGCTGTTATCTTCCACTTTAGGTAATTTTCTTCAATGAACAGAGCTAAACTGGATCTATCTGTGCATTCCATCCTGCGAGCGTTTCTGTGTTAGCTGAGAAAAAGAAAGCAGTTTTTTTATGTATAGTGAAATATAGATTACTGCAACCCGTAAGTACTAACATTTATCTCTAGTCTTTTAGGTCAGCTTGGACACTGTGCTGAAGCCAAGGTGACTGTAACAGTGGGGTTTGCATTCAAATGCTTTGTTAGGGACCTTGGGAAAATATGCTTACTTTTGTTTTGGGTTGGTGTTATATGACCTGACTTATTTAAATAAATAATGATTTTTTTTATACCTCCTTTTTTTTTATAAAGGTCCCTTCCCTCTAGTATGTGCATCTTCAGCAAAGATATGTATAACCATAATTTATGTTTAAAGCCAATCTGTATCTATATGCAATCTATGCATTATAAATGCATTTATTACAGGCAAGGTTGGGTAGTAACCATTTTTTATGACAGGTGCCTGACTGTTTCCAGCTGCTTATAATTTTGCCAGTTTCTGAAGGGAATTTTTCATACCATATTCCTGGTTTGTTTTTTTTTTGTTTTTTTCTTTTTTCCCCTGATGAAGTGCAATGAAGAATTACATAGTGAAGCAGAAGTTTTGTCAATCAGTCCTAAATCAGCTGGATTTTGGTACTTGTTCCCCATATAGCATATGTATTTAAAAATACACTATCAATGTTGGCATTTTCCATGGGGGTGACCCGACATTCTGCAGAAGGACAGGTCCAGCCTGGTGGGATAGCTGTTTGCAGAAGTGGAAGATACGTGTGAATCAGCTCCAGCAAAGGAGCTGCCTTGGTTCCACTCCCCATGTCCAGGGCTGGCTGGCAGCATGGAGGGCTGTGCCAGTGTTTGAGTGGGTACTACTTAAAAACATTAATAATTAAAAAATAAGCAAAAGATTAAGGTTTTAAAGTGTGTTTAAAAGCTGTAGGAGCTAGTTAACCCTAAAAGACTCAAGTTCTCATTATCACTGCTATGGATTTTCACACCACGGGGTGTAAAATAATTGGTTCCCTGAGGAGAAGCAACCTGAGACCCAGCGAGTTTACTGTGAAGCCAGGGCTGTTCCCGATGAGGAGGTTTGTTCCCAGCTCAAGTCCCCAGCAAGGTGTGGGGTGCATGCCGGGCACTCAGAGGAGTTGTTTTCTCATGCGACACACTGTGTAATTCCCAAAGAAAGAGGAGACTTTAGTCTATTTTATCGTCAGTAACTCATTTCTCTTTAACTTCGGGGACACTGCCAGCATTCTGCCTGGCTTCTTTGGTGCGGTGGCAGAGGAACTGCTGGGTTCCACATGCCATTTATTATATTTTTTGCTCATTTGTTTGTTTTTCTCATATCCTAATTTTTTAAAAAAAGTCTCAGACACGTGCATCAGACTACCGTTCCAAGCAGAAAGTGTTTGAGATACAGGCAGAGTATTTCAGATACTGAAACATTCAGAAGATTATCTAAAAAGCCCTACACAGGCAGGTCCTGGGAGGACTGAACCCTCTGTCTCTGCTGTCCCTTGAGTATGGTTGGATGCCTCTTTCTTGAATTCTGATACCCCCATGTGGTAGTACACAGGGCTCCTGTTACTGGTAGACTACTCAAGATAACTGTTCTACAGCAAATAGTCACCAGCATGAAAACATTAGGTCTTCCTAGGCAAAGTACTTAATTCTGTTTTAGCACTTAGAAGTGTTAACTGTCTGCTCAACAAGTTAGCGTTTATCCAAAGATAGCTATTCAGGCAACATGAGAAAAATGAGGTACTTGACAGGCTAGCTTTCCATGAGCTTTATCTTTATCATATTTTTCTTCAAATTGGCAATGTTTTTCTTACGCTTTAGTATTAAAAATTAAACATTCTAGCTGTTTGTGAAAACTCAAGTTACAGACATGCCTCAAAAGTCTCATCTAGTGGACTGTATTTGGTTATAAATGCTGTGCACCGTGCACTGCATGCAACCCTTCTTTTAAACTAAAAGTGCTTGAGTATGTAGAGGGTTTTCTCAATGGTGAACCTCAGTTTTGCTAAGGCTGGTCTCCCTGCACATCCTTTGTAAATGATGGGAGAAGATGCACTCCTCTAGAGGATGTCTCAGAGCAGCTTTCTCATTGTGGTGGCTGTTGAAGGAGCCTGAGGAGATGAGCCTCGCTTGGGCTAGTTATTCTTGCATGGTAGAAAAGTATTCATAAAGGCTTTATTCAGTGCTATATGGAAATTGAGATATCTCAATTTTCAGATGCTTGTTATTTTCCTGAAAATTTTAGCCTTGTGCTGACATTTCTGCTTGTGGAAATAATTTTAGGACATTTAGAGAACAGGTTCACTCTTAAGGAAAACAGAGAAATCTCTTTAAAATAATAACAATATTGTGTGGCATTTTTTTAATAGCGGTCGCTTGATGTCTTAAAATGAACACATACTTGTTATGAAATTAAGCATTTATTTTTCACCATCTGTATACACAAGAAATGCCACTGATTTTAAAGTAATGAAATTCAGGCAAGAGATTCTATAAATAAAAGTCTGTATAGTGTTACATACCACTATCTTGATTAAGAATGGAGCTAATGTTCAAAAAATCAGTATGTTTTGTCTGTGAAATTTGCTGTCAGTATTACAGTATCTGTGAAGTCATATGTTTTCATGTTTTAGGAAAGAGTAATAACATTTACAGCACAGCTTTGAAAAAGACAGACCTGTATCTGTAGTTAGTGTTTAAGTAATGGTTATTAAAGATTAATTTAATGATGTGAAGGTCCACACAAGAACACCCAAATATACTGTTTCTTGAGTAGAGGGGCTGTTTCATCATGATACAAATTCTTCTCAGCTGCTTCTGAAATAGCATTTCATTTTCTGTGCATATGCTTTCTTTTCCAGCCAGCTACATATGGAGACAAAAATCCATTTTAAATAAGGAGACAATTACTGAGTTTTCTTGGTTATTTTTCTGAAGGTGTGCACATGTTGCCAAGATTGCTGAGTCACTCCCAGGTGACCTAAGGATAGCCCCAAACTAGTCTACTTTGCATTTCTTAATCAAAATTCAGTCTTTCACCTTACAGCACATTTGCTCATTTGTGTTTCATAACTTGGAGAAGACCAAGAGATGCAGAGAAACTTTAATCTTAACATTATTGATGACTGTATTTGTTAAACGGGAAAGCACTTGACTGTTTATTGGGTGGAGTGCAGAGGCATGAGAACTGGACTACAATACTATGGCAATCCTAAAAGCTTCAGAAAACCAAATAGGTTCAATTATTAGGTTATTTAAGTGATTTAAATACCCTGTGGCAACCAACTTAGTGACTAGAGAAATTTAGGGTATAAGATAGTCTCGCCATGCCAGCCTAAGTAGCACAATTATACCAACTGTGAATTTTCTGTAGAGCATCAACAGAGCAAAATGAATGCTGTTAGGAGCCAGAGGAGCAGACTAGCAGTGATCAGCCCACCTTGTGCAGTATGTCATGGCTTAAGCACAATCATTGTCTGAGCGTTACTCAAACTCATAGGTAGGCTAAGCACAGCATTTCTAAAAATTACCTTTAGTTACCCGTCTTTGACCTGATGAGAAGATGCTGTATGATCAGTCAGCATTTAAAATTGTTAGGAATAATGATTTCAGGAGCTAGCCATATTTTGACTGTGAAAAGGTGATAGATGCAGTTTTGTATTTCAGCAATTTTAAATGTAAAAGCAATTCTTCAATCTGATAAGACAGATTTCAAAATTCAGAGAGATACACCTAAGGTGTCACAGTCGTGTAAGTTAAACAATTTCCTCTGATCAGTTTCCTGCTAGCTCCTTTGTAAGAGATGCATCTTTGCACATCTTCAGTCAAATTCCTTGTGATGAGGAAGGCTGTGGGTTAAGCCTGTGCTCTGCGATGTCAGTTATTCAACAGAGATGTGATCGGGAGGTGCAGCTTGGGAAAAAACAGCGCGTCGAGTATTTTGCGGTTGTTGAGCTAGCAGACCGAAGCAGTCTTGGTCTCCAGGGAATCTGGAGGAGGGGTGTAAGTGTCACTTCTGGAAAGAAGTCATTTCATTGAAATATCACTGCAACTCGGCTCCAAGCTGCAACAACAGTGTTTTGTGTCCTCAAGTGCCTTTAACTTGTCAGCAACGTGGTTATTACTGATGAATCTGATAATGCTGCTGCGTTTTATCAGAAGTGTGACATAACTCAGTTGGCTAGCCTTTGGTGTTTCGATTTTCTGCGTAGGTATACATTGCCAGATAACACAGGGCTTGGAATAAGCTGAAATGAATGCCCTTACTTTCCTAGAAAATTGTCCAGAATCTTCATTTGAAATATTACTCTTACATTTTGCATCTTCATAAAGAAAAAGGGAAAGCCAAGTATTCAGCTTTTAAATATATTTCTGTTCAGTTTTGAAAAAGAATGGACAGAAATTTGATAATTTATTTCCATATTTAAAACACAAATTATTTTTGCACTTCTTTTTAAGTGAACATTCTGTTGATACTTATGTGTAGTCATGATTTTAGTAACTTCCAGTGAATAATAAAGGTTCATTTTAAAATACCTTTAGCGTATACTTTAGAGAAATCTTTGTCTGGAAATTGTGTTCTAAATAATCCAAGAGGAAGCAGCTACGAGAGAGAGGACTGAACTGCTGTCTTTTGAGTTTGAAATCCTCTTATGCATTGATAGCAAAGCTTCCCTTAAAAATAATTTGTTACCTTTAACAGTATACTTCCAAGCTAATAATACCTGGTTGTCAGATCTATAATAGAATTTCACTATCTCAGCTAAATAGAATGAAAATCCCAGGTTAGGCACTGGGATGCAGTAAAACAAACTGTAATGCTACTTCAGATATGGGGAAGCTTTGCTTACAGTGAGGTTGTTTTGGGGGTAGGATTATTTCACGTGGAGAGAAGGATGAACAGATTCTCCGAGCATCCTCGTCAACAGGTCTGCTCTTCGTGAAGTGAACAAGTCTGCTGATGAGAACTGAGGAAACAGATTTTTTTCCTCAAAAAAAAGATTAAATGTGGGTTTTTTTCTTCTGATAACAGGTATACAACTTGGCTATTAATAGAATTATTGTTCTATGGCCCTATGTATTCTTTATCACTCATAATAACATATAAGATGGAGTGAAGAGATATACAATGCCAGAGTCCAGATCAAGCTGTAAGAAGCTGCAATTTGAGGATAACTGAGAATTTAGGAGGAATAACATTATGACCTTCTACAGTTACACTTTTCAAAATACTGTCACGTGAATCCCTTCCTGTTACAGTACAGAAATTTAGACAAATACCTATCAGTGGAACTACACTAAGAATTAATTAGATCTTGTGATCCAGATCTTGGATCAATGGCTTGCTTCTATTGATGTGATGCATCTGCCTTTTTGGGAAGATTTTAAACTTACTGTAAGTAAACCCATCCAGGGGTTGGGTTTCTTTTGTGTACAGCTGAGTGCTCAAAGGCTCTACAGAGAGTAGGGTAGGGGGAAGGAAAAAAAAAGGCTAAATTTAAATTCCCTAATTCCCATCTTTTCCTAAATTAATGAACTTGAAAAATTAGTAGTAAGTATTTATTCTTCATCCTCAGGAAAAAAAGAGCAATAATTTTTGAAGCGTTGTCCTAAAGAAGACAATATAGTTATATCAAAAATACTTAGTAAAATGTGATAAACCCCAATGCACAGTTTTGCATGTCTGTGTCTGTTCAGTTAGTCAAGTGTTTGCAGTAAGCTGGAGAAGCAATGAAATACTGTGAATTAGAAGGTATTCTTTCAGGTAATAACTAGTAAGTCAGTAATAAGTAGTTGGCTTTTTGATGCATTATACATATCCATGCCTTTACGGGAAAGCAACCAGAAGGCTGTGCTTAACTTCACAAAATTGCTGGGAAAAGGAGGGTATGAGAAAGTGACAAAAACAGACAGTTGGCTTTTGGATTATTTTTCTCTTATTATTGTGCTTTTGGTGCATCAGGGACTGGTCACAGCTAAACACGATGGCCCCAGTGTCATCTGTTCCCGTGTTTATTTACAGTTCTCTTAATTGGCATCACTGGATGTGATGAATTAAGCAGTGCTGATTTGGAAAGACGTTTGACTTTCATATGAACTTACTGGTACATTCATCTCAGAGCTATCAACTGACTAGCAGAGTCTTATTTACGCTTATCATCAGTGTGAGTTTTCAGCATGGGTTTCAAGGAGACATCTACCAAAATTTATAAACATTTTCTGCTTTTCCTGCCAACAGTATGTGTGCCGCTGTCATCAGTGTTTCATACTTGGTACCAACAGTGGTTGTAATTGCCCTGCCTTGTCCTTCACATCCATCCCTACCCATTCACTGTTCATTTTGTGTACAATACCTGTGCATTAATTTAATGTGAACATACTTTTTTTTTTTTGTAAAACTAACCTGAGATGCTGAACATTTCTGCTCTTGCTTTGATTCAACTGATTGTATTAATATCCTCCATGACAGAATACTTTTGTCTGGTCACTGCATTTTGGTTGCATATATGAAAATATTATATTACTATTTATACCATAATTTAAAAAATACGTATACATTCATTTAGGTTAGAAAGCTCAGTGAGTTTAAAATAAGTTATTTATCTATTTATTTATTGCAGGATCAAAATGATCTTTAACACCATGTTAAGTGCCAGTCATATCTATATTTGAGCACTTGAACTCGAGGACTGTTACTTGAGGACTTACTCACATTAAGATTTAGATGAAATGTAAAATGATACCACCTATATAATACAGCTAGTTCTCAGAATTGCTCTGTAGTAGATTTCTTAGGAAAATATCACTCTTGATAAAAAAACCTGTATTTCAGAGAAACTGATTTAAGTGTTAAAATTTCTGAAGATTTTGCCAAAATTTTCATGACCTAATTTACCCCTGAAGCAGGATTCTGAAAGAGGAAAGAAAGCTAAAGTACATCTGGCATTGCTTACAGTAGTTGGGAGTACATGAGCAGTTTTTTCTGATTATCACTCAAAATCAGATATTAAATTTTGGAATAATCAAAAGCAAAGATTTCAACTGTATCATTAAAGTAATTAGAATCTCAGCAAAAGAGGTAGGAGAAGTAGGAGTTCCTACACCATAGAGTACTTTCAGAAAGTGCTGCTTAGGCTTTGGACTTGTGCGATCTGAAATGAAGACAAAGTTCCTTGGGTATTTTTGGCTGGTTTGTTTTTTCTTGACCTTGAACCCAGAAAAAATATTGCATACAGTACGTGGTTGCAATAATTTGCAGCCAGTTCTGCAATAAAATGTTTCAGTTCAGACTGTTCAGCTTGGTAGGACTCATGAAGGCAGGTTGAAAGTTTGTTCTTCCCAAATGCGCTCAGCCACATTTGTGCTACAAAATTTTACTAATAAAATTCTAAATAATCATACTGGTGCTGCTAATTCACTTTCATGTGTTCACCCTGAGCTGTCTTTACTGCTACATTCATGGTGCATCACACTCACCAGGCATCAGGCTGTGCAGCAGAAATGTGTGAACCTTCTAGGTAGGCATTGCAGTGTCCCTCCAGAGACCACCCCGTTTCACCCTAATAGTAGGGGATGAGGGCCGTTTTCAGAGGCTCTGTCAGCCTCCATGGGCAGCTTGACAGAGCCTCTGAACCATGGAAACATTAAGAGGCTGTTGGTTCCAGCAGTGTATGAAGAGTCAGAACTCAGAGTGACCATGAAGTGTCCTCAGGGACAGCTCACTCGTGGGTGCTGTATGACAGGAGGGAGGTATTGTGGAGGGTGCGAAAGCACAGTTGTGTCTACCGTGCAAAGAGTAAGAGGTAACATCTTTAAAAGGGAAAATTGACTTTTTAACTGTTTCAGTGTCTCCCTATAGAAATAATTTATTTTCAAGAGAGAGATACTCAGTCTAGGATATTTGACAACACTAGCAACCACCTCTGCCTTACTAGTCTAGCTCCACACTTTCTTCCAGACCAGAGTTATTAATGCAGCTCCTTCTTCATCCTGACACTGCTGCTGTGCTCTCAACAAGCTGTTGCTCCCTCTTCTCGTTGATATCAGTTTTAATGTCATTAAATCCTAAGATAGGGGTTTAAAGTTGCCTGCGTCATGGACACTGGTGCCAGTAGTTTCAGTGTCATCTAGAGATGCTACCTCATCTCTGCCTGGAGTCCAGCAGGGACTTTTACTTGCATGATCTTCACAGCACACCACATTACTAATGTGCTGATGGTTTGCCAAAGAAGACAGAACACAAGTGTCCCTGCTGATGGCAGGGGGGTTGGAACTGGGTGATCTTTAAGGTCCCTTCCAACCCGAACCAGTCTGTGGTTCCATGACACTGCCTCAGAGCCAAGGGGTAGCAGGAGAGATTGGCTTGATGCTTGATGCAGCTGGAGAGGTGGGTAACCACCACCTCTAGTAATTCAGCAGGAACTAGGACTGCCCAGCCAGCTCTGCAGATTTAGGGGTGATGTAGAGGAGATTTATGGAGGAGGCTTGTATGGTGAGGGAATTGAGTGGCCAGGAGTGGCCATAGGTCTGTCTTATATGTGAGGTCCAACTTCCCTCGTCCATCATTAAGGAGATTTTGTCTTCATCAAATAGACTTTTGAAAAAATAGAGATCTCTTTTTCATGGAAAAATTTAGTAACATGATAAACTTCTTACTGTAGATAAAAATAAGGCTGTCTAACTTTACTCTAAGCAAAATACCTGAAATTAAATGCCCAGATCCCTGAATGAACCAAATGAGGATTTTTTTAGATAAAGTCAAGTCCTTTCTTTGTAAAATTGCAAATTGAATTCTTCTGTGAGCTTCCATTGCAGACTTCTCTCTGGATTTTTTTATTTTGAATACTATACTATTGGAATAACTAACCTATTCTATTTTTATTTTTTAATTTACTTCATGATTTCTTGTAAAAACCAGCCTAAACCATAGCCAGCTTTATTTTTTTTAATATAATAATCTATTTTTACATTGTTGAGAGTAGTTTGGGTAGAACAACCAAGCTCTGCCACAATAAGTTTCATTCAAATGCACCATTTTAATTAGTAACTGTGAAGAGATACCGTAAATTCAGTATTTTAGCTACAAAAGCAAATACATTTTTAGGGAGGTAAGATAGTGTACAAAAAGATTAGACTGCTTAAATTTTCCTATTTCATCTTTTCGTGAAAAGCAGGGAAAGCAAATTGCAAACATCTAAAATGTCAAACTAATGGAAGGATAAATGATGAACAACTTGTAATGCATGCAAAGAAGCCATAGTTTGCTATGGGACTGTGAAAAAAGAACTGAATAATTCAAGATAGTATAAATTAAAATATTTCAATGCAGCAGTTGCAGGTTTATTTATTGATCTACCTGGTATAAGTAAGTTCTTAAAATGTTCATTGACTAGCACAAACTAGAAAATGTAATATACCTAAAACACTGAAAATGCTTTATTTTTAGTTTTGGTACTTCATTGCCCATCAGGGAAGAAAATCCCAAACAAACATGAAAAGAGAAAAACCATGGATACATTACATAATGAAAGATAAAAATTGTTGTTTCTGTAACGCCTAAGACTGGACTATTGCAGAATACCCATAACTACAATATTCTTACCATTATTAAGTGGTACTTTAGGTGTCAGTAAAACTGACCTACTCTTACAGCCACTGGAACTTTGCATCTTTCTGTCCTTCTTCCCACTCAGAAGCACAGCAGAGAGATGGTTTTGCACAGGTGTCTGTAAACCCCATGGTGTAATCAAGTCTCAAATAATTAGACCAATTAAAATCAACACATTGACTATCTCCCTGAAACATCATGGTCTACAACCGAAAAATGACCAACTTTAGTAAATTAGTTTAATTCTGAGTAACTAGCCTGAAGAGAAGAGCTATTTCTCTTTCAGTTGAGAACTTGTTCTCCAGAAACCATGAGAAGCAGGACTGAGTAAATCAGTCTGAATCACCGGCTCTGTAGTCAGCTCCACAATACCTTGCTGGAAAGATTTGAAAAACTTCCTTCATCATCACAAGTGATTCCTCTGATGTCCATCTGATTACACCTCTCAGGTCATTTGGCCACCCTCAGGGCAGCTTTCTGGAATGGGACTTCAGTCCTCAAGCAGGAGGCTTTCCGAGGAGCCTGTAGAAGCTCTCAAGTCTCACGTGTTGGATTCATCCACCTCCTTTCTACGTATATTCTTCATCAACAAAGTTGTACAAAACCCACTCCTCCTATAAAGTGCTTATTTTGGAGCCCAGTGCACTTGCAGGAATCAGCAGCACCTCTGAAAGTAACGTGTTCTGTTACATGTGTGAGGTAGACTTAATGGTCATTCATTGCTGTGTCTGTAGCTCAGTAGGCAAATAGTTGCCCCATGCCCATTTTACCAGTCCTGGAGAGTGACATGCTGGTCTCTGAGGTTCACCCAGGAACAAAACTGGGTTTCTCTGATATGAGTGGTAAACCAGATTCGAAAATAGGAAAAAAATATATATTTTTTTTAAAAAAACAGTATTGAGACAATTATGAAAATGTAATCTTTAGGTATATTATATGTATACCTTGTTAGGAGGTTTAATGGCTAACAAATTTTAACACATCCCATTTTAATCCTTTTTCCCTCTGTTTTGCATTAATCATTCTGTCTTTCTTTCTTTTTTTTAAACTGTTAAGTATATTTTACTATTTTTCTTCTTTAAAGTGATTTCTGAAGTGTGGGAAATGGCATGAACTCAGCGGGGACAGATCCCTATATCCCTGTAGGAGCACTGCATCCTGAGAAGTCATTCTTTTTCTCCTTCCCTTACAAGCATCCTTTTGTAACCCTGAGGACTCTGGCAGAGGCTGTGGTTGAGGAGGACATCTAAGACCCATTGAGTGCATGAAGGCACTCACTCTGTTATGCATTAATGCCTGGTATAGTTTAGTTTAAATAGTGTGAGCAGGAGTGAGGGGACCTGGGGTGGGAGGCTTCTGAAAACTGGTTGTGTATCAGGGCAGATGCTGCTTAGCTCTTTTTCTGAGATCTCACAACTTAACAGTGTTTTGCCCATCTGATTTCATACAGTTGAGGTGTGTTTGCCCAGTAATTCATTCTAGGCTGCTCAAATGCTTTATTCTGTAGCATTGGCTCCACTGGACATGTTACAATGCCTGTTACATGGCCAGCAAAGATGGACTCAGCTAAGATAGCATAGGGGCAGTCAGGAATTAGTATGCAAGGGGGGATGGTAGTGTAATAAGCTTCATCATTATTAGTGCCCCTTTCATGAGCTACTCCTTCTTAGTCAGGGACTGCAGTGCGAGCTCTTTTGGACATTTTAAGATGCTCAGGCTTTTAACGTCATTGATTTTCTCCATCGGTGATGCTGCTGTTGTCATTCATCATCTAGAAAACCCATACATATGGAAGTAAGATCCAACATACTTCACTCAAACTGTGTCTGCAGCTATTCATTATTTTACTTGGCATTGTGACTTGATGCTCAGTTTAAACAGGTCACTTGTTACTTCAAAAAAAAAGCTGAAAACTTTCTCTTCTGTTTTCCTTTGGAAATGTAGGTAAATCTGAAAGTAATTAGTGGACATTCACAGAAGCCGTGCAAATGAAAGGAAGGGCAGCAAATTATTTTGTTCTTCAGGAGTTATCTCTGTGCATTCACACCACTTATTTCCCTCTCTGTCTGGGAGGCCAAGAGACAATGACAGACCTAAGAGAAGTACCTGAGACTTTCCAGGGAGTCTCATGGCTTAGCAAGCATCTAAGCAGCATCACAGTCCTGTAGTCTCATGTACTGCAGGCAGTGCCCAAAGGATGGCAGTGGCTGGTGGAGAACCATCTTTATTTGCTACAGCTTTGTAGGCTGGTTTGGTTGATTTGTGGTATTACCATGAGAAGATATTATGGTTCAAAACTGTTTGCTACGTCCAACTCACCTGCCCGACTTTTTCTTATTTTAACACTGATCCTGCAGACCAGCTCCTTGCATAAATCAGATCCTTTATTTTGGGGGTTTTCTAGTGAATCGAAGTCTTGCACTCAGGTCTGCAGCTAGCGCTTTCTGAAGTCTTTGTGTTTTTAATGATATGTTCTAGACTTTTTGTTTGGAAAGAATGTACAGCTTAGATGCTAAATATGCTATTTCTTGTTCAGAAATTTGATTCTAAAGCACAATTGAAGTCATTGAAAAAAAAATTGTGGTGATTAACTGAATATTTCCTTTCTGCTTGGTTTAAAAAGGTCAGCCCTTCTTTGTGCCAGTTTTTCAAATCTTTCCAGCATTATTCTTTAGTTTCCTAGATAGCATGCCAAACACCTGGAAATACAATTTCCAGATGTGCATCTTCTGAATATCGAGTGTGAGCATACAATAGAGTGATAAGTTAATAAACATAAGCCGTTCATGTTCTGTAGGGCAGACATTGGCCGGTCATTAGCGAGCTGCAAGTGGCTCTCCGTGCATTGTGTGTGCGTGAGTACTTCCACAGAAGATTGTAAGCCTTTATAGGTGATGCAGCCTTGTGCCTTACAGAAACATATTGCAGGAAGGAAGACTGCTAGAAATTAAAAGTAATTGAGGTTCCAGTACATGACAACAATAACAGTCTGGCTTCCCTTTTTGTGACAATCTCCTGCTTGTAAATTGCCAGAGGCAATATTCTTTACTTGCTTATTCCAACTGAAGGATTTGCAAAGGTAACTAATTTCATCCTCTGATTCACTTCTTAGAAATCCCTTTTTTCTTTTCCCTTCCAAAAACATAACCTGAATACTTCTAATTTGTCATGGTGGTTATTTTGGGGGTTGGTAAAATCGTAAAGCATTACCAGCAGAATCATGAACATTCCTTCTTTTTCTCTTTGTAACAGAATCCTGTTTCCAAGCCTGATGTAGTCCTCAAACAATATTACTGAAATTATCATTAAAGTGCTTGCAAATTGCTGATAAAATGCATAAATTACTTTCTTTATGCTATATGTATATACTTGTGCATGTGTGAGGGTGTTTGTACACATAATACAAGAAAATGTGTCCAGCTTCCATTCCCATTTGTATGTATACAGATGCATTCAGATGCAGTATTTTTTAAAATCTAGTCAAGAATTTGTATATCCATGCAATCTCTAACATCCCTCCCCTCAGCATACACTTGTTATTTTAACAAATTATTATACTTGGATAAATTAAGACTAAACACTATATAATTTTAATTTACCTTCAGATGAAACAATGACATTATGACTTATCCAGATAATTACTTTCTGCATTTTGGTCAGGTTTTGGGGTTTCTTTTGGTTTGGGGTTTTTTGGAGGGGGGTTTAATGCCTACCATGCAATGACAAAGGTTTATTCTCCCTTTGTTCTTTTCAGAGTGCTGCAGCAGCTCCCAGTCCAGTGCTAGGAAACATTCCCCCAGGAGATGGCATGCCAGTAGGTCCTGTTCCACCGGGGTTTTTTCAGGTATTCAGAAAAATTGCAATTACAGGAATTTTAGGATAGAAAATCCTCCGTAAATACTGTTTACAAATCTGTAGAAAAGGTCTTGTTCTAAACTGTGTCTCACTATGTGGTACAATACCTGAGAGTTTATTTTTTAACAAAAGTGAGTAGGTAGAAAGGAAGGGATCTCTGTGACTGACAAGTGTTTCATTTATGAAATAGTACAGCACAACTCATTTCAAAATTTCAAGGATTAGAAATGGTGCTAGTTTATGAGTGAAGACTGAAAGTGCTTGAATTCTTTTAAAATAATTTCTTACTATAATATACATACATTGCATTGAAACTTTGAAGTTGAGAACACTGTTGGTCATGTTTAGCTCTGTGGTAAAGTCGCAGGCCAGATTTTTAAGATGTTCAAGTTTCAGTGGTAATTAAACCCAGGCAATTAAGAATAGTCCTCTCAGCATCTCCTTGCACATTGACGATCTCAACTCTAATGCCTAAAAAAACAAGCCAAGGATTTAGGCCATGTGTTGCTTCTAGTTTTATTGTAAATGAAACTAAATAACCCAATTATCACTTCAGATGTTAACAGTACAGAATACTATGATGGAAAAAAATTAAGCTTTTGTTCAAGGCCAACCTAACAGTTGTAATCCAAGACTGGACTGTTCCTATGAGCGAGCTTGCATCTCCTCTTCACCAAAGCTCAGTTGTTTTTCTCCACACTGGCAAACTGTGGCTGTGCAGCAGGAACAAAAACTAGCAGCATCTCTTCCTTCCACTTTACATACTTGATCTTACAATGTGAAACAACTCAGATTTCCAGGATTGTGATGTGGGGAGAGCAACATGATAGGAAGTTCTGTCAAAACCCAAGTGCTGAACTCCAGGTGGACACCAGAGTCTTTTTCCTTCTTCCCTGAGACACATAGGCAAAAGAAACCTATTTCATCTGGGAAAAAAAGAAGAAAAGTTTTGTTTATCCTTTCATCCAAACAGTAATTGTACAAAAATGGCAGGATATCAGCAGTCTGTATGTACGCTGTATGTGAGTGACAACATTATTTGTATGGTGTTCCTTTTCCCACCATCACAGAGGGAAACACTGCTATCATCTGCAGTATTGATACCTACGTAAAGAAATCCTGAACAAGGCACAAGCGCATTGTTCCCTTGGTCAACTCAAAAACTGAAGCATGATTTTTAATACATGAATTAAAAGATACTTGCAAGTGAAGTAGAAAATATCTTAACTGTTGCCAGACACAGAATCCTCAGGAGTTGGCAGAAGTGATTATTTTATTTCTACTTTTCCTGTTTTGAACCACTGGTTAGGTAGATTGTTTTAAACACAATTTTATCTTAATTTTTAGATTGTATAAATATTTCACTTTTTCTTATTTTAGCTGCCCACTCCAGTTGTAATGTCAAGGGAATTAAAGTTTAAAGTTTTTCTCTTTTATTGTCTTTGAATACAATTAAGAAGGGGAAGGTGCACAGATAGGACAAGTGTATGAAATGCAGAGGAGAGAGTAACTATCTTAAAGGTTTTGCAGGAAAAAGATGTGTGAGTTTTGTTTTTAGAAGCATGAAGACTTCTAGCCACTCTAGATCTTTAAAGATGTAAGAAAGATGATAGAAAGTTGAGTATGGGTAAACTTGCCTTGTCTATCAGTATCTGACTTCAGTCTTACTTGAAGCCCCACTTGTCCTGGTTTTGCCCCACCAAGAGGCTACTCTTCTTGCAAGACCTGAGATTGAAAATAAACAGAGGAAAATCCATTTTTGGTGTGACACAGTTTGTGACATTAGTCTGAGGCATCATCAGCGCAACAGCACAGCCAATGAGTCTTCCACAAGGCAGGTTCCAAGAGCTGGTCTGCAACAGTCTGGTCTAGACTCCTCTAGACATCACCCTTCACCTCTCCTTGAAACTGCTAGGTCTGTGCCATTGTGTCTTTCTATAACATGCATTAGTCCCTTAAGGTTTTACTTGATAAGATCTGCTTTCCTCAGTTGAATGGCCTTGTCAACAGAACAAACTTTTTTCAAGAGATTATTAGTTTTTGCTGTAGTCATCTGCTTAAGCATATATGTAAAGAAATAACATGGTAATTAGCTAATCTGACTGCAAGTTTGATAGTGGACGCACCAATATGGTTGGGAGCCATCCCAGCAAGGGGAGCTAAGCCAAAACCCAGTCATATAACAGTGTGCTGAAACTGTAAGGTGTGTATACAGCAAATACGTACAGACAGACAGTGACACCACAGTGTGTTGTGGTGTTACATTGAGAGTTGTCAAGGAGCAGTTAATATCTGGTTGCAGTACTTTCAGATGGAGCTGAATCTTACCAATGTCAATTTATCTTAAGAGAAGAAATAGAATGGCAGACAGAACCATGTATGTGAACCTTGGAAATTGAGGAGCATCACCTGCTGCTGTAAAAAGCAGGTGAAAAGACAAGCAAGAAAGAGAAAATCATGGTCAAAACTCTCGATTTCCTTCATAGGTGCTTTCTTTCTAGTACACCTTTAAATCAGTTTCTTTTTGCTATTCTGCAGTTCCTCTGATCTTGGATGATCACAAGAGTAAACTGAAACTGCCACATAAAACATCTGTCTTCTATGAACTACCAGTCTTCTTTTACTAAGAGGTTGCCTTTTAGACCTGCAATTCACTCATAGATTATGAAACTGAACAATTTTGGTTTTTTAAGAGTCAGAAGATTATAGAAACAGCACAAAAATGCTGGTTGTGTCTATATGTAGTTCATTAAAACTTTACACTACAAAAAAAAAAGTTTCAACTTTATGCAACCTAAAATTTATCAAGAAGGTCATCCTGGAATAATAAAGCTGCCTTTTGTTGCTTCAAGAAATGTTTGGATTGGCCTAAGCTAAAGCTGTTGATGGCACTGCCGTCCAGCTCTGCTTGGATAACTCAGGATTGATAGGTGATTTAAAGTCATTTCATTTCTCATCAGTAGTGGCTCTTGGTTTTGTGCTGCAGCTCTATTTCGGCATCTGGCACTAACCAGTAACTGAGACTGGTTGCGAAATGGATGCTTTTGCTGCTGCAGTTGCTTCTTACCAGACAGTTCAGGGCAATGTGGCAATCTAGGTGGGCACTGTGCTGGGAACCAAGAAGCATTACCTGGGTTCCAGTTTTATTGGCACTGCTGACCACTAGTATTATTTCTATGACCTTCATTTTTTTATAAAATAAATTTGTTTTTTATAAAAGAAAATAATGTCATACTCTAGTGTAGCACATGGAGGTAGATAAATACGGGAGAAGTATGGTTTCTCAGACAGTATTTGGTAAAACTCTCCTCTCCATAAAATGAGGTTTTCCTGTATATGTAAGCCACCAGCACTGATGTTAATTATTAGTCTCTCTGTCGTTTTATGCCTGGTCCACAGATGTGGAGCTCTGAAGCCAGCAGTTGAATATGTCTTGTATCTTTGTACTTGTGTTTTTATACTTCAATTCAGGTGATGGATGATGAGCACTACAATGCTAATGGTCCAAAATACAACACCTCACAATGTTGCAGTGCAAGGAGGTGGTAGAATTGTGCACAACTATTATCATAAACTAAAATACCTTCTTTTAAAAAAAAAAAATTGTTTACCTTGTCAAAAATGAAATTTGAAAGAAAACAGATTTATGTGGAGTTAGAATGTATCTCAGTTTCATCTACTGGTATGTATGTATTTTAAAGTAACTTTAAATTTCATAGCTACATATTTTTTTGTTCTCATCTTCTTTCAGTACATAGAATAGATGATATTCTGGAAATAAACTGGGGTGATACAGTAACTGAATCTGCTCTTGGTTCAGTAGCAGCAAGAATGAATGTGTGGGACTGAAAGAGGAGCGAAGACAATAGTTTTGTCATACAGGGCTCTTAAACTCCAAATAGAAGAACCCAATCAAGTTTTAGAGTTGATTTTGTCCGAGGCTGAAATAACGGGTCAAGTGCAGTTCAATGAGGTTGATACCTGGTGGGTCAGTGCTTCTGGTAAGTTGCTTTCTTAAATATGAAGCCTCAGAAAAGGGAAATGGTTGGGAATCATAGTGCGAGACTGGATACAAAAAACTGGGTGCAATTCATTCCTAAGTTTCCTACATTTTTCTTGGGTAACCCAAAATTAATCATTTCAATTCACTTTTTTCATGTCTCTCCACCTATAAAACAGAATGTCGTAAGGGAAGATCTTTTTAAAAAAATTTTAAATGGCCTGGGCAATAGACATCATAAAACAATCATAGATTGCCTAAGGGTAAGGTGGCTGTTTACATTTCTAAAATGCTCATCTAACTCCAGTCTGAGTCTTGAAATTCATCATCAATTTGCCAGTTTTCCTCTCTAGACCACGTCCTATACATGGAGCTAAGGTGTGAGGAAAGGCACTGAGCAACTATGTTAATAAAATAATTTAGGATGTTTTCTGTGCTATTTTTTGGCATCAGAGTCACTTTGTCGCTAGTTTCTTGGCATGGCTGTCCACAGAGGAGAACCTAACCTAGTCTTCATGCCTCTTTCTGGAGTCCTGTCTTGTACTGAAATAGTAGAGCAACTGGAGCACTGAGTAAGATTAGAGCAGTTATTTACTTTCAGGTCTAGACACTGGAGGATGTATAGAATGTCAGCAGACAAAGCTTTAGGCAAGGTTTGAAGAAACTCATTTTTGGTGAGTTAAATTCATCCACTTGTGATCAAAGAGGATTAGGTCATAGAACTCAAAGATGCTCAGATTTTCACCTCCAATCTTACTTCACTTTCTGGCCTGAGGACAGACAGTGTTTTTCAGCAGGGTTGGTTCTGTGCAGTACAGAAGTGTTACTCAGTGCCTCTTCGATAGATGCAGAGCAAGATCTTCAAAGTTGCCAGTACTAGCCTCACTCCCTCGTTCTTGAGGACAATGAGATTGGAAAAAAAACGGTGTTTTATACTTGCACATTATGGTACAGTGTGCATTCAGAAAATAACGACGTGAACATTTGGAAATATAATGGAAATTTTGAAGCCTGGTTACACTTCTGTTCCCCTTCGGACACCAGTGTTCCCATGTCAATGAAGGGTGAGGATAGCATTCAGGTGCAAACTGCTGCTCTTTGGGTAGTGAAGTGCTTGCTCATTTCCATCCATCTCATCACTGATCTTTAACTAGGCTAAAAAACTGTAGATATGTTACATTTGTGTTTTCACAAACTATTTATTTGATCTTGTGGACAATACAAGCTTTAGTAAGCAAATAAACAGAGGCCAGCGGGGAAGTTCTGGAGCTTGTGTGGTTGAAGTATTTTGAATTTTTGAGCAGAATGAAAAGTGTTGATTCCACAGGATTTTATTTGCCTTTTAGTTACTTTTTCAGTTTTAACACACCTAAATATAGAGTTCTAGTTTCTAATCCAGTGTTTCTCCAAGGTAGTGGCAATTAGCACTGCTAAATATCTGATCCTGATTGCTTACTTTTGCAGTGCAATTATGAGAAACATTTAAATGCATATATAATTAAAACTGAGTTACCTTCACCTCTTTTATTACATGGTTGACCAAAAGTTTTCCATGTCTGCATCTGTATGAGGAACCTGTCTGTTTTTTTAAGGCATTCAGGCAGGTAACAACATGGGGTTTGTACGTAACTCACCTGAGAAAGACTGCTGAATAGTTAACTCATTAAGTGCCAACTGAGATTTAGAGGAAGCAGGTTGTTTGATAATTGACAGTTCATTTGTTTAATTTGTTAATTAAAAAAAAAATCAGTTCTACCACTGACTATACCTTTTCACATGTAAGTAAAGTCCTCTTTCTTCAAAAGCATTACTTTTTCTTCAGCAAATTTGTTAAAATTTGTTCTAGTGGAGCTTACCACTAAACCTTATTTCCATAGTGCATATATATTCTAAAGGGATTGTCAAGTAGTTTGCTTCATTCACTAATTTGTGATCATCAGATGTGCTTGGAATGGCATGAGAATAATGTGTCAACACCGTGTTTGTAATATGAATGTTACATATTCCTCTTATATAAAGGGAGGGAAAAAAACCAAACCAAACCCAACCCACCAAAGTAATGTAAGGCTGTCGTGCCATCTAGTGGCAGTTGTTCCTTTTAACTCACTCTATATTATTCTTAAGTATTATTTTTAGCCTTGTGCTTTGGAAGAGCTGACCTAATGCTTTAGGAGAGCATCCTTACAGTAAGACACATGAGCAGAAGGAACTTTTCCATTTCTCTTCCTGTCTAGCATTACTATTTGCCATTAAAAATGAATTTAAATAGCATTTAAGCAGTTAAAAAAAACCAAAATAAGTTAGTGAATTAAAAATCAATAACAACACACAATTCTTGTATTTTGGAACAGAAACAGGGACCTGTTTATATAGAAAAAGAAAATGGATTTGTAGGCATCTGTGTAAGGCTGTGAAGTATCTTTTCCGTCTTAAAAGTCATTGGTTGAAATCTCCCAAACAAATACGGATGGCACCTTTACATCTCCTCTGATTCCGTGACAAGCTGGGGTTAAACAAGCCCATTTGGGGTTTCACCCAGTCCTTACACCCTCTTTAACCTAGCTTGTGTTTATTAGTCTCCTGGAAAACATTATATTGGCCAGGAATCTGCTGGGTACGTGATCCTCTGCCTCAGCCCCTTCACGCTCACAGAACTTCATCCCAGGTTGCTCATTGGAACAGGCATCCAGCAGTAAGGAAGATGAGGAGGGAGAAATCTTCCAGCGTCCCTTTAAGGCCATTTTGGAGTGATAGTGTTGCCTCTATGAATTGTACACCGAGGGGCCGTTGTTTGCACAAGGAATGAGGATTCCTAATTCCAGCTGCTAAATTACGTGACTAAAGCTTGAAGATGCAGACATCTCTCAGGCTGGTCTTTACAGGACCAATATGTGAATCTATATATATATATAATTTTAAAACATTTTGTTTCTTTTTAAACCCCTTTGGATTGTTTCAACTGTCTCTTCCACCTAACATTCACATAGTTTCCTGATTTTCCACAACATTACCATTTTTTGTCCCCTGTCTGAATTTTCATTCAAGCAGCCACACTTCATCATGGTAGCATCCTGCTTCGTCACTTACCTTTCACTTTTGATTTGCGTGTTTTCCCCACTTTTGCACCATTTGCACTTTTATTTAAAAAACAAACAACAACAAAAAACCTAAAAGTGTACAAATTCTTAAAAATGAAATGGAGCCTGACTGCAGAGGAGCTGGATTTCCTACAGGTTCATTGCAGGTGAAGGAGTGGAAAGTTAAAGAATTGGGCCCTGAGCAGATCAAATACAGTGAAGTCTCAGAAGCTTGAAAAGCATCATGGTTTGTTAAAACATTACTATAAGCGAATGAAATGTCACCAAAGCTACAAATACAGCTTGTGAGTAAAGCTATCAGCTTAGGTAGGCCTTGAAAAGCTTTGAAAATAGATTTTAATGGGTTTTTTTTTTCACCTGGCTTTATATAATTAATGTTAGCAAGAAGAATTTTATTGTATTTTTGGAATCTTTGTTGTTTGTAAACGCATACAGTGCAGTATAGCAGAGTGACACCCACTGGGAATACTCAAGTGCATAAAATTATGCACGTATCTAATTCTTTGCAGAATTGGGATTTGTGCGTTTTTGCCCTTGCCAGTATCATGCTGCATTTTAAAATATTTTAATTTTAAAATTATTTTGACTTTTTAGACTATGTGAGAGGGTACTAGCATCTAGAAAGATCTGTAAGTAGTTTGTGTTTGTTCCCCTCTTTTTTGTTCATTTTCTTGAAATACCCGGAATAAAGTCAATTTTTAAAAGATAAAGGTGTCCCGACATCTGCTGGCTTTGATAATTTTATCCTGCAGTTGTGGTAATGGTTTTACTGCTCGTACCTGTTAGAACAAATTAAAACTGCTCAGCTTGAGTAGCTAAATAAACTCTGAGCCCATGCTTCCCCCGCCTCCCCTTCCACATGTGCATCTCCAGCACCCACAGACCCACTGCTGGCTGTGCAGCGGTGGGAAATTGGGCACAAGTCGTTTACCTCGGAGATCTGGTCTGAGCTTTGTAATCTTCACCTGAAAATTCAAGTTCTCTGTTTGTGAGATAAACCTCAGAAATTTAAGGGTACTGAGCATACACCAAAATTGGCTTTATAGTTGCTGCTGGTACTAAAGAGTAGGGGAAGGGTTGTCATTTATACATGGTGCTTCCTTCTGCTGAGGTTAATTCAGTTCCTGTCGCAGTCTGACTCTTGCTTTTTTACATGAGCCACAAGTACTTGGGTTTGAAGCCAAAATCTTTACACAATGACAATGCATGTTGCTTTGAAATAATATATTTATTAAATATAACAGCAGGAATAGCAAACTCCAGCTTGGCATTGTCAAAGTTGTTCCAAAAAATCAATCGTATACCATAATCAGGAGTGACTAGAAGGTTTACTAAATTTAAGGAAACACTTTCTCAAGCTTAATGATCTGTGTGTATGATGTCTGAATTCTAAAAGTATAGTTTATTTTAAAGAGGTGATACTTCTTGATGTTTTAGTTTTAGCTTGTCAGGTTCAAAATACTCTGTTTTCTGTGGTGTTTGCATTTAATAAAAATTAAAGTAATAACTATTAATCCAGTTTAAAATGCATGTAGGTCACGGCCCTTCTAAAGTTGCATTTCTTTCAAAACTTCCATTGCATTTCATGTGCAGAACTTAGTCCTTTTCACTCCCACTTGCTGAATCTTCTTGAGTGTGAAATAATGATACTTCCCACAAAGTGAGACAGATGTAATAATAGTACAATTCCCAAACATCATCTATCATGAAAATGAGTGTTATTTACTTTCTCAAATTTCTGGAGAAGCAGCCAGGTGCTGCTTTTAGCATCACAGAGAAATATTTAGCTAGGGACAAAAGGTTTATTGTTGGTTTTGGTTTTTTTAAAGGGATTTCTAGGCAGAGTGTGCAAGGTATGTATTGCAGTATTCTTTCATATGGTGGAATGAGTCCTGTATTTCTTGACCAGGGAGAAAGCAGTAATTTTGTTTGAAATGCTAGTATTGTAGTAACTTTTGGAATTTTTGGAAAGACAGATAACTTGTAAAGGCTCTTTGATTAAAAAAAAATCTAAAAAAAATTGCTCTATACTGTAAATTAAATCAAATCTCTTGCTGTTGCTATTGATAGGTTGCCAGAGCGTGTCAGGCTGCTCTTAGAAAACCATAAATACGTAAATTATTTTTCAAGAATCTTCATCTGAAGCACAGAGAAGAACTTGCTCATGGAAGTAGATTTGGTCATCAGGAAAGGCCAATATAGAGAGAACTCTTGTCTCGGTGCTGAGAATCTAACATAATTTTATGTGAAATAGTGTAGATGAAAACAACTAGTTTGATTTATACTGGTGGATGACAGGATATGTAGTGTGGAACCAAAATTTCATCTCTGAAATACTTTACCAAGTATAAAACAAAGACCTCTAACACTGTGGTAGCCATTTGGAGGGTGAAGGAGGACAAGAAGAGTTGTATAATTAACAGTAAAATGCAGTTGAATAGGAAAATATTTTTTTGTTAAGAATTGATGATAGCCTATCCGAGCTTTGCCGAGGGTAAGTTACACGTTTGTGCTTATCAGCAGGCTGTGCCAGCACGAGAGTGTCATTTTGAGAGCTAATTTAGTTTAGTCCTGGTTAGAATGAAAATGTGTTAATGAAGAGTGTCTTACACACTGTAGCGACTGTTGCTGCTGATGGAGATGTCCACAAAAAACCACAGGAAACTAAATAAATGAAAGTATATGAATTATAAACTAGCTTGAATAAATTCAATTCACACATACTTTATGGTTCACCACTGGCACTCTTCAAGAGTACAAAACCCCATTTCCTTCAGAACAGAGGCACACACACCAGTGGCAGTTGTGAAGCACCTCTAAATCATTTTATAAAATATAGGAGTCTTGGGGAGATACGTTAAAATGTTACTTCCTAGTCATTTATCAGTACTACTACCATATTAAGAAAATCAAATAATAATATCAAGCATTCTTATTTCTTACCATTTGTACTGTATATAGTTAAGTGATGTCAATCCTTTTACCAGGAGTAGAGTTTGAAAATAAAACAAGATGAATATGAATTGTATTTTCAGAGACAGAATATGCAACTTGGCAATTAAATTAATTTTTTAATGGAAGAGAAGAGAACAAATATTTTTTGTTTTATTTCAGTTCTTATAATTTAGAACTTTAAATGAATAAATGAAGATATTTGGTCGTTATGAGAATTCCCATCTGGCTTATAACCTTGATGCTGGCAGCTTGGACCCTCTTACAAGACCCACTCCTCAAGGAACAGCACAATTAATTTAAAACAATTTGTCATAGTATGTACAAGTTAAGTCTGTGGTTCCATTTTCAGGTTCTAGTGATAAGTAGTATTTAGAGTTTGTGCTGATCATGGTAACTGAATTACACAAACCAATTAATACCATTTCAGTTCTTCTCTGTACTGAGTACTAGAACTGTGTTTCGCCTTGTAATTTTTAATTTATGCTGTAGTCTTGTTATTCCCCTAAGAGATGTTCTCCAGTTAGGAGCATCATCCACCTCTCAGGGTGTTGACACATACAATCTAAGGAGATTGTTCTAAATTTGATAATTAAGGTTAAAGAAAAATAGGATGCTGAAAAAAGAGTTATCACTTGTTTGTGTTTGCTTCTAAACCTGCAAATTTAGAGGTGGTTTTGAGAAGCCCTGCAGAGCACTGTCTGGTGCAAGCAGAACCCATTCCTTGGCTTTCCTAAGCCATGTAAAACGTAATCAGAGCATGGCATGGGCATTCCCTTCCAGATGTGGGTGGAGCTGCTGCTAGAGACAGATCCTCTCTGCCCACTATTCTTCACGAGGTGTCCAGGTGAGCCCACCTGTGGTTGGCCAGGCTTGGGTGGCACTGTGCTGAAGTACCCAAGATGCATAAAACACCTTCCCTTTGAGATCTCCTGTAGTGATGCTTGTCTTGGGCACAGCAAGAGGGCAGCTGGGCAGGGAACACCTTCAGAGGCTTGAGCACTCAGTGCATCGATGCATGGGGGGCTTCCATGCATCCTGCTTAGCAAGCCAGTGAGCCTCGGAGGGTGTGTTTTGGCTGGGTGATGCTGGTTGGGCTACTGCCCTGCCTTCTGCAGCAGCCTTAAATGTGGCCATTTAAACAGTGTGCTTTAAAACATCCCTTCTGTCCTGCTTTGACCAGGCAAACACATATTTTCCTGAGCAGACAAGACTTTTTAGTACACCTAGCTGGTAAGATGTTAATGTCAATCTAGATAAGCGTTGTTATTTTAAGCTACCCTGACTGAGAAAGGTGGGTTTTTTCCATGCCATATAGACAGGGTTCTGCTGTTCAAGCAATATTCATTCCATTTTGTTCTTCTCAGGCTGAGTTTTGTTCACTGGCATTTTGGCTCTTGGTATTTTTACGGTTAGCAGATGTGAGCAACCTCTCCATTACTCATGCTCAGTAACTGCAGTAATTCTTTTTGAACTCCATGTATTTGTTTTCCTGGTGTGTGTGTGTGTGTGTGTTTGTTACATGAGGTTGTGCTATCCAGTCTATCAAGTCATAGGGTATCACATAATACATATATATTGGAACAGATACAGATATTTATGGTAACTTCAATCTCATTAGGAATTCAGTCTCAGTAGGAATTGAGATGTAGGCAATATTCAGGATTGGTTATTTGACTGTAGATTATTGTAAATTTTACCATTTATATAGAACAGAATGTGGTTGATAGATGTAACAGTGTGAGTAATAAAAGGATAAAAATGTCAATGCAAAAAACCCTCCATATTTGGAAGTAAGTAAATTATATTCCCACTTTTTTGAAGGAAAGTAATTTTTGAGAAAACTAGATGTATTGAAATCTGTCATACTTAGTAGAACACCATCTTTTAAATTCTTTTATTCCACCAGTATTAGGTACAAGAAAATTAAAACCATATTCTAGAGTTGCTCAAACAACAAAAAAAGACAGTAAGAATTACACAACTGACAGAGAAACGTGCCAGCTTCTATGCCTTGAAGTCATCAGCTTCCTGGTGGATATTTTTTGTGAAATCATTTTTCCTGTGTCCTGGAACCAACATGTGGGCAGTGAGACCACTGTGCTTCAACATTGCTTCTTCAAAGACTTCCCTCCTGAGAAACTTATTATCTGCTTGTCCCCTTGTGTTCCCAGGGATTAAGAAAAATAGTATTTTACAAGATTTTTACATTGTACATGCACACATGGCTTGCAAAATTGTGTTAAATGCACAGTTTATAAGATAAATGCGGCTGTACTCCCTGTGCACAGTTGCATTCTTTCTTTAGCAGGAAGATAACAGAAAGTACTAGAACATGTGTAACCATCATTCTTGAACTTTAACTTCTTTTTAAGTTTTTTTAACAATTCAACTTGGTAGGATGCTGTAAGTAAGAGCAGGGAGCTTACTAAATATAATATTTCACATCTTGATTTTATTTTGTGTCGTCTATTCTTTTAATATTTTTTTAGTATTCTTTTTTTAGTACCTTTCTTCTTTTAAGTGGGTTTTTTTTTTTTCACTTTAAGTTGATAAATATGTACATTCTGTGTTGACTACATGAAAGGTTTATCCTCTCTGGCTTCTTTTTCACCCAATTTAGTAGAAGCTTCTGCTTGTATTCCTTTGGTCTCAGCTGCATGACAGCAACTTTCAAGATGGTTTTTGTGATACCAAATTACTAAATGTTATACCTGAAGGCAGTAATTGCAATATACTGGTCTTCACAGGTGTGTTTAGTTGACTGTTCTCCAAAACAGTCAGCAGAATCCTCTGCTGTTACAGACACTTGCATGACATGTTTTCAAATGCTGGTGGCATCTCCATCTCGGTTGTGGCTTAGATGTGACATTCTTGCCTGTTATTTTGTTTTCTTCGCATTCTTGTCTTCATGTTCTTTTATGTTCTTGTTTGTTTGTTATTTTTATTTTGGTTTGGTTTTTTGTTTTGAGTTTGGGGTTTTTTTTGCTTTTCTTAAGACATTAATATATGTCTGGACTCCATCTGAGAAGTTAATTGTAGCTTAGAGTAGTGCACAGTAGTGTTGTTTACACCTCCTTGTACTCGAGGTAATGTTCCTGTTGCGGATTAGAGGGACTTGAAGACTGCAGTAGTGGCTGGAAACCCTTGAGAGTCATTTCAGCACCTGGAAATAACTGTAGGATGGAGCCACACTGGTAATATACTTCTTCCTCAGTCAGATCAGCTTTGAGAGATTGGTTTCCCTTGGACAGGCTTTGCAACACCTTAGGCAAGATCTGGCACTGAAATGCCAGATGTATTATTTGAAGAGTACCCAACGTCCTTTTGCACAGAGGGGTCTCTACGAGATACTGTCTTTTGTCCCTCTGTCTTCCTCCTACCCAATAGCTAAAGTTATTGCTGCATTATTAAATCATGTTACCTATCTTTTGGCGTATTTTTCCAGCTTAATTATTTCTCCCTGTTTTTACCCTGACTATTTTTTGAAGAGTTATATGTCTGTAATGGTGGCAGAAGTGCTCTTGTACTCGGTGCATTGCTGGCAGCCTTTCCCTCCCTGCTAGCTGGGGTAAGCAAGGAAGTATTTGATTCAATGACATGGCACCTATCCAGTCCCCCTCTGCTGAACTCTAAGACAAATAAGGAGTCTTTCTTGCTTAGAATTTAGTGTGGAGATCCATTAAAGGTTTTTGACTATCAAGATGCCGAGTTTTGAAATGACACAAGACTAAGGTAGCAGGCAGAAATGGCCAAGTCTTCAACATATGAAGAATTTATTTTTTGTCTTCAGAAGACAGGTGCTACACCCACCAGTTCAAAATCTGTCATCACTGGTTTTAATTTAGTGCCCATGTTTTGAACTCTTTACTTTTTATTATGTATGTTCTGCAATACCGTTAAGAGAAGGGGAAGAAAAGTTTCCAAGAAGTCAAGGAAGGAGCTACTAGCCGTTAAGAAATGTAAGTCCACAGTGGTTCATCCCTAAGCCATGGTCATTTCAGCAACTCTTTTAACAGTAAAGTAAAACTAGATCTGAGACTAACTCAGTTGTTCTTATTAATTATAAAGGATGTAGTGAAACAACCTGTGACAAAAAGTACTTACTGCTTAAGTTTGTGTCTGTCAGAATGCCTGGAGTTTATTAACGTGTGTGTCTGAGAAATTTGAAAGAAATACTCCCCAGTGAAAATGTGGTGAAAAGCTGTTCATATTTAGGTTATTTTCATTAAAACGTTTGACAGAATTTCTTTGTTGTCTTGATATGTCTTGGTAGAACTTTTTGTGGACAAACATGACATCGATGATGGAGATGGAGAAGTTTAGTAACTTGCACAAAAATGATAATTATTTTTTCTTTTGAATGGTAGAAGTTTTTCCGTAAATTTAAATACTAAAACTTCACCCAAAATAGTGTAAAATATTTCAGAATTGTCCTTGAACATCTCTATCTCACCATTTTCTGCCATGCTAGCTATGTGGACCCTCATTGATACTTAGATTAATGGAAACATCAATCGTGCTTCCCCATTGTTTATGTATTTTCCTGCCTGTAGAACTGTGCAGTGTTTGTATCCATGGATCATCAAGAACTATAAGAACTATTTGAAATTTGCTAGATGAAGACATTCGTTGCAGGTCCACTTGGCTTCAGTTGCTTAAAGAATAGAAGAAGGTTTAAACACTTCCACAAATATGTTTAAGGGGAATACATAGATAGATAGAGAAATATTCACAGTATATAAACATTTATGTAAGGTAGAGCTTTATCAAAGAGGTTCCTGTAGTTATTCCATGCAATAACTAACAAGTCTGTAGAGAATGGATGCACTGGCTTTCAAATTAAAAGTCTGCTTTGATGACTGCTTAGGAAACAATGGTTCAAAAAAAAATTTGTTCATGACATGTATAATTTCAGAGAAGAATCTTAGATTTACTCTGTGAGGCTTTTATTAAGTAGACTTAGACCTATGGGGATCAAGACTTTCTGAAAAATCCAAAGCAGCTACTGACCTCAGGGGCAAAAAATAGGATCTGTAATTGTCAGGCATTAGAAATTGTATGAGTCATTTTTTGAAAAATTAAATTGTGACTTTATATGAGTAAACCTCATCCTCTCCTTAATGCAGTGGGGTATTTGTTTCAGCTTTTAAAATCAAATTTCTCTTCTATACAAAAAATAAGTTTTTAGGTATTTTTGTAAACTGCATAGAAATGCGAACCCACTGGGAAGAGAGGGAACAAGCAGGTTTCCATCCTGCTTGACAGGAGTGGATGTTCTGCCAATAACACTCTATTTTATACTGATATTAGTAATGTGATTCTTGGTTAAGATATGGTTGACTTGGGAGACACTGCTGTACAACTGTAAATAAAGTCAAGGTTTTGTTTGCTGAATGAGGTAAGCCAAGTCCAAGACGCTCAGTAGAGTGTGCTGTGCTCTGTACAGTGCCCTTGGCTGACCTTTATGGAAATTGTTGAAATTCTAATTTCCTTGCACTTTCACTGCTTTACAAGGGCCTTCATGTTTACAGCCTTCACCACCTGCACAACTCTTTATTCTTTCATTCTTATCAGAGAATCTTGCCATCAGAGAGGGCACGAAGAAGCGTCCCTTCTATAGCACACAATTTCAAAAGCCTTTTTATTAAAGTGATCTTCTCACAATTGTCATTGAACTTACTTCTCCAGTTTGTAAAGCCTCTGTATTTTAAAGTGCTTTCTAGTAGCTATTTTGAACATTATGTAGGTTACATTATTCCAGCTTACATCTGATTCTGGGATGTGAAAGGTTTTGTTAATTTTTTTTTTTGCAAGATCATAGGAAACAGTCTGTTACTAATTATCGGTAACATAGTTACAATTCTTTTGCTAATTATTGCTACTGTTAATATATGCATTACTAACACTGATGGTCACTGGCATTTCAGTTTGTGACACAGTGCTGCTGATGGAGCTGAAATATGCCATTCATTGGTAAAATGGTGATGTTGATCACAGAGTTGTAGTGACCTGCCAGTGGTCCTTAGCTACAGCTGCCTAGATCTCACCTGTGTAGGTACATTTGTTTCTTTTCAAAGAGACCCCAAAGAGTGGATTGAAATGTGCAGCAGCACTTTTGTCATCGGAGATTGTGCCTGGGACGTCCCAGCAGACTCCTTTCCTTTATCTCTCCCTTGTCTCCAGTGGCAGTGTCATGAACAGAAATGAGCTCCTTTTTCATGATGTAAAGAATCAGTCTTTTTTGTCCTTGTGTTCATAGTCTAAGCATACTTTCAGCTCTTCATTTTTTTTTTTGGAGTTACAGGTACATTTGCTTGCCAAAAGGATCCTCTTCATCATCTGTTTAGTCAGACGTTTGTGCCTTTTTCCTGTAAATCTCATAGTTGCCACTAATCTCCTGGCTTTTTAGATTCCTAGATTACTGTCACACTTTCAGATGGAACACAGAGACGTTAAATGTATCTGCTGGTACTAGCATTTGTTTATTGTGAGGGACTGACCCTGTTTGTGGGCTACAGAGTAGTACAGTAGTAGCCAAGAACGTCACAGGGTGCAGGATAGTGTGACAGATTTGGTTGTATATTTAGTTCTGAGAGAGGAGATGTACTGAGTGAGCATGGACTTAATGTGTGCAGAGATGGAAGGAGTAACATTGAATTCATGTGGTTCATTTAAGCCACCAAAGTTCTAAATATTTATGACATGAACTTGAAATTTGTTCCCTCACAGGTTAAATCTTGTATTGTGTTTTACAGTATTACTATGAAAAAATGAATGGAAAGTATTTGCAAGTTATTTTGCTGTTACTTACCTCTTGACACTCCCAAAAACATTTTCACTTACTCCACTGGAAAGTACAGATGTGTGATTATATGATCTAAATGGTTTATTATTCTTCACAGTTAATGCATTGAGTTGTTTATATCCTGCATTCACAATAGCTGTAACGAAGTTTTAAATAATGTATCTTGGTAGATGCATTTGGTAAGAATCTCTAAATGCATTTAGTTCTGCTAAACATTGTGGAATAATATACTGCATGCTCTGTGGAAGTATTTAAGCTGAATGCTTGAGATGTGAGCATGGCACAAGCCATACGCCCACTTGCTCAATGCAGTATTTACCAGCTAAGTTGAATTATTTAGCAGCATTTCTCTCTTTTCATAGCCTTTCATGTCCCCTCGATACCCTGGCGGTCCAAGGCCACCTTTAAGAATACCCAATCAGGTAAGAATGTGTCACTGGTGCACCACTGTGGTCCAGGGTGATGGTGCATTGCTGGGAAGAGGGAATGTTGCCTTGTTGGCTACCAGTGACTCGTAGGCTACAAAAGTTGTGGAGTCCCTCTCCATTCTGTTTTGAATGACCATTAAATAGTTATTTCAATGAGGTGTGGCCATGCCACTCCCAGCTCAGTTTCCTATGCTTAATTAGTGTCTACACCTCAAAACTTGTTGTGCATTAAGCCTGCTTACAGAGTGAGGATATAGTTGCCTTGTACGGTGCTGCATTAACCTCAGCCAGCTAACGCTGCCTGCTCTGAGATGAAGGCAGAACAACCCCATAGCTCTTACACTCCAAACTTTCCTAACCACATCAAGCAGTTAGCTCTGAAATATTTTTTTACTTAATTCTATATAAAACACATAACTCCTTCCTATTCTTTGTTGGATATATGAAGTATATTTATGTCAAGGTTAATATGGTGACAATTGGTGAGCAACAGATATCAAGTGCTCTGTGACTCTTGTAGACACTCTGAGGACTTTTTAAAAGCATCAAATTCCCAATTTTCTCTCATCTCCATCAAAGGATAAGCATGACAGTGTAACAAGAATGAGTAATGAGCTGCTCTTCGTCAGCAGAGACCTTTATTGGCCCATCTGTGAAAAAATGGTTCTGAAAGCAGATAGCGTTTGTATTTTTAAGTTCTCTATAGTGCAGATAAGTGGAGGAGAAATCGGTTGTCAATAGATGAAAAGTTAGAGATAAACAGACAGAAAAATATTAGTGGAGCTGTGAAGAAAAAACGAGGTCATTTACAATATTGTGAAAGGTTGACAGGACAAATTGAATGGGTTTTTTGGTGCAACGTAGACTTCCAGGACTCTCTTTCTTGTTGTCACAGCTTGATGATGAGGCTTTTCTGCTCCAACCTCAGTTCTGGCTAATTTTTGTATCTGTATAACACAATGTCATCAAACTTTGTCTTCAGCACTGATACAAAGGTTAAAATTTAGTGAGCTGGATATATCAGATCACAAGACTTCTTCAAATGTTCCTCCAAATCAAACAGGATGGTGTTTGGGAGCAGGTTCAGTTACTTGTAATTAACCTTATTGAAATGATCATCAAGGCACAACATGAAAGTGCAATGTCGTTAGCCCTTTAGTTAAATATTTGCTACAGATATACTGTAACTGAGTACAAAATATCTTCCTGATTTTTACACCTTTCAGTTCTATCTTTGCCAAAGATACACCAATGTTTGGATTTCACATATTCCTTTGTTTTCCTTTCTGTGTTTCTAAACACTGTAAATACTGGCAGGTAGAAACTGGATGTGGTGAATGCTGTGAAAGCGCTGCCAACCTTCCCTTTTAGTTTCAGAAACATTTTTGTCTGCACATTGTGATATTTTCCGTTCAGAACTGTAACATAATCACATAATCTTAGTGAATTACAGCTCTCGCAATTCGTTTACATTATGCTGCATCCATGAATTACTGCTTTTAACAACACTGCCATTTTTTAAGTTACAGTGTATGGAAGTAAGATGGGCAGTGTATGGAAGTAATAAATTATTGTTGTGCAGCTTTGAGGCTGAAATTTTGATTAGATGGGAGTCAGTAAACATCAGAGTTGACATTCCCACTGTAACTATAACTCTGTCCCCTAACGCCTTGCAGTAGGGATTGTGTTTCTTAGGCAAGGAAGGGTAAGACAGGGCATGCACGGCACTGTCCAGTGCTGTGTAAGGGTTGTCTGAGCAAGATCTAGGCTTTGTAGCAAGGAAAGTTATTACCTACTGAGTGCCACACGAGTGGCCCTAAAGTGCCTCCAGTACTTGATCACGTCTTGCAAGCTGAGCCCTACCAGGGTATTTGCTGTTGGCAATGCGTCGTGCTGTGCAGGTACACTCATTTTTCTTGGAAAGTGGTGTGACGTCTCAGAAAGGAACTGCAGTCCCTCGTGTAGTGATTCACAGTGTGATGACTGCATGAGTTAAGTCTTCAGTCATGTGTGTCCACACCAACAAATGCCTCCATGTCCTTGTGTGTCACCTGCCATCTCTGGCAGAAGTGACCAGTTCCTGCTTTGCTAGTATTTAACACTTCTCCATACACTTAATATACTCTTCTTCTGGATCATCCAGACTTCAAGGCACTGAAGTACATGTAAAACTCTGATTTAAATGTTAACATCTCAGATTATTTGTTTAGTCCATTAATTTGGCAGTGTAGTATCTTTTGACTGTTACCTTTGAGGTAAAAACGTGCATCTTAATTTTGAATTTCCTACCTCTTGTGGAAACAAACAGTATTTGCAGACAGGTTCCCCTTTCTATGTAGCCAAGGCTACTACAGCATTTACAGGTCAAGAGTAACTTATCTATTCCCTCAGTGAGCAATACCTGTATTGCCTGGGTGGATTACTTCCATAGTAACAGATTTACTCGTTCTGCATGCATTTTTACTGAAAATGTGTTTTGAAATGCTAAATAGCACCTAGTGGATCAGCTGCAAAGATCCATTCACAAAAAGATTTTTATAATTGACTAAACTATAGGCAAGAGACTGTAGAAATTAGCCTTAAACCTAATTCAGTAACTATAAACCCAAAGGGCTGATTAAAAATGTGGGACATAGAAGCAATGCATTTTATTTGGACCAGAGGTGAAGTAACAACACATTGTACATTCATGCTTGAAGGCAAGATTTAGGAGCAAGTTTTGTGACTGTTGTTATCTCCTGTAGATGAATAATAAGCTTATCTTGGCACTGATACCCTTCAAGGGTAAGGCAGAGTGGAAGATAAAATGTCCCCCACGTCTCAGCCCTAATTAACCATACCCTGTGAATGCTGTGCAGTTGGCTCAGTTATGGCTTACTCCGTCAGTGTCCGTATCCTGACCTCTGAAAGGAAATGTTAAAATAATTATTAAAAGGTAAAACTGTAGCAATATAGGGTTTGGATAAATTGCTACATACCCAAGAAAAAGGCAGTGTTTCGGGGTTACTTAATAAGTAAACTAAAGTGAAGAAAGTATTCAGAGGGAAAAAAGTAAATTAGGCAGTAATATTTTGGAGATTGTCTATACTTAATTCCACAGAATTCCAAGAGTTTGTCCATGCAAATCCATAGACAGGATTGTAGGACATTCAGGACTTGCAGATGTGTTAGGCACTTTGGACATTTAATTAGGGCATTTAGGAAAGTTAACTCTGCCACTCTTAATTCAGAAGAAACATCTGGGAATCAAAACCAAAATATCTGCATGCTGTTAACTTATGGTTTCTATGTGTGCAGGCACTCGGAGGTGTCCCAGGAAGTCAGCCATTATTGCCTAGCGGGATGGACCCAACACGGCAGCAAGGTGAATGAAATTTGGACCATTCCAACTACTGTCTTCTCAAACTTGAGACTGTCTTTCTATGTTTCAAAATTTACTGCAGCTTTTTACTAATTAAAAAGGAATGATTTGTTAAAGTTGTTTTAAAAGGTGTTTGTGTATTGATTTTTTTTTTTTTTTTAAGTTACATAATTTTATTTGGTGGTTGTGTCTTGCATTTTTTTTTAAGTTACATAATTTTATTTGCAGGGCATCCAAACATGGGTGGGCCGATGCAGAGAATGACTCCTCCAAGAGGAATGGTTCCATTAGGACCACAGGTACCTTCCACAGATGGATGCCCGTGTTTATTGATAGGCCTATACTTACGCTATGTTACCCTGGCTTTTCATCGTTTGAGGATGGCCAGGACTTGTTCTTCTAATCCCATTTGAAAGTAAACTTTCTGTTTTACAAAAAGTAATTGTAAGTTGCAGCTGTACAAAGTCTAAAATGAAAACATCAGTAATTTTAATTAAGATCCGAAATTAAAAGAGGAATCCCTTAATTTGCATATTTCAGAAAAGTTATATTTGCCCTGCAGCCTGTGTCTATTGTAATCAAAGACTGGCAGTTGTAACAGGGATCAAGGATGGAGTAGGTGTGTCCTCATCCTCCCAATCTAATAGATTATACTGTTTAGGAGGAAAGGATTAATATTTCTAACTTATCAAACTCTTTGTACCAAAAATAACCCCTAAAATTCTGTAAAGTTTTTCTTTCATCCGCTATTGATCTAGATTTTTGGTGAGTACTAGAGAGATTTTAATGTAAATTAAATGCAATTTCTCCCCCTTGCCATCACAAGCATCTCTCTAGCTCTTGTTTTTAAGGAGCAAAGCAAGAATCAGCTTTCTCCATGGTGCTGATCTGGTCATAACTGTTCATAGGCTCTTTCTTCAAAAGTGTGAAAATGGTTGTGGATATTTGTCAGTATTACATTTCAGCAGTAAACTAAGCTAGAAAACAAATTAATTCTGATGCATATCTGAAATAGGAGTCCAAAAGATTACTCTGTATTTATCAGTGCTTTCAGTGAGAGAAAATTTAGGTGGTGGTGTTTCAAACTGGTCTTGCCAGTATTTTGTTTTATAGCGTGCTTGTTGTGCCCACACTTCATGTATTTACTTCCCCATTTCAGATAATCTCTGTAGTAACTTCTTTGTTCCTTGGAATAGTAACTGAATTTAAAATGATTAAATAGCTTTGCCTTTCAAATCTGTTCATAACTGTCTTTACAATTTTGGGTCTTCTTGGTTGAAACCAGTTGTGTAGTTCTACACAACATCTGCTGTGTGACCAGCAAACCATTATTAAATACATTTGTTATTTTTCTCTGTAGCATTGAAGTATATTTACCACTTGCTTTTTGGAGGTAGAAAGAGAAGCTTTGCAATGCTGCCATATGAAATTGAACTGATGCTTTATGCAGCACCATTAGTCACACAGCAGGCAAATCTCATGCCAGTTTTTATAAGGATAATTTTTCTATTTTTGCTGTCTCTTAAAAGCCAGTGTTTTTATAAGGCTCTTCATTCTTGTACTGAACATCCTCTTAAAATGGGGAAAAATGTATCTAATCTACACAAAATTTTAAGTTCACAAATCAGTCTTTTCTATAAATGGATCATCATCTATCTTTGTATCTCGCATTTAGCATCTTCTCAGAACACAGTTCTAAAACCAAATTTCATTAATCTTTCCCACCCATTTTTAATGTCCTCTTGCTACAGTGCTCTAAAGTTGACTGAGGTGTGCCCACAGTGGGAGGCCCTGCTGCCTTGCTGCACAGGCAGTCAACTTACAGAACCCTTAATGTGCTGATGCAGAAACTCTTCATGTCCAATATAACAAGTATAACATCCATATGCTTGAAAACTTACATCAATTTTGCATTTTATGATTCAAGATTGTTTAAATAACATGAAGCAAAAAGCAATGGATGGTTGTAAATGCTTGAATCTGTGAAAAGCTTCCAAGAAGTAGGTTCAGGCTTTTTTTAAGCCTTAGTTTTGCTAGATGAATGGGATACTACCTCCAATCTCTGCTACTCCCCCCATCCTTTATATCTGCTGGTGAGCCTCACACATGCTCCCTGATGCTTTGTAGTCAAAAATAATTGGATCATCTCAAATATTTAACAAAAAAATATTGTCTAATCTGTCACATTTTGGCCACCTGATGTTAGGGAGCATTTTTGTGAACAACTTGAGTAGCAGATAAACAGTAGTGGTGGTGACTTTGAGTAAAAAGATGGAAGAAACAAATTGGGGCACTACCTTCTGCAGAGACGATAGCTACAGCTACAGGAACATGTATATTGGTAGCTTTAATGAAAGTTCTCTTACTTTAGGACAAAGGAGTACATTTGATTAGAATTAGCAGTAATTAGAGTTAGAAGTACCTTTGATTAGGGTCCTTGCAGTCCTACAGGTTTCCGTAGAAATCTTTAACCCTGGTCCACACAAATGATTCCAGACTTTAATTAAAGAAGGGAGCTACCAACCAGACCAAATGTAGAGGATGGCTCAGCCCTCCACATCAGTGTGGAAAGATGAAATAAGGCAGATAAGAAACTGCTGTTTTGTTACAGTCAGACTGTGTTCTCTTCCACATCCAGTAGTGCCAACTGGGGATGTTACTGTGCCCAGCTGCTTTGACTACCCACGACTTACTGCCCTATAGTTCTGACAGGAGTTGCTCAGGCAAAATCATCTAGGATAACCTAGGTTAAACAGGAGGTTTGAGTTAATCTGACTGACTTTTGCCTGAGCCTGCACACCAGTCAGTCTACAGGCTGCACACAAAAAGGCAGGAATGGGTAGTGATTGATGACCAGCAGCTGTGGTGTTACCCCGACATCTGTCTGCAGCCTCTGGTTGGCATCTTCTTGCAAACCAGCTATTGATGGAACACTTTAAAGATTGTTAACAATGAAGAAAATTTTAGGTTTCAGGTTTCTGTTGTTACAGCCACAGAACCTCCTCTACACTTATGGGTGAGTTATAGATAACTGGTGTGCCCTGTCAGTCAAGGTATAAACAGCACCAGACGTACACTTCGAATATCACTGTTAGATTTCTCCCATGTATTTGTGACTTCTTGCTGACATGGTTTTGTGAATCAGACCAATATAGAGAGCACTCATAAGCCCAAGTCATATAGTTTAAGCAGTTTGTAGTATACTGTACATGAAATAGAGTCTATTAGTATTATTACTGGAAAACAGACTGCAAAAATTACTTGGATTTTTGTAAAGTAAATTGCTTCTTTGTGTCCTCCTGATTCCAAAATGCTTAGCTGTTCATTTTAGATAATTTACTATTATCCATTCTCTTGAAATATCAGAAGAATATAGCAGGATTAAGACTGATTACAAACTGCATTATGATTTGTGAGATGACATAGACTGTTCTGCTTGTATTCATCTGAATAAAAATAGATGCAATTTCATGTTTCATGTAAATAGTATGGTTGAACTTGTCGTAGTATCAGAGCATGAACTCAGATTTTATAGGCATTGGGCAATTCATTTGTTGGCATTGCTATGACATTCATTATCATATTAAATACTTTTCATATTAGTTACCGTAGACATACTAGAATTGGCTGATTAGAAGAGAAATGTAGTGGTTATGCTGTATGCTATAAAAGTTATATCATATGGTGTAATTTTATACAAACATATATTGATATCCTAAAAAAAAAAATAATTAAAAAATAATTCTATTTACATTCCATGACTTAGAAATCTTAGAATCTAAGTCCAGGTTTCTGATTTTGAATGAGCTCCCTTGGTGTAAAAGTTGAATACATCATAAAACCTGCCCCATGCTGGCAGTTGATTTGACCTCTATATGTGTAAATAATTCTTCCTGAAACAATTGACATTTCAAGTGTTCTTAGTCTATTTCTGTTGTTTGTAGTTCTTTTTCCTTGGGGTTAACAATATTATTTTTTTAAGTCAACAATGGAAACTCCTGAAAGAATTAATTACATTGGCCTATCCATTCAGCAGTTTTGTAGGGATATCATTAACCTGCTGTCCTTTCTTTCCCCCTCCTCTTTGGTTTTGTTTTTTTGTTTTGTGGTAGTCTGACCCTTGGTTATCATTGCAGAACTATGGAGGTGCAATGAGACCCCCACTGAATGCTTTAGGTGGCCCGGGGATGCCTGGAATGAACATGTAAGCACAATAATAAAATCTTATAATATTTAGAAAAATCTTTATTTTGTTGTAGAAGTAACATTTGGGATACATAGACAAGGAGAACATGCTTTAATAAGTAACATGCTTTGGTGAGTAATAACTGCAATTTAAAAAAGTGAAGTCACAGCAGTTTCCTTCTTCTGCATGCATCTCTTCCAGGTGCCTTTGCTGTCCCTACAGTCTGTACAAATACTCAGTTTCTTTCACAGGTCAAAGTTCAAATACTGGGAATATTTTGTCAGTATAGTCACCAATGTATCCTTGTATGCTTTTTTTAAACAAAAATTACATTATTTACATTTATGTTTTTACCTTTCTGATTCAATATTTTTTAAAGAATGGTACAAGTATGATTCTTTTTTGCAAAATAAAAAGGTGCTTAATGTTAGCAAAATAAAAACTTTGTCTAGAACTACTTATAAAAAGGGCATATTTGGAAGAAGAAGTGTGGATGATTCTCTCTCTGTTGCTGTTTTTATTTCCATAATTACATTTATTTCCACTCTAAGCAGATAGAAGAGTGTTACAGATATGAGTGTGTTTCTATGTACTTCTGGGACTGGATCATTATTTGATAAAAACTGATGAAGACTGACTTCAGTTAGGCTATACTGATTTATTCCATTATTCATGGAAGTGTATTATGTCTTTTATACCTGTAGAAAACCCTCATTTCTAAGTGTGTGGAAGAACTTCAGATGTAAAATTGCATCTAGAGTAGACTAGATTTAAGCTGAGGACATCTTCTGCGCTTTAGATAAATATTTTGCATGCTTGGAGTTGCTTGCATAATTAGCAAGCCTGGAAAAAAAAATAAGATGCTCCTTGTATTATTTAGATTTCTCTATTAGGAGATTTACAAATTGTAAGGGACTGCTATAGTTACCCATAGCATACCACAGACCAAAGACGATCAAGTAATTCTTGTATCATGGGCCTGCCTCTACTGAAATTGGTACATTTTTTCATAACCAGTGTTTTTCAGACCCTGAGGTGGTCACAGAAGGCAGCATGGTGGTCCACCAATCAAGACAATAGCATGATTTTATAGCCTAAAGCAGACAACATGTTCTTTTCTTACTCCTTTTACACCTTTGTCTTTCAAGAATGAGTTTTCAGTAGATTGACAGAGAAAACACAGTGAAGATTTATATATGCTTGTTACCATTCTATCATAGATACCCAGACATACTTTGAATTCTTGAAGCAAATAAAATAAAATGTAAAGTTGGGTATCTAGCATAGACATCTTATATTGGGCTCAAAGACAATTCTAGGAGCTTTCCCAAGGGCAGGCATTTCTTCTTTTAAATAAAGTAGATGTAGAAAAAATATTTGGATATTTGAAATTCAGTTTGGGTATAATATAAGCACTACAGAGATTGTCCTCAGGAGGAAATTGAATTATAAGAAAAGAAAATTAACTTTCTAAAATAAAATGTTGTAGAAGTAAAATTGAGGCTAGATAAGATATTTTGAGGCTACTTATCCACATAATTGAGAGTTTGCTTAGGAAAAATAAGAAAACAGTTTCCTGGATGACAAAAAGAACTCCTGGTCTGCCAGAAAGAAATAAGACGGGTTGAAATACTAACATTTCCATATTACAGCATTTAATAAGTGCATTTCATCTTTTGTTGTTGAGCCAGTAGACATACCTAGATCATGTTCGTTTAATTCACTGATGTGCGAATTAAATTTACCTCTAAACTTGTATGTCCTCTTGGAGGGAACACTATGAATTGGAGTCCTTTACTTGGGAAATTCATGGACTTTAATACAAGTGCGAGTATTGCAGTATTATGCTGCAGCATATCCTGGCCTGTGTTACTTGCTGAATGGCAGACCTTTGTAAGGAGCTCCATTATTGCATGCCTGACTACATGAATAATTTTTTTACCATCAAACTGAGTAATTTTTTTCCTCTGTCAAATGGAGTGACATTTACCAATCAAAATGAAAACAAAGAGGTTACTATGGTCTGGATTTCTTATAATTGTATTTCCAGGACATCAGGGGTTTTTTCTTACTGTAAAATTACTGCTGTCAACATTGTCCTTACACAGAAATCTTAGCGAAGGCTCATGTTCTGGTCAGTCCGGCATTCAGGATCAGTCAGAGTTCATCCAAGGATAACCTGTGGGTGATGGCAATAGATAGACACAGCTGTGCTAAATATTTTCTTTGTATTATCCCTTAGAATATTTCCAATGCGCAATGCTTAGAAATAACAGTGTAAGTCATTTAGTGTAATTACAGGAAACAGGATAACTATACATAAGGTCGTTGCCTTATAGTAACATACACTTGTCTTTACATAGCCATATCTTTTTCTTACATGAAAATGTTTCAGTGTTCAGTATTTTGGATTTTTGTCAATGTTAAAATATAAAAATATGTACTGTACAAAAACAGTTGTGATTTAAAATACAGCTTTTTCTCCTCTGGAAGCACGAAAGGAAGCTGCTTTGGTTAAGAACAGAATATCTGACAAGTGCAATTTTACATTTTTCTGGTTGAAAATGTGTCCTTCATTGTCAAAAATGGCAACAACTAGCTTGTGAGCTCATAGGCAGTATTTCAGTCTAGGAGCATATATTGCACAAAAGCAGTACTGCAACATAATTGCTTGATCTGTCATAACTAATGCCCATCAGATTACTGTTTGAAACAGCTGATAGACATCCTATGTTCTTCTACAGAATAACTTTATCTATAAGGTTTTAAGTTGAAACTCAGTGTAGCCATTTTTAGTTAAGATTTTATTTCTTTGTGGGAAAATGCCCTCTCTGATGCAAATTAACAAATTTCAGGGAGCAGTGTTAGATTTCACTGGCACTTTTTAATGGCCTGTGTGACCAGCAGTGCTGTCTCAAGCGCTAAGAATATCTCTGTCATACCTGAAAAGAAAAAAAAGTGATTTTGTTTTTTAACTTCAATTCACAAATTTGATTCAATTTCCTAACTGAATATATTTGTCCCTTGGGAAACTGAAATTTTAGACTTTATTTTTTCGTACTTGGATCAATGCTGTAGGACTAACTTTAAGGATAAAATGAAATTTTATAAATAAAAAGTGATAGATACTTAATAAATTACTCTATTTTGGTACTGATACATTCATAAATAATGTTTTAGGACTCTTGTTGATGCTTACAAATTAAGCATTCAATAAAGGGGAAAAAAAAATCTGCTTTCATTGCATTGAAAAAAATCACAGGTAGCTTTTTTTAAATGTGTATTTTATAAGCTAAGTAAAAAATTTGGTCTCAGCAAAATACCATATGGCTTTCCAGCAGAATGTGCTACACTGTTTTCTAAGTCTATACTTAGAGCTGTCCATGGTTTCCAGTAAATTTGCAAATTCCAACAGCTTTTTAGATGAAAAGGTGAGTTTGCCAGTCTCCTTGTAAGGCCTCTCTGAATTGCCGTGTTGCTGTGGCTTAACCCAATGATGTATCTGAGTTGGCTTTTTAAATCTCTGTGGTTCAGAGTAATCTGCAGTGTTGTCACAGCTGTTTTCCATTTGATGCTTTTCACTAGACATATTTGTGTTACTTAATGTCACATAAACAAGTGCAGGGTTTTGGGGTAAAAACAGACTTCCAGTGTTGTTACAAATATTCCCATTGTCTCTGAAAAGAAGGATCCAATAAATTAGGTAAGGCACATAGAAAAAAGAAAAACCTTTAGGGAAAAAAGAAAAAGAAGAAAAGAACACCTTATATTTCACCTTGTAATCCTTAGCAAAGGAAAAATTGCTGAGTATTTGGGCTGAGGAGCATGTGTACTGTGATTCACTTTCCTTGCTTTGCCTCTCCTCCTTCCAGTGAATAAGGCAGAAAAGACCCTCACCTGCATTCCTGTGTTCCAACCTTCAAAAAATAATACAAGCAATTGATTGTCTGAGCTAATTTCTTTATAGTTTCATCAGCAATGTAATTAAAAAAAAAAAAGATTCAGTATTAAATCCCATGGACAACATATATACTTAGTAGTTTTTAGTTTTGCAAGACTTTAAAATAGATAGAAAACTTCCTGAACTCATTAATAAAGCCTGCTTTCCTCTCTGTATTTAAATCACTTCCCCATGTCTCGAAAGCTGTGGTGGCTGATGCTGCTTTTCTAAAGGTAATGAGGCCAAAATGCCTCATTTAAAATTTGAAAGTTTTGTCACCTGCTCTGCCTCTCAGTTGTCAGAGCCTTCAAAAAGTGATTTCATCTTATTTATAAATAACTCAGAGTTCTTAATGCTCTCAGGAATAATTATCGTTAGGGATGTTATGACTGTAAACATGGAGATTTTACCTCCCATATGGCTTAGTTCCCTCAGGACTGTTAAAGGACAAAGCCCAACCACCCAGCTATTTTTCTGAGCTCAGCTCAGAGTAAGACAATAACAGCAAGAGCTGTGAGAAAAACATGCTCTATCTGGACCAGTTTTCGTTTTTCCTTTGCCCTTTCTCTTCTGCTTTTAGTACCCTCTTGGAGGTACATCTCGGAGGAGATGTCTCCTTGGACTTGGCCTTATTAGACAGATCTTCTGCCTGTGAAACACTCTGGTCCCTCCTGCTGGGCAGCTGCCACTTAATTCATGCATACACCGTTTGGGCCACGTGTAACCAGAATGTCTGAAATATTTGAAATTTCCATTTTGCCTGCTGTATGATAAATTCCGTGTTTCTGTGACTTCTGTGGAGATAATGTAGCCTTAGTCAAGTAGCAGACTGTTTTTAAATACATATCTAAACATGTGTTTAAAGTGCATGTATAAAATGGCATGTTTTCAATTTTCAATACATGGGATTTATTATTGTTATAGTTGTTATTATTACCAGATACAGGTTGTAGCAACATATTTTCTGTGGCTTGTTTTTTTTTTAAAAAAAACAGGTTTTCCCAAAACATTTGTAAGGTACTAGCATCATCACTAATGCAACCTTACTATACTTGCAGTATTCTAGATCCATACTCAATAAATACATGCAACCTCATTTCTTCAGGAAAGTACTTAATTACATGAGCAAGAGTACTGTTTCAATGACTGAAATTACACTTACATTTTGGTACTTTTCTGCCTTTATCTGTACTGTAAGAAGACTTTCATGGAATGTGTGATACTTCCTTCAAATATTTTGAAAATAGGTTAACAGAGTATAAGAAAAAACACTCCTTATGGGAACTTAAAAGAACTTGAGAAGTTGTTTTTTAGTCTTTGGAAAACTTCTGTGCCACATTAAAATGCATCTATGTCATACAGAGTTGAATTCTCCATGAACAGAAGGAAAACACTTTAAGAGACACAAATTTGCAGTGTCTTCCAAATTGTTCCATTGAGAGTATAAAAGGGGATTGTCTGGAACTTGCTAAATGTGCAAGTGTTTGGGACCAATGCAAAACTGCCGTCTCCACTGCAGCCTCTGGCAGTGTTGCTACTGGGGAAGGACTCCTTAGGGTTCCGTTCTGCCAGGTCCTGTCCTGCGGAGTACATGAATGGTGCATGTCTTAAATGTGAGTGGCAGGCTTGTTATTGTAAATAAATTATTTTATATTTAATAATACTTTAATCAGCTCATAAATGGATTAAATTATAATGGTAGTACAATAATCAGCATTTTGGTATTGAATTATCACTTGGTGTAGTTTTGGTTTCTAAACACACTTTAATTTGAAAAAAGCCATCTCCTTCCTTACCCTAGAAACAGATTATTTTAATTTGCTTCTTCAGAGCTGGTCAGAAGACGGCGATTGTTCTGTGTCTCATCTTTCATCTTCTATTACAGGGGTCCTGGGGGTGGTAGACCTTGGCCAAACCCAACCAGTGCCAATTCTGTAAGTAAATATTTAAAATATATTAGACATCATCTTATATTTAGGGGAATATTTCTCATCAGTACACCAGGAAAAAAAATCCACTTCATTCAACAAATAGAGTACTGCATGCTTTGTATTTTTCCATGTAACCCTAATGCAGAGCAGGTACAGTGAGGAGCACATTTGAACTGAGAGCTCATTGACCTGTAAATATCCAGCTTTGTTCATCATCACACAACAGCTCTGCATCTTTACATCAGTTACAGTACTTCCATAATACAAAGGTTATCCTGGAGTATATTTAAGATATGTTTTAGCTTCCTTTAGTGCAAGTAAGATGAGTTAGGTCAACATTATCTGGCCAGCAAGCTCTGCAGAAATCACAGCTTGTGAAGATACAGCTCAGTGTGTGCTCACATATTTTACGTAAGAAAAGCCCATTTACTGCTCTTAACTAGGGAATATGGAATCATAGAGCCATTGTTTGCACAAGACATCAGCCATTTTTACATGCTTTTTGTAAAAAGCAGTGCACTCTATTGAATTTCATTGCAACAACTACAAAATGAGGTAGTCTAATAGCAGCTTGAAGGAGGAGGTCAGTGAGGCATCCCACATGAACAACAGTGTCTGCTATTTCTTCAGAAAACACGAAGGTAAAGTTTTAATTTTCATTCAGTGATCATACGTCATTAGCATAAAAATCTGTCCCTTTTTAGCACTTGAAGTTGTATAAGATGGGTCTGGTGTAGCAGACTAGCCTGGTTCTTCCTGTTGTTCTCAATTTTGATATTTTAATTCTACTAATGAAATGACAGTCGTGGGAAAAAAAGAGCTGAAACTCTTCCCCGGTTTTCTTTTGTATGTATTCAACTAAAATGTTGAATGGATGTTAGGATGTTGTTCAGCTGACAGTTTAAATATTTTGTTTCTATTAACTTAATTGAGAGGTCCAGTATTAGAGGTGTTTGTAAAACTTAGTTGGCTGACAAGTTGTCCACAATCATGTAAGGTGCTTATGCTACAAAATAAGTTTGTATTTTGTCAGTACAGTGACTTAACTCTTACTGCATCCTCCTATAGTAGCATTGGTCTATGCTTCTTTCTTAAAGAGAGTAATTGCAAAGACTATCATGAAGAAGCAAACAGGATTATTCATAGGCAACTGGAAATTGAAATAAACACTGTCCTTTTAAAAAAATAAGAATAATACAAATAAATAAAATTAGTGTCTTCTAGGGTGAAAGATACAAGACAGTTGCTTTTCCATTTATGGTCAAGATTTTAATCAATATTAAACATATATAATAACATACAAATTCACTCTATGCTTGAGATTACTCTGAAGTCCTACCAACTTAAATGCAAGTATGTGCTCCTTAAGTTTATAAACCTTTAAGCATATTACCTTAATAATCTAATAGCTTAGCAGTTTACTATAGACTGCAGATCTTTACAGATCTGTTGTGGCTCCCGCAATAAAAATAAGAAGGCTCGTGTTGTAGATGCAAGAACTGGATTGGTACTAGACCTTGTAACTTGGTGTCTTAAAAAAGTGGTGCTGGCTGTTAAAAATGCATGCCTCACTTATGAAACAATAGAGAGCAGATATCAGACCTCAGCCTACAGACATTTAAATGTGTGAATTATGTTACTCATATTAATTTTGTTAGAATAGCTACCAGGTCATGGTAATCTTAAATGGAAATTTTTTTACTGGAAATACTGGGTGTTAAGTTTGATTTGTGTCTGTGTTGCTAGTTTTGGACTTGAGCATACTTGCAATGACAAGTTGTTGAAAAGAAGAGGTGTTTGTTTTGACAACAATGGCATTTTTCCATAATCCTTAACTGTGTCTTTGAAATAAATTAAGCAAATAAGTGTTAACCTACAGCTGTGCATAAATGTATGTATGGACTCTGTCTCACTGCAGGAGAAATTACTGTTTTGTTTCTGTTGATGTTACAGATACCTTATTCTTCAGCGTCTCCTGGGAACTACGTAGTAAGTACACTTGTGTGTATTTGCTTATTAGAATAGATGTTACATTTTATAGGCAAAGAAATAGCTGTCCAGATGTTAAGAAAGAACCCTTGTGTATTGGTTGAGAACTGAACATCTGATCTGCACTTAGGTTTTTTTCTGTTATCTATGGTGCATATGTTGATGTTCATTACTAGAATCATTATCGGTCTGGTCAAAATTGCCCTGAGTGCTGTTTTATTTCAGCAAACATTTATATAACCAATACAATATATTGTCTTTGGTGATAAAGGGAAAAAAAACACAATATTGTGTAGGAGTTTCTGAACTTCTTAAAAAAAAAAGCATTTGAAGAATTAGAACAAGATATATACAAATGGGTCCTTATAGCTAGCATTTTAAGGGAAATTTTTATTATTTTAATTACCTTCTGAAGCCTTGAAAATTTTTTTTTTCTCCATAGTCTATTATGTCTTCATTTCACAGATATTGTCTTTACTTATTATGGATTAGCTGGTATCATTGTATTTTATTTGTCTGTGCTTTAGAATGAAATAGTTAAAACTTTGTAATAGGCCCAGCATTGAGTTGTCATTCAAAAGAACACAAAATGCTAGCTCTCTCTGGTATTTAACAAATACACTTTACTTATCAACAAAATGGTTTTTGTTAGAGCATATACTGTTGGTTTTTGTCTCTATCCTGAGACGTTAACTTTGTTTATCCTTTTAAGCTCGTTATTGTTTTTGTTACTGTTGTACTTGGATTATTTGTGTTTCTGATGTACCCTTCTAAGGCATAACGTTACATCTGGTTTTATTACATGCTTAGTACTGGTGTCACAGTGTAACAATAAAAGAATTATATAACTTTATTTATTTATTTATTTATTCATTTATTTATTTATTTATTTTCCAAATTTCTGTTGGTCAGTCAGGTTTCAGTAGACCTTTCTTCTGGTATTTCATGTTTTGTCACCTGAAGATTAGACAGCTGCAGGGCATTGGCTTTAACCAGCATAAAACCTCAGGCTGTTTCAGAACGTGGATATAGCAGGTGCTTCACCATAAGGACAATCTACTGGTATTTTTTCGTCTGTTTGTGCTGCTTATAGATTTCTCTTACTTTCAGTCTCCCTAAAAAGAGGTGATCCCGCAGAGCTAAAGCTGAAGGATGAATTCAAGGATGAGCTCATTTTGTTTAGATAAAAGCAATTTATTTTATCCTTTATTTAGCCAATTAACTATGAAGAAGTTTATGATTCTCATAAGTGTCCATAACTGTAGTACTCATTTTTCCATGTTTAGTGGAAACAGTCCAAATCTGCTGATCTCCAGTTCTTTTAATGCAGAACTTCATAAATTTGTCCTTACAGGGAAAAGGTTTTGTTGGTTTTGCCCTAGACATTAATGATAATTTATTGTTGCAGGTTTTGAAGATTTTTTTGAGTATTTGACTTCATATTCTTGGGGTTTTTTAAATATGAAGTCCTGAAAAACTAGGAAAGAACATACTATAGAAAATTACTTTAAAGAAGCAAGGAAAATGCAGGTTGTAGTAGTGGACCTTGTTGGTGTAGTCACATCAAGCGAAAGGTCAGCTGGGATAATGACTTGGACAAAAGAGGACATCACTGTGTTTCAGTGTATAGATGGAGGAGGAGTAAGAGTAAAGAGGTGGTTTTATCTCTTTCAGTGACAATGGCGAGACTGATGCTGGAATGTTGCATCTAATTGGCAACATTGAAGGGAAATAGCATGATATGATAGAATAAGATAAGATGCAAGAAGGAGACGCACAAAAGATTAAAGTACTGGAGAAAATGCCTGAGCCTCTGATCAGATGTGCTCTGTGAACTCCAGCTATGCCAGTGTGAAGCCTTACTGCCTGTTTCCTTGTTTGTACTCTTCTCCTGAAGGTTACCACTGGAGTTCCTGGACAAGTGATCCTCTTTGTCCAAAACAACTTAAGTTGATTAGAATCATAGAATTGTTTTGGTTGGAAAAGACCTTCAACGTCATCAAGTCCAACCAAAAACCTGACACTGCCAAGTCCACCTCTAAACCATGTCCCTAAGCACCTTGTCTACCCACCTTTTAAACACCCCCATGGGTGGTGACTCCACCACTTCCCTGGGCAGCCTGTTCCAATGCTTGGCAAACCTTTTGGTGAAGAAATTTTTCCTAATATCCAAACTAAACCTTCCCTGGCACAAACTGAAGCCTTTTCCTCTTGTCCTGTTGCTTGTTACTTGGGAGAAGAGACTGAGACCCATTCTCTTTTCAGGTAGCTGTAGAGAGCAATAAGGTCTCCCCTCATCCTCCCTTTCTCCAGACTAAACAACCCAGTTCCCTCAACTGCTCCTCATAAGACTTGTTCTCCAGACCCTTCACCAGCTTCGTTGCTCTTCTTTGGACGTGTTCCAGCACTTCCATGTCTTTCTTGTAGTGGCAATTGAAGGATTTAAAGAACCAGGTCCTTGCTGAAGCACTTCAGTTGACCCAAAATAGGTGGAGGGACACTCACAGAGGATGCTCCAAGCAGAGCTGAGGCTGCTGCTAGCAGAGGATAGCGGTGAAGCAGCTGAGGTGGGCCAAGGGTTGAAATCTTCTGAGAGCATAAATGCTAGCTCAGTGCATGTCCTGTCTGATGCTAAGAGAGTATTCTTGCTTCAGAAAAGTCCACCACATTTTGGAGGAGGAACGCATGAACTCCATCTGTACAAGCAACTAAATGAGCAAAACTGGAGGTCCTAGCTTCCGAGAGAGCAAGCGTTTGGAGACAGGGTGTGGGCTGGAGAGGTCTTAAATCGGCTTGTGAGCCAAAGAATTTGTCATCTGGAAGATGACACTTTTGAGAGCTGAATCTGGTTAATTTATCAGGCAGTATTTGGGAAATAATTCCATTACATATTAATAAATTCTCAGAGTGAAAATAGTCGATACTAAGAAGCTTTCTAAGAGAAGAGAATAGACAAAACTATGACAGTAAATGCAAATTTAAAATTTGATGCAAAAGTTAGTAGTGAAGATAAGTAACTTTTCTAATAATAGTGGTTTCTACACCTCTTTATGTGATGCTGAAAAATATATGTTAACCTAAAAAAAAAATCAAGCTACTGAGCTTGGTGCACAATTACATGGATAAAAAGTCACAGCCTGTCGTACCTGGAGGGTCATGTATGTGATGCAAAGGCCGTTCTGAGTTTGCTGCTGTAGCTCTGCAGCAGCACTGAGGGTTCTCGTCGCTGAATGAGCCTTTCAGACAGTTTTAGCAAGCCTGATCCCAATACGTTCATTTCTGATTCAGTTGTAATTTTGGAGGGGAAAAACATTATGTAGCTGCTGGCAGTATGAAATAAAGCAGTGGTTAGGCCTTGAGTTTTATAAGTCGATCTGTGAGTTCCATGGTGGAGCGAGTCTTTGTTCTAGCACAATTTATACAAGATAAAAAGATTCGCAGTGACCTGGCTTCACAAGCAAGGGGAAGCACAAGATAAAGAACTGGTAGGTGGGGTTACCTATAAGGACATAAGGGTATCTACATGTTGACTGACTGCAGGGATGTGTGGCTGCTTCTGCGTAAAAGATTCCTGTTTCATCTACAATTAACTGCAGGCTGATGACTGGCTGGTAGTCAGAGATGCTTTCCCCTGCGAGTATTTCACTTGTACAGACCTGCAGAGGAGCAGTATCAGTCAGGAAGCTGATACGTTACTGAGTTTGATTGTCTGAAAATAGTGTTTGTTAGTATATTATTGGTAAATGTTTTGTAAATAAATGTTACTTTAAGTAGGCCTTTGAGAAACAGTGTCTATGGCTTTAAATCCAAGACTTCTCTGCCTCCTTCCAAAATATCTCTGTGAATTACAAATCTCAGCAATGTCCTTGTAAACAGACAGGAACAACCAAACCTTTATGGTCAGTGCTACTGAAAAAATGTTCCTGTCTGAAACAGCTTATCTGCTGTTTTAAAATATAACAAAAGAGATTAAAATATAATGAGTCATATGGCAATGAAAATAATCATCTGTTGTTAGCAAGCTGTGTATTTTTAATTACAGAAAGTCAATACTTACTGACTTTTATTGACACAGACATTTTTACCAAACTGGAAGTTGGTAGCTTTTCATATTACTTAAAAATATTAGTGCATCTGCAAACATAAGAAGCAAGAAGTTACGGTTCTGTTCTTACTAAACAATTTGGATGTTTAGAATAAAATTATTGGAGAAATTTTTAAAGAACTTTAAAAAGCTTGTTTAGCATCCAGAGCCATTTGTGTACAGTACTTATTCATAAACAGATTTGCAACATAGAAATACTGAAACTTAAGAAAATAGATGTTCCTTGAAGAGGGTTTTTTTACTGTTTTTTTAATATTTTATTTAGGAGTCTAGGCAACCGATATGACTGTACCCATCATTATCCTGGCTCTTTTAATCCATTTGTAATTAATTTGAGAAGAAATTATGTATACAGATGTTATTTTTAAAAATTATAAGATACAGTACAGACACAATTAAGATGCCTATTACATCGAGATACCAAGTCTACCTGAAAAAGAAAGCTTTCTTAAGGTAATTAGGCTTTTCTGTCCCCATAGGACACCCCCTTGTTTTGTGCTTAGCAAATGCTGGTTACTCAGCCATTGGCTGTGTACAGAGTACAACAAAACAGAAATGCCAGGTGAAAAAACAGTGGCCATAAAAGTAGGTTGAGTGAGTTAAATATAATTATCTTAGACTCCGCTCCAAGTATTTATCTTGTCTGACTCATAGCATGACACAGAGTTCTTGACTGTTGGATATTCTCGGGTCTGTATACCTACACACTTCAGAAGTGTGTGCCAGAGCTTACTGACCAATTACTTTGTCTTACTTGGTGACTAGCTGTTGCACTAGTTTATCAGAAAATGTGCGTGTTTTTATCAGAGTAACTCACAGTATTTATGGTACTTTTTCATTTGTACTGTGTTCATTTTTACTGTAATATTTTTTTCCTTTCATGCTAACTGATATTTTCTACTCTCCCTAGGGTCCTCCAGGAGGTGGAGGGCCACCAGGAACACCTATCATGCCTAGTCCTGCAGGTATTGAAATATACTCAGAAATAAGAAAATATCATTATAAGGGATTTCAGAAAGTACACAAAATATTTTTCAGACTTTGATTTTTATAAAGAACCAGTTAATGATAAATTACTGATTTTATGCTTTCTATATCAGTTTTTTTCCCATGCTTTCACTCTCTCTCCCTGCTATGTTACACAGATATAAAGCATTGTATCTCTGAAGTTCAGAACAATTTCTTTCTCTGGCTTTTGAGCCCATCTTCTCTTGCACAATTTCAGCAATAGCAAGTTAAAAATGAAAGAAGACAGAGTCGTTATTTGATTTGGCTAATGTTCTTTGGGAGAATTCCTTGGAAATCAGGAGATTCCTGACTCTGAGGAAACTTGCCCTGTAGTATCGTATGGGATAGACCTGACCAACAGATGGGTCTTGAGTGACGTGCTGGGCAGGTTGCTCTCTTGTGTCTTGCAATGAAGGAGTAAAGCCCCAGAGGAGCCATCACCATGTCTTACCAGTGACCTGTTGCCAGAACTCGAACTGCCCCATTGTTTCCCTAAATAAGTAATATAGTCTGTATCTTGCAACTTGGACTGCATGGAGATTTTGGCCATGCAAAAGACTGACCACATTCCCACTAAGATTTGAGGAAACAAGGAGGAGGATGGGAGGATTTGGGATGGCTACCTAGCGTCCCAAGACTTAAAGATAATCAACTAGATGCAAATATTTTCTTCCATTGATATTCTGCAAAGATTCTGATATGAAGGTGGAACTACAGGGTGTGGAGGATGCTGTCCTCCTCCATGGACATAATCCAAAATTTGCTAAAATGAAATTGATTGTATCTTGTGTAACCCAGGATTCAATAGCTACTCCTTTTGGCCAGTATCTGCCTTTGTAACTCACTTTCACCAGCTAAGAGGGACCCATTTACCTCAGTGATGTTACAGCATCCTCTGTCCTTATGCCTTACATGTTCTCGCTGTTCTCTACAGCACAACAGGGTAGGGAAGTTTCTTAAGTGGCTATGAAAGCTTCTTGCACCAATATAGTATCTTCATTAAATACAATTCCAGGGTTTAAAAAAAAGTCAACCTAAGATAAAGCATAGGACTTCCTTGTTCACATAATTAGTGAGATAGATAGATAATTAGTACAAGCTGGCATTTAAAAGTTAGAATCTCTTTTAACATAAAACAATTTTACAGACAGTCTGCACTTTTAGAAACGGGCAGGACTGTAGTTATGGCACACGCTGGGCTGTCTGTGTGCAGCTGAAATAAAGCATCTGCTGACAGTTGTTCCCATTTTCAGGTAGGAACTCAAAGATGTTTTGAGGGTCTGTTTTCCAAAGAATGAAACCAGTTAGAAATTGGCTCCTTGAGAATTTTGCAAAGGTATTTACTTGCCTCTGAGACAAGCCATCTCTGAGGGTTCACATCGCCCAACTAGCCCGTATGTATTTTCACATCAGCCAGCAGAACATGGGAAGAGCCAGGGATGAGTGTTGCAAAAGAATCTGATGGTTGAAGAACTTGTTGCCTACCTCATTAAACATTAAAAATTACTTTTTATGCCCTAATTTTACTTTTATAACTTCAGGATAAAAGCTTTTAGTTCCCCCTCTTCTTCAAAGAGCAAATTTGAATGTGGTGGTGATTGAGAGTGCTCTGCATATAATGGAATTATTTACTCACAAAGGTTAACTGATGCTTAGAAAACTGTCTCAGAAAGATTAAAAAATAAACAAAGATCTTGATTTTAACTGCCCAGTGTACGTACAAATACATTCTTGTGTCAGGTCAGGCCACATTCCCAGTTCCAATGCATTTCAGTCTGATCTTGGCTTTCTTGCTGTCACTACCTCTGACTCCAACGTCCTCCATCACCTTGTCATGAAAAAGGCATTACAGCTCAGCAGTGGTTTTTACATGTGTTGTTAATCTAACTATTCTGGTTCAAAGGGATGGAATGGTCTCTTGGAGGAGCGAGGTACAGAGGACTAAGCAGTCTCTTTTAGTTTTGCAGATACTATGGAGGTACTGAGTTTCCAGAGTTGACAGTGTTTTTCTAAATCATGCCTGTCCCCTTAGGGGTATATTTAGACTTCCCTTAGGTCATTCTCAGTAAACTCTTTTGTTACACGACCTATGTCTTGTCAAGTTCCCTTGGGAAACGTTTTCTCTTTATTTATCTACATTCTGCTGCATTTTTTGCCTTCTGTTTCTTACAGATATTGATGAAGGGTGTCAAGACTTCATGTGTGTTAGCAGTGGGGATTCGTATCTACTAATGTTTCTTAGGCATTGGTTTCTTAAATGCAACCAGAAGAGTTATGTGTGTTGTCTTCTATGAGTCTTGTCAATTAAATCCTGCATTTCAACTCCGGAGGTAGTCCACCTGAAAGTTCATGTACATTGATTGGAGGAAGAGGGCTGAGATGCAATATAGCTGTGTCAAGGTCTGGCAAGGCCAAGTGAAGCTCTTGGCAGAACTTTAACAGGCTTAGACACCATGCTCTGCCAGGAAGGTTTCATTGGTTTTGGACTCAGGGGTTTTTTTAAGCATTGCACCACACTGTGCGATGAAGATCCATCAGTTAAAGCTCTCTTCAGAGCCAGGATCTTTGCAGTGTTCCACTGAATAGTTACATATATCCAAAATCAAAGACTGACGTGAGTGAGAATAAAAAATTTCATTCACTGTACTAACTTGCAGCCTGTAAAATGAGAAGCTATTTATCATTTATTACAGATGGAGAACAAATTACAGGAAGTATTGATAAGAAAGAAATGCCTGTTTTATAGAGAGTATTGAAGATGAATAAGGTAATTCAGAACTCCAGGAAAAAGGGTTTATGGAATTAAATAGTTATAGATACTTGGTGATTTATAAACCTTTTAACAGTCATGCATAAAACTAGAGACTAGAAGTAGTCACTTAGGGACCATTGCAATTACTCCTTTTCATAGCTCTGTTGTGTGGTAGCAGTAGATAGAAAGGGAATGAAGTCTCCCATTATATTACCACTGTGTATCGGTGATTCAGGCACAGAAATAATATGAACAAAATGACAGGAAATGTATTGGGTGAGTAGTTCTGTTTAAAGGTGTATATATTAGCACTTAAAATAATATCTTATTACAGATTCAACCAACTCTGGAGACAACATGTACACTTTAATGAATGCAGTACCACCTGGACCCAACAGACCTAATGTAAATATAAATCTAGTTATATACTTCTTTGAATACAACTTTTTTTAGTGCAAACACTATGTTTCCATCACATATCATTAATAATAAGTTTTCCATTTTTATGGGTGACACTTCAGTGGCTTCCCCCCCACCATCTACTTTTTAATGTTTTCCAAATCAATCATGCCAATATATGTTAAATAATGATTGGGGCATATTTTTCTACATAGAAGAGTCCTTAGAAGCTTTTGCATGTGGATCTTGGGGACAACTTAGTTTGTCACACTGTAGTGCAATAGACTTCTCTGTGACAGGACATTGTCCTAGCAGCTGCCACTAAGCATTAGTTTCTCCAGGATTCAAACTTTTGTTATAAAAATATCTACCCCTGAAAAGGGAGGATAAAATTGCTGAAAATCACCCAGTATTATCTTGTCCTGCCATTCTGTAAAAAAGGATAATATTAATACCTCTAAGAAGAAGCAGACTTCCCTGTCTATCTAAATGGGATGTTAAGAATGAAACCTATTTATAATATTTAAGTGTCTGCCTAATGAACTAGTTAACTAGTGACTGTTTTAGCCTAAAATTCACCAGTTCTAGAACTGACAAAAATCCTAGGTAGAACTTACATCTTCTCTGATCTTTCTCTATGCCTTCAGTTTTATTGTATTTCATTACAACCATGTTTCATTTATTTACAATTCATATTATGAGGCTTTTGAAAAAAAGGCCAGTAGAACTCAAATATACAGATGTTTACATATTGCTAAATCATTACACAGTGAATTAAAAAAAAAAAATTCTATAATGTTAATGCCTTCCAGTTTTTGAAGAACTGAATTTAAGGTTAATATCTGAAATTGGACAGAAACTGCAAAGGTAATGTGGAGTAGTCCAACTGCCAATATGGATAGGATGGGGTTTGGAAGCTGTTAATCACTTTCTCATTGAAGAGAATGGTAAAATTCCCTGTAACTTCAATGGGAGTAGAACTAGGTCAGCACTAGCAGGCTTGAAAGTCATACACAAAGTGTTGAAGTGAATAATCAATTTTTCCAAAGTTGTATTTCAGCCTACAAAGGTGAGAGTCTGCAAAAATCATGAAGGTAGCATTGGAAAAGGTGAACAAAAGCAGTGATGTTTTTACAGTCTTCACATGAAGGACTTTCACGAGACTGTGCGTTTTTCCTTTTTTTTTTTTTTTGTCTCCCTGAGGAATATTTTCTTTTTATCAGATTATCTAAAAAATTTGTACAGTAATACCAGTTTTTAATGTCTGATCCTTTTGTAGTTTCCAATGGGGCCAGGGTCAGATGGACCTATGAGTGGACTGGGTGGAATGGATTCACATCATATGAATGGATCATTAGGTAATGATAGTAAATATTATGAACATTGTGAATTTTCAATTACTAGTGCTGTTTTCTCTGATTAGTCTCTGAGTTGTGTGGAAGACTGTGTAAAAATCTTTTAAAAACTGAAAAAGCTGTGTTTGCATCAATAAGTATTAAGATACTTTTTAAGCGTATATATACATAGTGCACCTCTGGAAGAAAAAGACTGTATTTTATTTTTACAAGAGAGTATAGTTTTAATCCAATTGATGAAAAACCATTCTAATGTAGAGGTGAAGATTTAAGAATCATTTTTATTTAACTCTCTTCCTCTTTCAAAATCTTGGGAAGGTGTCATTGTGACATGCTGGTGCATGTTCTTATCAATTACCTGGAAGTAAGTTATTGCATATATTGATGTATGTGTTAAACTGTTTTTATCCCAACATTTTTATATCCTCATTTGTTCTATAATTAGCCATATTTCTGTCAAGTATGACTACTGTTACTCCATCCCCATTAGCAGCTTCAGACAGGTGCCAATTCTAATGCACCCAAAAGAACATGAATTCTTGTCAGGGCATGCAGAGGCAGGAGGAAAGAGTGTACTGTTTGACTTTTGACACTGTGATTTTTGAAGGACTCTTATCTAGGGGAGAAGCCTTGCACAACTCTGCAAAACACACACTGCTTTATCTCCTGACTGTCCTAGCAAACTCTTTGCTCTTAGTCTTTGCTGGAAGCATGATAGACACTTGAAAGGGATTTAAGAAGCAAGCCACAGGTAAAGAAATTGCATTTATAGCTTCCTCTTCCATACCCACAAGGTAAAATAATACCTTGTGTTTATTTCTGTTTGTACCATAACACCAGACCAGTAGCTCTGAATACAATTCTTGTGTTGTGCTCTTCACTTCTGTCTGCACCAAGAGGTGTCTGTCAGTCATGCAGGCAACAACAGGAGGAAACCTCAGGATGCCAAGACTTCCTTATTTATTCTTCTATCCCCCTGGTCCACCAACAAGGTTCTCTTTTACATCTGTGAGCTGGCCCCATGCCCAGAAGGGGCACCAGCAACACTTTCTCCTTTATGGGGAGAAACCCAAGCAAGCTAGATGCAGGTCAGGCAGGCAAAAGCCAAGCTGAGCTGTTCCCCTTGCTTCTATTCACAAAGAAAATCTCTGTCACCTTCTCAGCACAAGAATGTGTGGAACTCCGTACCATTGAACTCCACACTGACATGGTGAGTGGAGATCCATCACTTGTAGCCCAAAAGTTGGAGGTTGTGGGACAGGAAGTATAAACAGATAAGGCAAAGGGAGATGCTTGAAGAGGCTATGACAAGATGAGCAAAAACCATCAAACCTCATTTAGCAAACATGTTCTGAATGATTAAAATTCAGCAGTAGGCATCTATCTCCTAATAGAATTATCTTTTTTTCTAGGAAAGCATGTCCCTGAAATTCCTAGATTACTTTGCATAAGGACACCTTGTGATTTTGCAGCCTTTCTTTACATATTACAATCCTAAAATGGATTGTTGCTTTATTTAATAATGATGCATATTAAATTAAAATAAATGAAAGACTGTATAAAAGGTAATCACATCTTTTTCTGTTGCCTGAGAATTATTTTTTAGCTAAAAGAAAAAATTAAATTGAAACAGTTATGGAAGGATTTTATGTGTTCCTAGCATCTGATTAGTTATTTTCTCTAGTGAAAGTGATGAAGTGCTTAGTCCAATTAATGATTGTTTTCTCTAAACTGGAACCTGAGTTCTTTAAGCAGAGGAGGGCTAGGAGAGATCTGCTGCATTCATTTCCATGCTGCAGTAGGCAGTTCTGTCTTATAATCAAAGGGATAAATTAATCAAGTCCATCTTGAACTTCTCCAACTTCTTTGAACACAACCCTTCTACTGGGTATCTGTTCATAGCTCTGAGGATTAGAAAGAAATATTTTCCTGATTTCCACCAAAATTTATCCTTTGGGCCATGAAAAAATAACTCTTCATAACATTTATGTATCTGATGTATTTATAGAGAGAAATCATATTCCTTCTCAGCCTTAATTTGCCTGGCTAAGTATAGAAAGCTATTTCAGTCTCCTCCCACAACTCCATTTTCTTGATTGTTTTTATCTGATACTCCCCGAGTTTTGTATTCAGTACTCTTCTAGAATTTGTCTTTCCTGAAAATAAGTGACCAGAATTGTTTACTGTCTGTAGCTGCTAAAAATGCTTTTTTTGTTATATCCATCCTAAAGATATATTTCCTTTATTCTTGGCTTTACCTGAATTACAGCTGCAGCCTATGAAAAAAATTATTTTCAATAGTCTTGCACTCATTATGTTTAATTTTATTTTATTTCTGTTACTCTGGTCCTCAGGGTTGTCTGTTTTTTTCTGAAAGATGCTGTCATCATCAGTATTTGTACTGCATCAAAAGCTGATGTAATTTCAGCCAGTTTCAGTAGGCTTCTACTTCTGGGAGCAAAGACATCACTGAAATCCTCCCAGCTGACCTCAGTGATAATAGTGATCTTTTTTTTTTCCTCAGGAATATCAACTTTTACTAGTTAGCCATGATTTGCCTTTTTTTTTTTCTCAAGCTGAAGCAACATTTCCCATAGCTGGCTATATCCCAAAGTAATTGTGCTGCCTGTGCCCTCATGGCTCAGAGGACAGGGAGGTTGGATGTACAGTTTATTGAGTTGTGCTGGGCTGTCTCATGCTGAGAGGGTGCCATCCAAATAACCAACACAGACCAGAACTGTGTCCTTCATTCTTTTCTTGCTTTTTGCACCGGGTGTGTACACAGGCAAAGGACTAACATTATTCAGTACTGGCTTGTGTGAGAAAGACACTGGGAAGGAAGTGAGATGACACGTGGTTGGCTATGTTTTAAAATATTGCTGTTACACTATCTATTTACCATGAAAAAAAAAATCTTGGATTAACTTCAGCTCAGAACTTAACTGAATAATTGTCTGTTTTAATTTAAGGCTCAGGAGACATGGACAGTATTTCCAAAGTGAGTATCTAATCATATATTTGGAATTTTTAGAATGTTCCGCTCTAAATGTACTTTCTTTGTCTTTGTTTTGACGCTTGTTATTATGTATCTCCATTTTCTGCTTGTCAGCTCTTTAGAGGCAATGCAGACAGAATTAGTATTAATTCAAAATTTAAAACCAATATAATCAATAGGGAGTATAAGTAGACTTATTCCCTACTGCATAATAATATGTATTAATGAATATGATTCATTATATCCAGTTCATAATCTGATTGATCACATTATAATCTTCCATATGGTTAAGACAAATGAATATATTTCTAATAATCAATTGTAGTTAAATGTAAATTTGGGAAAATGTCATTAGGATGTTACTTTTATGCACTGCATGATTGCTTTTGTCACCTCGGTAAGGCAATATTAATATCTTAATCATTAGTATCAGTTCCTAAAAGCTCGATTAAGAACTAGTTTCAGAAGAAGCACTACTTTAGTATCACAACCATTAAATAGTTGGAAATGCATGTGAGTTTAACTGTCAGGGGTTAAATAAAATAATACTGTGCTTGAATGTGTCACTTCTTCCATAAAAATAGCATTACTACTTATGTGATCATCATTAATTTAGGAATTAATAAGCTTATTTGGTATTGATAAAGTGGTAGAAATCTGTCCCCTGCAAAACACTATGTTTTGTACTCGGCATCTTCAGATGTAACTGACTGAAATTAATAAATTCATCACTACAACAATCTCCCTGCACTTTTGTGCTTTTGATGTTTAAGTACAGAAATTAATGAGAAAATTGTTTCAGTTAAATTTTTTTTTAACTCATTCATTTGTAGCAAAGTTCTTAACAATCATCTTCCAAGAAAGGAGTATGAGTTTGTTTTGAGCGTGTCAGCTGCCAGTGTGCTTTGGTTTGCCCCAGGATCGAGTACCAGCCTGCTGTCTTTAGATCTCTCCCAGTGCAGACCTTGCCATTCCAAAAGGCAGGAATCATTCTTCATTTAGTGATACATATTTGCATATCCAAAGAGGAGAAGGAGGACCCTGTAGGACTCCCCATCTTGTGGTCTTCTGGTGGTACGGTGTGGGGAGAGGTAGCCTGTAAAGTGTGCTTAGCATGTGTCTTTCCTGGAGAGAAAGACCTCAGCAATATTTGTCCAAGGCCATTACAATCCGATATTTTTGTCCATTTTTAAGATCTGCAAGATTTTCAGGCTCTGCAAAGAGTAAAATGATGGATCAAAATGACCATATTACCTTGGTTGTGCTGTGCTTAAATGTGCAGTGGTGGATTCAATAAAAGCCTCCAGTGAGATAATAGGTATACAGCACTTTTAAAATCAATGTCCATATTTTTTTCTTCAGTGTTTTTATTGCAAACTGCAGCATTTTTTAAGGAAAAAACCCAAAGCATTTCCATTAGCTTGCCTTAGAATTATTTTTAAAAGCCTGCATTCAGCTCACTGGTGTCAGGTATCAGTGTATGTGCTAATACAAGTATCAGGAGCTCTGAAAACCTAGATCCAAAAATTTACCTGCAAGTCTGGTGATTTGTTAACTTTAATAAATAACTCATGGAAATCACATTAGATGCATGTCTTTTTCAAATAACTAAAAGCAAAATACTGCTAACTTTGGAAGTAACAGAGTTGTCCTGTTATTCCGTGGTATGTTTTTCTGGGTGCCACTGCCCAATACGCAGCCTTCCTTGACAGCAGTAAAAGTGTGTGGGTAGCATTGGTAATTTTGGATACAGAGTGGTACATAATTATTTTGAAACTTGAATGGAAAAGTTATGCTTGCATAGAATAGTGAATTTCTAGGGTTGATGCATGCAAAATTAGTATGTGGCTTCCCTTCCTGATTTTGTACACAGCGACCAGGATTGTTCTTGCTGAGGCAACAGTCACCCTACACACCTCACCAGCTGGTCTGGCGGTTGACTCTTTCACAAGAAGATTTCCAGTGATGGAAATAGTTCACTGAACTTAGCACAGTTTGGGGGCTGTGATGCTCAAGTCCAAGCACAGGACTTCAGTGGAGTAAAATGCATATTAGAGGAGCTGATTATCAGTTCCTAGGAGATGTAGAAAATTAATCCAGTCTTGGTAGAATCAGTACAGCTTACAGAATTCAGAGCTACATTTTCTAGAGAAGATTTTAATTTAATTGGCTGGATAGCAAAACATTAAGTTTTTATGAAATAGATTGAGATTGGGAAGTAAGTGAAATGAAATTATGCATATTAAATAAACATTAATAACCAGTGTTTCTTGCAGGGCCCATGGAATTTGTGCAGGCATCAAAGACATTCTTGCTTTGGAGAAACTCAGCTAGTGCTACAATACCAGACCCCATACTGGCCATAAAAACAGCTCAGGGGAGTTGCTATAAAAGCATTTATGTCAGGAATTTCAACCTTTGGGGCTAGCGTACTGTAGCAATTGCAGAATTTCAAAGCTTTGAGCTACACAGAGCAAGATAAAATAGGGGTAAATCCCCCAGGAACGAACAAAAGTGCAGGAGCACCATATAAAATAAATGTGACAAGGCCTCAGTGGGTTTTAAACTTTATATTCATAGATTTTAAGGCCAGAAGGGACTGATACGATTGTGTAGTATGACCTCCTGTATAACACAGGCAACAGGAATTCCCTGAATTAATTCCTGCTTAAGATACAGTAGCTGTGGTTGAACTAAAGCAATAGCTTTCAACCTTTTTCAGGCTGTGGATCCCTAAATATTTGCTATACTAACTTCACTGGATAGCAAACTTAACTGATGTTAATCAACTAGTTAGGCTTTTAGTTGTCTTTGAGGGATGTGTTGTCCTTCAGTTCCTGGAGATCTGGGGATCACAGTTTCAGAAGCAGTGAACTAGGCTGCAGAAAACAAAAGGGCTAACGCAGGAGTTTTGACCCAACTCTGTAAGCTGCATTTCAGATGCTAATTAAAAAGTTATGCCTGCATGTCACTTAGGTAATTGATTTTATATTTAATCTATAACTGAAAATAAATACACTAAGCTGAATACACTGAGCAACGTGGTCTAGTGGAAGGTGTCACTGCTGATGGCAGGGGGGTTGGAACTGGATGAGCTTGAAGGTCTCTTCCAACCCAAACCAGTCTATGATTCTATGAATCCATATACTTACTTGGTCATTCACACAGAGAATGATGATCTTCCCTTGGGAGTACGGTGGAAACTGAACAGCAGCCTTTCACTAACCATACAAAATACATCACAAAGCAGACAGTATGTACAGCAGTCAGGCGTAGCACTCTGACAGTGTAGGAGCAAAAAAGTAACTGATTTAAGCTGTGGTAGGTGAAGCTGAGAACAACAGGTTTTGTTCTCCTTGAAGGTGAAGTAAATCTGAGGAACAGTGGAATACATTGCAATATTTAAATTATGGACAGTGGTCAACATGGGACTTCATGATTACAAAGAGGAGCATGCAGAAACATGGCGTGAAGGGGAAGCAGAAGTCGTAGCTCTCCTGTCCCCTTTTCTCAGTGAGCACTCTGGTGTACATCTCTGAAGTGCCAGGGTAGGATTGATAGACTTTCTAGTTCTGAGGAAAGTGCCAAGGAATCAAGGGGACTACCTCTTTTTTTGATGTTTCCAATTTTTCATTCAAAGTTTGACCTATTGTAGATTTAATTATACTAAATGAAGACTGCATGCAGGTATTTTCAAAGTGCAAAATATATGGGTTTTTTTAAGAAAAAATCTCTATGCTAACAGACATACTGTGTGAGGATTGTAATTGAGAATAACATAAGAAAAAAGACAGATTCACTTAGGATTCTTACAGCCGTTATGGTTTGGTCACTTTGATCAAGATCACTGCTTGGAGTTGCATTTTGTTAGCTTGCCCATTGACTGCACTGGTTAATGTGACATACCAGATTTGCACTTGGACAAGTAAAATCTCAGCAGCAATCTTGCATTCAGTTTTTCTGGATCAAAAAATCAAGGAAGAACTGTGACAGACATAAACGTTTTATAATGAAGTTCATTACTTCACTCCCCCCTCTCCCTGACTGCTCCCTTTCTATCAGACATCCTTTTTAAGTAGGAGTCTTTAACAGTGATGGAAAGAGAATTGCCCATGCTCCAGGCATGGTAGGGTACCACAAATGACTTTGTAAAAACACCTAACTAATTATAGTGTCTACAATAATCATGTATTAGCTATTGACTCAGAATAATTCCTGTGACAATTACCTTTTTTCACCCTTTCTTTAAGTAATTGAAACTTGAACACATTTCCTGAACACTGAAGAGGTGGTTACTGTATAAAAAGGAATTTATCTTCAGAAGCCTTTGTATTGTTATTATTTATTAGCATTTCAGTTACACCTAGACACTGAAAAGTCAGATTAAAATGCTGTTATATTATGAAGTGGTTTAAACTTGAACCACACTTGTGAAATGCTTGTGAAACTGTATTTAAATAAACTGTGAACACTATGAACAGAAGACCCCAGGGACAGGCCTTTCCAAGGGTTGTGCAGACCAGGTCCATCCATGTGTCTTACCTTTAGGTACATGTTCATAAGTCACATATGTCAAGGCACACGCTCATAAACTTCACTGAATTTGACCACATGATTTAATGTAGGGACAGAGCTCCCTCATATACCTGCTACAACCATTTATAGCTTTTCCTGACTTCAGTAGGAGAAGATGCTGGCTATAACCTGGAAATAAGAATTACAGGTAAATAATTCTTGCTTCAGGGAAGAAAACACTGCTTTACAGGCTAAAATTAGTAACTGAATCATGCAGTACCCAGCAGAGCCTTATTTTTCATCTTTGAAAATCCCATTGCGTTGCACAATGCATCTTAGCACACTACAGTATGGTGTAAAGCGTGCCTTTGGTGAAGCTGAATTCTCAACACTTATCTGTATTTTAAAATGTTATTTAACAGAACTCTCCCAGTAATATGAGCATGAGTAATCAGCCTGGCACTCCCAGGGATGACGGTGAGATGGGTGGAAACTTCCTAAACCCTTTTCAGAGTGAGAGCGTAAGTATTTATTTACCTTTTTTTTTTTTTTAAACTTTGTGAACCTTTATCTCTGTCATTCTGTTTAAAAAAAGAAAAACAAGAGCAAGAACAAACAGTTTTGTAGTGTACTTGTAATGCAGTGCTGTGCCTTTATGTGTTTTTTTTACTAGCTTCTAAAATTATAGTATTGATTTGACAAAAAAATTGTGCTAAGACTGCTAGAAGTTGAGCTGCAACTGGAAAATGTGAAAGGTGTAGATTTACTGCAGAAACCGTTTTTTAGATTAAGAGGTCAGTTGTCAATGAGAGTTAGATCTGCCAAGCAGTAATAATTACACCGCACATATTCAGTACCGCGCAGCAGGCGTTTGTCAGGCAATATCCGAGCAGCCTCAGTACATGTGGCTGACAGATCCTTACCTCTGAGTGTTTCAATGTGTGGCTGCCCAACCTTTGACTCCTAAACAATGTGCTTTGCAGGGAATGTCTTTTAGAGCAGGATTTACACTGAAGTATATGTTTAGAGCACCAGTAGATCTCCTGTTGCAAAGATGCTGTTTGAGGCAGAAAAAGCAAAGGTTCCCTCTAGTGTTCATTTTGGGAGAAATGGTGCTTTTTTAAAATGGAGAATGCTTGTGAGGCAGCGAAAAGCTGGTGTAAAATACATTACAAAGCAAGACTGTAGTATTTTCAAACTTGTGTGCCTGCTGCAGCTGGGTTTCTGAATCCACATTTAGGTTCCTAAATAGGAGTGGCTTGATTTTCTCAGAAGTGCTAAGTGACCTCAACACTTCTGTTCTGATTTGAAATCACTGCTGCCAGAAGTGAGCGCAACTTCAATAACTATGCCAGTGGTGAACTTCAGCTCAGAAATTACAATGAGTAAACAGTTGCTTTTAAATCACAAAACAGTTGAATTGCATGGCAAATTTCATGGGAGTCAGGTTTTCAGGTTTTTTAGGTTTGCTTCTTTAAGTAGTGAAAAAAAAAAGAGTTTCTGCATGTGAGCTGTTGGTGTTTTCATAGGGGGGGCACATGTTCAGATTGTGTGGAGTATTGGAGTAAATTAGTTTGTGCAACACCAAAAGACTGGTGTTTCAATATCTGCCAAAAAACCCAGTAATGACAGAACCTCCATTAAATATGATTCTTGGTCGTGGTAGTCCTTGACTCTCCATTTGGTAAGCGTTGCTTGTATTGAGGGCAGGCAGTGTGATCAGAAGGCAGGCCAGTTCACCAAACTAAGGTCGTGAAAAGCAGGACATCAGTTGTACTCCAAAGAACACCTGTTTTTGCAGACTCTTACTGGATTCTAGGTGCCCCTAGATGGTTTCTACTTGGAAGAACCTGGTACCCCGTTTTCTTAAGGTTTCATGTGAGATGTGTGCCTACAAGGCATGTGTTATACATGCCACGTGCATTCTACTCTACTTGTAGGTATCAGTTCCTCTCTAACATGAGTCCCATCGTAGTCCTTGGGAAATGTCTTGCTTTCTGATTAGTATTTTGTTCCTTGGCTACTTAGAGTGCACATTATTACAAAGTCCTTTCTCAGGCAGATTTGCTGTTCAGTTTACCAGAAGTTTTGGTTGGACGTGGGGCACAGTGCTTGGCTAATCAGAAGTTAAAAATCACAACCACCTCTAGGTCATCTTTCAATTCCTTGTCCAAAGTGATTGCCCAGATACTTTGGCTCAGATACAGGAAATCCCTTGATCAGATACTTTACTTTTTTAGACTGCTCTCTGACTTTAGCTAGAGGTAAGCCTGTTCTTACTAGTTTTGCTGACCCACTCTGGAAGTGTTCAGCAGGACATGATGGGAGCAAGCCCTAGAGCAGGCAAACCATCAGAGACATGACAAGGGACAAAGTAGACTTTTCCCAAGTAGCCCATTCTGTGTAGTTTACATGACAGAAAAAGACTCATACAAAATGCTTTTCCTGAAAAGCTTGGACACTTGGAAATGGCCAGCTAGAAACTGGCTTGGGCAGGATTTTTATTTGTATATCTGTTTTTGTAAAGGCAAATTTATCTTTTTGTTTTGTATATCAGTTTTCATAACGCTAGTACTTCTTCCATTAGAGCATTTTTCTCTACTTAGAAGATTTTAGGCCAAATTAAGTGTTTCTGCAGTTTGCAATTTTCAATTTAAAACCAAATTAAGCATATAGATGTGCACTCCTTCTAAGCATTGTGGTGTCCCATTGATTGTTGTAATGAAGTACTGTGAACTTGAGAGCAACTACAGCTCGTATAAGGGCTGCAGTTCAATTTGTGTTACAATAGTAATGTAATGTCATGACTGAATTTTTCGTTCATGTAAAGGAGAGTAACAGCTGATCCTTGATTCAGCTTGGCTGCTAAAATTGCTAATACAGAATAATACAGACCAAAAGCCTAGTTTAATTCCAGTCACACATATCTTTACTCCTTTCTTCCCATAAAGTATAAGTAAAATAAGTATAAATAAATAAAAAGCTCTCAAAAATATTTATGCGGTTCAACTTAACCATGAATGCAGCTGGTCTACTTGAGACTAGCCACCTGCCTGGCTAAATTCCCCTAGTAGGCAACACTGACCAGGAGAAGGTGTGGAAAGCATCAGTGCAGTACTGGTTCATCACACTACCCAGGTGATTCCAAAACAGTCTCCAAGGGAATTGGCTTTATCAGCAATTGCTGTATTTTAGCATAATGAGGGAAGCATAACAGACGTTACGATACCACAAATTGAACTGCAGCCTTAGCACAGGCTATTGTACAAATCCAGGAGGAACTTCAGAGAGCATGTTAACATTTGAACTCGTTGCTGTGGTCCAGAAGTGGTTTTAGTTACCTGCAGGGGGGAAAAACGATTGTTAAAATGTGGATTCCTCTTTTTTCAGTACTCCCCTAGCATGACAATGAGTGTGTGATCCGTTAACAAGTCTCGCCATGAAGACCACAGTGAGTTTGCCCTCTTCAGAGAGCTACCGCAGAAGAAAATTATTCGTCCCAGTGTACAGTTTAACAAAAGGATCTCAGACACAATCAGACCCACCTTTTATTTTTTTTTTTTTCCTACCATCTCCCCCATTTTGTCAAGACAGTGGGTCCCAAACATGATTGAGACAACTGTAAAGAGTGGCTTAACAGAACTGCCCAAGATGGAACTGCAAACAATTATCTGTGTATGTACATGTGTGGGTTAGCGTATATGTATGTGTGTGTGATATAGGAATACACACATACATATATAGACCCACAGGACATTGTAAAATATTATCACATGACATCTTAAGTAGAAATGAGAAGTAGGGACTTTATTCTTTTTTTTTTTCCTTTTTCCCCCCACGTTTACATTTTAATTATTAAAATTTGCTTTTCCTCTCCCCTCCTGAACTGTTTTATGTTGCATATATCACTGCTTTATAAGTTATTTTTTAAGGTGAACTCAAATGATAAATTCTTCTGATTTTGTAAATGTCTTGCCATTATGGATAGGAATAAAATTGCTTGTAAGAGCTTTCATTAAGTTGTGTTTGATAACCAGTTACCCTGTGAATCACAAACTGTACTGTCTCAAGAAATAGAAGAAAGCTCAACTTAATTTTTTGGAGAAATGTAATAATTTTCACCTAATTTGGTGACTTTTTTTAAATACTTTGCCTTTAAAAAAAGAAGCACTGAAGGTTATTTTTCTTCTTTAATTGAAGCCTAATATCTGCAATATCTATTTTAAATGGAAGCCTGAATTTGATATAAGCTTCTCAGTTTATATAGAGTACTATAAGGTTACTGTAAGTGAGCTCCGATTGCTATAGAATTTAGCAATAAAGTGTCAGGGTTTCTTCTGCCCTTGGAAATGCATTTTCTGTTTGGCATGATCTTCTCTAAGGGTGGTAGTTAGTGGAAATACAACAGAGTCCTTATCGCCAAAACCTTCTCTAACAATTTACTGTTTTATTTCCCATTTTCAGTGATTCTCAACCAAATCCTACCAATCCATGGTAATAATTATAAACAGTATTTCCCAAGCCCATTCAGAAAATCAGATCACCCTGCTACTTGGGTGTGTGATTTTCACCAGGTGTACCAGAACAAAACTTTCCAGTAAGCAGTCTTTTATTTTTGAGCCAAAATGATAGAGTGAACTTTTTATGACTACTAGCCTTGTGAAGGTCATACCTTTTGCCATGAACAGAAGAGGAACAAAGGTCTGGGCCATTTTCTAAGGAGGTCAGCCTTATTAGAGATGAAAGCTGGGGACAGAATGGAGAAAAGACATATGGTCTTAAAGGAAATGCTTCTGGAAGCAATCCCATGTGTCTTCAGGCAAAGCTCTAAACCCAAGATTATGGCACATTTAGTTCCTAATGACTTCCAGCTCCCCCAGGAAAACAAAAGTTTTCAGCTGTGTAGTGATCAAAGGCAATGCAGGCACAAAGTGGCTGAACAAAAATTCATGCCACAGACAAAAAAGCAAAGTCCCCTCCTCAGACTTTGCATATAGAAGAGCCACTTAATAGGAGGAGCACTTCTGAGACATGCGTATGTCCATGAAGTCTTGCAAGGGGATATTTTTCATGAATTTGTGATAAAGAAGTATATGCAATGGGTTTGTTGTGATAGTAGCTGCACATAACGGGGTGTGTAAGGAATACTACAATCTCCTAACTCATTTTTATTTACATATATTATATATATGCACATATACAATATATGAAAATAAAAAGCTGTAATACTTGTTACTTTCTTGTTAGGGCTATTAAAAGATTAAACTCTTGGAGGCTTAAAATTATATTAAAATAGCAAAGATTTTGGTAGCAGTACTTTTTAGTAATAATAACTACTTTGATTAGTTGTAAACATAAACTAGATGATAGTCATTATATGGTTTTGTGGATTTTATTCCCAGTGATTATGAAGGTTACATTCATTTGCTTATCTTTGGAAAACTCTTTGTTGCTGTCTCAAAAGATGGTAGAAGCCCCTACTATTGATTTGAGTTACAAAAACACAAAATCAGATCTAATTTCCTAAGATCCTTCACTGTTGTCACTAATACCACTGGTTTCAGTGGCTCTGTTCCCAGTGCCCCCCAGTGTCTATGTCTTCAGAAGTGCTGCAGAGTCCAGGCATCCTTGCAGCCTGTGTTTGACATCTATATTATCCTCAGCAGCCTTCTAAGAAGGACTTTAGGACTCTTCTGCCCATTTTCAGCCAGATGATGTCACTGCTGCTGGACTAAGGTAGATGGATATGTCTGGACTATGCCTCAAGTGCCGTGCACCAGGTAAGTGTGCCCAGGAGTGAGCTCTTAAACCACTGAGTGCATCTGGGGTCTGTCGGGTATCTCCAGGGGAAGCCCCTCTACTGTCCCATGCCAAGCTCATGGCAGGGGGGTTGGAACTGGATGATCTTTAAGGTCCCTTCCAACCCAAACCATTCTGTGATTCTAAGCTGGAGCTCCTGCAGGCAAGCAGTGTGTCCACTGAGCGCACGACAGCTGCCCGTGGTGGCATCACTGAGGGCTTTCTGACCAGACAGAGAGTATGTGCCACCACTGGAGCTTCTTACTCTGGCAAAATTAAGCAGAACTGGAGCTTAGTATTAATCAGAGACTCAGCTTTTGTTTTGTTTTGTTTTCCTATCTGAATTTGACATTATCTGCAATAGTTTAGCTTCTAAGCGTCTGTTAAGGATGAAAGCCTTGCCATTAAACTTTGCAAAGAAACCCCTTAAATGAAGCTGACAACACATTGCATATCATTATCAAAATATGTTATCCTGACTTATACACAAGAGCATAACATCCTTTCAGACACATAGTTTTCCTTCTGTAGTTCTTTTCAACTCCCTTTTACTACTGCTAGCATATCTTTGTTTCCCCTTTCCCTTTCTTTTCCAAAACATTTAAATCAAATCAAACATGGTTGCATTGATTTTGCAGCACTAATCTCAGTAAAATACATTCCCAGCTTCAAAATGAGCAGGATCAGGCCCTGATTTTTGTAGCCTGTCATTCTGTGCCCTGGAAGTTACTAGCCATCTCCAGCACTGCTCGTACCTGCATAGCCCCGCAGACTGGTGGAAAGTGCAAGCTTGCAAAATCTTAGATTTGGAAGATCTGCTTGAATACTCAGTGCATATCTTACTATTAGAATTTTAATGAGATATAAGGAAACCTAATAATCTTGCTTTCTGTAGGGAATGCTTACATTCCTATGCTTACATACATGAGTAAAGTTACTTACATGCACACTGGTTAAGATCAGTCAGTTGTAACCATACATAGGTTCTGCAGCTGCACCGTTAGAAAACAATCTCATGTGCTAAATACTCAACTTCAAAATTATAAGCATCCCTTTGTTGTTGTTGTTTTTTTTTTTTTATAATATGCATAAAACTTTTAGCTTGTTCATATGTTTCCTTTGTTTTGTTTATCCTTGTAGGATTTTCATCATGTCTAGAGTATTAATGGGGAAAGAAAAACAATTTCCAAGCACTGACTTTTTCCTCCTGCTTATGTTTCTAATGCACTGGATACCAGTGTGTAATGTAGCTGCTGTTTATATCTGTCCTTATGCAACAGCATTATTGATAATGTCAGAACTTGTCCAGCTCTGGGAGGAATTTTAAGTGGTGCAGGATAGTTTTTCCACACTAGGTTTTTAGATAGAGTTCTCTCTTTAATATAGAAATAAATAGATCGTGATTCTGTAAATGGGTCTTTGAGGCAAGTTTAGAGTAAGGCTTTTTAAAAACAGAAGTGATGAGTTGAGTGTAGCAGTAGAGATAGGATCTCTCATACTGTGAGAACTCCAGAAAATATTCTGGCCTTTTAGAAATCAGCTGAAATTGGGATTCATTTGTGAATTTCACAGTGAAAAAGGTATTTTACCTGTTTCATAAACCTAAGTATTGTATCTCCATGTCTGTCTTGTATAGGCAAGAACAGGGTTTAGGGCAAGGAAGAAGCTGTATGAATCACAAGTAAAGCATGTGTCCTGACATGAGCATTAAAACAATACCTGGATATTTGCATGTATGGGTTGCATTATTTTCTTAATGGCCTGAGCACGAGGGAGAACTGCAGTTGCACTCTGGGTTCCCCCTTTCCACTGTGGGGTGAGTTTGGTGCATGAAAAAACGTGGCAGTAACCCCAAGTCGAGCCTTTGACACATCATCTACTGCCCAGTGACACGGACTCGGAGGCACCTCAGAGTGACAGTCCCTAGGCCAGAGGGTTTTCCACTGGCTGCTGGCTGAGGAAAACACATTTGCCTTTTTTTATTTGGGAGCCTTCTGGTTGCAGAGCCATTGGGTCATGTATTCAGAGACAGTGACAACTTTCAGACTTACCAGCCATCTCCCCTTAATATAGGATTAAATGCCCCTTGTCCCAAGACATCCAGCTGTTGCAATGGGAATACGCAATGAGAAATCACATGTAATCATTTATTTTAAATAATTCAGATTAGGAAGAAGTGAATAGAGTCTTGCTTCTTTGTGGATAGCGGTTCGTGCATCAGAAGGACAGCTTCTTGAACTGGCTAAAAATCATTTGAAGTTTCCTCTGTTCTGTGGCTAGCAAATGAAATACTGCATGTAAAGTTGATTTGGAATTAGATGGGTCATTTAATGAGGGACCAGCTGTTACAATATTCAGTGTTGAACATTTTATTCTTTTTTTCCCCTTTGCCAGTCCAAGTTAATTCTCAGCTGATACATGGTGCACCGATTTCTATTTCTCAGATCAGTTAATCATTTTTAAGTGTTACCTCCTGTCCCTAGTCAGCTCTGATTGTTTGTTGATGTTGTGGTTGGTAAATATGGATTGGATTCTTCAAGATTTGACCCTACACATTTGCATTTGGAGAATGTAAAATAGAGCTTAAAAATATAAAATAAAATTTAAAAATATCAGTACAGGTAAATTTATTTAATTCACTGTAAGTGATGATATAACAATAGCTCCTGTCCCAGAGACGCTTGGGTTTGGTTGGGCTCTAAGGATGGGAATCCTGACAAAGCACATCTTTCAAATAAAACCCAAATAAAAATCTTTCAACAGTGGCAGCACATTTCTTTTCAAACTCATCACACTAAGGATCTAATTCAGGATTTAATGATACGAAACAACTATAAAAATTCAGTACACTCAGAGATAAATGAGTTAGAATTAAATTTTAGTGTGTGCAGCTTCCTCTACTTTCCAGACATTTTGGGCTCAGTCCTATAAGCTGCTGCTCATGCCAGTTGTCTTGCTCAAAGTTTGGTGAAACCTGTCACATCAGGTAATTTTTTTGGTAGGAGTTCACCCTGATCTAGATGAAATACATAATTTATCTGAGATGTGAATTTTTGGGCAGATATATAAACTGAGAAAATAGAGCAAAATTCAGCAGTTCTGATGAAATTACCAAAATGATATTTGAACCTGAAACCCAAGAAAAAAGTCCTTATCTAAAATGCTGCTTTGAGTGCATGCATGCAGATTGTCTGCCAGTGCTGTTATCGTGGAGACAATTACAGTAACAAATTTAGAGAAAATAAATGGATCATCTACTCAGCACATTAAAACTCTAATCCTGCAGAAGCATTCACGTTTGTTTGAAATAAAGCCTGCACCTAGTTAATTTAAAACAGATTTAAGAATACAAGTAGTGTCCTTGAGGAAAGTGGCACTGCCAGTGTGCTAAAACCATGCTTGAGCGTGGACGGACTAGAAGTTCAAATTAAGTCTTCCCTAAACAGATATTATTTTATAAGATTTTGCCGGTGCAGGAACATGATATGCAGAACAGATTTGGCTTTCTTCTGTTTCTTATTTTATTAGAGCATTGTTCCCTACTACATGAGCTATTTTTTATGAACTTGTCCTTCCATCTTGTTTTCAGTTGTGCAGCCATAGTTTCCTTCAACACAGCTAACAGCTTTGCAGTTTTAGTCCAAACTTCTGTTTGGTCACTTTTCTTCATTTAAGCATAAAATATGTAAGAAAGCCTCTCATGTAATGGGAAAACTTGCCATAAAAATGTATAAAGGTTTTCTTGGGTATCTGTTTTCACATTTAATAAAAATGCAATTTCCAGTTTTAATTTGAAATGGTCACTTTTATAGCCACTATTTAATTCCTATGTGCAAAAGAAACTGAGAAAACAAATTACTTCTTTTTTTTTTTTTTAAATATTTGAATTCAGCATCATAAGTGTTTGCTGAAAGACATAGTTTTGGGGAAATCAGATAAAAATTAGATTAAATGCCTAGTTGCTATGAATAATACAGTTGGACTTTATGTTGAAAGCTCCTTCCACATCCGCAAAAGTGGATTGCCTGACGTCTGCTATGTATGACCTTGTAAGAGCCCATTTCACAAATAGTCATTTAATTTGTCTAGTCTGTGTTGTCACTCTTCTCTCATGGGTGATTCAGGGTACCCCTTAGCTGTGGAGGCTTCTGTGGTTGTACCTCTCAGAAGAGTAGGTGAGTGGTCAAGCAGGCTTGTCCACAGGGTCTGGTAATTAAGGGCTGGATAATATATTCACCAGGTGTGCCCAGCTGTGCACTCAGAAACAAGGTATTCGTACGCTACCTCGCTGTTCTCGTGAGAACTTGTACAATTCTTGCAGTTAGGTCTGGGGGCTCCCTTGAGATTTTACAATGCTGAGACCAAGAGGTTTAATTTTGCTAAGAGAAAATTCTGGCAGCTTAGCATGAGTTTTCATAGAGAATCAGCACAAAACATGGGGATTTTGAAAAGTGATGCCTTCTCTCAATACCCTGGGTGTACTAGGAAATAGATCATACAATTTAGAAGTTTGGTCTGTTACGGAGATACATACAGTTCCTCAGATTAGGGGGGAATTATAACAATAACCATGACCACACCTATGTTTGTCCCCATACAGTGAAATCATTAGTAATAGCTTTTGATGTGAAGAATTATTGCTATGAAACAAGTGCTCTCATCCTTGAGGAGCCAAATTATCAACTGGATGAACTGGATATTTGTAGGCTTTATTCCTGTTGTTTAATTTTCGTGTTTTCTTCTTTCTCATTTGGATTTTCCCATTAAATATACCATGCGAGATCTTTGCACGAAAATAAGAACAATTTGCCCAATAAACATACAGACAGTTGTTCACATGTCTAAGTACAGCCCTGCTATGGAGAGTTTATTACATTAGAGTCATTGAGCATAACAACAAATGAGTGGCAGTGCAATATCCTGAGAGCTCTTCCTGTTTGAGATTAGGAAGGTTAGCATCTCACTGACTCACACGTTAGACGAGATGATTTCTAACAATGACATAAAATAGCTTGACACAAAAGCTGATGTTTGCTATGCAGATTGGGGGAAAATAAAATCCATTCAGAGTGTGTTTAATTGAAGTAGAAATTTTCAAAAGCTATAATTTACTAGGAGAGTTTGAAAAGTATGTTCCTGAAAACTAGCTTGTTAGCAGCAAAACTAGCAGCTAGGATTCCGTAGCTGCTCTTCTAACGCAGAGGTGCGTCCTGCAGAGTCAGTAATCCCCAGCAAGAGGCTGAGTTTCTTGGTCTAGACACGTTGTAGACAAGGCACTGTGATATCCACGGGCCACACCTTCTGATACACATGAGCAAAGTGCAGGTGCCCTTCCCGTGGATGTCAAAGTCCATCTCTAAAAAGAGCACAGAGCATGTCCAAGAGTTTAGCGGAAAAGAAAAGCCATGTTTGCCAAATTGCCATTTAAAAACAAGACACTGGAAAGCAGAGGTAGGCTGTTCCCAAGTCTGTTCTCATTTTTCTGATTGACTCCTAGTTTTGATTTGGTTTACATTGGAATTAATGGTTAAGGAAGAGAATAAAAATTCCTAAACAAGGGCTGCAATACAGACATGGAAGATTGGCATGAGTTGAGTGGAAGCTGGAGCTTTCTGTTATTTGAGAATCAAGTAAATTTTTGTGATTTTTTTTTTTCAGGCCAAAAAGCATCCATACAACAAACTTTTTTAGCCTTGTAGTGGCTATTTGAGAAGTGTGAATCAAAATGCTGTATATGCTTAGAGACCAATTTTGAGGGCTTTTTTTTGTGGCAAGTATCCCCTTTAAAAAAAAAAAAAAATGTTGCAGTGAATCTGTTTTGTGCATGTTTGCCTAAAACCACAAACACAAATCAATTTATTTTATGGATTGCTGTATATGCATCTGACAAACAGTTGTTTCTGGTGGAGAGAGGAGGGAGATTTCATAGCTGGTGGGTTAGCATATTTATGTGAATTACTTAAAGCATTGGTAAACTATTGTCAACTTTGTTCACATTGCACAAAATGCGCTGTGTAGTCTACTGCTGGCATTATAACCTCAGTGATCCATGCATATTCTGTAAATTCTTGTAGGTTTTGTGTAAGAAACCTTGTCACCATTGCTTACTACTGTAAATTCTTGTTTTGAGTCAAGAGGTGGCTTTTGATTGTACGGCCATGTGTATTATATCCTGCAACAGTACTTGTTCTGTCATCAAAACTTGCTGTTCACATATAGTTAAAGCTTCGTTAAGCACGCTTAGTGGTTTCAGAATTTATTTCAAACAGCAGATACAGATGCCATTTACAGGAATAGTAAATCAAATGTAACGTAAGAGAGTTCATCCCAGTTCATACCCATTTTTGAGAGCTTGGGGTTGGATTTCAGCAGACAATGGGCAGCTGTGGGTTAGCAGTTTTGGGTAACACAGCCTATGCTTCCCAACTGCAGGTGCCTGCAAGCCTGAGAGATCAGAGCCCATGCAGGGAACTGCAAGGAGGGAAGGTCTCTCCTCATGATGACCCCAGGCCAAGGTGGGCTACAGGACCTCAGCAGGCTGTCACAGAGAGGCCCACCAGCCAGGCTTCCTTGCACTAAGTGAGCAAAGACATACTAGCTTTTCTTCTGGTGTTTCTTTTTTTTCCCCAAAAAATCTTCTGCATCGGTGCCAGGACAGAAACCCACCTCTAAGGGTATGCAGGGGGTCAGGAAGCACTGCCTCCGTGCTGTGTCCTCATCCACAGCTACCACAGGCTTTATGCGTGGCGATGCTTTAAGGGGAATTTAATTCTTTGCCTGTTTATCAAGGTCAAAAAATAATCTGAATTCTTGGTCTCTGGATTCTTTTTGATTAGTATCCCATGGTATACACAAAGACCTGAAAATGTGTATGTGTTATTTGCTGGTTTCTGACATCAGACATTCAAGTTGTGTCTAGACTGAAAGACAGCAATGGGAAAAGTGAAAAAGCTGGGAAAGCTGAAGGGGATTCTTACTTGTATTATTTTATGTGGTTTATTTGTTTTTATTGATAGTTTAAAGGACTAGCTTAATCTTATGAATAAAGGCAGTTTTGTTAGTGACTTTGCACCTTCACCCTTTCACATAAGACTTTGAGTATTTGCAATAAATCTTCCTCACGCTTCCAAGCCTCTCTGTAGATAAATTTGTGTCTATTTCTAAGATTTTAAAAAAAAAAAATGTTTCTACAGATTACTTCAGCCCTTTACAGAGAACAAGAGAGTAACCCTAAGCCCATAATCCCAAATATGTGCTGGCCACATTTGAACAATCAGGCAGGTGTATTTTAGACAAAGAGTGACTTTGAACATCATAAATTAATGTAATGTTCAAACGCCAGTCTTTGGAAGTAAAGAAAACCTCAGTATTTTCTAAACCAGCAAGAACTTAATTTGTCAATATAAATATTAATGTAGAAAATAGTTGCAAAACTTGATACTGCCTCTGACCTTAAGTATTAATACTGAGTCTCACAAAGTTTGTATATTTCAGAACTGTATTTTTTCGCAGTGTGTGCTTCACCTTCAGAATCAACAGCTCCAGAGCCAATCCATGCCGTACTGAGAGAGTTCAGAAGCATGGCGATACAAAATTCCCACAGCAGCATGACACAGACTTGTGTGTGTTGTCTTAGGATGAGTAATCAGTCTACTGCAAATGTCCCCAGACCTTGTGTGTAACTGTTAAAAGCAGCCCCTGGAGTGGTTTCAGAAGGGCAGGAGTCTGTTGATAGAGGTCCAACATGCTGCCTGGCAGTGATCCCTTCCCAAATGGCTTAGGGTCTTGCTTTGGGGGATCATAACTATTCCAGCTTTAGCCCTTGGGAGGAGTTGTACCATGGACACATCTTTATTTGGAGTCCTTAGATTGTGTCAGAAAACAGACCTGCCCCTGGAGGCTTCCATTCTTCCAAAATCCTTTTTGAAATATACAGCTGTTTGCCACAGCTGTTGAGGTGCTGAGAGGTTCGGTGGTGTTGGCTCTATGGTCGAGAGCCTCCCCTCAGAGTGCCTCTGACAGCCAGCACAGCTCTGGGAATCTGGTGTTCAGAGAAGCCACCTTGTCTAAGAACCAAACAAGAGTCATAAAATCAAGCCTCACTGTTTTTATCTTTTAAAAGTTCCTTGCAAGGCGGGGGATTTGCAAAGACACGGGTTGTGTGGGTCACTAACCACAAAGCCGACCTGGGCTGGAGCCTCAGACGAGGCTGTCAGAGCCTGTTGTGTAATGGTTACCCTGTACCACCACATCTGACTTGTTTCTGCTCCACGCTGTGGCCTGATTCATCCTACCCTAACTTGAGCTGCCTAAAAAATTACCAGCCTAGTTCTCTTCTGGAGGGACAGAAGAGGAGGTGCCTCTTTAATCCAAGGTTTTATATTTAGCTTCCCATCCCTGTACACAAAAGTGTATTTATTAGAGCCTGTTCTGGGCAAGAATAATGCAGCTCCTAACAACCTGCATCTGTGTTGCTTCCAGATGAGTTTCTGAATCCTTCAATCTCAGGCATGAGATTTCTCCCCGAGTCTGCTATTTTCTCCATCTTTACTTCCTCTTTTATAAACAGGTGTAACTTGGATTCACTTTTTTGAACAGTTCTGGAGGGTTTACACCTGCCTAGGAATCCTCACCTTTATTTGTTCAATGGGCTCTCATTTTTTCCCTGCACTGATTCATTCACTGAACGCAGCACATGAAGAAACCATTCCATAGATAAATCAACACCAGCAACAGCATGTGCTGCTTTTACGTTCAGCTGTGAGGTTGTAACTAAGATATTAATGTTCATACTTTCTAGGGATGGCTAAAGATTCCTTTCCTGAGCGCTTTAAGGAATAAATCTAGGAGCTCCTAATTCAGGACTGTGAGGATACTAGTAGTAATGGCAAGTTTGTGGGGGTTTTTGGTAAACTTCTGCTAAATGTATATGATTTCACATGCTGGTTTGGAAATGAGGAAAGTATCCAGTTCCACACAGGCCAGATCTTTGCAGACAGCATTGCTGTGGATTAGCAAAGCCCTTTTATAGCAGGTTCCACCTCAGGCTTGCACCGTACACCTACCTTACTCTAGTAACTTGGTATCTTCATTAACTTGATATCTTCATTAACTGCCAGTACAAAATCACAACAGCAGTTGTACCAGTTCTTGCTGCAAGCTGAGGAACAGCTGAAGTTTAAAACAAAGAATGTTGTAACTTGCACCTTTTCACCTTGATGAATCGTCCACATTCTCACAGCTGGGCCTGAGACAGCAGCTGCCTCCAAAGTTGCCATCTAACTTCATCACACAAAAGTGGGTGTAATTTTTTTAATTTTTTTTTTAGTTCAACAGGAGCAGTATTGATATATGTGCTTTATTTTCTGAGTCATTTGCTGTTGAAAATTATATGCATCTTCTGTAGCTATGAATAGAAAAATTGGGAATTGGGTTTTTTATGATACACTAGTACAATCCCTGCTCTGCTGTTCAGTATTTTGAGAGCCCAAATTTAAGTAAAATGTTATCTACTGAATTATCCTAGCCTCACCTCTCTCTGAAAATGCATATGAATTCCCAGTTACTGCTCATGGGCTCTCAGTGGTTTCTGGGCCAAAGTTAGAACAGTTGCAGTGGGAAAGGTTGATGTGGCAGCCACTTACTGACAGCTTTTCAGATGCATAAAGCCATTCTGTCTGTTGTCTGACACTCTTCCAGTTTTCTCGGTGGATCTCACCACGCTCTTGTATATCTTGATGGGTATTGTCAGCCAGTGGAGGAGAGGTGGACAAGCTCACCACCCAGGAAGGGTAGAAATACAGCAAGTAATGAGCTATCTTCTCCAGCAATCATTTATTTTTAGTCCTTATCTTTCAATTAACACCTGTCCTTACAGTTGTTATTTTACCATTCAGTATCTTGAGGTGGTATGAGCAAAAGTAGATGAATATATATAATTTAGAAGAAATATAGGCTTGTATCGTGCCTTTGTAATTCTCTTCAGCTTCAGTATCTGTAAGCTACGAGCAGACAAACTTCTTCCCTCTTTTGGGGCGTTCTTTACTACATAGTAGCTGATGGCTTCATTAATACTGGCTATTTAAGTCTTCTGGGGCTAACGTTTATATTTTCCCAGGCGAAAATGCCATAGTGTTCTCACCAGACATTAAGCACAATGACATATCACTGCAGTGCATGCCTCTTTAGCTTCTCTGGACAAGTGCTTGCATGTTGGGAATTCAGAAATGCTGCTGTATAAATTGCTACATGGTTTAACCAATACAGGTGTTTTTCTGCATCTCTTTTTTGCTTGAAACTCCCATTAACTTGAAAGTTAGTGGTGGCTTGAAAGGGGGTTTTGGAAGCACAAAGGATGCAGGGAGCAACTCTTCAGTAGTTTACAGGCTGCTGTAAATTAATGTCTTCTCAGCAAAGAAATGTAGCATTTTAGCAGTAACTTCCTAGTGAAAACACTGAGCGTGCTTATCGCTTAAGATTTTAAGGAAAAAAAAAAAGTGTCAGACTGTGTAATTGTATCTCATCTAATTTTGACACTTAACAGTAATATTCAGTGAGGTATGAACCTCTGTTTTATCTACATGTTCATGAGACACCAACCAGCGCAGAACTGAAAGGTGAACAGCCATGTTTTAGTGTCGCAGCTACACAAGAAATCACAGGTTTTTTCAAGAGCTTTGATTTTGTTTCTTTAGCTCTCAAACATTTCCACCGCGGAAGTATTTTTCTATTATAGTTACCTGAGGCTTCCTTTCACCAACCAAAATAGTCTGTAGCCTTCTGCACTGTGAAAGACAAGCCCCGTGGGGAAACATGGGCTTCGCGCTTGCCCAGCAAATTAGCAGAAATTTCATCCAAGCCATAAAAGCCTCTTACGTTATTCTGTGTTGATGTAATTAAAGCAATTAGGGATAGGAGCTTCAGGAATAATGAGGTCTCTCTATCCCCCGTTTTACTCTCTCTCTGTACTTCATAGGGATCTGAGAGTTCTTTTTTTCAAGGCTCAGCTGTGTCATTTTAAACCAGTGCAGTCTAAGTATTGTGTGAGATTCAGTTTATGGGGATAGCATTGGAGCATGAAAGATTTACTTCTGGTAGCAAGGAGTAACGCGTGTCCCTGTGGACATGGACACTTGGAAACAAGTCTGATACCAAGAATTAAAAAATAAATAAATAAAGAAAGATGGTACCAGTACATCAGACTCTTTACTACAGTAGGTTTTTTAGCTTTTGCATTTGTATTTTATTTTGCAGGAGAGGAGTTAGGGGATCTCAGATCATATGGGGAATTTTAGAAGTATATCACTCAACAATCATTTTATAAAGTCTAACTTCAAAATGCACTATGATTTATTACAAAAAAAAAAATGTATTTTCTTCTGTTTGCCGACATGGTTGTTCCATTTGTGATAAGTTAAACTCAGCAGTTAATTTGTTGCACTGCCTAGCTGCATGAATTCATCCAGTGTACATACGTACCTGTGCAGCATTACTTTGGGTTTTGTATTTGAATTTGCAGTATTGATTATTATTTTTGTATTTTACTTTGCCTCTGTTATTGGAATTGTAGTAAGCATAATTTATACATATGATTTTACAACTGTTTTGCAACTGAAAAGTCTTCTTTAAATTGTAAAGTTTTATTGATGGATACTCATTAAAATGGTATAAGAATTATATTAACAATTGTTTTGTGTTTTGATGCTCTCTGTACATAAATATATGTCTATTTATCTGTTTAATGGTGCTTGTGTCTTGCAATTTTGGATACATTTTAGAATAAAGTTTCATTTTACAAGAAGTAGTTGTATTTTCACAAGCTGTGTCAAAAAAACCTCACCCTTTTTTCCATTAATAACTAGGGTTGTGAAAGAAATATACAAATTCTTAAAACATTTATAACTTCAGGCAGTAATAAATTTGCTTCAAGAATACAGAAGGATACAGTCTACAAAGATGCACAGCTACATACTGTAGTTGATTTACTGCAGTAACTGACATCTGTATTTAAAACATTACCAAAAAGATCAGTTTTGGAGGCATGTCCTACAGCTGCTGACTGTTGGTAAGAAAAGATTTGTGAAGGTGTTAACGATGTCACCATTATCACATTAGCCTGTTATTTTCCAAAAAGAGCTAAAGCTCTCCAGTTGTGCATACATCTGTTTAAATATAGAAGGAATTTTGGTAGAAACCCAAGAACCAATTCTAGATTACAGGCTTTTGTGGGATTTTGGTTCTTAATCAGACCTCCTTTGCTACCCTCTTGTTCTAGGCCATTTCTCAGAACAAATTCTAACTTGGATGAGCAGTTAAGCTATTAGTTGATTGGGCTGCTCGCTGTCTATGTGCCGTGTGATTGAACAGTGGTTCTTGCTAGCTGTAATGGCTTTACTTTACAGAAGATTTATTCACATCTAATACTGAGCTCATCTTTTATTAATAAAATGCCTTACCTCTTCTGGCACAGTTCCTCTACAGGCATTGCACTGTGTCTCGTTCTTCACAGCGCTCGTGAGATACGTACTTGTGCTGCACAAAGCTTTTCAAGTTACATTCCTTTAATTACAAGTGCATGTTATTAGGAGATGGTAACCTGATATCCATTCTGATTTTCATTTGTAAAGGTTTAAAACAGTGCTGCACCTGCTGTTGTTTTTGGCTTTTTTACTGTTTCAGTTCAGCAGGAGAAGGCTCAAGCCATTAATTGTGAATCATTCACTGACAAAAACTTTTAAAAACTGCATTAGCAAGCAACAGTTCTGAAGGGAAGTCAGTTTCTTAGTCAGTTCACCGAACTTTTAAAGTTGAGCTCACTCTAATTCACCACCAGTTCTCATTTCAAAAGAATAATTTCACCTAAGTCAGTGACTGAGTGATGTTTGGGTTTGGATGTCAGTCATCCTCCATCTGCCTTTGACCACTTGCTCCTCTCGCTGCAGTGGGTATCAATATAGAGAAATCTGATGGTTCACAAAGATGTTTCACAGAGACTGCCTTAACCACTTGGTTTTGGTTCAGCTTCCTTCATCTGGTGGTGACATCAGAGGTGCTGGTATAGGCTACTCTGCCACAAAAGGTACTTTTCAACTGGGAAACTATTGAGAAGCATAGACCTCCTCTATGAACTTGAGCTGTTAGCTTAACTTCACTAATTTTTCATCTGTGAAAGAACAATACAGACCTTGCAGAGGTATTTTCTGCAGACAAATACACTGAAGTCTGTAAAATACTCAGTTACTCCCACGGAGACTGTCAGAAGCTAAACGAATGAGTTTACAGGCCTGCAGAGAAAGGAGTCGCTGAAGCCAAGTGGAAGACAGCTACTCAGGTCTGTTACCTCAGCACATGGAGTCCAAGAAGATGAGCTGGAGGGCATGAGAAATGCACCTTAAGAAAGCAGAGGCTATTTAAGGAAAAGGGCATTTTAGGCTGTGAGTTCCCTCACCTCACTCTGCCAAGTGTCCACAGCAGTAGAAGCTAAGTGCAGTGCTCATTTGGATCCTGGGTGGCCATTCTTGTTCTGGAATGGCAGCTTCTACTTCCAATGGACATACTTTGCATTAAATCCTTCCCTTAGAAATCAAGAGGTATGTACAGCTCTGTCTGTTTTTAAAATACCAAATTTCCCTTACCCCAACAGAAATTAGAGAAGGTACCTTTTCTGTTTCTTCAGAACTCCTCCATACAGCCTAAGAGAGGTCTGATGACCCCTGACCCCAGGCATGTTCTCTTCCACATACTTCAGAAAGTTTTAGATGTGAGCAGATTTAGATTTTACTTTTACCTCTCTGTGACACGAACAGCTTTGTAGCTGCTAATCTCACAGCAGAAAACAGGTGTATTATGGGCCAAACACCTGATCACTGGGACTATGTTAAATGGAGGCGAAAGCTACCTGTGAAAGAACAATGAATGAGCATTATCTTACAGAAAGCCTGGCCAATGAGCATGATGAGGTAAACCTGGAAACAAATTTACAAAGTACTGGCAAAACATAAGTTGTTGGGGTTTTTTAATAGAAAAATGTTTATCCCTATTTAAAGACTCTTCCTTCTGAGATCCAGGATCCATCATGTGCGTTTTTGTCATCTGGACTGAGCAGACGAGGAAGGAGAAAATACAGCTGCATACTGTTTACAAACCCTGTTCAGGTAGCAAGACTGAGCTATGCCACTGCTACTTCAAGAGAGTCTGTTTCTTCCCTTCACAGAAGTCAGTCAGTACTTTTTTTTTTTTCTGACACAACAGAATAGAAATAAATCTAGGGAATAGCACAGCATGCTAATTTTCAGAGCCAGTATCCTTGGAATGTAACTAACTAGTGTGATGTACAGCCATCCTGTTGCTTGCTAAAAAGAGTATGTGACAAACAGAGATCTTGCTAGAGCGCAATGATAGTAACAGACCATGTGGGAAGAAAATCCCTGCTGCACTGAGAACCTATCTTGGTGAGGCAGGTTGGTTAAAATTCAGATTTTCATGGCTGTTACAGGTTAAAACTGGATCTTTAACAATGTTTAAATAAATCATGGAATCATTAAGGTTGGAAAAGACCTCCAAGATCATGAAGTCCAACTGTCAACCCAACACCACCATGCCCACTAAAACATGTCCTGAAGAAGCATTCATAGTATAAATTCATTATGTATGTTTTTAATAAACATGGGAAGCCTGTCATTGGAATAGTGGATAGCGAGTTGTAGCTAGATGATAAAGAGGAAATGCTGCAAGGAAAGGTTACAGAAAACAAGCAGTGTTGCTGCTTTATTGAAAACCATGCTATTTACAATACCCGGAGGGCAGGGGGAAGGTTGAATAGCACAGAGTCAAACATAGGCTCTGCTGCCTTTCCCTGAAGACCATTTACAGGTTACACACTCTGCTGCCTTGAAGCAACATTGCTTCATGATCAGCCCTGCCTGAAGAGCTGAGAAGCCCAGCTGGTGACCATCTCCAAACTGCCCTCTTCATGTGGTTGAGCCTTCGATAGTATTGATGCTGTATCCATGGCAGTAGTCAAACACTGACCTTCCTGAGCGATTCAAAAGCGATTTCTCTACTGATTCAAAACTGACTGCTCTACTCTTCCTCAGCAGTGCTTATATTTTTTGCAAGAGCAGCAATATCCTGCAGGACCTCACCAGCCATGTGAGCGGGAGGAGGTAAGAGGAGGGCTCTGTGAGCTCTCCAGTTATTCACTCCTGTATGAATACGTGACGGGCCGTGGCAGCCCAGGTAAGTGTCAGAATGTCCAGTACTGGCAGTGACTGTGGTTCAATGAGCCATTGGGAACCTTCCTACTGGGCTCACCAGTGCCTGGGGATGGGAATGTTCTTCCCTGGACCCATCTGCTGGGCTGTCAAGGTGGTGATGGGTGAGCAAGACTTCAAAAAAATAAAAAAAAAAAGGGGTGGAGGAGAAAAAAGAATAATTGAGCTGGATTATAAATATTTCAGTGGTGATACACAGGCCAAAACGCATCAGCAGCACTGGCTGTTGGTGACCTCGCCATGGTGGCAGCTGAAGCCAGGCCGTGAGGCAGCCCCGGCAGTGGCGGGGCAGGAGCTGCGGGAGATGGAAAAGGGCAGCCGGGTGTAACACCGGGCCGCAGCCCCGCTGCCGCCCGCCTCTCGCCTGCGGGGGCCGGAAAGGGGCAGCCGGGTGTAACACCGGGCCGCAGCCCCGCTGCCGCCCGCCTCTCGCCTGCGGGGGCCGGAAAGGGGCAGCCGGGTGTAACACCGGGCCGCAGCCCCGCTGCCGCCCGCCTCTCGCCTGCGGGGGCCGGAAAGGGGCAGCCGGGTGTAACACCGGGCCGCAGCCCCGCTGCCGCCCGCCTCTCGCCTGCGGGGGCCGCGTTTGCTCTGCGGAGCCTTCGCACGCGCACGGCACCCGCTTCCTCTTCTCCCGGCCGGTCCTTCCCGCCGCCCGGCCCGGCCCGGCCCCGCCTGAGGAGGCGATTCCACCGTAGCCCTGGGCGTTGGGGCGGGACCGGCCCGCCTCAGCCCGGTCTCTCTGTGCCCGGAGGAACCTCGGCCGCCGCTGCCCCCTCACTCCGCACCCGTGGAGCGGCGCGGGGCGGCGGCGGGCGGCGATGTCTGCATGTGCCAGACCGTCTTCCCGGCCCACGCCGACCACCGCGGGGAGCTGAGCGCCAGGCAGCTCCTCAAGTGGATGGGCGCTACCGCCTGCTTGGCAGGTAGAGGGGCGGCAGCGGCCCGGCCGGCTGGAGGGAGCCGCGGGGCAGAGGGTAGCAGCGGGCAGGGGAACGACACCTCAGAGCGGCGCGGAGAGGCGACCCCGCCGCCATTTGCCCCGGGAGCCGCCATCTGCCCTTCTCTCCCCTCAGAAATGTGCCCGGAACTCGGCTCTGAGGGGACACCGTCTCCTTCCCTCACAACCGGTAGCCCCGTCCCGGTATTTGCCGGTGGCAGGTGAAGAGGAGGCGAAGTTTTGGCCCCGGTGAGGGCTTGAGGGAAGGTTTCAGCCGGGGGAGTGAGTGAGATTGGGGGGTTTGGGTTAGGAACAGCCATCAGGGCAGTGAGGGAGCTGGTGGAGCTGGAGAGGAGCAGCAAGCTGAGGGAAGAGCAGAAAGGAGGTGATGGGGGTGGCTGGGGGAAGGAGAATTTGAAAGGAGAGCAGTGAAGGGGAAAAAAGGGATGGAAAAAAAAGAGAAATACTAGAGAAAGAAGGTACTAAGATAAGAATATTGGCACATGAGTGCAAAAAAAAAAAAACCCAAAACCACAACCCCAACCAGTGTGTAGACTGTTCTGTAGGTAGTGATAGGACGGGGGGTAATGGCTTTAAACTGGAAGAAGGCAGGTTTAAATTAGATATTAGGAAGAAATTCTTTGCTGTGAGGGTGGTCAGACACTGGCCCAGGTTGCCCAGAGAAGCTGTGGCTGCTCCTCCCTGGAAGTGTTCAAGGCCAGGTTGGATGAGGCTTTGAGCAACCTGGTCTAGTGGAAGGTGTCCCTGCTGCTGGCAGGGGGGTTGGAACTGGATGATCTTCAAGGTCCCTTTCAACCCGAACCAGTCTGTCATTCTATGATTCATGTAACTCAATTCTGAAAACTTTTAAAATCTCAGCTAACTTCTGGAAGGAAAAACCGCATCTGAAGCACTCAGAAAACCCAAGGCTCTGCCATCTCTGCTGTCAGTGAACTCCGTTTCCAAGTACAGCTGCATACATTAGCAGTCCATAATGAGCCTTGCAGAGAATAGCAGGTATATTTGGGGAACTCATGTCTGGATGGCGTCTCCATGCGACGCAGTGACCGTGGTGAGCTCACTGTGTAGGTGTGTGCTGCACTTGGTGCAGCTTTATGTAATCTGCTCTTCCTTTATAGAAAAGAGTTGGGATCCTGGAGAACTTGTCCCACACAATAACCCAGAAACCACCTAGCATGTAGCAACTTCCCAATATGAACACACTTTTTTTTTTTTTTGAGATTTGTTCTAGCACAAGGGAGCCATTTGATTTCAGCCCTTCGGTGATTTATCCCTTAACAGTGCTCCTTGAGGAGAGACTCTGAACTGATCTCAGCAACTCAAGTCTGTGTGTGTGAAGTGTCAAGAGCCCCAGCTGCTACAACAGTTTGTCCTTGCTCCCTGGACTTCGGTTAAGCTCTGATGATCTTCAGCTGCTGCCAGCCTGCCACCAGAGCTCACTTTCAATCCACCTTTCATAACTGCATTTACTTGGTTAGGCTTAGGGTAGCAGCACTCATCACGCCACGGGGCTAATCCCTTTACACACAAAGGGTTTTGAACATCTTTCCTCGCTTTGCTTTTTGTGTCATGGCAGATTCAACATGCCAGGCAGGGATTTGTTCAGCTTTACCATATTTCACCCGCATTAGTGCCAGCTGGTGGAGTTGCAAGTGTCTGGGCTTTGCACCTTCCTCATTTCATATCCTGCTGTTTTAGATGTGATCCACCTGGCTGGCTGCTTCTAGACTTTTGAGGCCATTTGTGACTATCACCATCTTGTATTACATGTCACAGTGGCGACTCAAGCCTCTTACTCGTTAGTGACCTCTTCCCTTTCATCACATTTTGCTGTCTTTCTGATAAGTACCTTTATGTGTTTTACCCTCATATTTTCAGAGAGAGCTCCTCAGATACTGATATAACTCTCTCTAATTCCTCCAAGCTTTTTTCTTCACTAAAATTGTTGGGCTGCTTGGGAGGGAAAACTCTTGCCTCTTGTGCAGTGCTCTTTTCTAGGTTTCCTGCTAGTCCTTTCTTTTGCCTCTGTCACTCAGGAAATTCTGGAGCAGGGACTCCCTGTTTTTATACAGCTCCTAGTGTGGTAAAGATTTTATGTCTGACTTGGAACTCTAGGTGCTATGGTCAAATAAATAATAAATCACAGTAAGTTCCTGTAAAAAAAGATAACTATTGGGCTATTAAATATTAACAGTAAAGAAGATATTTACCTTTTCCAGATTAACTTTCATAATTAATACAAATAGGGTGCATATTTTTTTATAACCAAATGCATACTAGGGAGAAGAAGAACACAGTTCAAATTTTGGTAAAAATATTTAACCATAAGTAAATACATGGTTTTGATTTTTTAAAATCTTGTTTGTATTTGTTTTTATTTAATTCCTGCAGTTTTAGTGCAGCACATGTACTTACCTGCTTTTCACTGCTGTGGCCATGCTAATAAGACAGTAGATCTTTCTCCTGTGTCCAAAAATCCTCAACTGACATTAAACTTCCACACTGGTTCGACATAGCCAATATTCATGGCATCCTGTTTTGAGGGAGATTGCTGAGATTTCTGTAGGCTTGTTAATGCTTTGTGACTCTTTTTGTCCTGCAACATGCTTGTTAGTTCTATTCAGAATGTTCATTTTTAGAGAAAAACCTTAACCAGAGCTTTTCAAACTGAGTAGAATCATTATCACCATCTAGTCTCATCTCCTGATGTTACCCTTATTTCGTGGTAAATATTAACTTTAATCTTTTTTAGCTTCTTTTTGCCTAAGGAGTCCACTGGAGACTTGCATTAGGGTGATCAAAGGAGGAAGTGGGATCTACTGTGCTTGGTCTCTGTCATGCACAAGTATGTAGGTGAATAGCTTACTGGAAATGGAATGTGGTAACAGTGTGTCCCTGTGTCTCTTTTGAAGCTGAGAAACATGCTGGTGTGTCTTGCGTGACAGCGTCCATGGATGACATACAGTTTGAAGAGGCTGCCAGGTACAAAACCAACTAACAACAGTCAAATGTTTTCATTCTAGTTTCTTATTAGGCAGATACAAACTGAGGCATTATAAAATCTGAGCAGGCCGATGAACTCCCCAGAGTCACAGAGTTAAGTCTCAGAATTACCCTTTTCTATCAGTTGTAGCCTGACCCACCTAGAAAATAGATCAGTTTCATGTGTCAAACATAAACTGTAGTTAGTTTGACTTGGAAAGCTAGATACCAGGTGAGAAACAGATGACCTAGTGACCTTCAGCTCTAGTTAAAGTCAGTGCTGCAGGCCATTACTTATCTCTGTTACATAAGGAATGTATACCTATAAGAGTTACTCTATGAATTTTTTTACTATTGTAGGTGCTCTTTCAGTTCATTTCTTACCATCTCTTTCTTTCAGCTCCTTTTAAAAAAATGTGTTCATGTAACAAAACAGGAATGTTTTGCATTTGTGCTCACAGAATATTCACTGAGTCTACAAGATAATACAGGACTTCATTTATGTTTTAACCAATTTTCATTATTTTACAAGGGATAAAGGACACTATGAGAGAAAATAGCACACGTGTACCTAAACCATATCTTTACAGAAACTTAAAGCCATTACTTTGTAGTTGTGTGTTTTTACACCTTGCAATCTGGAATTAATGAGTGCTTAGATGGGATGGCCCTGGTTACACAGACCAGTGCACATGCAGTTGTCCTGAACCAAGCAGCATTGGCTGTCAGATGTACAGCTGATTAAGTTTGAAACTGTTTGCAGTACATGAGTGTAAAATAAGCATCCACGCACACTTTGGAACAGCAGGCCACTAGGGTGAGAACTAGAACAGTAACAAAGTGAACATGGTCACACTGAATCTAGAACTGAAGAGAATTTCTCAGTCTGTTTTACAAAGTTTTAAAATGTTTGTCCTGCCTGTAGTTGTTCTTTGGTTTTAATTTTGTCCTTAGGAAAAGATCTTGTCTGTGAAAACTATAATTAAGAGTTCTACAAATGAAGTCAGAGTAATGTTTTTCTTTCAGGCATAGTATTTCAGACTCCAATAGCTTCAGAGCAATTTTATCTCTTGTTTTTGAGAGCAGAACAGAGCTTGTAAAATACAATGGAAGTACTTTTCCCTCCAAATATGTTCTCCTTCCACTTGTGTGGTGCCAATGTTTCATTCTTAACAAGAATTTAGGGTACAAACCTAGTAACTGTGAAGTGGTTTCAATAATTATTTTTCAGCCTCAGGTCATCCCTAACATCTTATTTGTAGCTTACTGTGTAATTTCTAAATTTTGCCAGATCTTGTTGATTATACAAACATCTTCCATAAATAAGAGAGCTCTTGTATCTCAATCTAGTAAATTAAAATGTTTTGTAAGTTTCTTGCTATAAGGTTTCATTTACCTAATTCAGGTTACCCATTGTTCTGTAAGGATTAACTCATCTGTGCATATTTCTTTTCAGTTGACATGGAAACAGAGATTTCTACAGATCTGTATATTGCAAAACTCAGTTTTATGCCATGGTAGCAAATAAATCCCTCTTCCTTGTCTTTTAGTATGCAGGAGCTCAGTGGTAGTAAGAACATCTGATTTAAAATTAAATTTATTTAAATTTTGTTAGTGCTCCATATGTGAATGATGTTCAGTTTGTTCTGATGTATTTCAAAAGCCTTCTGCCAGTTACAGATGAAAATGTGGTGTTCTGTGACTTCTGCCCTTAGTTACCTGTTTTAATGCCCAAGCTGATCGGCTCTTTGTCTTAAATAAATTAGTTTGTCCCAAGTGGGAATACGTGATACCATGTAAAACGTGTCATTTTGAAACAGCTCACAAAAGTATCTGAAAGATATTTCCCTATCGAACTGTCTGACCATCTCAGCTCTGACATCTAGATTTCCTGATGTGGCTGTGGATCCCAGAGGGCTGCACTTTTCTCTACTGAAGTGCATGGACTGGGTGGAGCACCAGGGGAGGTGTCAGTCAGACGGGGAATCTAATGCCTGTGGGGTCCAAACCTGTGTCTCAGGCTGAGTGAGAGCACGTCCAGCTTTGTCAGGTTGTTCCCACCCTGCGGTTTCCTCAAAGGCAGACAGACCCAGACTTAACCTCTCTTAGGCAATGTTCTCTTACAGAGTAAGAGAGGTCAGCAGGGAGATGTCACTGACAAAGGTCAGATAAGCAATCTTTGTTCAGAATAGTGCCCTGCTGTTAAGCCTGAGGTAGCCTGACCTCTGCAGTCCCTGCTGGGACCTCATGGACAGTTGTGATGTTCCTGATAAGGGACTGTGATGTCCTCTGCAAGCATCTGTAGAGACCCTGAACACTCCATCTTTTAAAGAAAGCCTCGCACTCACTATCAGTATGTATCATGTTCAATTGTAGAGTTTATCTAATTAATATATTCTGTCTTTTTTAGTTGCCATTACCTCTGCTGCTGGGTCAGTGTAATCCTCCTGGGAGTTTTGTGGCAGAGTCTTCAGAGGTGATTCAGGTTACTTGACTGAGTTCTGTCTCTAAGCTTTCTAAAGCCTTTTTATGAGACCATAACGTTAACTCCTTTTCCAAGGTTAAACATAAATATTGTGTTACTGTTCTGAACACATTCTCCTCTTCTGTAAATGAGCTGGAGATTCACTAAGCTGTGCAGTTTAAAACTATTACGTTAATGATTGTGGGGGGTTTTTTGCAATGAATGATGGAAAAAACTCCTTCTGAATATGTTATTCAAAAGCTAATGAGGGCTGTATCTGCAGATGCTTTTAATTCTTTCCTCTAAGGATTTCGCCCCCCCATCTACTCAAAGGCTTCTACTTGTCTTCTTGCATGTTGGGAGCAAGAAAGTTTCTGTGTAGTTGGTTGTTCCTGTCTGGTATTGTAAAGGAGCAGGTTTCCTATTCCCTGTTCTAGTGTTTGAAGTTCTGGCACTGAGAGAAGCAATTTAAGAAAAGCCTTACCTTTAAATGTCAAAATTCATTAAATTAGAAAAAAATTATAAAGATTTTTTTTTTTAATAAACTGGGGTCATAACTGTGCCGAATCTGTAGCTGTAAATGCCTGTTTCAGAGGTGCTCAAGTGGTCTGAGTTATATTTTGCAGTCTCGGATGTAGCTAGCTGCACTTTGCCTGCTCGGGCACTGATCTTTAGCAGTTGTAAGTCAGTCTAAATTCCCTGAAGGCAGTGGCCTGACGCCCAGTCATTTTGTCTGTGGTTCTGACTTACCATTCACATCATGTCCTTTTACTGCTCTGCTCCACAAGACTGAGAAACTGCATTCTTTCCACCCTTTCAGTGTTGCTTTATGTTAGGGTGTTAGGGGTTTGAAGAGAAGAGTTGCTCTTGGTATTAACACATAACAGGCACTTAAGAAATTCCAGAAGGAAGGAAATTATGTTCTCATTTAAATTTGATTCTGTGTAGGTGAAATGATATAATTCTGTTTAGGTGTTTTCTGTAGGTAAATGGGAAAGAGCAGTTCTTCAGAGGTATGCTGCTAGGACAGAAGGGACACACAGCAGCCCTGTTCTTGGCCAAAACTTGGAGAGTGAACAAAACAAAAGCAGAATCCAGGCTAAAATTTCTTGGAGGATCTGGGGCTGGAGCACACCTGATGTCATACAGATATCAGCAAGGAGAAGGAGTGCTCATACTAAGTTTTTGCAGTTTTCTGAGTGACTGAAATTGTTATTGAGCATGAATGAAGCCTGACTGATGAGTAACAGTGCTAAACCTTTTTCATTGCATTTTCAATACAATATGGAAGACTCAGACTGATTAATGAGATTTTCTTCACTACTCTTAGGAATATCTAGAGAGGCAGGTTCAAACCCTTATTAAGCTGCATGATTACATACCACAAGATGTTATTATTCTTAACAGGGTTGGACAAATTATTACCATCAAAGCAAAGGTGAACAGTGCATTCAAAACCAACATGGAGGTAAGAGATTATCACTTTTATTCCTAAAGATATTTAAAGAATAGAAGATGGGTGGGAGGAGTAAAGGGGTTAACATGGGTTCAGTCTTATTTGTACCAGAAGGAGCTTTGTGCAGATATCTAAATAATAACAGTACCTAATGAAACTCTGGATTTATAATGACTATTAAAATTGCATGTTTCTTGTAAAATAATCCATGTTAAAATAGAAACTAGACCCCAAAGACTTAAAATCTTTGGCAGATGTAATGGACAGGATGGAATAGTGGTGTTGGTTAGTCCAAAGCTGTTGACCTCAGAATATATGGAGTTCTAAGTACTTTTGAAACTTCTGATACAAAAATATTTTTCTCAGGTATATCCATATTCCTAGTCTTCATATTCTGACAAGTATGAAATGCATTGCCCAATCACTTACTTGAAATCAGGATTGAACCTAAGAGTAGTTTTCTCTGCCTTATGCCCAAGTCCAGTTCTTGTTAATATTAATGGCGGTGAGGCATCTCCCAGAGAATGTATTCCAAAAGATTCTAAAAATTGGAAAAAAAATCAGAAACTTTGGTGCATGTCAGGCCTGTCTCACGTGATCAAATACAGTGTTTCACCTTCAAGTGTTTCATTTTGTTTTGTACATTTATAAAGAGTTTTTTGCTTATACAGATCTTAGCAAGATTCAGATGAGGACTCCAAATGGCTCAAAAGTAAATGGAGATATCCATAAAGCTATACTTAAATGTCTTTCCTGTTTTTTATTTTACCCTATGAGTGGTGCTAAACACACATACACAGTTGTGGTACTAAAAAGCTTTTCAGAGCTTAGTGAATATTGTAATGTTCTTATGTGTTTAGACTTGTATCAGTGAGAGCAGAGCAGGTTTTTTTACCTTGTTTCTTTTAGTTTTAAGAGACTGGATGTGATTAATTTGATAAACACTGCAGTATTTTATCTCAGCTCAACTGACAATGATGTAAATATCCTTTTTGTCTCCTTCCTCCACTACCTCCTTCCTTTTAGGTTGGCATCAAGGTTATGGTACAGGACGTTTTGACTAATGTGGAAAAAATTGTGTGTGGCATATGCAACATATGTAGCCAAACCAGTTGGTGCTGGAAAGGTATTGTTTCTGTGTTCTTCTATGCTTGAAGTTACTGGGACTGAGTCTCAGTAACCAAAATAACCAAACTTTTCTGATTGTGAAACACAGGAAAATGTTGATACCTGTTGATTCTGATGAGTAATAGGAAAACAACATGAAGCCCAGACTATACAACCTTTTTTCCACATCTCTGCTCTGAGGTTTTTAGGCTTTTTTTATTGTATCTACTTTCTTTTGCACATTTGCTAGTGATAGAGGTGGTGTCTTTGTAAGGGCTGAAGTATTGACAGAGGCAAGCACTGGAAGGGAGATCCCTGTGAGTCTGCATGGTCTCTCTCCTTTTCCGAAACGGATCTATATGCATCTTGAAACCTGCAAGTGTGCTGGGGGTTGGGTTTCTTTATCCTTCACTCTGCTTTTTGAGGAGGTTGTTCAGACATCACTTCAGATAGAAGACATTATTTTTAAGCTAGCTTCCAATCTAAATTAAGTCTTTGCCATTTATGTTAATTAGTTTTCACGCCAATGTTGTTTTTTCTCCCCAGTGTTTGTCTCCCTGGAGGTATTTAGAAATCAGTCACAGTACTGCTTGGCCTTCACATTGCTCTGCTGAGCAGGCACAGTTCTTCTAAAGTTTTCACATGAGAAAAGCCAAATATTCCTCAGATCCCCTTAATAAACTCCCTTTGGCTGTATTCTTTCCTGTATACAGGAAAGTATTCTGCTTTCCTGAACTGAGTGACTAGGATCGTATTTGTGACTTCCTTGTCTCATTGAATGTGCTATGACAGTGCATCTGCCTGTTGAATATCCACTGCAGGTTGGCAGAGAACAGTCATCCCATGAGCAATTAATATATCCAGTCATTTCTGCTTTCTCTTCTGTGATTGTATATTACAGTTTGCAGAAGAAAAATTGAAATAGGTTTGCCAAAACTAAAGCCAAGCTTGTCTCTGAAAGGTTAATGACTAAATTGGTTAACCTGAAAGCAGTAAAACAGTTTACAGTAAGGATTGTTTATTATTGGTTTGATATTATATCCATGGCATCAATCCATTTACTTTCAGCCCAAATGTCCAGGAAGTTTAATTCAGGATAAAATTGGTGATGGTAAACTAAGATTAAGCTTAAAACAGGAATGCCCCAGAGGGAGTTTGAGGCTTCGGTTCAAATTCCACTATAAATTAAAGTTTTGGAGATATTAAAGAATATTTTTCAAATCCAAGTTTCTGAACAACTGTTGCTGAAGTTGTGCAGAGAGCAAAAGTACACACTCACCATCTTAGTCTGTTAGCTGAACCATACGTAAAAAGCTGGGTAGCTCTTGAGGAGGGCCAGAAAGGAGTCAAACTGCAAGAGGGCTTGAGTGAAGACCCAAAGACTGAGAAACATTAACAGCACGACTGCAGGACACAAAATGTTGAATTTGCCTGTGTTGCAGTGCTTGTGCTTTATTTTAAGGTGTCTGAGGCTAGACCCTGTAGAGAAGTCACACAAGTCACTGTTCAGTGGCATCTCTGCAGTATTTATCTAAATGTAATAATTTTCTTAAGCCAGTACAGGTTTTGGTTCAGTTTGACATTGAGCTGACATCCATGGGAATTTACACTTAAAGGAGAAGAAGGTCTGAGGTTGGCAAGAGAAGGGAGTGTGTCTGGGCACAAGTAGCATTTTGGGTGTAAATGTGTGGAGTCTGAGCTGCACCAAGTGCTGGGTGTTCACGTGTTTCTCCTCTACCTCAGAAAACCTGTGTTTCTTTGAAAATAAGTCCTCAGGTAGAAGGAATAAGCTGTGTGAGTTCAGAGTGAACTGTGAAAGAGGGAGCAGCCTCTTTGTGTAGTGAGTGGGAGTGGGCTCTGGGGTGCACTTGCCCATAGACTGCACCGCTGATCGATGTGACTGGATTATTTGTATGAAACAAAAATTTAATGGTCAGACCTTTATATTAAAATCCTCTTTTTTTTCTTTTTTCTTTTTTTACCTGAGAGCCATCTTAAACTGTGTGTGCTCTCATGGATGTTTGTATTTAAAACCTAAATGCACTTTGTCATTGAGTTTTAACAAATGATTCTGGAAGGATAATGCAGAATCTCTTGAACTTTAACTCTGCGCTTGTTTGTATTAATAGAACTTGTCATTTTGGACAGTTGATAGCAAAAGGTTGTAGAAAATGCTGATGCCATTTTAAGTTCAAAGTATACTTTGTTATGATTATGGCATTGAGAACTTTTTTTTTTCTTTTTTTTGCATAGATTGAATTAGAACCTGTAAAGCTTCTGTCTACAGAAGACCACCTGGAGCACAGCCTAGCTATTGAGAGAAGAAGAATCTGACTGGGCTACGAGCAGGTCTCTCAGAACCTAATGCAGGAGATTAATAAGGAAGGTGATTACTGTGGTCAGCACAGGAGAGGGAACAATTGACATGGGCAGCTGAAAGGCATGAAAAAGGCAGACAAAACATCTGAGTAGGGATCCATGAGGTTGTGGTTTCATGTAGAAAGGCATGTGCCAAATTTGTGAGGGTGGCTAAGACAGTTATTGTAATACAGTGATACTTCTTTGTCATTCATAAATTCCAGATTGCAGGATTGAAGGTCAAGCATGCCTTAAACAAATGTGATATGCAGCTCTTCATGTAGGTTGTATGTGTAAGGTTTAACAGTTCACACAGAACTTTGCAGTGTGGTAATAAAGTCCTACAGCACTAGTTGTAATGTAGATAGAAGGATATTCACTCAGGCTTATGGCTGTGTCTTTGCAAGAAAATACTAAGAACTATGTTTATGCTGTGAGCAACACATGCCCAACAAGCAGGAGAAACTTCAGGTCAAAACAGGTAAAAAAAGAATTTCAACTCCTCATTACCAAATTAGAAAATTGAGCCAAGAAACAGATTAGTCTTTATTTCTGATAGCAATCTCTACTCTTAAAGACAGCTGTGCTCAAAAGTTGCTGTGTTCCCCTGCAAAAGAAATTATTCACAGCAGTTAAGAAATATGCTGGTATTTGGAAAATCTGAGCCAGAACTCCATGTACAAACAACAGACATGATGTGGTTTTATTGAGGAAAGGTGAAACTTGTTGTAAATATGAATTCTGCTCTTAACAATTTGATAAGACTGTGTAGAACTGAAGAGACTTGTTTGCTACAAGCAAACACGTTAACTTGTCTTTGTGGTGACTGTCTCACAGAACACAGCTTTATACCATGAAAGACAAATCAGATGCTGATGATTCTGGTTTCCACTGCCTTGCCTGGAAACTTCCTCAAAGGGTCTTATAACTGTTAGCCCTAGTTCACCTCCTTAAGGAGACAGAACAAGAAAAACAGGGGAAAAGGAGAAGAAAATATTACATGTAAAAGCTGCCAGGTAGCAAAATAGGTGTAAATCTTATCCAGAAAGTGAAGTTTGTCTTCTGAGTGGATCTAATGCAACAACTTAATTAGGTACAAAGTGCAAATTAGTCAAATGTGTCCACACATTTATATAATCATAAAGTTAGTTAATTATGGCAAAAGTCAAAAGTACAATTCAGGTCAAGTAGCTTCTAGCACAGATATGCACTTTAAAAATTACTAATATCATCTTATGCCTAGATCTGTTCTTACAAAATACAACTGAAAAAACAAAGATTAGAGTGAGGATGTATGGCTAAACACTTGGAATTGGAAATGCTTAGATTGTGGAAGGTGGTTAGTGATTCAGATCCACATTTCTCTCTATCAAGTTCTATATTGTTTCTGGTAATCACAAGATTTGTAACAGGTTATGAAATAATCATGTTGTACTCTAGCCATAATTAGACACATTTGCACAGGTGCCCATCATACATGGTGGTCAAAGTCTGTGAAAGGCATTTGAATAAAACTACTCTGACAACATCTGTTAGAGGTCATGCATAGAAACCTTGAATAATCACAAGCACATGCTGAGCCTGTTGGCTGCCTGCATTCACAGCTAGCCAACTTTCACAATAACTGCTTCTGACACAGCTTCTTTGAAGGATATAGTGAGGGCTGGGAAGGATCACTGTGCTGTGTTAGACTGCAGGATGCAGCATCCCCCACCTCTTATGTCTCTTGGAAGAACAGAGCAAATCTTCAGCCTCTTGCTTCCCTTGCAAAGAACAGAGATCTTCTGGGTCTTTCTTTTTTTCTTGTTTTCATCATGTCTGAAGCAAATTGCACACTTCAGTAACTGGGGGTATTTTCTTCTTGGCTCTCAGAGTTAGTAGCTGAAATAATTCATTAATACATTGCTGCTGTATTTCAGGTACTTTTGAAGAGGGAGATGCAGTTTCAACTGACCTTACTCATGTACAGAGTATTGAGCTTGTCCAGCCTCCTCATGCAAACCATCATGGAAACACTTTTGGTGGCCAGATCATGGCTTGGATGGAGACAGTGGCAAGTATTTCGGCAAGGTACTTTTCTACATCGTCATCTTCCCGTATGGCTCTAAATGGATGTGATTTTAATAGTAAGGGTTTCACAGGGATTTATTTTATGAAAAATACAGACCCAAACCTTTGTGATTTCTCTTCCTCCTCACATTGCAGGAGTCCTTTGAACTATTTATGTGGTACAGTTCCCACAGCATGCCATACCACTGTGGGAGTCAAATATTGTTCTTCTTCTGTTACACCCACAGACTCTAAGGCAAAAAAGGGTATGTTATCCTTCTGAGAATCTCTGCAGAAAGTCAGCATGGGACATATGAATAGAAACTTGGCCTCCTTGTGGTTGTTGCAGTGTTTTAAAAGCAGAGTTAGTGTTAGGTCAGGATAACACAACACCAATGCTGTATCAATTGATATCCAAAAATGAACAGCCTTCTAAATGTTAGTCTGCAGATCCTTGCGCCAGTAGAAAGAATAAGACAGAGAAGGAGAAGCAAAAGAAACAGATTCTGTTTTGTTGGTGCACACACAGAATGGATGCACAACCTTCAGCAAGTCACTTAACCTTTCAGTCTCTCTGAGTCCCATATCCTTTGGGTTTTAATATTTTTAGCAGTTTAAAGGGCTCTGACATCTTCAGGTAGTAAGTGCAAAGTATTTTTGTGACACTGTCTAGTGTTTGTCAGTATGGCCTAGACATATAATAATTTAATTTCTCTTCCCCTGAAACCACACTGTTGTTTTTCTCCCTCCTTGTTCTTGGACGCTGTATAAAGCTTCTTCGTAAGCAACACTTGAGTTTCAGTTTGAATTCTCCTTGCATACCAAGTGACCTAATTCACTGCAGGGTTGTTAGATATGTTTTCGCTTTTTAACTTTAATAATTAAAGGACTTCCCCATTCATTATTCATATAGTTTTGATTTGTAGCCAGTAGTTGTACTGATAACAACAGATTTTCTGTAGTGGTTGGATAAACAGCTTGTTTTATTAACATTAGAGTGCACTGACCTTACCCCAGTGTGTAATTTCTTTGGCTTCAAAGGGATTGTTTCAGATTTTTGCCATAACATGACCCAAAATATTTACCTGTTTTCATTTGATAAATTTTACTTAGTGAGAGTCACATTTAGGTTTAAGAAGAGAAGGAAAACATCAACAAACCAAGTACTGAAAAAATTTTCTTTGAACTAATGAAAGTCAAACATGTTTTGTCATGTTGAAAATTTCAGGAATAATAGCTGGTGACAGAGGCCTGTTGAAAACAGAGATTTTGTAGTTTATGCTTGAGAAATAGCTAGTCTTGCTACAAACCTTTTGTGAGGCCACTCACAATTAGACCTGACCTTTGAAGGTGCCAGTTCAGAGTTGCTATGGCCACAAACTCTGATGGAAGAAACGAAGAGGAGCACTAACCTTTGACAAATGCATTTCTAAGGCCATTTTAAAAGTTACTCACCCTCCTTCTCCCCTCTCTCCCCCACCTCCACTTTTTTGGCTGGACAGTGCGTTAAAATCTTGCAGATAGCAACAAAGCTATTTGAATATTAGTAATATTAGTTTGAACTAGATCTGTACTTTCTTATTTCTTACACTTGCAATAAAAGCATTCAAGGCATAGTTTTCCAGGAAAAATTCAATATATAGGTCAATTTTCTGTTTTGTTTCTCTCTTATTTTCCATAATACTGTGTTTGCATCTTTATAGTGATCATTGTAAAAAAAGATCACTGTTTAGCATTTTAAATCAGAGGAGCAATTTATTCTTAATGAAATTACAAAGTCATTTGAATGTATTAGTCTACTAAAAAGATGTACCAGTCAATTAATTAGCTACAGATAATTGTGTACATTTAACAATACTGGTACATTAGTTTGCAGAGTGCAGTTGAGTTCAAAGCTAGGAATGCCACAAAGCTGTATTTTCAAGTTTAGAAGCTGCATGATGAAAAATCCATTCTCAGATGTGCATATGGGATTCTTACTGAGGAGTTTTGCAGACAGTTGTAAGGGCAGAGCTTGTTTTTTCAAAGTCTAAAAATGAATGGTATTATTGTACATTGCTCCCTATTCATATGATACACAGAGATGCCAGTGAAGAGTGGGGCTTTGACTGCATTTAGAAGAAATGCTGAAGAAACCTAATTTTTGCCCACTCCAGAGAGCTTTGCAAACTGGATCCCAATCCCACACACCCCCTTAAGCTGTATCTGTAGTGCAGATTTTTTTCTGGAACATCTGTGAAGGTCAGAGAAGTGATGAGTTGTTGGAATTCCCTAGTGTAGATGACACAGTATAGCAAAACATTTTCTTTAGCAGTGTAGCTGGGCTTGATCAGGTGTGTGTATCTGTTTGACTACTGCACCAGTCCAAAGAGCAGCTTTGCTAGTATGCAAAAGTATGGAATTTGTGGAAATTTAATGGAAAAGGAAAGGAAATTTAAAGGAAAGTTTTACCAGAGTGGCTGCACCCTATTTCACAGGCGGTTCAGAGATCCAGTAGGACAACCCAGCTGAACCTGACCACGTTATTGAACACAGTACAGGGTCAGGTCTGAAATAAGAAAAGACAGGTGAGCAGAAGCACTACTGGAAGGACAAAAGGAACAGAATTACTAAAACTTGTGTGTTTTTAATACACTATTTTGCTTTCAGCTTTTGAAATTTAGCCAACAGTTCTATGTTTATGAATTGATAAGTGGTCAGTTCAACATCTTTCTGTCCCTTTGTATGTGCAACTATGAGTTTCCCAGCTCAGCAACAGTAACAAACTGCACATAATCTAGTAAATCAGACCAAATTAAAAAAAAACCAAAAACAAAAAAACCCCAGAAACCAACAATGTATTTGGCAGTTATATGAGTAGGTTTTTATTCTTATTTCATGTAACACCAGCAGAAAACATCCATCAAACAAGCAAAAAAGTACAAATATTAAAAAGAACAGCTAGACTGACATTGCTTTGCTTGAACACCGTGTCTGGTGCTCAACCTTTTTGCTCAGGTTTCTTTTAATCATTTAAAGGCTTTATGATCTGTCATTTTTACATGCTGAGCAATATCCTACTCCCTGTGCAGTCATATAGAAATTAATGGAACTCTGTGAAGTAAGTGGTTACTCTGGACATATCTGGCTCCAAAGAAGGTAATATCAAGCAGCGAGAATTTATTAGTCAGTGTTTGTAAAGTGTGTTGAAAATGAAACAACATGACATAAGTGGTTTTATAATGTTTGAAGCTCGACTTATATGCTCTTGGAACTGGATATGTTAACTGTATTTCAGTGGATTATGAAATAAATTAGTGTAATGCAGTGATCTTCTAGGTTGTGCAAACCTTGCTGCTCTAATCACTAGCCACTTCAAACCTGACAGAGGAGGTTCTTTAACGCCACTGTATGTTTTGCTCTCTGTCTCTCGCTTTCTTTTTCAGCCGACTTTGTCGTTCATATCCCACCTTGAAATCAGTCAATATGTTTAAATTCTGGGGACCATCCGTCGTCGGTGACCGCCTTGTCTTCAATGCAGTTGTCAACAATACATTTCAGAATAGGTAAAACTTCTCCTCTTGAAGCTTCTCTTCCTTGACTTCTTCAGCACCAGCCTAACTGCATGTTTCAGGTTTCAGCTATCAGGAGGACTTGCATTATTGAATTGATTGTTTTTCAGCTGGAGCTTTGAGGGATATATCTATATCTATAACTATCTCTCTGTATATGCTTTTTTTTTACTTTTCTCAGTAAAAGTTTTTTAAAATTTATTCTCTAACTTTCACTCTCAATTTAAAGATAATTTGTAATCAAATCCCAGTCCCACAAACTCAAACCATATATATATATATCACTCTGAAATTTAGGGATTTTCAAGGGATGAGTTGGTACCACAGCTTTGATTCTTCAGAAGACTCCAGCTTGCTGCCAGGATCTTCCTGACTTGGCATCTATTGACAGATCTGGGTTCTGTTTATTGCTGACTACTGGTAAAATTCATGCTTTGGTTTTTTTAAATTTCTTCCCAGTGTTGCTTTGGGTGTACACAGAGGTGATGCTTTCCCAGTTGCAGTTTTGGAATAAGTGGCTACAGCCCATGCTGAGATTTTATCTTTGGTTGAACATATGATCACTGTGAGCATGAAACACAGATTTTGTCACACTGAATGCCTGCTCCTGGAATTTAATGGTGTGGCTGTTGACCAATCTTGCACAGATCCTGCCTGCTAATGGTTGCTCTCTCTTTCTCTTGCCTATGCATGTGCTACCTCCTCTGCTGTTTCAGGGCTACTGTTGTGTTTGCCTCACAGAGAAAGGCTCTCCCCTGAGCTTTGGCAGAAGGATAGCACCTCTGTGCTGGGCTATTTCCCCATTTATGGGAATGGCACTTTGGGCCAACAGACCCTCTGGTTTTGTCAGGGGTGTGACACCCCTTATGTGGAGCCCTGTTCCAGCTGGAGGACATGTTCAGAAGTTGTCAGAGGTGTAGCAAGACAAGCTGCAAGTAGGCAGAAGCTAAAGTAATTCCTCCTCTGTATTCTGTACACAGGACAAATGCTATCCTGACGTTCTATGGCTGTTTTCTTTGTAGGTGTATTTTGTCCCTGCAGAATGCTAGCAGGGCATGAATTACTATGCTTCTGCTGAATGTCAAGTCAATACCATCCTGTACACTTTTGCTGTCTGTTCTAACAGTATGCTGACTGATGTTCATATCTGGCTACTTTTGCTCTTTTTATTAACGCTATTTAGGTAGTGCCACCTTTTAATTTATTTCTGAAATGTGTCTGTCCAGACTGAGTAATTTATTTTGTATATTACAGAAGGTATTTGAGTCAGGCTTCCTGCATGCAGGAAGGTGTACAGCAGCCCTTTTTAGTATGTCTCAGGGTTGCTTCTGCATCACTGGTAGTAGTTCAATAATTAATTTAAACTTTTATTTCAGTGTGGAGGTTGGTGTCCGTGTTGAGGCTTATAACTGTGAAGAATGGATGAAGGACCAAGCATGGCATATTAACAGCACATTTCTCATTTTTAATGCTGTAAATGACAAAGGAGAGCTGCTCACCTTCCCCAGAATCAAACCTACTACAAAGGTCAGCTCTCATCCTCAGGAGTAGGATGAATGCATACATGAGATTATGTGGTCGATCACAGCACACTCATGTCCCATAGCCAGCCACTATAACCTTGCTGGGAAAACAAGGACTAAACAGGGCACTGAAACATATCTTCTCACAGAAGAGAAAACCTCTAAATGAAATGTTTGCCTTTGAATGAGAGATTTGTCATTGTTAACTTCAGTCACCTAGAACTGAGAGGTGTAGTGGAGGGTAATAGTCATTAGAAATTATGTAGTTGGTAGATGGACAGGGAAGAAGAATATGCTTTTTGCACATTTTTGCACCTGTCTATATCTGTCTTGTGCAGTTGCCATTGACTATAGATGAAAATCCTAAGTGTTCAGTGAATAAAGTTATTTTTATAAACCCTTAATGAAGATGAGAAATAGAGTTCATAAAGAAGTCTGTAGGAATCAAATCCCCTAACACAGGTATGCTTTCCAGTTTCCTTGCTGTGGAGATCTCAGCATGTGTTTCCCTACAAGTGGTTCACGAAGCACTTGGAGCAGCTTGAATACTATTGTTGAATTATTTGTTGTGATGTCACCTGTAACTAACCTTGCTGCTCAAATTATGAGATTTTTAGAGAGCCAGCATAGACAGAAATTACACAACTATTTAAAATCAATTAACTTACATTGTATAGGATGGCAACTGAGCAAATAAATTAAGGTGTCCTACATACTAGCTGAGACAGTAGTGTTCACTACTGCCCATTACAGGTTGTTCCAAAAGTAAAAACTCACTCTTCCTGTTAAAAAAAACCCAACACAGCAGTTTAGCTTCTGTCAGAAAAACAGTTCTTCCCCTAAAAACCTGCCTAGAGGGGTACCCACAAGGTAAGCATCAAAATAAGAATTTATACACCCATTCCTTCAGAGTAGAGGAAACAAATCTGGGAAAATTAGTAGGTGCTCAAGGTAGTTTAAGCTTACAGTGGTCGTTTGAAAGTGACAGCTGATACAGCAGTGCTCTACAAAACAGGTAAGGGATGTCTTCAAAAAATATTATGTAGTCCTTGGTCCTAAGAAGACTGAGGTGCTCTAAGCTTCTTATTCCAGAAGCTACGTGTCAGCTCTTAAAAGCTGAGGAAAAGAAGGTTTTCCAAAGTGGCATATCCTTCAGGATAACAAGTCCTTTAGTGCAGTTTGGTGTGGTGTATGCTCTTGGGTCACTTCTGTGCTTCAAAAAAAATCCAGCCTGGCAGAACAATAACAAGGGAAGAGAAAGACCTGCCACCTTGAAGGGCAGATCACATCTGTTTGCGCAGTGCTTGCTGTGTCCCAGATCCATGTGCACTAAAATAGGAATTCTTCCATGCTTCCTTCATGATTTGAACATCAAATGATGATGAATTGGATTAATAGTGTGTTTCTTGGGTGGCACATTTAGAAAGAGAAGAATGAGTGTAGTGCAGTGCCCAGCTGCCACTGGTTTAGGACCAAAAAGTGCTAGGAGTATGCTACTATGGTAAAACGTTTGTACTGGATTGTTTTTTACAAATTTAAAGGAATATTGTCAAGTCAGAGGTAAACCACTGACTCAGGTTAATTGGGGAAAGGCCAATATACAGATTACAATTCTTATTAATTTCTAATACAGCTCTGGCATTTGTCCATCTGTAAGAAATAACTATTAGTTGTCTTTTTTAAGAGATGCGTTAGGCTCTGGTTTACTTTTTATAAAGGATGGTAATAGGCGATACCATGGAGCCATTGCCCAAAGGAGAATTCAACTAGCCAGGTGTAGTTGGGTTATAAGGAAGACTTGGTTTTGAAAACTTAATTTTTTAATGTATCCTTAAAAAAAGTGATCATTTGTTAAATAGTCAAAGTCTTCTCAAACATAACCGTTATGTTGCTTAACTTTGCTAATAATTTCTCCTGAGTTGCACTGAAATTATTAGCAGCTACTTGTCTCAGAAGTGCTTTGCCCTATAGCTGTTCTTTCCCCATCTTTCCTGGGAAGAAAAAGGAGTTAAATGCAAACCTGTCTTACAAATGAAAAATGGTAAAATACCTGTAAAGTATTTAGAAGACACTTAAGCCTATAGAAGTGACTGTTTCTAGCATATATAGAAGAAAGTGTAAAAGAACCAATTCGTGCTATTATTTTTCTTTTGAATTTTGTTTTAGAAAATGCATGCTGTCTGCTAAAGAAGACAAACCTGATCCCTGGGAGAGAAGCAACCAGGTAATCTGTAGATAGTGTCCTATTGTCTACTTGCATAAAATGTACTTCTATTTGTACACTTTTTGGGTGTACAGGCCACATCTGTTTCCAGAGTGGACCTTTTGTACTTAAGTGTTATGATAGTCATGGAAGAATGGATAAATATGTAATAAGATTAGTGGTTTTTTCTTCTGAAAAAAGAGAATGGATGCTACACCATTGATTTAAGATAAGTTTCATACAAACCATAAAAAATGTCTTTAAGATAGACTCTTTAACAAGTGATCTCTTAAGCAGCCACACTGTAAGGTCTCCTGCAGATTTATGTCCCACTGTCCTCAGCTTTTAGAAAGCTCAGTTCTGTAGAGGAATTAGTTTGGGTTGGTTTTTTTTTTTCCTTTATCCATCCACTGACTTTCTCAAAAATCGCTATGAGAAGACTCTTTAGTAAATGCTAAAAGTGGTGGGAGAGACACGTCAATACCAACAGACAGTCAAACAGTGAAACAGCATAAACTTTGTTACTGTGGAAAAGAGTTGAAAGCATGTGCTCGTTCCTAGATACTCTGCATCAAGTGATGTGTTTTTCTGGCTTGGACATGCTAGGCCATAGAATGTGCTTATGTCATGAAATGAATAGCTATGAACACGAACTTAGATGGATTTGTAGACACTCTACATGTAGTTTCAGTATTGAATTTTTGTGGTTAAATTTTCATTGCATTTAAGATCTCAGTGGCTCCCAGGAATTTTATCAGGTCTTTTTCCATTACATGAAAAAATAAATAATTGAGAATTGCAATGCAGGAAGTTATTTTCTGTTAACAGTGGTGTCTCAACTGTTTGGAGCAGCATTTCTTTTCTGCAAAACAATAAATATAAATATGCGCACAATGATAAAAATGGCATACTTAGGATTTATTTAATATTAAACTAAAACCTGTAATTAAAAGACTCTAAAGCTGAATTCTTTTCATCGAGTGGTTAAATGAGAACTCCATCCACTGTAGTCAAGCATAAATAATGGATACATTCACACTTTCTCTGCTCTGAGCCTGCTGTGTAAAGCAGTTGCCAAGATAGACTACAGCTTGATAGCAACGAAGACGTTAATTTTCCAGTATATTTTAATTACTTAGAAGGAAGCTGGACAAAACCATTAATTTAGTGGTCTGAGAAGTTACCTGTATTATCTCTCCAGTGGTCATTGTTTTTCTGCACTGCTTTATAATTGGAGAAGCCCAAAGTAGTATTTTGTTGTTGTTTAATTAGGGTTGTTTTGCCAACAGCCATGTGAGCACATAAGCTAGCTATTGAAAGTATTTAATTCAGAAACTACTGGACTGTGTTTTCTGGAAGGAAAACGTTTACAGGAAAATACACATTTGTTTGCAATTGAGGGGTAATGATTGAAAAAAAGCATCTAATTTCTGGAATGTTTAGTGAAATGTACCTTTATACTTCATTTTCAGAAATGTATCTTACATTTCAGGCATATGTGAGTTACAGCAATATAGCTGCACTGACACACCGTGCAGCAAAACCAGGGTGGGAAATAACCAGCACACTGGATGGTGTAAGTACATAGTTATGGAACAGCTAAATAGCCACTGTAGTTACGTTTCACCATAAGAGGTGGGTGGAGAATAGCAACAGTTTTACATTTGTAAATAAATACATTGGTATATTGGGTTTGCATGGCAAGGTTTTGGTAGCAGTGGAGGGGGGGACATGGGGTGGCTTCTGTGAGAGAAGCTGCCAGAAGTTTCCCCCATGTCCGACCCGACACAGCCAATGCCAGCGGCTTCAAGAACGGACCCGCCGCTGGCCAAGGCCGAGCCAATCAGTAACGCCTCTGTGATAACAGAATTAAGAAAAAAAAAGGAAGAGAGGGAAGAAAAAAAGCTGCACACTTTGCAGCTGGAGAGAGGAGTGAGAAGATGTAAGAGAAAACAACTCCACAGACACCAAGGTCAGTGAAGAAGGAGGGGGAGGAGGTGCTCCAGGTGCCAGAGCAGAGGTTCCCCTGCAGCCTGTGATGAAGACCATGGTGAGGCAGGCTGTCCCCCTGCAGCCCCTGCAGGTCCATGGTGGAGCAGATGGCCACCTGTAGCCCGTGGAGGACCCCACGCCAGAGCAGATGGGTACCTGAAGGAGGCTGTGACCCCACGGGAAGCCCACACTGGAGCAGGTTCCTGTCAGGACCTGTAGCCCGTGGAGAGAGGAGCCCACGCTGGAGCAGGTTTGCTGGCAGGACTTGTGACCCTGTGGGGGACCCGCGCTGGAGCAGTCCCTTCCTGAAGGACTGCACCCCATGGAATGGACCCATGCTAAAGCAGTTCATGAAGAGCTGTCAGTCATGGGAAGGACTCACGCTGGAGAAGTTGGTGGAGGACTGTCCCCCGTGAGAGGGACCCCACGCTGGTGTGGGGGAAGGAGTCCTCCCCCTGAGGAGGAAGGAACAGCAGAAACACCGTGTGATGAACTGACCCCAACCCCATTCCCTGTCCCCCTGTGCTGCTGGGGGGAGGAGGAGGAAAATCGGGAAAGAGATTAAGCCTGGGAAGAAGGGAGGGATGGGGGAGGTGTTGTAAGATTTGGTTTTACTTCTCATTCTCCTCTAATTTTGATTGGTAATAAAGTAAATTTGGTTTTTTCCCCCAAGTCGAGTCTGTTTTGCCCGTGCCAGTAACTGGTGAGTGATCTCTCTCCGTCCTTATCTCCACCCACGAGTTCTTCATTATATTTTTCTCCCCCTGCCCATTTGAGGAGGGGGAGTGATAGAGTGGGCTTTGGTGGGCATCCAGCCTCTAGCCAGAGTCAACACACCACAATTGGCTTGGCAGTGTTTGGTTTTATTGTGGCTAGGGTTGAAAACTGAAGCTCACTGAGTGTCCCTGAAAGGTTACAAAGCAATTTCTGATTGTCCATAGTGCTGTGCAAGGTGGAAGTGCCACGGAGGATTTCCACCATGGTCTGAACGATGGGTGAACATAGGACATGGATACCAGAAAGGCAGGCTTGCCACCAGTTGATTAGTTGGGCTTGTTGAGCAACACACAGGAGAGTGTAAAAACACAAACAAACCCCTATCTCATTTCTGTGAGACATTTTCTTTGCCACAGCCGACATACTTCTGTGGTTTTGCCAAATTGTTTGATTCCAGCAAAACACCAAACTTGGACATCTTTGTTTAGGCGGTGCTGTTGAGGATCTGTGTTCCTTCTCATGTCACTGAGATAAGCAAAATGTGTGTGGCAGTCTGTAATACACTGCCTTTACCAGTTTTGCAGCATGGGAGATGTTTCTAAGTAGTAGGCATTATCTTTTGACAGTTTCAAGTGGACACTGCCAGTCAGCAAGTGGCAGCAATTTATATACCATATTTTACAGTTTCCCTCTTCTCAGAACGCCACTTGACTCTTTTTCTTTGCACAATTTTCCTTCCAGATATCTTTCTTTCTGCCCTTTTTGTATTAAAAAATTGCAAAAGCCTGAAAGCAAAGTACCTCCCTGTTCATCTATCAGTGTTGTAATCTCAAAATCAGTACGTAATCTTGTGTAAGTCAGTTTTAAGATGCGAAGATGCTGTTAAGAAAACCAGTAGCAAGATAATTTTACTGGGTAAGCTGTTTTAACCTACTTGCAGCACATGTTTTCTAAACTATCAAGAGACATCTGTTAAGGTTTGATTTCTGAAATACGGTTAGTGACTGGCAGATTATGTTAAAATCATGTCAATTTAGAGATGTTTTGTGACAAGAAAAGGCTGTTACAGTCTTTTAGTCTGACCTCCTGCATGTTGTAGGCTATGAAACTTCACTTACTGATTCTTGCACCTAGTCAATAAGGTACTTGAGTAAGAGCATATATAAATCATAAGGAATTCCAGTGACAGCAAATCTGCCAGTTCCATGTGTAGGTTGTTCCAGTGGTTAATAACTTGCAGTAAACATGTTGGGCCAATTAAATGACAAGACAGCACTCATGCTGGAAAATGCAAGCTTGATCAGACTGAAACATTGTTATTTTCGAGCCTCTGCTAAGACTACATTATTATCCATGTGAAATTTCCTTTCTGCATGCCACAATCTCACTTTATTTCTTAACCCTAAATGCTTGAAACCAGCAGCAAATGTTGTGAAGAAATTACTTCATACAAAAGAACAAAGCCCATGCACATTCTGGATGACATTTTAAACAGCATGATGTTACTTCTGTCTCAGCAAGCTACCAGGTACCTTCCAGTATCACTGAAGTCTGGAACTTTCTCCTCTTTTTGGGGAGTCTTGACAGTAAGATCTGCCTCTAAGCCACTTAGACCTTATCTGGTGGAAAATCATGAGTGGAAAAATCAGCTTTTTCGATCTGGTCTTTCATCTAATTGAAGTAGGTATCTGAAATCCAGCAAAACCTGGCTCAGGCAGGATGTAGTGTGTGACTCAGGAATGGCGAGTAGTCATCCATTCCCATTGTTCTGGACATTTCTGCATAATCTGGCAAGTTGCAGGGGAATCTCTGCTCTGGCGCCTTGAGCACCTCCTCCCCCTCCTTCTTCACTGACCTTGGTGTCTGCAGAGCTGTTCTTCTCGCACCTTCTCACTCCTCTCTCTTGAGCTGCAAAGTGTGCAGCTTTTTTTATTCTTTTCCCCTTTTTTTCTTAATTATGTTCTCACAGAGGTGTTACTGATGGGCTCAGCCTTGGCCAGCGGCGGGTCCATCTCGGAGCCGGCTGGCATTGGCTGTGTGGCACATGGGAGAAGCTTCTGGCAACTTCTCACAGAAGCCACCCCCATGCCCCCCCTAATACCAAAATCTGGCCATGCAAACCCAATACAACAGGCTATTCCTTTTGAATTTTCTGTGTCAAGGTTCATGCCTACAACTAGAAATAGACCCAAGATAATCAAGACAAGATACTGCAAGTGTGAGACAAGAGAGACAAAACTATGTTTGAAATAATTTTTGAGTATATTGTTAACTCTGGGTGCTCTGCTTCACAGTAAACAATAAAGGAGAAAAAAAATACTGTGGAAAGAGAAATGTTGGGTCATTTTTTAGGGGAAGCAGGCATAGGCCAATGTGTGACTGATTTTCATGGACAAAGGGAGCTGAATTAGTTGAACTCTACTAATTACTAATTAAAAGACAAGCTGCTGGACTGCACAGGTTGGAGAGGTGGACCAAGGAGGTAATCTGTGTATCATCCAAAATCATCCCTCTTAAAGCTCAGAAAGTGCTTTTGTAAAAACCCAGTCCCCTTTGGATGTCTCTAGGCAAGCTCCCCAGAGCTGCAGTGCGCAGGACTGCTGGACATGTCCAAAATCCTCGTGGCAGGGAGGGCAGTTGCTCGGTTTGTCTTATTTTGCTCAGGTCTCTGTTGCCTCACATGTACCACAGGGATGCTTGATTCATCTAGTGTGGTTTCACTCCAGCTTGCTCCTGCTCACCAGTGCCACATCCAATGGATCCTACTCAACTTTTTAATTCCTGGAAGGCTTTAAGTAACTGTCACTACTACTTCAGATAATCTACTTAATAAAGTTTCTTCATTCCTTCCTAAAAACTGTATGTTTCCTTCCCTTGCTTTCCTGTATTTATGCCATATTTCTGTAACTCAACCTGGCTCATGGTCCATGTTAAAAAAGGTAGAATTCTGGACTAGTACCTGCCCAGAGTCTTCTGTCACCAATCACTGATGCAAATTCACAAAAAGAATTATATGAGGTCCTCAGGTTGCCCCATTATCTTTTAGAATCAGTGAACTGAAGGCTTTATAAGGAGACTTTCTATAGCAAAGTTCAGAAAAGGTTTTCACCTTCATTCCGAAGTGTTTCTGCTGTTGTTTATGGAAGTGGTGGTATCTACATGTTCCAATAACTCATTTTTTTCCAAGACACCTGCAGTGTGAAAGATATTTAGAGACTGTATATACATAGTGTGAGAAAAGGGTCATACTGGCCTCTAGGTCATTTATTTCCACTTGCAGGCTAATTCAGCTATTCCTAACGGGCTGTAATTAAAACTGTCTGATGTCACTGTGCTATCAGTGTATTTGGTTTTACATTGTACTATATTTTAATATAAAACTAATCTTGACTACTCATCTGCCTTTCTTCTGTCAGTTTTGTATGTACTCCTGAGAAAATCTGCCGAAGTCCTAAATGTTAAAATATTTATAGCAATCATTCTTTGGCTTTAGTATGTTGCCCTTTTTTTCAGATAAAAATATGGATTCTTGAGGAGGGTGATGTGTTGTCACTCAGGGTTGAAATGCAGGTGAAGATGCCATCACTTCTAGCTTTCTCCCTTTTGTCTGACTTCACATTCCGCCAAAAATGGGACAGATATTTCTTGTAAGAACTTATCTTTCTTTAAGCCTGTTCAAATCCACTAACCTTTTACAAATATTTTTGAGATGTTGATACTTTTCTTCCTAATTAAGAAGAAATTTCTGTAAGAAATTGACATTAAAGATTAATTATTCAAAGTACAGATTGAGTTTTTTACCTTAAAAATATAGTTTATCCTAAGTCTGATTTAAAAACTTGTTGCCCTGGACTATCAAAAGAAAGAGCTTGGACAGAGGTTACAATTTTCTAAAATGAACAAAAATCCATGCCTAGACAGCTGTAAGTTGAAAGGGTTAATTTGGGTTGGTTGTGTATAATTTGAGGTTGATATATTGTGCATGCTCTCTGTAAGAAGGAAGGCAAAGCTGTGGACTCCTCATGTTTGTGTTGTTTGGGACATCAATGCTTGTATGATCTAAGTGAGAAATCAAGAAATGGGGATCTTAAAAATGCATATTTTAAGAAAAACAACACCTTATAAAGTGTATCTGAATTGCAATGGGTTTCAGAATGGCTGTAAAGGTGTTTGAGGTCTTTTTATTTACCTTATATGGTACAGAACAATGACTAGAGACGACTGAATTGATATGATACTAATTTGATTTGGTGAATAGTCTCTTAAAGGAGAAGCCTTTTCAGTTTGCCATTCTATCCTGAAAGATTTTTATCAGAGGGTGAAAGTGGAAACTTAGCAATATTTGAAAATTTACAGTCTCTGCTGAATTTACGGCTTGTAAGAAATGAAATCTGAAGAAATATTGTGTTGATTTTCCATATCTACAGCCAAAATCTCAGATTTCTTATGACTACCGTGAAGCCTGATTGACTGGTCAAAATGGAATACCAGCTTAGCAGTGCTTACTGCTGAAATTAAATAAATCAATTACTGCCAGTGCAAAGGAAAATCCTCACTTTTTTTTGTAGTGAAAACTCAAGAGACAGCAACCAGTACATTCAAGACAGTGAAAGAGTGTGTCCTACCCAGGTGGCTCTATCTGAACAGAGCAGAACACAACTTTGAGTAAAATTTTACAAATGTTTCCTCATTGTCTTTCCTGTGGTGTGTTAGATGGACAATATATGGTCATTTGGCAAATGTTACAGCATACAAATTAATGTCATTCCAAACAGGAATCGACAGTACACGGAAGATAAGGTTTTAAGACATTTCTGCAGCACCTTGTAGCACTTCTTAGCAACACTGTGGGACACAGAGGTGGTGTCATATAAGGTGTTACAGAAAATCTGAATTTTTCACTCGGTGTTCCTCTCTTTTCCTTGCTGCCTGAACATGAAAACCGTAGTCAAACCAGTGTTAGGATGGCATATATGTTTGTACTGTGTGTTTTGTATAAGAGATGCTGTTGCCTACATCAGGGTCTGCATGTGTGTGTTAAATGTACTTGCAGGACTTGTGAGGTCCTACAGGCTGTGAATGAAGATGAGAAAATATATTATGTTACATCTCCACCCATGACTGGCCGTAAACCCAGAGACTTTCTGATCCTTGTGTCTCAAAGGCAACCCTGTAACCCAAGGTGAGTATGCAATTCCAAGTTTAACTGTGAGCTCTTTGGAGACACAATTTGGATGACTGTTGACCTTTACCTGAGCCTGTCACTGAGTGACAAAGACAATATTTTATTTTTTGAGAAACGAGTAGCTGATTTGTTGATGCCTGAGTTTGCACACACAGATTCGTTTTGCAGTGTGAAGGTGCAGTGAAGTAAATTCAGAGCATCACAGATCTGCAGTGTAGTCCAGTATTGCTTCTTTGGTAGTGACTCTTTGGGAGTGGTGTATCATGAGGGAAAACAGGCCAGAATTCCAAACAGGAAATTTGGAAAAAAACATGTCCCAGAGGACCTGTCAGTGTGCTGAAGCATGTGACTGCAAATTCATCTGTTTGTTTGTTTGAAGTGACTTTGTAATCACATTTAATGTAATTCTGGAGATTTTCTTGTTCAAGGAAGTGCTTCACCTTTCTTAAAACCTTAGTGTGACACATTTATTGTAACCGTAAATTTTGCTGCTGAGTTTGTTTTTAACAGGCCCTTCATCAGTTTAACATACATGGATTCTTTTTTTTAATCAGATTTCCTTTTGTTCTTGCATAATGAAACATGGATAAGTAGGACCATTTGGTGTATCTTCATGCTCTTTGTTCTCAGTTTCTTTTCTTATATTCAGTAATTCTTCATGTGAACAAAACACCGCTTCTAAAAGGCAGTGTTCTGTACTGTGCTTGCTCTTCCCCCCACGTCTGGGAACTGAATCATGAATGCTGGGACCACACTGTAAAGCCTCGCTTTAGTAAGGGTTGCTCCTAGGACCTGATTCTGTAAACATGGGTCATGGAGAGCACGCTTAATTAAAAAAAGAGAGTGTTGTATGTGAGTGATTGTTCCATGGCTTTCCACAGAAGTCTTCTTGATTGGAATCTGTGACAAAGCCTTAATGAGACTCCAGAGAGCTGAATCTTTTAACATGTATCTTTAAACACCCAGGAGCTTGTTTGCCTTCATATGACATCTTTGGTGTTGTTGTGCATACTCTTTAGTCATTTACATGTATCTTTTTTAACATCTTGTTGAAGAAATGTTTGATTTTTCCCCCGGCCCTGCAGTGAACCCTACATGGTAGCTATGAAGTCAGTTAGCCTCCCATCTGTGCCACCTTCTTCAGGATATTGCAGGAGTTAAATCCTCTGTGCCGGATTCCAGATCTACAGTGACAGCAGCAGCTCTTGTACAGTGAGTAGCTCTGCCGACCTCAGCTGTGTCTCCTTTCCTGCAGTATTACATGTGCATATAATCTCATTTGAGCTGGCAGTCTAGAACTGTAACAGCAATGCAATTAAAAAAAATGAGTCAGTTTCCCCTGAGTTCTGTGTGGTTATTAAAACATTCTTTATTCCACAAAGTGGAATCTGTCTTGCCCAACTTTGGCCAATCTGAATGTTAGGAATTAAATCTACACTAAGCACTGGAGATGGCCAGGTACCTCCAGAGAGTCATTAATTCAATCCTAAAATACACTTCTAGAGGTGTGCATTAAACTGGTCTCTGGTGGTGTCCATCTCTCTTCATGGACTATAGAGGAAGTCCAAGGAATTTGTTCAGAATAAACACTTTTAGTTTCTCAGAAATTATGCAGTAAGAATCCCTTCTCTGGAATGATGACAATGTTCCTCTTTTATTCTTTTCCATGGGAAGGCTGTAACTTTTTCATTTAATAAAATATATTTCTGAAAACATTGTGCAGCTCTCAGTGGCTGGGATTTTTTTTCAGGCAGCAGCATTGTTCGTAAAGCACATATATGTAACAGGTTGCACAAAATGTTTCTTGCTGCAGTGCTATGTACATTTACCTATGGATGCTTGAGGAGCTGGCGGCACTGAGGACACTGAGATCACGGATGTGCTGTGAAAAAGGCATTCTCTTTTTGCTAATTACTGCCTTCAGTTTCAGAAGCACTATGTGTTTCTATTGGCATCCATAAAAACCTGATACTCATCTAGGCTCTGCAAAAAAATGGCTAACTATTGCAATTCCTAGGCTTTTTTGTTTCATTTATTTTTGTTTAAACAGGTGTGTTACTTCAATCAAGTGACATCAGGTGTTATGCCTTACTTAGCTGCAAATCTTACTGGCTCATCAAAATCCATTGAAGACACTGCCTTGGAATGTATAAAGTTTTTGGAGCTGAAAGGCAGCAAGTACTGAAGTTAAAAATGGATTTCTGAAGATTATCAAGCAGTACTGGTTTAAATCCCTGCATCTGTGTTGATCATTTTTCTGCAGGTTAGTTACTTTGGGTCATGTAGACAATATTGAGCTTGAGCCTGAGAATATCTGGTACAAGCATTTTCTATTAAATTAAGATTAGGCCTTAGGCTCTAAATTCAGTTTTTAATTTTAAAAAGGATAAGGGACAGATTCTATTCTTGACTGCATAATGAATTTTATATAAATGGAGGCGGAACTTGGCCCAGTAGCACTGTAGCTCATGAGGCTATTTCACAATTCACATGTTGTATTGAATGTAATGGCATCCAGTCAGTTTTAAATCAGTAAATACCACCCTGTGTCATGTGCAGAGAAGTGGTGCTGCTGAGTAGCTCACCCAGTGCTCTGACCTGCTTGGCCAGGTGCTTGCATACGGGTTATCTATAACCTGATTACACCCCATGTAAGTGAGTGCATGCTAACGTTTGTACTTTGTCTGTTAATGCTTGTAGTTTAACTGTGACTTCCAATAAATTGTTGTTTCTGGGGTTACAAATCCATTGTAAATTTTATTACAGTATCTCTGGCAGGGCTTCAGACATTGTTCTTAAGTCAGCTTTGTAGTGGTGATGGGGACTGTTGGCCTTTTACAGACATGCCGTGACCTCCAGCTGGCAAGTTCTGTCCGAGACTGTTCTGCTAGTGTTTAATAAATGCAGAACAGTGAGAACTTTTGGATCCACTCCCTCATGGATGAAAAGGGAGCATGGTTTCAGAGGTTTTATTGTGGTGTGTCTACTTTGTTTTCTGCTCTTATTTTTGTTCAAAAGAGCCTTGTTCAGAAAAACAAGTATGATCATCAGCAGTTAAGATCATAACAACAGGAATGCAGGGGTGTTAAAAGAATCAAAGCATGTGAACTGTAGCGGTGCCACTTTATCTTACTGTGGCTTGTAAGTGGTAGAGCGAGAGCTCCAAGGGGCTGGTCCAGTTCTCATTTAAACGCATCTTCAGTTTCACCTGTCACCAAAATCAAAGCTTTCACCAGTGATTTAGAGGTTACAGCATGCCTGCACATTTTGTATATGGTGTGTCTACCAAGTGGAGCCGAGAAGACACAAAATAGAGTCCTGGAAGCCCTGTGGGTGTACGAGAACCATGAGTCACCTGGCCTCTCAACAAGACTGGTTTAGCTTGGGTAGAGCCATGCATTGAACCAAAAAGCATGAGTGAAATCAGCTGTGGTGTCCTGTGTCTGTAGGCCCTACAACACAGGGATACCTTTGCACTAGTCATTAAAAAAGTAAAGCCAGTCCTGATCTTTGGTGCTGGAGGAGAGACTGTAGCTCCAGATCCTGGTTTTTGGATTGTCACTTTCATCAGGTGGGTAAGGTGCAATACCTCAGTGGTGGGAGTGAGGACAGCAGCCTCAGGGCTCTCCAGAGCATGAGGTCCTACTTGCCTCCCTCCTCCTGGGTCAGCTGGCAATGGCAGGGTCCAGGCCTGCTCCGTGGACCAGGAGCTCAGCTCTGAGTCCTGCCCACACTTGCTGTGTGCAGGTGATGGCAGACAAGCTCTGTAGCGGGCAAGCCGGTGTCTGTGATCCCAGTTTTTAGTGAACAGAGACACCTAATGTTCAGCTCTGAACACATGCATGGCTCGTTGGGGAGAAGGAACCCACACGCTGCCTGCACCAGGCATTTCTTGGCAGCTATTTGGGTGGCTTCCTATGGAGCAGTTTGTAACTTGCCTTTAGGAACAATTACACACTGAAGTCAGCTGTGGAGCTACCACCAGGGCTCTCTGGAGAACATTATTTGGCATTTTTTTGAGATATTTGGGGTCCACCTTCTACCCCCAGCACCAAGACCTTGGCCACTGTAGCACAAAGCACTGGAAAGCCAGGCTGTGTTTGGGATACAGCAGCACACCTCGGGCAGTGTATAGGGGGAGAGTGTCTTTTTGACACAGACCAAGGACTGTATTTTACCAACCCCTGTGCAACTGCTAAAATAAGGAGATTAATGTTTTTGGTGCACAAACTTTGCTTAAAATCTCATTATTTCCTTAACTGGTTTTTTTTTTGGTGGGTATGATGCATCTTATGCCTTCCTGTGTGAAGTCATCTAGGTGTTCCTGCTCTGGCAAGGGGATGGACTAGATGATCTTTCGAGGTCCCTTCCAATCCCTAATATTCTGTGATTCTGTGATCTTTACATGCAGCACCTTTTATACCTGCTTTTCCATCAGCCTTCTTCAACTACCCACACCTTTGTGAAAGCATCCACAGAGATGAGTGGGTACATTTAACAAGCAAGCGCTGTCCAACGGTTGCTGAACATTGCTAACCTGTGCCACTGCATTTCACTGCCTCGGTTTCCCCAGCACTCACTGAAGCAGAGGACAGGAGGGAGGCACAGGTGCTTCCAGCCCCATGCAAGCACAGGTGTGCTTACCTGAAAACAGCTGTTGTTGGGTTCACTGACCTCCACTACAGGAACTGCGTGACTATGCTGGGCTGGGCTCAGGTGGGCAAGCCAGATACTACCTGCTTGTGCTCCTCCATTTTGAGAACCAAGGTCAATCCACTGCTTCTTGTGGGATTTCTTTTGCCACACCCTTCCTCTGAGCCATCCAGCTTTTAGCAGTCCTTTCCTCCAAGTTGTATGCGGTGTAGGACAGAACTTTGCGGTCTGACACAGGGATGCTTCTGCCTCAGCCTGCAGGAGCACCACCAGGTCACCTGGGTGACCACCTCTCACTCAGAACCACAGCAGCTGTTTCCTTGGGAGGAGAGGCTGCGCTCTGAAACCACAGCTCGCACACCAGCCCCTCCTCTGGCAAGTACTGGGACCACTGGGAAAGTCGAGGTGCACGACTGCACGTTCCTGTGAGTAAAAGAACAGGCTACAAGAGCAAATGTTTTTTAAAGACAGGAAATGGTCTAAAAAGATTCTTTTAAAACAGAATACTTGTTCATATAATGGAAAGGGAAACACTTTTTAAAATGGGATAAGTGACTGCTGCAAAATGTCCACAGTACAGTGATACTGCATTCAGGTTTAATCCAATAGTTAATTAAAGCTCTGTAATTAATCCTTGATTTCATCCACATCCACTCCTCTTCCCCATTTCAATGCTCTGGTAATTATACACTGAATACACATGGCCTACCTTAGCCAACTTACAGGCCTTTATATCCAGAGCACAATCAGGAAATCTAAAGTAAGAGCCCCAACTACTGTATTCTTTAGCAGTGTTTTATTAAAAAATAATTAGCATGTACAAATACAAAAAATATCCATGCCATTAAATTCCTCTATTTGTTTTTTGCTGTAAGAAAAACACATTCCAAACCAAAGGTTTCAGGGACTGGTCCTAAGCACCTCGGTCCTGAGCTCAGGTTTTCTATCTGGTGTTCCATGTCCTCACCAAGGCCATGTGTGGACCGTTAGGACTCTTTGACTGAAAGGGTAAATTAATTCTTTAGAAGCAACAGCTTTATTACTGCGTAGCTTTCCCTCAAGGACTGCTGTTTATTGCTGTACAACGCAAGCTGAAGTTTTCAGAAGGCACACTTAAGATTTCTGGGCCACAGAAGGACTGTATTTGTCTTTGTCCGACAGCAACCACCGCTGCACAGCCCTTGCCCACGCTGCCCGCAACCGCGCCAAGACGCCAGTTCAGAGTGAAGCACCACGCGCGAGAGAAGTCTGAGGTGCAGAAACATCTCACTTCCTTGTTCACCTTCGGTGAGATGCTCAGGGGCAAGGGACAGCCTGCCAACGCTGGCTGTGCAGGATGGATTCCGACAGTACTTGGAGAAGTGTTGCAGAAACTCCGTTTTGAGTTGGTTTCGGAACTTCAATATAGATAAATTTTTCAGGATGCAGTCTCCATTTAAAAATAAATAAATCTGCCATTAAGCAGGCATGTGTAATACAAAGCAAAGTTTACTCCCAACTCACCAAGGGTCAGAAACACTGCAGATTTTTGAGCACTTTCCTTGAAAGAAAGTAAAGAAATGAAGCAAGCTGCTCACTTGCACTCTAACTCTTTTCTCGTACATTTCACCATGGGTATGAGGAAGAGCATGATTCTGTTTCCACTAGTGAACAAAACAACCCAACCTGCACAATCGGGTTAGTGCATGTATTTATTTTACCTGATCTACCACTAGTAGTGGTAACTGCACCCCCAAGCCCTGTGGGCTGTAGGGTTTACCTGGTAATGTCACCACAAGCCTGCTCATGCTGACACATACACAGCAAAAAAACAGTTCTTTCTAAAAAGCAAAAGGCAAAGCCGAATGGGAACCCAGGGCTCTTTAGAAAATACCCACAATCCCCTTCAGAGAAATACTTCTAATAAGATCAGCATGATTGTGTTCACCTCTGGTCTGTAAAAGCTGCACTCCTAAGGTAGCAATACTGACCCAAATCCAGTGCTCACAATCCCCCCTGATGTAACACACACACCCTGTTCAGTACTGCCACCAGATCTCCGTCACAAGGAGGAGAGAATTTCCCTCTTCAGAGAGCTGGCGGTGAGAGGGAATGTGAATCAGAGGGAATTGTGCATTTCAGCACAGATACATAAAAATAAAATACCCACTTGCTGTATTTCTCTCGTTCCCAGCTTTTCAGTAAGATAGGTGAGCCTGGGAGGCAAACTGGAAAAATGAAATGGGGACAACAATTTAATTTAGCCTGATTTTCTGGAAACAGCAATCCGCTCTGTGTAGTCATAGCTCTGGGGTGGACCCACAAGGCCCTCAAAAACTAACAACTTTGGGTACTTTAACTTTGGGTTTTTCCAGCTTTGGTGTTTCTGTAATTTCTTCATAATCTGCGCTCATTCCAGTGGCCCATCGCCCAACCGTAACCTGATCTGCAAAGGGAGAGACAAGAGATTACAGAAATGCTAAGCATCACCAAACTTCCACATGTGCAGAAGATTCAGCCTCTAAGGGCCTGTCAGTAATTAATTAAAGATCCGTCTGTCTAGTGCTAGCTCTGAAGCCAACTCTCCTTACACAACTTAACTGTTTGGGTTTTTTTTTTTTAAACTGTGTTTTGTAAATTCCCTTTCTTCCCCCACACAGACTGTCAAGGTTCAGAACTCATTCCTGCATGTTTTTTCCTGTTTGACTGTCCAAAGAAACATTCACACAGTATGCGGACGATACATGAGCTCTCACTTGAGTCCAAACAACTCTTACGATGAAGATTCCAGAATACATCAAGCATGTATGGACATAAGGGAAAGATTTTCTGTACTATACAGATGAAAAAAGTGAGCCTGAGGAAGCACAACAGAGAAAAATTTACATTTCTCAACTCACACCTCTGCATAGAATCACCGTCCTTTTGCTGTGAAAGCCACACCCCTCTCCTGGAGAAAACAGTTAACCAACTGGTATTTATTTTCTGAATGACCATTTAACTTTGAGAGCAACAAATTAAATCACACCAAGAATATCATACGGTTAAATCAATGTCAGCTTGGATTAACTTCTGTACATTAAAGCAGGCCACGTAACTCCACCTGAAGAAATTACAAGCTGTAGTGCCTCAACTTCTTTGCCAGCTGTCTTCCTGCAGTCTGAACATACTCTGCATGATGCAAACTGACTTCAAAGAATATTACAATTCTTACCAGTGGTGTCACAGTTCCAACTAATTCAACTACTTTAACCAGCAATACTGGTTTTGAAACATCAGCGTTAAGACTGAGATATCCCTTGCGAAATTACACAGCAGTTGTCAGAGCTCACATGGACATAAAACTTCCCAAAATAATGGTAGAAAAAAACTCCAGTTATGCTTCATGTAAGATCTAGAGCTGCCAGAGAGCAGAAAGACTTGCACAGGACTGCAGCAAGAACTGAAGTCTGCTGTTCTCTGCTAACAGCCAGCCCAGCTTCGAGCAATGCTGCTCCCCACACACATTTATTTTCTCCTACCATGTCTGTACAGGTTTCTGACTTACAGAAAGCGTTTTTGCCGTAAATGCAGCATGCTGAAATCCAACAGGGGCTACGTTACAGGCTTGCAACACAGCAGCCATTTGAGGTGGGTGCTGCCCAACAATCTGCTACAGCTGATGAGTTTGGGGAAATTTCAAAGTCTTTTTGTGTCAGAAACTTCTATCACACCAGTTAAGATTCCATCTCATTTGTTTTAAACTAGCAGAGCAGCGCGCATTCAGAATGTTACCTATGGTCTCAAATGCAAGAATATCATATAGAAGATCAGGTACAGAAAGTGGCCAAAGTACAGGCAGGCCTCTATTGCCTCCATCAATGTTTCTTACATAAATTTCACAAAAGTGGCATTTTATTAACCTGAAAGTTCTCCAAACCACACAAAGTAGAAAAATGCACAAACATGTCAGTAACAGAATCATTCTTCAGACCCTGGCTGGATGCTTTTGCCTTCCACAGCACAGGTTTTTTGTACATAATGTAATTTTTCCACCCACACAGATAACTAAAGAACACGTAATTAAGCAGCTTATTAGCTGGTGAATTGAGTTGGACAGATCTCCTGTCTCCTCCTTCTCTCCTGTCTTGCATGACTTCAACACTTGCCTGCACACAGGGCTTTTACAAGCTGACAGTACCACCACCCTGCCACTGACATGATATTCAGTTCCACCACTTCACGCAGAAGTTATCAGCAGAAGAGACCAGTTTTGTTTTGTATCTGCTGAAGTTGTGAACAGCAGCGTGAATCCTGGATAACAAATGCACATCAGCTCAAACTAACTTCAGAAACCCACAAGCTGGATTTTCTTTTTTAAATGGAAAGTTCAAGTTTTGCATTGCAACTTCATGCTTCCTCCACACACCCCTTAATGTAAGCACTCATTCCCGAAGGAAGGTCACCTTTGCATGTTTGCAAGTTCTCTTCCCAAGCCCTTTTTTCCTGACCAAAGTCAGGCACAGCAGTAGATAAACATTACTCAGCTGGGCACTCAGACTCCGCCTGAGCGCTCCCCTGCATCTCACCTGCGTTCTGTTTTTCCGGACAGTCTTTTCTGAAGTGCTCAACAGAGCCACAAAGTTTGCAGCCGCCACCTATTAAGAGAAAAGTTGTTATTCATCAGGGGAAAAAAACCAAACCAAACCAAAAAAACCACTCAACAACAAAAAACACCAAACACCCTCTACACTTTTTTTCTCTTATATGTACACTGAAAAAAACCTCAGTTTTACGTAGTGACAGCCTGTCAGTAAGATTCGGTAATGTCCCCACAGACAGTCTGCACTGCTTGCACAGGAACACCACACTGTGGAGCAGACAGGCTGCAAACAGCTCCCTCTGCCTCTGTCTCCAGCGGGAGAGATCGAGACACGCTATCTGAGACGCTTTGAGATGAAACATGAGATGCTTTTGCTCTGCAAAGCATCGCACACTACAAATTCCAGCCACAGAATCATAGAATGGTTTGGGCTGGAAGGGAACTTAAAGCTCATCCAGTTCCAACCCCCTGCCATCAGCAGGGACACCTTCCACTAGACCAGTCACCACATACTGGACATTTCTGATTTGTCTGAAGCTCTCTTTTGAGAAGCATGCTGAATACTGCTGAAATTCAATTATTCAAAGGAACTTCTGAAGTTAACAGCAGCTCCTGAGAGACAGGTAATCAAACTGCAAGCAGTGAGATATGAATATAAATTCCACTCATAATCCAAACACTGAAAGGAGATGTACAACAGGTGTAAAGCAATTTTTCTTCCAACATAACTGTTATGAGAACACTCTTTTGAGTTTGCAAGACCAAGATTGTACTGGGAGACAGAATGCTATTTGTGAGTGCCAACAGAGAAAACAGGCAGAGCAGAATCTGAGTGAAATCTTCAAACTTAGATTTCTCAGTCACTTAAATTGATAATGTCCACTTCCTAGTGAGAGCCTTTGTTTTGTCTGAGCACCTCCCAAACTCTTAAGCTACAGTACCAAAGTGTGATCTTACCACATACTTTGCTGTGGGTACATTTAAATACACACTGACCTACATCTGTGCAGCCCATTAAGATTTTGTTTCTTTGTGTGCCTCTTGAAATTGAGAACCAAGCACGAGCAAGTTCTCATATTTTGCATCTCATCCTGTTGTTTAACACTAAGTTTACAATGAAAACAGAAATCCCTAGGTAATCAAAATTAACATTGAATTTCACAGAATTAATCTGCTTTTACCAAAAGCAAAAGATACTCACAAACTCCTTTTAGGTGGAGCCTCCTTCACTTGCAAGGTTACTTTGTTCTGTATCAGGTTAAGCATGAAAAATGTGCTTTGGCTTTAGAAAATCAGTACACTCACCTTCAGCATACAACCCTTTGGGATTATCTGGACATGACCTTGACAGATGCCCCATCTCACCACAGATGAAACATTTTGCGTATGGAAACGGCCCTGCAAAATCACGTACGGTTAATGATCCACGCTAGAACAACTTCATAAAGTCACAGACAAGTGTAAACACACTGTAATTAAAATATTATACTATAAACACTGTCCCTTGCACTGTTAGGCTCATTGTTATAACACTGTACTCCTTTAAACATATTAACCTATCTTCTCAGAACACTCCAATTACTAAACCACAAAGTTTATATTTCAGTAGTCAGGAAAACTCTGACCAAAGCACCTAAAAAAATATAAATTTCTGAGACATACCAGCAGCTGGATCTACTTTTGCTTTGCACGTGCTGATGTCATGTTCTGTGGATCCACACCGGTAACAGATCCCTGTACCCATATCTTGACTTTCAAGTACTGCAGGACAATCAGCAACACCATGGCCAGGTTCTCTACAGTGGAAACACACCTTTGAAAATAAAAAATCAGTTATATGGATTTTCACAGACAGCTCACACAGCAAAACACAGCACATTACTAAAGAATTCACTTACTCCTACTATCTGATTGTCACCTGCAGCCAGCAGACTTTTCCTAGACTGCTATTTCTCTTGGCTGAAATGTTGAGGGTACTCTCAGACATGTATCTCTAGCGCTGAGATCTGAGGTTACTGTAACATATAAAAACAAGGTACTGTGAATGGCACTCAAACACCTGAAAATCACAGTCTAATAAGGCCTTCCACCTTTTTAAAAAGGGATACAAGAGATTTTCTCCTCAGGGAAAACCAGACAGACTAAAGAGGCCCTGTACCCCGTCACAAAATAACTGTCAGTTAATTACTACTCCTTTAAACCATATTATAATTATGTTTCTCCTTTCACCAACACCACTGTGCAGGGCATTCACTCACTGCCAACCAAGTGCCCTGGATGAATGATGATGTGTGATTTTGACTACAGCACAGTTCCCCAAGTTCTTTCAGTATTACTGCAGTAAGTGCTAAAGCAAAAATAACCAACGTTACACCAGTCCAAAAGTTTACTCAGGAGGAACTCGGATACCTCACAGTAAAGAGAGCCTACTACTAATTAGTATGTTCCCAGACTACATTCAGCATAAGTTTATACTGAATGCATAAATTTGTGCTCAGGTAACTGATTTTAGACAGTTTCATAACAATCTGCTGGAGATCTCACTCCAATTCTCAAGCAGAAGGCACTGCAGAAAGAGGCTCTGAAGCAGCAGGAACACAGAACTGATGAATTACACACAGAGAAGCACTGAATTGGTTTCACCCAGGAGACAAGAGGGGCTGGGAATTCACCGAAGGGTAGCAAGAACAGCGTAGGAGCAATACTAAAGGCTAAGACTAAAGCTGAAATTCACTGTTTGTTTCAAAGTTGAGGTAGTTAAGTTCACTTTGTCAACCTGAAATGTCATTTAGCAATGCTATGTTCCTGTCAGGGAAGGCACTCGGCCTCCTGACTGAAACACCTCCTGTCAGCATCAGTGGAGATTAAGAAAAAAATAGGAATAAGGAGAAAAGTACCTGTAATAATACGGTTTGTGACAGAGCACAGGGCCTCTTTTGTCTAGCTATTTTTCCCTGAGGAGAAAATGCTTTGATATGTTTGTCTTCTAAAAAGCTGGAAGGCTTTATTAGACTGGGATTTTCAGGTCTTCTGAGTGCCATTCACAGTACCTTGTCTTTATACACTGGAGTAACCTCAGATCTCAGCACTAGAGATTATGGGTCCAACAGTACCCTCGAGGTCTCAGCCAAGGTGTCTGTGTTTTCACAGAATCATCACAGAATCCCAGACTGGTTTGGGTTGGAAAGGACCTTGAAGATCATCCAGTCCCAACCCCCCTGCCATCAGCAGGGACACCTTCCACTAGACCACGTTGCTCAAAGCCTCATGCAGCCTGGCCTTGAACACTTCCAGGGAGGAGCAGCCACAGCTTCTCTGGGCAACCTGGGCCAGTGTCTCACCACCCTCACAGGAAAGAATTTCTTCTTAATATCTAATCTAAACCTGCCCTCTTTTAGCTTAAACCCATTTTCCCTTGTTCTGTCATTAACTGCCCTTGTAAAAAGTCCTTCTCCAGCTTTTCTGTAGCCCCTTCAGTCACTGGAAGGCCGCTGTAAAATCTCCCCGGAGCCTTCTCTTCTCCAGGCTGAACAGCCCCAACTCTCTCAGCCTGTCCTCACAGCAGAGCTGCTCCAGCCCTCGGATCACCCTCGTGGCCTCCTCTGGACTCGTTTTAACTGGTCCATGTCTTTCTTGTGTTGGGGGCTCCAGAACTGGACACAGCACTCCAAGTGGGGCCATAGCAGAGTGGAGTACAGGGGAGAGAGAGCTCTTCCCACGTTTTTCCACAGAGCTTTTCCCAAGTTTTAACAAGACAATAAGCAAACAGAGAACTCAAGGCCAAACTCACCATGGCATTTTTCTTCTTTTCTTGCCTCTTCAGCCTCCTACCCTCCCGCCGCCTGTCCTTCTTTAAGGCTACGGCCACCTCCTTCTCCAGCTCCGCGCTCCCCGGTTCGGCCACCTCGCCGCTCTGCTTCAGGTACGCGGCGAATCCGTTCACGTCTTCGTTCAGGTAGTCCTTTTTCTTTCTGTTCTTCTTCTTCCTCTTCTCTTGCTCCTTCTTCAGGGCGGGAGGGCCCGAGGCGGCCCGAGCCCCGCTCACCATCTCCTCCCAGGGGGTGGCATCCAGCGCCTTGCCGCCGGCAGCGCCGTTCCGGCGGGCCCACCGGGTCATGGCAGGGCCGGCGGCGGCCCGCGCAGCTGCCGGGCAGAGACACACAAGTGAGGACCGGGATCCGGTCACCCCCGCGCACCGGGCAGCGCAGCGCAGTCCAGACTCGCGTCCCTCGGACAGGCGGTGGCCGCGGGGTGGGGCACGACCTGGCACCCCCCGGCCGGGGCGCTCGGGCTCCCTCACGCTCCCCCGGCCCCTCGCTTGGCTCCCGGGGCGGCCTGAGGGGACCCCGCGGCCCGAGCGGTCGCGCAGAGCGGCCCCGCCCCTGCGGACACCGGAAGTAGGGTGGCGCACGCGGGAACGTCACTTCCGGCCGCCGCCGCATGCCGCGCTGGCTCCGCGCCCCGCCGCCATCTTGAGGCAGGGCCGCGATGGGGTTGGAGGCGCTGCTGGGCGGTGGGGGCCGGTGTTGCAAGTACTCTGGTAAAATAATAAAAATTTGCTCATACAGAAGAGTTGGGTTTGATTAAAAGAAGTAGAGAACTGTAAAGCGTAATGTATAAGTTAGGATTATTAGTTTTAAATGAGGCAATCACAGAAACCTCACCAAGAAGAGACTGGAAAGTCCCAGGCCTGTTCTAATCATTAACTTAGTACTGGAGTTAAGAACAATGTATCTTCATCATAAAATTTCAGAAACTGAAATTTATTACCTTAATGTTCATAGAGGCATTGAAATACTTTGTTTTACTGACCACTGGGGTGTGACAAGAGAATGTGTTGGGTCAAGTCCTTGGGACAAGCTAAACATAAGTGTTGGAAACAGGCCCAGGAGAGAACTGAGCACGTGCAAAGTAAAAGTACAACCAAAGGACACAGTGATGACAACCATTGGGAGACCGTGACGACCACCAGAGAGAGAGAGAGAGTGACCATGTGAAAGGGGCATTTACATATATTAATAAGTTCCTGGAAGTGTAATGAGTATGTTAATGGCTTCTTGGGAAAGTAATGAATATGCATATTTTGATCGTATAAAGCTTTTGTGGAAAGACAAGTCGGTACACACGATAGGTGGAGCAGTCTCCCATGCATCCAGCACCGTAACAAAGAAATGCTGCTTCTTAAGACTACAGTGGTGTTAGGAAGTTTATTTCCCTATTTCAGTGACACCAGTGAGGCAGAGCCAGTCCCAGGAGCTATGTGGAGCTGTTGCCGCCGGTCTGGTGTGGGAGAGGCTGCAAGCGCCTCCCGAGGGTCCTGGTGCTCGCCTCCCTCTTCCCTGCGCTGCCGAAGTGGGGTGTGCTCCCATGGTGATCTCACCTGCTTGACAACAGAGTAACTTGGATAACGGAGACTTAAAACTCCAGTCACCTGAAAAAAAACAAGCCACACCTCCAAGTTGTGTAAACAGTTTGGTCACCATAAAAAGAACAGAGCCCCGAGGTGTGTGTAGGTGAGGTAAGTGAGCCTATAGGGCAACTGTAAGCAAGTCTCCTAGAAAACAATGCTGTCAGTGAAACCGGAGCATTCTTGAGGCCAGCTCAGTGCATCCTGACTCCAACAACTGAGGTACAAAGATAGTGACAGTTATAAACAACCTGTGCATTAGATTTGCTAAAATAGGCAGGCATTGTATGACTATTAATAGATCTTTTGTCTTTGGGGGTGCATGTTGGGAAATGAGAAACCCCCCATGCACCCAGCGCTGTCATAAACCAATGTCAGCCCTGGCCTCGGGCCCACGGCCCTTCCCGTGCCCTGCCTGCACGCTGCTGCGCTCTCGCAGTTTTCACACTGGCACACTTGATGGTTTTATACCAGGCTCTTCGCAGATGGGGAGCTGTGCTGCTGCTGTTACACCCACTTAAACGCTCGTACTGTTCGGGGGGTGTGGTGGTTTCACTTGGGCAGCCCTTGGCCAGCAACTGGACACAGCGGTTCGCTCACTCCCCTCTCCGCCCCGGCACAGGGGGTAGGGGAGAGAATTGTAGGAGGACAGGTAAGGAGATTTGGAGGTTGAGGTAAAACAATTTAAGAATTGAAATAAAATAAAACTTAAAATAGTAATAATAATAAAATAATAATGATATTAAAATAATAATGATGATAATAATAATAGTAATAAAATATGCAAATTAATGATACATAATGCAATTGCTCACCACCCACCAACCAAGCCCAGCCCATTCTCGGATAACAATCCTGGAGGAGCAACAATTCTGAACCAAAACTGCAATCCTGGAAAGCAGGAGAGGAAGAACCCCCCATTAGTACACTGGACATGATGTGATATGATATCCTATTGGCATATCCAAATGCCAATTTGGCTTATTATTTTAAATATTCCTTTCTTCCCCTTAGATCTTGCACTTGTAGACTAACAAAACACAAAGTCCTTCACTTCCAGTGACAAAATGAAAACATAGGTACATTATCAGCGTTTTTCTCATAGCAAATCCCAGCTGAAAGCAAAACACAGCACTATTCGAGCCACTAAGAAGAAACCCAGCTCTGACCCAGCTACAAACCAAGACAGTCAGTAAAGCTGGTCTTGTTTCGATGGAATTCACCTTTCACCAAGAGTGATGCTGGAGCACCAAAGTGGTCTCTACCTCTGTTGTGCAGCAGTGAAGCTGACTCAAACCTTCAGCTGGAAAATTTACAGCAGGCTTTCTCAAGCAGGGTAGCTTTTTTAAAACATTGTGACACATTTTCTCTCTCTAAACCATTCTCTTAAAGTTTGCGAAGTAAATCTCCAGGACTATATTGTTAGAAGCCCCTGCTTAACAATTAAATAAATGCTTATAAATGCAATAAGGTTTTTTTCTCAAGTTATTCTTCTGTTTCTTCTATTTTTAGCTTTTCACTAGATCTGCACAACCTCTCCTGATAATCTTGAGTTGATGTTATGAGGACAGCTGGACATCATTCCTTCTTTATAGGTTATCCTTTATATTTGTATCTCCCTAGAGAAATTTCCTTGCTGTATTTTGCTGTTTTTCCGGGGATTTGTGTCCACTAGAGGGGAGTGTGCACAAAGCGGGCCTTGGTCTTGTGTTCAAACTGCATCACTGCCACAAAGCACAGATTTAAGAATAATTTGAGTGCATTTAGTGCAGGTAAAAATAACTGATGAACGCTATTTAAGAGCCACTGTTAATAAGCTACGAAATAAAATCAGAAGGAATCAGGATTTCATTTTGGAATTAAAGGTAACCAGTGTAGTTGCAGCTCAACCACAGCATGAGGTTGTTCCTGCAACGTGCTGCCAGCAAGCCTGTAGATGAGAAATCATGGCCAAAGGTGATGCATGCACCAAAAAGGGCTACTGGAAACAGGTGGCACTGGCCCAAGGGAGGGAACATAAAGGCAGCTGAGGATCCCGTGGCCATCACACGTCACACACTTTTCAGGTGTATGTACACCATGTCTTTATTAGGCTGTGTTTTATGAGTAGCTGTGTGTTGATGCATTAGAAGGTTTTTTAATGGTTTTTAAGCTTTGGATTTGTTTTTTTGTTTTGTTTTGTTTTTAAAGAGCTAGCATGAAGTGCCTGCTAATCTGTATGTAGCATACAGATAAATTTTGTGTATTATGGTGGGTGAGGATTGATGTACTGGTCAAACAGAAGTGACACACACGCGTACATTTAGTTCCATCCATCTGTGTACGTCTGTCTGTCTGTCTGTCAGTGTATCTCATTGAGCAGAGACAGCAGCATGGCTCCTAGTGTGTGCAGGCTGCTCGCTGGTTTCACTTCAGAAAAAGTCTGCCTGCAAACCCCAGGACTCACAGCTGTGCTTGCAGCTCCGTGACGAAGTGGAGATGATGCAGGTGCATTTTGAGGGCCCAAAGAAAGACAGCAGTGAGTGGGAAAAGGAACATGGAGATGTCCCCTGTGGGCTGGTATTTGATACAGCCACAACCTGGAGCTGAACATGTCACCGTGTCAAGTTCTTTACAAAGCTTGACAAGTGACTTTGGTTTTGTTCTGACTGATAATGCTCATAATCCTCAAACCCCAAAAAGGGAAGTTTTGTCTGCTGAAGACATACCAGAGGCTTTAGTTGTACGTGTGCGTGACTGATGGTATCTTTGTTCATTCTTGTTTGCCTGTGTTGTTTGGATAGCTAATACTACTTGCCAGAGTGTCAGGGTGACATTTTCGTGGTTGTTTTAGTTTTGATTTAAGCCTGAGGAGAAAAAGGAAAAAGTAAGGCCTGTTTCTGACAAAATCCTTTTGTATCTGCGGTATTCTGAGGGCTCCTTTACAGGCTCCTTTGGTTTATTCACCGTAAGCAGAACAGATTACTGATCCTTTTTTTCTGGCTTTTTTGTCTGTGTTAAATGATTACATACACTGTATTTAATCTTAAATATTTATGGTTTTTAATTACTACGACCAGGGCCGTGTCACCTTCAGTAAACCTGCTCAGCTGACCGTCGCCCTGTATTATTTCCATCAGGTTGTGTTGCTTATGGCTCTGATTCTTCCAGGATACTTAACAAGTGCTTAAATGTGTTGCTCAATCAACTCGCGCAAGTTGCTGGATCAACTCACATCTTTAAAGGTTTATATTTAGGCAAGTGCTTAAGTGCTTGGATGAACTGAAGCCTTGAAAGGTTAGCCTGTGGTTAGCCATTTTATTTAGTTACTTTACACTGTAAAGAAACACTGCTATGTACTACTTGTATATCAAAATGAAAATCCGGGAAACGTGGCTCAAGTGAAGTAGGATTATTAGACATGGACTATCATGATAGCACCAGAATTTTCCCTGTTGTTAGTTTTGATGGCTGCCTGTTAAGGAAATACTGTTTTCTCGTAAGATAACATAATTTTTTACTTTTCAGAAACATATGAGGAGGAACTTTATGGCTTTAAACTTAAATTGCATAGCACTGCACTTTAGCTCGTATCTTAATATTGCAGAGTAAGTTTTAATTTCTAGGTTGAAGATATGAAAGAATGAAGAATGGAATATCCTCTGCAGTTCACTGGTTCACTGACATACATTTGGATGCAGTGGCCTCTTCCTTCTACAGTATTGGCTGTATGTGGAATGAAGCTGTGTGTTTCACAGAATAAAGGAAAAACAACAAGGTAAAACTGCAAGCAGAAGCCAGCAGAAATATGGGCATACTAAGCAGTAAGGGAGGGTGCTCCATGCTTCTTCTAATCTTTTCAGGCTTACTCATTTCTTATATTCCTGTCCATCAAGAAAAATACAAATTCCTCATTTCTCCAGAAGAAAGTAAAAGTGCCTGTAGTCTGTGCAGTTTTTTGGTGAGTACCAGCCAAATGATCAATAGCTTTTAAGCCCAAAGGCATTTGGATTAACTAGCTCTTGTTTAGGCATCTACTGTTTGACTTCTGTTGGTGCTTGGCACCTAGACATATTTTCAAGATTTGCCACTAACTTTTGGAATTATTAATTTGTCTTTGCTTTCTTGAGTGGTTTGGGTTAGAGAAGATGTTCTGGCTTGGAGGAGGAAAGTCCACCTTCAGATAAGTGATCTCCATATTGGTGGTACAGATTCTCGCTAGGTACTCTCTGGAACATATGGGCCTTTTTAGACTTTAAAAATACAGATACTAATTATTTTTAATGTGATTGTTTTTGGTGTCCATGAGGTGCATACATTTTCTTATAGTATGACAGTTTCTGTTCATGCCCCTGTTGCCACATGACCATCAGTATAACTGAAAGGAAGTTCTGGTTCAGAATGCTGAGCTACAAAACTGGAACAAGAGCTAAGACAGATACTTTGGTAAAGGCATAGACAGAAAACGTACAGGCAACATTTTCATTTCAAACAAGAATACGCATTTGCACAAAGTGAACTAAAATTAGCTGACATCATTGATCAACTTACTCTCCCCTTCGTTTAGGAAGCTCTTGGATCCATCTGAGTTCCCAGAAAAATGGGTAGGTGAACAAAATATGTTCACTACCCTTCTTTACTGATACTTCGTATTGTAATATAACTGATATTTTCTCATTAGGAGCCCAGTCTTCTTCTATAATAGTTTATACCGAGTGAATTAAAAATGTGTTCTCAATCAGTAACAATATGCTGTGCAGTAGATGATTGTATATTTGTACCCTCTTGGAAGACTTGACTTGGTAGACTTAGGTACTATACATAGTGCACTTCTGTATATGCCATGTCTGCAGGCATCTTTGCAGGCAAAAGAAATGTCTGTTCGAAGTCTTTAATCTTTTAATTAAGTCTTGAGCTGAAAGTAAACTGTAGCAAAATGAAGAGTGGAAAGATGAACATTAATTATTTTGGCAGGTCTTAAATTACCTTCCAACCAATCTTACTAGTAAAGTGATTCTGCATAGAAATACTAGCTGTAATTCATTCCCTGTGTTATCAGCTGCCTTTTTTGATATTTCCAGGAAAAAATCACATCAGGTCTGTTCAGGTGTGCATTAGTCTTGTAAGAGTGACAGTTTAATGAACTTTCAAAGTCTGTCTCGTCAGTTTTTGTTAGGGCAGCGAATGATTTTAGGTGTAAGGTGTCACAAGTGAAATCAATTACAACCATCATAGCTACAGGCTTGGGTCTTAAGGTTTTAAATCAGGCTTTGGAAAATAAATCTGTTCAGTGCACGTAGTCCCACCTACCAAAATCCTCATTATAGAGAAACCTAGCGAGGCATGAATTCTGTTTGCTCATTCTGTGAGTTACGTGAACACATGGAATAAAACCAGAATTCAAAGATACCACAGTAGGTCAGTCTGCAACCACCCTGATGATGCTATAGCACACTTTGTGCTATACTTATTCAGGGGAAAAAAGACAGTGTTACAGTAAATCCTCCACTGTCTTGCTGTTTTACTGTACTCACGGCTCATCCTCAGCCCTCTAATGATGGATAGACCTTACAACTTGCCAGAAAACTGAAGTGCTGCAGGCAGTGCCTGCTTGTTCAGTAGCTTAGTCACGTGAGACCTGTCTGTTAATGTATGGAAATTTGTCTTTTGCAGATGTTGTAGGAGCCCGGTTAGCAAGGGCAGGAAAGTTTTAGCCCTCTTTGTGAAGCAAGTGCATGCATTCCTCTTTCTTTGGATCTGCTGTCCTGAAGCATCCCTTGCCTCCTCCTGAGGCAGCCCCATGCCTGCTACTCTGTGCCCTGGGCTCGAGTTTCCTGCCTCCCTCACCTTGGTACAGCCTCTGACCCTGCTTCTGGCTTGGCTTCATATTTGAGACACCTCTTGACTTTCCAGTTTGTTGGCAGTGCTTCTTAGACAGGCAATGGGCTTCTTGCAAAGCTGGGTTTTCTCAGGGTCAGTTTCTGTGTGCATTACCTTCAACACTGTTCCAAATCCAGTTCAGGCTTGGCACAAATAATTTGGCTTACATATTCATGTTTGTATCTCCCAATATATGTACTCATGCTCCTGATGGGCTGAGAATTGCCTAACTTCTGTTTTCCTTGGCTCTTTTGTGCTTTTAGCTTGTGTTCCTTTCATCCACTGTTTTGTGTCTTCCTTTTACTTTGTACATGCCTTGAAAAAGGTCCATCATTAACATTACCATTTAATTAGTCCACAGGTCAAAGCATCTGTAGCTTCCGGAGTTCCTTTGGTGCCCCTGTGGTGCAAATGCAAAGCCACACAGTTTATTCCCATCACTCTGGACATTTAAACAAGGTATTTATTGTCAGAGCAATATTTTTAAGGCAGTTTCAACGCAGATGAATGCATTCACTGTTCTATAGAGACACCCCTTGTAAAGTCATCATCCATTTCCAGGTAGAGCTGAGAGTACAGTGCCCACTTTTCCCTTGCCCTCTGATGGCAAATTCCTCTCCAGTTCTCATCCTGCATGAACTGCCTGATGGACTGCTGATGGGCTTTGATGGAGTGTGACCTGAGAGTTTACTTTTGCTGATCCCTAGTCACAGATGTGTTTGTCAAGATTATAAAAGTACTCGAAGCACGGCATATAGCTCTTCTTGGAGTACTTAATCAAATAAATTCCAAAGATTTATAGAGAATCAGTGCCTGAATCTATCAGGAAAGATTTTTATTGGCAGAAAAGGATCTCAGCAATGCAAAATTGGTGGCATGGGAAAACTAAATATGAGAAGACAAGAGGTATCATCGTATGTCTAGGGTTAGTGCAGCAACTGAGCTTTTTAACCTTTAATACCTTCTTATTGAATCATAATCTGTATGTTTCTCTTTGTTTGTTCAATAACCTTTCAGGTTGTTTATTTCCCACTGCAGCCATTTACTGGAGCGTTATCCTATGGAAACAGTGCAGCTGCAGTGTCGCAACCTTTAAGCTGTCATTGAAAGCTTATGGGAACAGATTCACCCTCCACACCGCCCCACACTCTACAGCCCCAGAATGAGCTTGGTTTGGAGATAAACCTAGTCCAAGCAGACAGCAAACTGGTCTGAGGACCGTAATGATGGAGTAGGACTGCGTAAAGATGTCCAGCATAACATTAACAGATACGTGACTGACCAAGTTTTATCTAAAATATTAAATAGTGAAGTGGAAAGAAGAATGAAAATACATCATTCATATTGATCGGCTGTGTGTATCGACAGTATAAGGGTCGTGGAGATCGAGAAAGGTTGCAGAAGTGAAAAATGTTGCTGGCAAATAACAAGCCTTTACAAATTAATTCATATGAGGAAGAGTATTTTGATTGTGAAGGGCACACTTAGAAGCCAACAGTGCAAAGAAAGCCACAGTTTAATCCTAACAGAGGGTAAATTTTATCAGGGTACCCATAGTTTGTGCAGGCTCACAATTCCATGTCTGATCAGAGCACGGGATGGCCAGGGCATTTCTCTGCCTCATTTATTCCTCTGCAGGCATTTTGCAATAATTGACTCGATCATAGGATCACAGAATTATGTAGGCTGGAGGTCTGGAGGTGATCAGGTCCAACACACCCCACCCACCCCACTCTCAAGCAGGGCCAACTTGTATCAGATTGCTTATGAGTTTGTTCCTTGAATTTTGAGTATTTCCAACTCTGTTCCAATGTTTGATCACCCTCATAGTGCAAAAGGTCTTCCTAACATCTAACTGGAATTTTTAGTGTCCCAGCTTGTGTCTGTTGCCTCTTGTCCTATCACTGTGCACCTCCAAGCAGAGCTGTGAGCTTGTCTTTTCTGCATCCTCTGATCTAGACAGCAGTTGTGGACATCAGTAAGGTTTCTCCTTAGCCCAGAAGACTGAACAAACCCAGCTCCCTCGGGTTCACATCACACATCAAACCCTCTTTTGGCCCTGCCTAGGACTTGCTGCGGTTTGTTACTGTCTTTTCTGTACTGGGGAGCCCAAAATTGGCAGTACTCCAGGTGAAGTTGCACAAGTACTGAAGGGAGGGGAAATAATCATATCCCTCAAGCTGCTGGCTACACCCATGTGTAATGCAGCCCAGTATGGGCATACGCTGACCCATGTTCAGCTTGCTGTCCACCAGGAACCTAAGTCTTTGCAAAGCTGCTTTCCATGTAGTTGTTCCCCACCTTATGTTGTTGCAAGCAGTTGCTCTACCCCCAAGTACAAGGTTTTACCTCTGCCTGTGTTGAACTTCGAAGATATTTTTGTCAGCCCATTTCTATAGCCATACACTCTCTGGAGAGCAGTTGTGCCCTCCAGTGTACCAGCTGCTCCTAGACCCTCAAGACAAGAAGGATATGGAGCTACTGGAGCAAGTCCAGGGGAGGCCACGAGGATGATCCAAGGGCTGGAGCACCTCTGCTATGGGGACAGGCTGAGAGAGTTGGGGCTGTTCAGCCTGGAGAAGAGAAGGCTCCAGGGAGATCTTACAGTGGCCTCCCAGTACCTGAAGGGTCTACAAGAAAGCTGGAGAGGGACTTTTTATAAGGGCAGTTAACAACAGGACAAGGGATAATGGCTTTAAGCTAAAAGAGGGCAGGTTTAGATTAGATATTAGGAAGAAATTCTTTGGTGTGAGGGTGGTGAGACACTGGCCCAGGTTGCCCAGAGAAGCTGTGGCTGCTCCTCCCTGGAAGGGTTCAGGGCCAGGTTGGATGAGGCTTTGAGCAACCTGGTCTACTGGAAGGTGTCCCTGCTGATGGCAGGGGTGTTGGAACTGGATGAGCTTTAAGGTCCCTTCCAACCCACACCATTCTATGATTTTATTTATCACCAGCACTGGACTGGCTGACTGTGCAATGCACCCCATCATCCAGGTCTCATTATTAAAGGTATTAAAACAGTATCGCCAGCTCCAATATGAGCCCCTCAGGAATGCTATTAGTAAGTGGCTGCCAGCTGGACTTTTTATCACTGCCTATCAGCAGTTTGCAAGTCAGCAGGAGAAAAGCAAGGGGAGGCTATAATCTGAGCACATTTGGCCCACAGATGAATTTTGTGTTGATCTGATTGTTTTGGAGCTAACAATGAAGTCTTTCCAGTTTTACTTGTTTGTCTTCTATGTGAAATCAGCAGAATTCTCTTTCCCTCCCCTGGAATTACTATTATTAACCACCACTCAGAATGCTGGTAGCAAAATGTTAAGGAATGTACCCAGCATAGATGAGAAAGGAACAGCAATCATGCGGAAGCTCCAACCTACTTTATATGCAACAGCTCTCCTTCCAAGCAAGAAACAAGAGCACACCATGCTGCTGATTTCCAAGAGCTGCTAATTCACCATTGAGCTCTCAATTAACATCCTATTGTGAATTTTAAAGTCTGTAACTGGTTATGGACTAGCTATCTCGTCACAGTTCTTCAGATGTGACTCACTGAAAAACCTTCTAAAGGGGCTTTGCACCAGGCTGGCATTGCACAGTAGATGTCAGCGGAGAGGTTTCTGATTAAGGATGCTTTTTTAGGGGAGTTCCTACCACATCAGAATTAAACTAAGACTGACACATATTTTCTCAGAGCTTACACTGCATGAGTTTTATAAACTAAACCAGCATTGCTCAAGGTGCTGCAGAGGGCTCCAGAGCACAGGTTTGAACACCACGGGGCTGCATGCCCTGGACATACCCATGCCTGCAGTGGATTACTGTGAAACACTGAATACGCTTCAACATGGAAAAAAAAAAAAAAAAGAAGCAAAAGGACTGTTAGTGTCTGCTATTTTTTCTTTCCACCAAGCTGCTCACCACATGGTATAGTGGTGAGCACAGAGAAGATGTTACTCGGGGTGGCAGCACCTCATAAGACACTTTGATGAGTGATGGTTAGCGAGGCTGATCCTCGTTATCTGGAACCTGAAACCTGAAAGACTGGGACAGGCTGTGCTAGACAGCTTTATGTTGGATGCAGAATATCAGCAAACCGATTTGCCTGCTGATTTTTGGGCCACAGTCCAGAAATGATGCCTGAGAGCAGCAGCTGAGAAGTGACCTGGTGAGTTCGCCAGGAGTGAAAAAGTCTGAGGGTTTGTGATGACGTGATAAAGAATATTGTATGCAGACACATTCTGGACAGAGACAGCTCCCATGCAGAGATACCATGGAGTTCCTGATGAGAAGTCAGGTGGTGGATTTCAGAGACTGGAAGTCCATGCAGCTGCCTACTCCAGTTTAACTGCTGAACTCACCATGGTGTCCACTGGCCACTGAAAAAGCAATGAGCACTTCACAGCACCTGCCCCTCAGGCTGGCAGATTCCGGCTGCCTGGACTGTCCCTGGAGAGAAGTGTGTCTGTACATTAAAATAGGGTGCTTGTAGGAGACTTTGTAAGTATAGCCATAAGTGAAAATGCAAGATAGAACTAGAGATTTGTGCTTTTTGCATTACTGAAGTTGTACTTTTCTTATCACCAACAGAGAAAGTGAAGCAGTCCACGAAGAAGAGCGAACCAAGGTGGTTGTATTGGGTGTATCCTAGTAAAGCCACATGAAAACTAGTTTCTGCCAGTGCAGCCAGGCATCTAAGAGAGACATCAGGTGTCAGGTAGTGTTTTATTACACAAGTTATTTATACAGAGATATACAGAGGCGCCTTTCTGTCAGAATGGCAGCCGTGTTTTCCATCACTTGCTACTGTCATCAGCAAGATCACTTCCTGCCAAACTGAGGCAACGGGGGTGGCACTTTGATGTCTTGACCTCTTTCCAGTTTCTTCTCACAGTCAACTAAATAATTGACCCCATCGATGACAATCTGGACTAGCTCCACCTGCAACAAGAAGAAGAAAATAGTAGTAATAGAATCTTTATTGCATGCTGTTAGTAGAGGAAGGAAAAACTGGCTTGTAGTGCAATGGCAGCAGGTAAAGCTATAAGAAAGGAAGGCTGTGGCATAAAGATCACACAACCTGTGGCACAGGGAATATGGGTCATGCTGGCCCAGTGGAAACCCATAGTAATTTCCTTCTTCTGTTTGCCCTGAGTTTGTGCTACCAGCAACAGAATTTTTCACATGGGCTCCTAAAGTTGCTTCCACCAAATTCTACTCCTACTTGTATTCCTATAGGAGCAAAGTAAACAAACAAATATCCTTATGTAAAATGTTTAGGCATTAGTTGAGAGACCTATTTGAAATGTGACCACCATGAGGGTGCAGGATCCTCCTCAATGTCTGCTGATAATTAATGCCTGGCACAGGCAGGGGAACCTGTCTGTTGTGTTCCCCACACTCGACATATGAGGATGAAGAAACCAAAACAGCAGTGCTGTGAGTGCTCAGCATCACTGGGCAGTTCCTGCTGCACCAGCTATTGCCACTGCTGTGTCTTCCCAGCTCACAAGCCCATACTGCCCCCGTGCTTGGGGGAACATTTATGTGAGCAGAGTCAGACAGAGGCTAGCTGGGATGTGGTGCAAGAAGAGGAAGACAGAGGCTCATCACAATCACAATCTCGTTGTGATTCACACTGTCCCTGAATGCTGTTGGAGGCACAGGGTAGGAGTCTTTCACGTGTCTGGGACTGGGAGAATGGCAGGACTAGGGACTGCCTGAGAAACTCATCAAACCAGGGACTTGTACCTCTTCACAGGCATGGCTCAGGACTGCATGTTCCCCTGCAGAGGACCATGAACCCTGCTGTGATGGTTATTCAGCTGAGGAGGAAGATGTCCTACTCATTCTGCCAGGCACGCTGGCTTTGCTGAAGTGGTTTTGCCAAGCCTGGGACTCACATCTCTGGAGCAGAGCACTTATCCTAAAGTCATGCTGGCTCTACATCATCCATCACTCCTTTGTTTTCAGCTCTTGATTTACACTGGCAAGGGAGGGATTAGCTCCAGGCCCAGAGCAGCACCATGATTTGCAATTCTCTATGGCAGGGGGTAGCAGTGGTGCCTTTGTAACTGTTTGCAAAATTGCTGAAGAATACAAGGTGCCTTGTCCCCAGCAGACTTTCTCCACAGGCAGTGGGTGATATGTGAGGACCACTGGCCCTGTGGTATTATTGTTAGCCAGCAAGCTATAGCACTGATTTTTCTTAATCTTCATGAAATGGTTCATTAGCAACCTTTAATGACTGGTTTGTTAAAACCAAATACAAAGACTAAATCCCATTGTCTCTTTATTGTGACAATCGCTGATTTTCAAGGGATTTGTTTTTACTATCAAGCATTTCAGTTGCTTAGCAGTTTATTTTATTGTCTTTTACAGACCAGCTGTGTTGGGAAATCAGAGGTCTGAATTTGCAGCCTCCAGGAGAAAGGGAATTTTGTATTAAGTTTGCATTGACCAGTAAGTGTAACAAAGCAAAACTACAAACAATTTTATCTTGCACCTTTGGGAACATAATTCATTTCTGCAAACACATTTACCACATAATGGAATTTATTTTATTATGTACTGAAAAAAAAGTTTTATAATAAAACATTTATATCCCCTTGAGTTTGTCTTGTCTTATTTAGATTTCAAAATCTTCAAGGTGGGGATTGTATCTTATCTATTGGCTTAATCCTTTGAGCCCTGGCTGTACAAGGCATCACTGACTTAAGTGGAAGTCTTCATATGAGCAAAAATTTGTAGGCTTAGGCCATCTGTCAGTAGAACACATATTAATTAATCATGCTGTGTAATCCTTTTGTATTATTAGTGTTATTTTAGTATAAAGCACACATGATGATGTATCGGGTATTAGTAAATGTCTTTGTCACATACTGTTTTTGCAAATAACACAGCTTAATACTTTTTCACTATTACTTATTTGGGTCTAGAACCAAAGGAACATAGCTGCCTACATCATACTCCAAAATTTAAAATTTGCAAACCTCTGTCCAAGTGCCCCTTGGCTGTGAAAACATTCAAGGCCATTTCTGAATAAGAAAGCCCAGAAGAACTGACTTGGCTCTGTCCCAATGGCAGAAAATCCAAGGTGAGTGAGGAAGGGAAGCTGGCTGGCTGTGGACCAGTTTGAATCTATTTTTAACCCAGGTCTGTTATCACAGGTTTATATTTGTGTTATGAGAACCTACCAAGAACCAGGCTGAACTCAGATTTTGTGCTGCAACAGCAGGACCAAACTGCATCTGTACCTAAGCTGCCAAAGCCTCTCGGTGCTGTGCTGTTCTAGATATACACACCTTGACAGCATGCTTTTCTCTGCAATTGAGTTTTAACTTGCAGCAAAGCCCCCAAGGTAATTAAAATTTTGCTGCTGGGTGAGCAGGCAGCCTTTCAAATCCTGACATGTACAAGGAGGATGGCATCTGAGCCCAAACCGTGTATTGCATCAGTAGTGGGTCCTCAGGAGACATCAGTCCCACCAGGACCTAGCTGCTTGACCATAGCTGAGAGGTTGCAGCACACACCTGGGTGTGAAAGACGTTTTTGACAGAAGGTTTGAACCTCTGTTTCCTGTCCACTAGCAGAGTGCTCAAATCACTGGACTTAACAGAGTCTTTCAAGGCAAATTTTTGTCTCAGTTGCTTTTGACATGGCCAAGGGTGAGCACAACCCTGGTCTCAGTGAGGAAAGAGAAGCAGTAGCAGTGCCACAGGACTTACAGTGTGTGACCTGGAGTGAGGGTCTGGCTGAGGCAGAGCTAGTGGGAGGAGGCTGCAGCTCTTTTACATGGCTGTTTCTTCCCCATCCCCCAGTAGATTTGCTCTTAGGAGCTGTTTGGCTTTATAAAATACTTAAATATGAAACTGGAATGAAGTCTGGGACCCGAGTCTCCCAGGAGAGCAGCAGCACCACCAGGCTGCAGGGTCATTTCCACTCTCTGGCAATGCACAACAAATGCTCATTCAGATTGAAATAGCTTCAGAACAAATGTCTGAGGTGAACCCATCTCATCATAGCCTACAGCCCAACAGGGAAGGCTCAGAGCTGACAATTAAATCTTTGCCCTGATTTAAACCTGGCTCTCCTGTGTCTTTTGCTCAGTGCCACACAGGACACATGGAAATGGCACCAGCTCCTCTTCCTCAGTTATTTTGGAGTGAAGTGGTTGTCCTTGTCCTGCTGTCTAACTGTAGAGAAAGTGCATGACTGAATGCTAAAATGAACCCAACACCTTAAACCAGTCTTGCTTTCAGTGCCTCATTCCCTGGCTGGGTTAGGACTGGGTCCTTGCTTCTTTCCCCAACATTTTGCATCAGGTAGAGCTGGTACCACCCAATGTGCTAGCTCAGTGCCCACTGTACAACTTATAAAGGTGTCTCATGTCCAGCACTGCAGAGACCACCGGACACCAATCTCATTGCTGGGCACTCCAGCAGGCAGGCAGGTCTAACAGTTTGTGCTGTGATGCTGAGAAACATTGTCCTGAGGGTTGTCTGTTACCTGAGCCAAACCTTTCCAGCACCTGCCTGTTCTCAACAGAGATCCTCAGCACATGGTGTGAGCAAGTCATGTTTGTGGAACTTGCTCATCATTGGTTTTTTTTCATTGCCATAGCAGGAATATTTGTCAAGCACTTCATGTGCGTTAATAATTTTTCTTTGAGTCAGTATTTCCACTGAACCAGATTCATCAGGAGGAATAAGCTGCCATGGCTCCACTGAGGTCGGCAAAGCAAACCCAGCCAGAGGGAAACTGACTCACATCAGTACAGATCTGAGCTAAAAATAAGGAAAAAACCCAACCAACCAACCAAAAAACCCAACAGGTTACCTCTGAGCGACCCATACGGTCCAGGTTGGAGATATCATACACATCCGCTACAGCTGCTGTGTCCACACCACCAGTGCCACGCTTTTGCAGACGCAGGTTCTCCAGGATTTTTGGAAACCTAGGATCCTATCAGAAGAAACAGGTTTGAGTTTATTGCCTTTTACCCGGTGTATTGTACCAGATTGTTGCAATGCTATTATCCATGACTTAACAGCATCTCCAGATTGACAGGCAGAGATGGATAGTTTTCTCAGTCCTCGGATTACAGCCTGTCTTGGCAGCTGTCTGCCAAGTGGATTAATTTCCATAACAAATACAATAATTTGCAGAATAAAAGTGTGCTCAATTAGTCATGCACTGTCCCTGGGACCTTCTTACACATCATGCTAACGTGCAGTTGCTGTAAGCTGTCATTTTTCATTTGTTCCTTTATAAATCAGGAGAGCTGATTTATGTCACTGGACTTTTAAATGACTTCTGTACCTTGCTAAGCCTGGGCAGCTTAACATGGACTCCAGCACGTAAACCAGTTCCCAGGTTGGAAGGACAGGTCAGAACGTATCCAAGACGCTCATTCCACATGAACTCCCAGCCCCGTTCTTTAATTAATCTTTCTACCTATGATGAGGGGAAAAAAAAAAAGAAAGCAAGCAAAAAGAAAAGGACAGCATACAAATGTCTTACTTTAAGATATCTGCTTATAGCTGAGGTTCTTTTAATCATGTATCTGTGCTGATGCTGAACTTCACTAACAGCAGTGGAGTTGCATAAATTTACACCCAAGTACAGTCTGTTTTGGATCTGATGCAAATATTTGTGCTCATCAGGTACCAAGATCCCCAGTGCATATTACCAAGAGTTCTTCATCGTTTTCCCATGACCACTAGTTTGCAGACTCTTTGTCATTTCATCACAAAGCCATATGTCATGGTGGTTTGGTATAGCCTTAGCCAGTGAATCCGTATCTTCACATAAGAATTACAGTTTTTGCCATATATTTCTAACCTTTTTGGTAATTTTGGAACAAGGTTACAATCTAAATGCCTAGTATTAACAGCCACACTTCCATTATAAGGAGACAACATAGCTTGTATATAATGCTTTTCATTAGTAGATCTCAGACCAGATTAGAAAGAAGAGTGAAATAATTATCTGCAGAAAAATCATAAGGATCTATTGACTTTTGAATATGCTGGTACTCTGTTCACTCATCTACGCTTCCTGGACTCCAATAGCCAAATACTGTTTCAATTCACTTCTCCACAGGAGAATCAGATACATAAACCAGCACATGCTCACAAGACCTCTGCAAATATAGCTGAAGACTTCTGTTTTACAGAAGGATACAGTATAAAGGTCTCTCCTAACATTATTCCTGGTGTGAGGACACCAGAATTGAGAGTGGAAAACTAGACCTGATTTCCTGCCTCAGACACCTGCTCAGGTTGCAGTTCCCAAAGCTGTCTGACCACTTCCCATGGCCAGGTCCATAGGTCCATGTCTGTTGAACATGAGCTGAGCACAGAAGCAGAGGTAGAACCGGGAACAGCATCTGGAAGCTGTGTCACCTGGACAGTATTCACTCTCATGGGTACACCTTGGAAACCCAGCAGGTTAACCACCCCAGTGCCGAAGAGGCATACATTAGGGGGTTTTGTTCTTCTGGGTTCTCAAACATACTGTGTACTCCCCTATGAATGCTCTGAACTTTCTCTGTTTCCACAATCAAGAGATTCTATTTCCCCACTGTCCCTGCTTGGCTTTGCTTTTTTTTGGTTGGTACCTGTCAATTGATATGGAAGGGGTGCACAGCTGTATCTGCTGTACACTTACTGGGGGGTTTCTGAGACAGACATGTCTCTAGAAAGACAAAGAAGGTCAAGATCAGAAGAATGAAGCAAGTGGTCCAAGGCTGGCCCAGTAGGTATTTCCATACCCAGGAAGAAAAGCAGTGTGATGGAGACAAACACTGTTCCTCCATAGTTCAGATGATGTGACCTTGCCAAGGATCCCAATGGGGAGAAATAGTTGTTTTATGCAGCCTGAATATTCTTACAGTCTCAGAGACAATGCCAAGCCACTTTCAGTCTGACATGATTTGTAACCTCCAGGGTTTCATGTATTATAGCAATCCAACCAGGAATCATGTGGTCAAGAGTAGTGGAGAACAGTGTTTGGCTACATCACCTGTCCCACTGCACCTTGCTGTATTGCCTGTGGGACACAGTAAAATCCCCTTTCTCTGTTAAAGCAACTTTTTATGTGCCAGAGCATTACATAGGGCTGCACTGGGCCAGAGCCAACTTACAGCTATACCTGGATTGGCTAGACAAAGCTGTTTCAATCCACACGCCATCTCATGAAGGCTTTTTTTGTCTTTATGAATAGCTAGACCAAGAGCCTTGACTATCAAATCACAAAACCCCTTATCTCCCCAAAAGTGGCAATGAGCCAAGGGTCCCTAAGCCTTGAGTCTTGTGTGCAACCTCAGCAGCATCCACTCCGCTTGTAGCATCAGGGATGAGAACAAGGAGTCTTGTTCAACCAAATCAAACAATCCAAATAAAATGCCTGATTTATTAATTCTCACAACCCACAGGCACAAAATGGCAAAAAACTGATATTTCTTTAGCCAGCCTGTGCTCAAGATTTTAATGGAAAAGCTACAAGGACATTTAATTTATTTTTTCCCTGTAACTCAGCTAGCAATTTGCCCATGTTTCCTTCTTTAACTGCATTAGCGTGAGTTGCTGTGTGGACTGGTGTTGCTTCATTTTGTTGCTCCTGGAGATGTCAGTCCAGTATGAACAGTAAGCAGTGCTGACAACAGCCCAACAATAAACAAACAGGAATAATAAACTCATTGAGATGGTACCTCTTTTAAACCACGGCAAAATCTTTCAAACACCCGTTTCATGTTGCCACCCTTCTCCATGGAGATCACCCTGGTGTGGTCCTCTTCATTAATCCAGACAAGAAATGTCTTGTCATTGTTATGCCTAGTTGAGAGGGGAAAAAAAAGAGAGTATCTTTAAAAAGATGAGCCCTGAAAAATAATTCTCAGTATCCTTAGTTTTATCACAGTCTTTCAGGGCTGTGGAGAAGTTAAGAGCAGCAAAGTAACATTGTTCTGTGAAGTCAGAGATTTGAGTGGGTTTCACAGTTGGATCCCCCATGCCAATGGTATTACAGGGGTTTCTGAGGCACAGCAAGAAGAGCAGTTTTTGTGATCATATCATGCTGCCACGGTGCTGAACGAGGTAAAATGTATTGTCCTCTAGCACAAGGACAGCCAGGAGGTGCAGCAAAGGGAGAAGCCAAGCTCTGCATCCTCTGTCACCAGAGACAGCTTTTATTGTTCTTAGAAATTTGTGCGGCTAAGAAACAAACATAACATTTACATGCTGCTGGGGGCCAAGCAATATGTCCTTACTTAATTGTATTCTCCCCTAAATCAAATCCCAGTGCTGTCTTTGTCATTTGGTAGCACTGAATTGCCACATCAGTCAAGTTACCGTGCCAGAGGACAGCAGCTGCACATTGCTTCTGGACAGCACATTAGCGATGCTGGCTTGTCAGTCAAGATAAAAATGCCTGAAGGTACCCACTTCAAACAGATCAGTTGTGGCTAGGTTTATTAAGTGCTGGGTCAAACCTGAGGTCACTTTTCCTGTTTGTTTGTTTGGTTGGGTTTTTTCCACTTTCTTTGTCTTCTTCTGCAGCCTTTATGCAGCTGTAGAAGGTGATTGATGGGTTCAGACTCATTCGTACAAACACTGGTATGTTAGCAGGTTTGAGACACATGAAATTTGAAAGTTCAAGTTCACCAAGAACCTGACTTTCATCTGGTTGTTTACTGCACTTCTTGTTTTTTTTTTTTTGCACTTGTAGTTTGCCACTGCAACACTGAGCAGATGTAAACATCCTGTGCCCTGACACCATGGTCACTCGAGGTCCAGTTACCTCGTCTTCAGTCACGTACAAATGTTCAGGGGAAAATTTTCCAAATAGTTTGAGTTTGGCCTGACTCAGCTCCCCCTTGAATTAACTAAATCTCCCCATTGCTTTAAGGAAGGCAGACAGGGGCCACGCTGAGTACAACTGAACTGTGCCATTGCTGCCGATGAGGTCAGTGGGAGTAGTCCTGCAGCCCGTAACAAGGACAGGATTGCCATCATTGTAAGCAAAATAATTTCCAGAACATATACTCTTTTTGATAATTTCTTGCAAGAGAAAGGCAGGTTTTCCAAATGTGGCTTACTGAAATACTTTCCAATCACACTAGTTTTTTTCCAGTCTGCCTGATATTTCACGTGCAAAACAAGGCAAAAACCAGGTCTTTTATTTGGGAGATTCCTGGATTGTAGTTCTATTGTTGGTGCTTCTCCTGTTTGTTTGTAGAGACAATGAATGGAATACCTCAGCTTTATCCTTTTTCATTTCCTCAGACTTAGAATGGGGACCAAGGAACTAATCTGAAGCTTGTTGAACTAAAAAAAACCTCCCAGGTTCCCAGCAGATTTCATGAATGATCAGTGCCAGCTCGCGGACAGAAATCAGGTTTAGCTCATCACAGTAATACTGGCTCTACCTCTGAACATGAGCCAGTATTGTCAGACATTGCTTGGAGAACAGTTGGGGTTTTTTCCACACAAAGTCCCATCCTTTCTGAAAGTCCTGAACCTGCTTAGGGCAAGGGGATAGGCTAGGTGATTCCTCAAAATCCTTTTTTAGCCTATTTTTTTAGGATTAAAGCATCTGCTAATGCCTAGAAGTATATCAGGATGGGTGTGGATGCACTGTACTGCACAGCTGCCCCCATCCTCTGCTAGCAGGTGTGTGCACTGATCTCAGAGCTATTGTCCCTTTCTCTCTGCAGAAAATATATTTGGGCACAAAATACGTCAAGTGTGTTGTGACAGTAGAAACAGACCTAGAACACAATAGGAAACAACTTCTGTATGTTCTTTTTGTCCAGTTCATTTGGAAAGAAAGGATTACTTTCAGCTCTGGGAACTAAACTAACACTCTGTCTTTTGAGAGAGAGGAGGGGGACAGGAATTTGCAATGTGGTGTCCTGCAGCTCTATGGCCAGTGGTTCCTAGCTGGCAGCATGGCTACAATCTGGTGTTGGAGCTGCTTTCGTAACCTCAGCTCTGCTGACTTGGTGACTCACAGGCTCTTTCCCAAATCAAATTTTTATCTAGAAATAGAAAAAAATGGGCATAAAAAGCCAAAGAAGGAGCCACACCTATGATGCTGTGTTGTGTGGATGATACTAGTGATGGCTTCTTGAATATAAAGATCTTACCCATTCTGTTGTTCATTACTGGATTTTGTTCATTTGATTGGTTGTTTTTTTAAGCAAGAAAACTTTTTTTTTTTTTTTTTTAGAAAAAGCAAACTGAACATGCTGTGAGTATAGGGACAGAGTGGCTGCAAGGTTAGGACAAGCAAGATCTGTAACACAATCTTTAAAACAAAACACAAGCTTCTGCATGTCACACAACATACCAGATTCCTCTGGCATCTGGCCAGTCACGTGCCATCCCAGCACATGTTAGCAAAGGGGACACTGGCTTATCAAAGAGAAAATGATCCTGGACACCAAAATGGGGCCAAAGGGAGAGAGAAAGAGAGAGAGAAAACAAAAAAAAATTCAAGTTTATTCAGGGCAGCAGCAGAACGCTGTCTAATACATTTTATATAAAGGCAATCAACGTACAAGTAAATCACACAGAGCAGCTTGTGAATCTAGTTCCTTCTTCTGAAAGGCTAAAACCACTTTACCCAGGTGATTTTTTTGAGGCTTGGAGATTCAAACTGACATTGGTAATATGATCATATTTTGCCAAAAACATTTTTGAAATGTAGGGAGGAATGGGAGGTGGAAACCTAATACCACAGACACACACCAAAGGGTACTCCAGAGGGACCTGACTGCTAGCACCGGGGATGTTCTCTGCATACAGACATATTTCAGGGTAGGAGAAGGCAACAAGTTCTTAAAGGTGGGGTAAAAAAAAGAAAAGATGGGTCTGGAAAGATATTTCTGCAGCACAGAGATTCAGCAATTTATTCTAAGCATGAAGTCAAGGTAGGAATTAAATCAGTACTAAGCTTGACCTTTGGACTCACAAGCTTGTTCTGTTCCTTAACAGAAATGCTATTTCTGATTTAATAAATGTAGCACTGGCTGTGTCACTGACTTGCCACATTCCAGATAATTTAGATTTTTTTTTTAACTGAGTTGTTTCTTTCCCAAAGCAAATAAGTATTTGATTTTCATGTATGTGCTGAAAATTTATTAGTTCCTAATTCCTCAAACACTGCCACATCAAACGTTGTAGAGGGGTTTTGGCAGTGGTTTATTGGTTGTTTTATTTTGTTTTAAATCTAGGGTTTAATTAAGAATAGTGAGGTAAGCTATCTAGAGTAAATATCACATGGTAGACAAGTTGATATGCTTTACTTCTTTTTCCCCTTAGTGGAGAATTTTATGTTTTAATCTTTGAATACCCTGTGACGGGCATGATACAGCCAGGACCTCAACCATGCAGAAAGAAAAGGTGTAGAGTTCTCTTTGCTCATCACAGGGACACAACATTTCCTTCCTCAGCTTGCTCCACTCAGCACTTTTGCTTGAAGGAAAAATTCCCCTTTTTGCAAGAAAACAGCTGAGCACAATTAATTCCCCTAATGTGCCTATGGCCCAAATCTGCAGAGTACCAGATGCCTTCTGTGCCGAATGCCAGTGAGCTAGCACTGATTGCATCTTACCCAGATCAAATGGTGCTTATTAAAGGCTGGCAGAAAGCCTGATGCCGTAGTGGTTCAAGGTCCTAAAGTACTGGAGGAGGTAAGCAATGGTATGAGTTAAAGATGGAATCTGAGGTTGGAACATTCAATACCCTGATTTCCATAAGTTTGCATTAGCATAAAGAGTAAACTAAACAAGGTAAAATGCTGAATCAGTGAAACCTATCCCACTTCCCAAAGGACTTAGACTTAAACCATGAAGGAATTATATTCTCCACACTCCTATTTTGACCTCTGCTTTCTGAGGAGCTCTGTCCTGCTGAAAAAGGCAATGAAATAAAACCTGGACTAAGTCATCAACATCTTGTCAATAAACGTATTACCAAGGACATTCAATTAGGGAAGTTACTGACCTGACATAAATTCTTAACTCTTGGTTAATCCAGACTGTGACACCTAGTTCCAGAGTTATAAATAGTTATGTTACTTCATCAGCTCCCTTTTGGTTGAAGTTATGGATTAATGTGCCATGAATATAGCTAACAACAGGGTACAGCCAGTCCTTTGGATATTTAAAATGCACATTCAAAGCTTTTTTGACATGTCACACTGCTGTGACAAGATCCATGATGAAAATCCTTGTGTTTCCATCTGTGTGACAATGAAAACTCTTGTTATGGGCCTGATCCTTCAAGTCCTGAAACACAGTTCCAGGACTGGGAAAAGGTCACCTGGGTGCCATTGGCTACAGCCATTGTGGGGAAATTAGAATTAGTGTAGTTTTGACAAAAAGAAATTACCAACAAAGAAGTTACCCTTGCCCCAACAGTCTAGAATACAGATAATACGTAATGCTTATCTCAATGTAATATCTTTAGTTAGAGTTGTTATTAATATAGAAAATATCAGTCTTTTTTCAAGGAAATGACCAAGAAAAAGTCCTGAATTTACTTTGTTTATTTGACCAAAGAAGTGGCAGCAGGCATATACACAGATCTTGCTATCTGGAATATGACTCCATGTCCAGACCTGCACAGTTATGTAGTTAGCTTGAATGGATGATTTGCCATTAAATTAAAAATATTGACAGGCCATTAACTACGGGTTTAGTGCAGTGCTTATCCTCCTTAGCTACACAGGGAAGCATGTACCCCAAAGAAAGATGAAGATGAAGATGAATGAGAGTAAATTAAGGTCGTGTGAGCACTGGAGTTATACTTACATCAATAAGCTGCTGCTGATCCTTCTCAGACATATTAGTCAAGCTGTAGTACTTTCCAGAGAGGTCTCCCTTCAGCCCAGCGAGCGCGGTGACCACGACGTTCTCCACCTCTCTCCGCTCTGCCCTGCTGCAGGCAGGAGGAAGGCTGAGGCCTCGGATGCTGCGGCCAGTCCGCACCCGTGATGAGAGGACGTAGCGCTCATCAAACTGACCATGGGTGATCTGCAGGTAGAATGTTTCATTAGTGCACACACAAGTCCCCTGTGCTGTACTCCATTGTTAAAAAAACCCCACCCAAATCCTATGGTACAAAAATAGGGGCATAAGATCACCAAATGTGGCAGAGTAACCAGCTAGTCCTTTGTTGTCTCAAAATGTGATGAAATCTGTGTGGCTTTTGGAAATGTGATATGGGCAGAGGAAGGGAGCCAGGTACAGAAGATGCTTCTCAAGAGGAAAGTCCAAGAAGATGTTAAACCGCAGTGTTGTTGAACTATGAAGGAAATATTAAGCAGCAGATAAGGTGTGATCACATGCATGTAGGCATAGTGGAGTCATCTCCTGCTTTCATTCCAACCCTTAGATACATGGTTATCTGTAAACTCATGAGCAGACCACAGTGCCAAGTGAGAGTGTGGCCCAAGTGCTTAGTAGAGTTGTGACTGATACCTCTGTAGGAACAAGGTAGAGATGCAGCTCTCTTGGTGTTAGGGCCATGAGTGGCATCCTACTTGCCTTAACCCTAAAATTACCGGAGTTGAATCAGGACAAAAGAAAAGTACTATTACGTACAATGTCATCACTGTAAGAAGCAGCCCTGAGCCCTTATTGCCTCAATATAATTGTCCTACCTTGGATGCATCCAGGTCCGTGTGGTGCTTCATTGTCCGTGGATCATAGCCATTATGTCTCACTTTAATGACAGGATCAAAAATCTCAGCAAACACCTATGGAGTTAAGATAATCTAGAAAGAGTATGGAGCATCATAGAAATGCTTAAATGCACCAGTTTGAGGTACAGAAGTCCCCTAGCACAGGCTCCTGGGTGGCAGATGTAAAGGGGGCTTTGCATATGTAGACAGGGGTAAATATGGAAAAAAGGGGGTGCTTTTGACCCAGACAGTGCTCTGCAGCAGTTGCTCATCTTCACAACAAAAAGAAGGTGCAGTTGCGCCCTGTTTAAATTACAAGCTTACTCTAGTTACCACAGACAGGTACTGGATGTGGTGGCAACCAGATTAGGATTTAGGATGTATTACCAACCAGAACATAAAGTCAGAGTCCCTTGGCAGCTTGCCTGGTGTTTTTAGGTCATGCAGAATTACCCTATGCCTTCACTGCCATGGGATACTAGTCCTTGTTAGAGCCCCTTGGCTTGGGTGTGTCAACACCAATCACAACCACACCTTCATGAGGATGAGAAGCAGAGGCACGTGCAAATGAGTAAACCGAATAACAGGAGCTGAGAATCCAGAATGCCAGATGTCCCCGTCCGTTTGGGATGATGTTAGGAGACCATATAATAATAGATATCGTTGTATGGTAGACTGAAGGAAGCAGACCACAGAGATCAATAAAAATAAGTATTTTTCTTCTCTTTTCCTCTTCTCCTCATTCCAGAGTTAAATAAACCTGTCCATCCTAATGCTGTCTGTCTTCAGCTTTCATCATGATCCAAAAGCTGTGGCTTAATGATGTCTGGCACTTCCCAGAAGACATCTTTATTTCACTCTGCCTCTGCTGTTCCACAATGCAATTTCCACATTACCTTTTTTTTGTCTGTCTCAGGGTTGCATAGCTTTGCCATAAACTAAGTTTGGTCGTAGGAAGGAGGGCGGCTGCTGGAGGCAGGTAGCAGCTGCTCCCGAGCAGGTACATTTTATTAACTTCAATTGCAGCAGAGAGGGCTGTAGTAACGCCTCATGTTCATGCATTTCCTAATATGGAAGAATAGGGAAAACACCATCTTTATGCACATGGTCTGCTCCTTATGTATGTAGTCTCTGGAATACAATTTATCTTGGGAACACACACCCTACCAGGAATCTCTTAATCTAAGGAGTTCTTGTGAACGATACCATGGAAACTGAACCAAATACAACAGTCTTACCTCATAGGACTCTTCATCACCTGCGACCATGCCCACAGTTTTAATGAAAGGATGGCCAGGATTGTCAACCCCAGTTTGGATACACTGGTCCAGGGTGTAGCCGTTGGGAGTCATCTTGTCCCTTAGCCTGGAGTAAATGGCCGGTGTAAGGCACTCGGCCATGCAGTTGTTGTGCTTCCGGAGATCAGGATAGTCTGCGCTGAAGAGAAGAAGAATCCCAAGCAATTAATGTGGCACCTTTGAAGAGAATCCTTGCTAGTATATGAAGCTCTTAAAGGGATCACGAGATACAGAGAACACAGCATGGTTTAAAAGTATAATTAGTTCTTGGTTTATAGGTTGCACTGAATTTTAGGAAGGGAGGAAGGTTTAGGTCACTGAAAATACTCCGCGTTGCATGCCGGTGGCCCACCACACTGACAGACAATTGCAGCTTTCTGCTACTCAGGGCCATCAGGGAAGTGAATCTCAGTGAGCTCTGAAAATGTACTAACTCCCATTAAATCTCTGCTGAGACACTCTTATTCTGAAATAAAAGACCTCTAACGTTGCTTTGTTCAAGTAGGAGGGATATTAAGTTGGGATAAAGAAGTTCTTTGTAATTCAGAACCCAGGTGCTCTAACAGCTGCATGGACATCAGTGGGACTGTCTGATCTGTGTCAGCTGGGAGGCTTATTCTTCTACAATACCTGGGTTTGCTTTGATGGCATTATTATTAAAAGAAAGCTGCATAATGTACAGCGAAAATAAAAATGTTATGTTATATAGGAAGGCATTTTTGCAATGGAGTCAGAGCACCTCTGCCTTGTACTGATAATGATTTGCTTTATACACAACTTCATGATTTCTGTAGGAATATATTTTAACTTCAATACTATTCACTACTTTGAAAGAAAAAAAAAAAGGTCTGCCACAGTCTGATCCATATTGTTTTTCACAAGTATGACCAGAAAAGTCAGCCTACAGAGAAGAAGGTCTGTAATCAGTTTGCAATCATCAGCCAGACACTTTGTAACAGAATTAGTAGTATTTCAAGTACAGCAGTTATATGGGAAATTTCTTTACTACTTTAATAATTGGTTTCACTAGGATAGAGTTAGTTTTCTTCTTATTAGCTAGAGCAGCTGTGTATGGGATTTGTTATGAGAAGAATGTTGATAACATACTGATGTTTTGAGTTGCTGTTAGAAGTCCAAGGACTTTGTGTTTTGCCAATCTGCAAGTGCAAAGGACTGAGAGGAGAAGCGTGATGGATATGCCAGTGAGATGTTCCATATCATATCATATCACATCATATTCAGTATTTTAATGAGGGTTGACTGGAAAACTGTGGATTCTCTTGGGGATCCGGTTCACTCTTCCAGGATTTTGGTTTCAGTTTCAGGACTTTCTGTGCTCTGGGATTGCTGTCTGGGGACAGGCTGAGCATCGGTCAGCAGGTGGTGAACAATTGCACTATGCATCACTCATTTGCATATTGTTATTAGGGCTATAATAATTGTTATTTAAAATTTTATTTTAATTATTAAATTGTTTTTATCTCAGCCCACAAGTTTTCTCACTTTTACCCTTCCAGTTTTTTCCCTTACACCCTGGGGGCAGGGGGACACTGAGCGAGCAGCTGTGTTTGGCTGCAAGCCAAGTGAAACCACCACAATAATGAAAACATTTTAACGTTTCCCAATAGTAGAGTCCATACAACCAGTCAGTCCAATAGGTTGAGCTGCAAAGTGTTTGATAGCTGGTGAGATAAAATAAGGAGTCATATAGTGCTCTGCCTGAATTTTGAAACATTTTTTAGGCTTTTCATTGTTTAGCAATGGGGGTTTTTTAGAGTGTTCATTCTATCTTACATCACTGCTTTCTGGTCCTGAAGGCCATTGTTGGTGCTACCTAAAACTGGGGTTATTAATCAAGGGTGCTCTTTTTCAGATCACACAGCCCATGACAGACACAGACAGACAGGAGTTTACAGCCTTGGTAGGAATCTTCTTCCTCCAAAGAGTTAAAGGTTATTTCCATCCCAGTTAACAGGGCGCTGTGCTCAGCTGTCTGCCCAACCCCAACTCCTTACCTTGGAGGGAAGAGTTTCCGTTTTTCCTGAACAGCAGCCTTCACATTTTGCTGGTTGAGGAGGTACCCAGTGGTCAGCACCCCTGTGCCTGCGGCTGCAAAGAGTGCAGTGCTTGCACGGCCAGCCAGGAGACGGCAGAAGGTGCTAGCCATTCCTCTCGGAGGATTCGATCTGTGGAAGAGACCACAGCCCCATGTCAGCCCATAAGTCCTCATACACTATGAATGACAAGTAAACTCTCATTTTTAACTGTAACACTGTAAAAGAAGACATTTATTTTAATTATTGGTCTGCATTTACATAACATGTTCAGAAAAATTATTAGTATGTACGTGTATTTCTACATCTTTTCAGTAGCCAAAAAGACATAGTAAGGCACAGTTACACGGGGTAGGATGTGGCATTAGCTAGGTTGTTCCTTTCAGTACTATCCCCTACAGAAACTCTTGTCCCTTTCCATAGCACCTTGACCTGTTCGTCCCTTTGTGCTTTTTCTTCCATATGAATAAAGTTGGGGTAGGCTTGAACTCAGCTGGCTCACACTATGGGAAGGGGGATATGCTAGGGACCTAAAAATCCTCAGTGGTGTGGGAAGTGGGAATAGAGGTCAATGCTTCTCTGCCTTTTCCAATATGCAAATACAATCCATCAAATGGAGCTCGTGGTAGGAAACAACAACACAGAAGTAGGCAGCTTTTCACACCTGTGGTAACAGACTTATACAACACCTTGGCGAAGGGTGATCTGAGTGCAGCAAGTGTGCATGGCTTCAGTGAGTGGCTGGACAAGCAGGTGGAAGAGATTAATTGCAGACTTTAAGCAGACAAAAGAAACAGGCTAGCAGGAAAGACATGGACCTGTTGGAGCAGGTACAGAGAAGGGCCACAGAAGTGGTTGGAGGACTGGAACACCTCTCCTGTGAAGAAAGGCTTAGCTAGTTGGGGTTTTTCGGCCTGGAGAAGATAAGGCTCCAGGGAGACCTTACTGTGGCTGTTCAATATATAAAGGAGGCGTATAAAAAAGATGGAGAGAGACGTTACTATGGCCTGTAGTGACAGGACAAGGGGCAATGGTTTTCAACTGAAAGAAGAGAGATTTAGGACAGATTCAAGAAGAATTTTTTTTACTATGAGAGTGGCCAGACACTGTCCCAGGTTGCCCAGAGAAGCTGTGGCTGCTCCTCCCTGAAAGTCTTCAAGGCCAGGTAGGTCAGGGCTTTGAGCAACCTGATCTAGTGAGAAATGTCCCTGCCCACAGCAGGAAGGTTGTACTAGATGATTTTTAAAGGTCCCTTCCAGCACAAAACATTCTATGAATCTGTGATTCTATGAAGATTCCCTGGTCTGGAATTTGTATACTCTATTAATTTTTCCCAGCAACCTGTTCACAATGCAGCTATAGGTTTGGGATTCTGTCTGGAATAACAGGAGATCTGTAAGTCTAGCAGAGAAAATCGTATGTGCTGTGAAAGTGTGAAGAAGGCAATGCATGTTTTTTCTTCCAAGTATCAAAATTTGACTGGTGTTGCCAGTGACAGTGAGTTCCTTGGAAAGATGTAACTCTCGTTTAAATAAAGGACAAAAATTCCAGTTTGTGTCATTGACAGAAACTTATTCTTAAAACTAGACTCTGGTAAATCATACCTGAGAAACAGGCATGGAAGAGTTACAAGAAAACATGAGTTTGCCCCCAGGATATGCTGCTTCAGTTGTTCTTTCAAAGTTTTAAAAAATGTAATTTTTAATGTCTTCACCATTCTATTGGAGGTTTAAGTAGGCACCTTAAAACATTTGGTTTTATTTTCAGTGAACACAGTATTCTAATGTCCAATAATTTTCCTGTAGGTTTGGGTTAGTTAGTCCCAAACCCTGTAATTCTTTGCCTTTTCCACTCCTGTCTAAAGACAAATGCAATGTTGCATCTATATCTTTTGACTTGGTGAAAAGATCTCCTCATTTGCTTGCATGGTTCTCTGTTGCAAAGTAGTGTCTTCTTGGTACTTAAGTCACATACATGAGATAGAAACACAGGTGTGTTTCAAGTATAAGAGTGATTTGTTTCATGTCCTTTATCTTATTTAAACAGTTTTATACTTGAATTTTGTTATTCTGTCTCCTCCGTGCCTTCAATATTCAACATACATTTATCAAACTTTCCTTCCAGGGAAAGGTACTGCTTGATTGACAGAAATGTCAATCTTTTTTTCACTGAAAGAATTTCCCTGAAAGAATTGTGGAGAGACCACACAGGGAAGTCTCTCCCCCCCGCCCCCTTCCCCATTAGGAATACACTGCAATTTCCTCAGCTATTCCAAGTCCTTGAGAATTAGTTGCACAGCACTGGAGTATAACGAAATACGTGCTGACATCGGGCTGGGGCGGGAGGCAGATGATCCACCATGGCTTTATCTTATCTCTGGGAGTGGCTCCCTTCCATCCATCAGTTCCTTTAGGTCAGTTGCAAAACAAGCTCTCATGAATGCGACAGGATTTCTCCCTCCCAAAATGCAGTGGGAGAATGTTTGATTGTGAATCAAAATCAAATATGAGGTTTGTGATGGAACTTTTTGTGATGGAGCTTTTTGTGCTGCTTTCTTTTCTGTGTGTTTAGTAGATGGTTCTTCTGCCTTTTCACAGTATAGCATCCCCATCCTACACTCTGGAAATATTTGCTTATGACTAATCTGCACAGAACTATTACTGTTACACCAAAGTGTCTGAGAAACAATACATGTATTTGCATAGCAGCTCTATGTATTTATAGTTCTGTTTCACAGATGCCATCTTTACTGCAAGGAACTGGCTGGCAGTCAAAATCCTGTCCTGAAAATGAGAAGCCTTATCAAAATCCCCTTGCAGACAATGACATGATGACTTCAACAACCCCAGGCACTCATCAGCATCTCCACCAGCCTGGATTTTTTGGGAGCTTCTGAATCTTGTGTCACTTTAAGGGGCAAATCTGGTCCATACATGTGATTAAATTAGAGGAATCATATGCAGTATGTATTTACAAAGAAGCATGAGGCACGACAGTATAATTATAATGCTTCAGAAATAACAAGAGTGGTGCATCTATTGACTGTGGTGTGTCCTAAGAGGTAAAGCTGACAGCCTCATACAGGCCATTACATTTAGCCAGGTCGTGTATCTGCTGTCAAGGCTGCACTGTGTGGTTTGCTATTGTCATATAACCTTCATTCCTTGTGTTAATGCAATGTGACAGGAAGGTCCCACCCTTTGTAACAGCAGCTGTTGATTGACTGGCTGCATATTTTTCTACCTTTGAGCCTTTTCCAATGATCAAGGATGCACAATGGACAGAAGCAATGTCCCAGACAGAAAATTACTCTCTGGATCAGCATGATGTTGTGGTCTGGGACTGAAGGGTAAGCACAGCGTGCTCTTCACTAGGCACTTGGTATTAGTTTGTTCTGAGGGATCTGCAGAGTACATGGGAGCTCTGTGAGGGTGAAGGGTGCTAGAAACTGCTCTCTGTTATTTCTTTGGGAGTCAAACCATGCTTGCCGAAGCTAATAAAAGCTAAATGATGGTTAGCTGCTGATTGAGTGTTTCTTGTGTCCTTTGCTTTGCTCTTGCAAGAGCCATTGGGTAAGAGAGTGCCCAATCCCAAGAGCAGCTGAGCAGAGAAAACCTTCTGCAAAACGTGGTGTGCAAACAATACCCTGGGTGCCTACAGGTAGTTTGGCATCCTTGTCTTTCAGGCTGACCTACACTGTGTGCCTGAGGTGTAGGGTGGTAACAGAAATTGCAACCTATGAACAGGAAGAGAAATAAATCACCTGGAAAAAAAATAAAAATTGATGAACCTGGCGAGGAAAGGAACCAGTTTGAAAAGGCAAAGAGACTTTCTTGGTAACTCAAATGGTGAATGTTTTGTGCCAGGGCTGATCTGGGAAATACAAGGACACTGAACCTTACTTAGAATCATAGAATAGTTTGGTCACAGCCCACACAGGTGTCTCTGCTGCTCTCCAGTGACAGGCTCAGGCACTCCATGCAGCCAAGACCTGGACAGCTGCATATTTGCATGGTACCTCCATCTGAGTCACCACACTCTTCCTGGTGGTGGTTTTCAGCCGAGTGGCAACCGTAGCTGTGTCTACCTCTCGGAAGGCAGTGACCACTGCTTGTGTCAGCTTTGAAAAGCCTCAAAAGAGCCCTAAAAAAAGAGCCCTTACTGGTCCTTTTTGCTGCAATCCTCCTCCCCATTGTGGACTTATCTGCACTGGAGCTGAATGAGTGTGAGTTCCCCCTCCTCACTCTTATCCATGCCTGTCTTTGGATGTGCAATGCTGACATGAGCAGTTTCATCGTCCCCTCCTCCCTTGTTCAGGCAGCATCAGTGGTTTTCTCACCCTTTGAGCCTCTGATACATCAAATGGCCCCCTGTACCTTTTGGACATCTAATCAGGTTTTATGCTCATGAAACTGTTTTCCTTTTTGGGTTTTAATAAAGTACCAGAACACAAGTATTTTTCTTGTTGGCAATGTTGGCAATTTCATTGCAGCTGCATGCCTTGTCCCCCAGGACATTCTTGCTTTGTTGGGTCACAGAAAAGGTTTCCTTTACCTAGAGGCAGGCTTACTTTACCTGACAGATGCTTCTCTAACAGCTCTTAAAGCCTCCAACACTGGAGATGCCACAGCCTGCGTAGGTTAACTACCTAAAAAAAAAAAAAAAAAAATCAGAGTAGGAAAGATAGGCTTTTTTTCCTTCTTTTTAAAAAACTAATGTCTAACTACACATGTCTTGTTACAAATGAAGCCCAGCACTCATCATCCTAACTTTTTCTTCCCCAAATTTTGCAGTTCTGTAAGCAGAAGTTCAGTTTCTGTCTTTACCAGTAAGTGCCTCAGCTTTTTAAACCCAGTCACTCCTGCAGAAAAGGTGACTCTGCTGAGAAAGCATCAATCACGTGGCTGCTGCCTGCAGGAACTGGGAGACGACAGCTGGACTGATCTTCTGCTCCTTAGGTAGGACCTTCTGACTGCAGCGTGGCATTGCCATCGCAGGGACCATCATTTGTGACTGTCAAATGCAAAGGGTGTAGGGGAATATGAAAGTTAGAATTTTTAATGAGAAGAAAAACATCATCTGGACTGCTGTGGAAAGGTGACTGTAATCCTTTTTTATCAGAATGGTGTAAATCTTAATTCAATAAACACCTCTTGCCACAAGAGTGGGCTATAGTTCTGAATATAAATGCATATAATACTGCAGCACAAACTGTGCCCATCTTAAGCCTTGCACAGGTAGTCCACATACAATCAAAATAGCACAAATAGACTTGCACAAAGGCCTGGTGTACAAGTTCAGCAAATAAAGTTTTTACATAATGAGGGTACATAATGAACTATACACTTTGACAGGAAACAAGACCATTTTGTTTTGTTTTTTATTTTTTTCCCCTCTAAAAAATAGCATGATTTCTATGTAATGCATTGCTTCCAAACAAACATTTCAAAAAGATCCATTTTCAAAGAGTCTGATCAGAATGGTCTCAAACTAAAAAATAAAAATAAAAAATAAAAAATAAATAAATAAAAAAAAATTCTTGTCAAAGTAATTTGTCCAATCTGATCTCAAATCGTTAACAGATTCAGATGTTTTTTTCCCCACAGAAAATGTCAGCCTGTTGTAACAGTAGATTTGCACCATCATCACCTCTGTGGATTTAGAGAAAGGTAATTATCTCAGCCAAGGTGTTGTCAAAGGTGTAACATTTTTTCTAAGAACACCTTGCCAGAAATACCATGCTGTGATTCAGGTTTCACTGCAGACTGTCGCTAGGCCTCCACTGTAAGTATTTAACTTCCATCAGGGAAATTTAACCACTGCACAACCTAAAATAGTCAAAGTGCACACTTTCCTCTTGTACAAGTTTCCCAAGGGTCTTCCCTTGTGTTCATAATGACAGAAAATCCATTTTCTGGTAGGTCTCTATATAGGTCTTTCTACCATAGCGCAGCTGGGAAGGGGAAAGAGTAATTTTTCAAGATCAGGAGAACTGTTGATTCTCAGTTTTAACCCTTGAAAAGGAATTGAGTGCTTGCCTGTGCTGATCAGGTGTGCTGGAAGGAAAACATCTGTCTTGCATTCAAAACTTTTAGAGAGAGTATGGTCTGGAGAAGATAAAGGAGTTCCAACAATTACTCAACCTGAGTTTAAAAAAAACCAACCCAAAACCATACAACAAAAAACAAAAACAAATTCTTATCTTATTTCTGACCTGCATTCGTTTGTCTTCAATTTGAATCAGTGGGTTTTGTTATTATTTTCACAGAACCACAGAATCACAGAAAGTTGGGGACTGGAAGGGACCTCGAAAGATCATCCAGTCCAATCCCCCTGCTGGAGCAGGAACACCTAGATGAGTTCGCACAGGAAGGCGTCCAGGCGGGTCTTGAATGTCTCCAGAGAAGGAGACTCCACAACCTCCCTGGGCAGCCTGTCCCAGTGCTCTGTCACCCTCACAGTAAAGAAGTTTCTTCTCAAGTTTAAATGGAACCTCCTGTGTTCCAGCTTACACCCATTGCCCCTCGTCCTATCACTGGACACCACTGTGAAGAGCCTGGCTCCATCCTCCTGACACTCACCCTTCAAATATTTATAAACATTAATGAGGTCCCCCCTCAGCCTCCTCTTCTCCAAGCTAAAGAGGCCCAGCTCCCTCAACCTTTCCTCATAAGGGAGATGCTCCACTCCCTTAATCATCTTGGTGGCTCTGCACTGGACTCTCTCAAGCAGCTCCCTGTCCTTCTTGAACTGCTGGGCCCAGAACTGGACAGGATATTCCAGATGTGGCCTCACCAGTTTTCATCAGTTTGTTGTAGAAATTTCTGCTCATTATTTGTTCCACATGTAGCAACTTAATATCTATCTCTTTTTTATGTCTCTCCATCAGTTTTTATCATATTTTCAAATGTTTCAATCACTCTTAGCTCTATCATGAACTCTTTCCATTTTGTTTCATCCTCAATATCCTCCTGATATCACACAGTCCTTTCATCCTCATGGGTCCCCAGCAATGAAGCAGCAGAGCATCTCTCTGCTAAATAGCTTGTGCATTCAGAGATGGTACCAGTCCCTTGGGACCACAGTGGTTCACTCAAGGGGCACGCTGTGGTCATTGCCTGCCAAACCTGGCCTCTTTTGGGATTCACACCGTTCCCTGAACTGTAGGCAGGGAGTGATGACTGCAGCCCTCAGCACAGCTTGAAGACCTTCCTGATCAGAGCTGTAAGGGAACTACATCTGATACAGGCATAGACACACTTCCAAGTAAGAAGATGTGATGGAATTGTCTGCAATAGCAGGAACCTCGTTAACTGAAATCTCTATCAGTGCCACCAATTTTTTTTACTAATACTTTCCCTTTAGACTGAAATGCTTCCTAAGAAGCAGAGGTGTTTTGTTCTCTGTTGCAGGATTCTGAATGTACTGATAAAATATTCTTAAATGGTTCCCAATTATCATTTATGGTTTTCTATGTATTTTTTTTTCCTCTGCTAAGTGGTTTATAATTGCATCAACCTTGCAGAAGTTTGAAGTTTTTTCAATGCACCACAAGCTACATGTGAATTTGGACTTAATTTTAGTAACACATAAGACAGAATTAGCATCTGCATCTAAGCTTGCACTGATTTTTAGTCTTGTGAACATCTTTTCAGTTGTCCAAATGAGGTCTCATTTCTACGGTACTGGACACAACACTTTTTTTGAGGTATAAAACTTGCTGATTTTATTTTGTAGGTTTTGACAATATTCTTGGGATTCTTGGCATAAGACCCCAAGCGTATGTCACTCAGATAATATCCTGCTAATACCAAGACTTCTTTTCCAAAATGTAATTAAGAGTGAGACAGCTTCTTCATTACTAATTTGATGACATAGGGATTTCAGCACATTTTGTAAGAAATATTTAGAGATGTGAGCTAAAATGAACTGTTTCAATGTAAGTCTGTGATGAAGCTGGAGCACCATGTATGTTCAGTATGCAGATCAGCAGAAGCTGACACATCAGGGGACACAGCAGTCCAGAGCAAATAAATGAGAACTGGTATTTTTAGTGGGGAAATATAAATTGGAGGGCTAGCTCAAGTCCACAGACTAGGACAGCACTGACCTTGTTGCAGCCTGATGGAAAGAAAAGCGGGCAGGGAATATTAGGGAGAGAAGAACATGGGCCTCTCAAATCCCTTAGCAGATGTCAGAAATATAAAAATAAGACCTCCTGAGCACTGCAGTGCCAGCCTGTTCTGTAACTGGGAGGATGCACCTACTTCTGCTGAACGTGGCATCGTTGTTGGGTTCGGCTCACCGTCTCTCTAGTCTGAGTGCCAAGGTTGCTGGCTCTCATGCAATGGTCTTATTTATCTCCTGCTTTTCCTTGCCACAGTCAGGGCAGTTCTGCTCTACCCTGCACTTATAACACATCTGTCTTCCTCTCCTTTGCAGATGGTCTTCAGCAGTGCCCACAATCGGGCATCCTTTAAGTGATGAAAGTGGAGCATAAAATATATATATCTCAGCTGGCATCCAGCATCAGGTGGATTTTCTACAGCTAAAGTGGCAGGCAAGGTTTTGGGTTTTTTCTTACTAGTCGAGTGTGCTGCAAGATGCTTTGAAGTCTGCCAGTATTGCAATCCAACAGCTTTACAAAACACTTGGACAAGTTGCCTTGCACGTTTTGCCCTTAGGTCATTCTGCTCATTCTTTGGATGCTGGCTTTGCCTCATGATAACTAATTAAGATGTCTTTTGTATGCCTCCAGGATTACACATACCTTTGTGTAAACAAAGTTTCATCATTCCCATTCTCTTCCACATGAGCACCATAAAGGGTAAACAAACTCTGAGTTAAATTGGTGTTGCCTTTTCCAAAGCAGTATTCCCATATGTCGTGATGACCTATGAGCAATGAATCAGCAAAACCTGTCTGAAAGGTCATAATCTTAGAGGTCACAACCTTTATCTCTCTCTTCTCCCCCAAGAAATGCTCAGCTACCTGTAACCAGCCTTCAGGACATTAATAGCCTGCCAGAAGTGTATTTTGATTTTAAAACTGTATTTTTATATATGTGTCACCTGCCATGCACAGAAGGTGGGGACAAAAGCCAGCAGCAAGATTTAGCAGAAGTCACTAGCGAAAATCTGGTGCTGGTTTGAGAAACAGGTTAAAGGATTACAGGTATCATTTAAGGTGGAGGGGCTGTTTGTCACTACAGTTTGAACCTCAGGATGAAAAAAACTGGAGAATGCCTATTTCAGGGCCATAAATCAGTTTTCCCTCTTATTCACAACACACCTAGATTAAAGTCTCTGTTAAAATGAAGGTACTCTCCAGAAGAAATATGACTTTTGTACAGGAGGTCCCTTGCCAACTCTAAATAAGGATTCTTCTTTCAAATCAACAACTTAAAGAAAACTCTGACATAGCAAAACTTCCCTTGCTGCTCTGGCCAGAGGCTGTGGAGGGTCTCCAGGACATTTGATTCACAGTTTAAGGAATTTGAAAACTTTAATATTGCTTTTAATATTAAAAAAAAAAAAAAATCTTTTGCTATTAATTCTTGACTGTCTGGAACTTCTAAAGAGGAAGTTGTCAGCTCCATTTTTCTCTTAATGTATGTGAACACAGGTGTTTGTTATCCTATATTTCGCACTAGGTAGCACATGTGCTTTTAGCCAAGGAGGGAAGGAAGGTACAAGGGTTACAGTGACATTTCTAGAAATAGAACTAGATTAAATATTTGAACCGTGTCACGGGTGGTGTTAATTGCCACACCATGTGATCCTGAGCTACATTTCAGAGGAATGGCAGAGTCATAGCTAAAGTTCACACAGGCTCGTAATCACAGATAATGTACACGGACATCTTAAACCGTTAAGCCGTTTAGCTAATGGTATCACTGCAATGAGCTGAACTTTCACGTGGTGGAGGGAGAAGCAGGCTGGTCTTTTATAGTTGAGAAGTAAGTCCTTTGAGTTATCCTTAGTATGAGCTAAAGCCTACAGATGCCAGTGGAAAGTTTTCTCTGACCGTCTATGGAAGTTGCTGGCACCTTAGAAACACCTGCAATAAATGTCACAAGTGACTACGTGCAGGAGAGACCATTTGAGACCATTTTTAGATGCCCAAAAAACAGTTTACATTACTCTTGGTTTGTTGTATCACTCTACAGGTTCAGAGGATAAGATAAAAATTAAAACAGTAAATCTCATAAAGCAATATTGGTGGGTTTTTTCAGGTTCTCATAGCTCACCCTGGCCAAGACTTAAACCTTTTTAACTAGTCTGGGTTTAAGATATAGTCTCCAGAGTGCAGAAATAGTTCTAACTGTGCCTTAATCACAGCATGGAATATCTCTATAAAAATCACCTAATTTTGGTTTCTTTCTCTTTGTAATGCCAGAGGTCAGAGAATGGTTATAAAAATCTAATAATTTGGAAACAAAAAAAAATCCAAATTATAAATCTATTAGTAGGTGCATACGAATAGAGAAGACATGGAAAAGTCTGTGACTCTTCACAGATCAGACAACTACCTCTTAGTAACAACATGATTTTTTGATTTTTATCAGCTGAAGGTCTGGCCGGTCAGACCTGACCTGGTGAGACCAAGAAGCCCAAATTCTCCTACTGAAGCCCAGCCAAGTCCTTCTGAATCAATACAACATTATTTTACAGCATAAAACCCTCATCTCCGCAAAGCAGAGAGCTACAGTCAAAATCACAAAAAAAATTACCGAATTAGAGATGTTTTCTCTGAACTTGTTACACATCTGCAAAGGGACTTATTTTTCCCTTACTTAAACTGTTACTTAAGGGCCAGCATTTGACGCAGCTGCACAGTGGGCTGACACACTTTTTTTGTTCCTGCACCAAGTAGTTATGCGAATCAATAAATTGTAACGAAATTGCACCACATCCTGTGGTGCTTTGAATTCATTTTTAATAACCCTCGTATTTGAAACGCTACCATTTGACATTAGAAAAGCAATATAGGTAGTTAAACTGACCTTGAAGCTGAAGGTAGAGACGTCCTGCTGCCTGCAGCGAGCCCAGTGTAAAGGGAATAACAAGCTGGTGCTCTGACAAGAGACCAGGTAATATGAGAGGGGGAAAAGGAGGTGAGGGAAATGAAAATAATTGCTGCAGTGGCCAATCCTGTCTCACTGTGTTACATGAGTGACATTTGCTCCCACAAGGGTGCCCTTGAGGATGTAAGTGGGATGTTGGGGGGGGGGGGGGTCTGGGGGGGGGCACATAGGGGTTGGGTGATGGCAACATCATCTTTCAAACACTTCTCAAGGAGAAAGAGTTCACGTCAGTAAATGGTTGTTTAACTGCAACGAGATGCACCTACACTGATTCACCCCCCCCCAGGGACCATTTAGTAACAGCCCAAAGAGAAAGGTCAAGAGCAGCTTCTGTGCCGGATTGACTTGCCTGCCTGAACAACTCCCGAGAGACAAGGAGAGCAAGATAAATCCACTTGTGCACATCCCACAGGGAGATGGGTCAGAGCAGGGAACAGGACCCAGAATGAGCTGAGACAACAGTGGGCTTTTTTTTCCCCCCCTCTTTTTAATTTATGACATTAGTTCTTGACTTTTTGTAAGGAATTTCATCGTTTTGAAATGTTAAAGGAGGGTATCTGAAGTCTTCTGTTTAGAATTACTATAGCTAAATAGTGGTAAAGTACTGGAAGAAGTAGCACACAATGGTTTGAAAAGCAAAGAAGAACAATCAGTTTCATTCATCTAGCTCTGCTCCCACCAAAGATGAACATTTATCGAGGCTGACAGAGGAACACAGAGGCCAGTACTGTGGAGCTTCCAAAAATGCAAGACTTCAAAATACTTTTTCCTTTGTACATTTAATACTCCTTGAATTATACATAGCAATTTGCTAACCCCAAATCTCAGAATTTGGAAACTTTAGAAAACATAGACATTTCTCCCCAAAAATGTCATGACTTGTTTGGATTAATGAGAGCCATGCATGCCCACCATAATTAAAAACAAAACAACCACTGCAGATCAATGCAGCTGGACTACCAAGTATTCAAAACACCCCTCTTTGCCACACCTGCTTTTTATCAACCCAACACTATGTTTCTGATATTGATTGGGGGGGAAGAAAAAAAAAATAAAAAGAATAAAAGAGCCTTATTGAGGATCTGTTGAGGTTACATACATACAAAAATATGAGCACAACAAATCTACCCCTGTGCAGGAACTGACAAAGAAAACAGGAACCAGCTTTTCCTTTCATACTCAGCAAGAACTCCTTTGTGGCTGTGTCACATCTTTTGCTCCTGCTTTAAGCCCCCAGCCTGCATTTCATAGAATCATAAAAACATGGAATGGTTTGAGTTGGAAGGAACCTTAAAGACCATGAAGTTCCAACCCCCCTGCCAGGGACAACTTTCCACTAGACCAGGTTGCTCAAAGCCTCATCCAACCTGGCCTTGAACACTCCCAGAGAGGTTCAAATTTAATGCAGAGCTTTGGGTACTAACACTTCTTTGGCAGCTGCTGCCATCTCTGTCAGCCACAGAGCCCTCATGCTCCAGGTCAGCAGCTCACAAATGAGGTGCATACTTCATTTTTTTTTTTTTTAAGTTTTTTACTAAGGCAGCCTTTTTCATAAGGCCTTGAACAGACAAAGATCTTCACCTCAAGGTAGGTAACACCATGAACTGAAGTGCCTTGCTGGCTTATGCAGATGTTTAAGCTCTTTGCCAGCTCAGAGCCTGGGTGAGCAGAAGATGCAAACAAAACACATCCTGCTAACTAACATTGCAGACACCTGGCAAACAGCATTAGCAAGTTCTCTTATGATTTCTGAAGAATACATCATTAATACTTAAAAAATAGCTTGGTCTTTCTACTGTTCTTTGATCTATTTTGTGGGGAACTCAGTTACAGAAACAGCTGTGATGCTAAGAACCACCCATAAATAATGTTCTATTTTCATTTCTATCTAACCTAAGTATTTATGTGAAGTCTCCAATTAAAATGCTGTCCTGGTTTCATTGCTTGTGCTGGGGAGGTAGCAGTAGCCGAGTATTAATTCAATTGCTATTCATATTAAAGCCATCTGTGCCTGCACAGGGAGTTCAGCTGAAATTCAGCAATCATTTGTGCCACATTGGAGTTTGTTGTAGAAGCTGCTGAACAGAGAGGTTATCTATATGGATCAGACTAAGGTAGTTTTGTTTTACAGGAAGGCTTTTCTGATTAGCACATTTCTTCCAAAGAAAATGTCTATAACGTCAAATTTCCATCAGTGGGAAATATTTTATTAGTAACCAAAGGAATCAGGACATAGACTATAAGCCTAGTTATTCTTACTTAGTATAGGTATCAAATTAGGGATTAGAGGTTGCTGAACTACTACAGGCTGCAACGAGCAACCACACACGATAGCCTTACAAGCTATCAGTGGGCTTGCCCCCAATGCAATGGCAATCACTGTTTTTCAGGTTTGATGGCTCTTTAATTCTTGAGATTCCTGAAGACAGAATAATGCAATGAAGCATACTATCTTGGGAATAAATATAATTGTTTACTAAATGGTTACCAGTTCTCTTACTGAGATTTTCCTGTGCCTGTGGATGTTCAATATCCACTTACATAGAGTATATGCAGTCACTGAGATTTCAACCTGGAAAAACATTCTGTTTTGGGATGGCATTCAACCACCCCCATCCCACTGAAGTTGGTGGCATTTAAGCAAGCACTTGCTGCTAAGCATGGGCACAAGTTCACCATGACCACCACCATGTGCATAAGTAAGCACAGGCCAGCCCGCCCACAGTTATGAGTACTCCAAAGAAAGGCACTTTAAGGTACTAATACATGTCTACTAAATAAAGAGCTCAACTAGATCAAACCAACCTGTTAAAAATAACCCCAGTTATTTTAAGTTATTGAAGTTGCTCTTCACAGGACATCCACCACATACTACAGCAAAGGTTCTCTATAATTAGAAGCATGTTTTCTGGCCAAAGAGAGGAGAAAAGGTTTTCCTAAAAATGGAGTTGGCCCTTTGGAAAAGCAGGAATATCCAAAATCCTTACAGCATAATTGCCTAAGAAGTGATCAGGCTGTTTTGGCCAGCTGTGTGCAGACTGCTTTGCACAGTATCACAGTGTTTATGTTCTTAATGAGAGCAGCAAGACTGAAGGTTGGAATTGTCTAGTGCTGATCATGCATGTGAGAGGGGTGACAATTTGTTTCAGACAATTTCAGCCCTTTGAAAAGTTGCTCTTGTGTGACATGTTGGTGAAGCTTTTGTCTCATTTAAAAAAATGAAAAAAAAAACCAACAGTGTTTGTATCCCACTGAAATGCTACTTTCTCTCAAGGGTATATGTTGAGAACATGATTACAAACCAGCAGATCATTGTTTTCTCCTCAAAACACACCCCAACTATGGATCTGGATCTCTAATAATAGCCTTTCCATAGGTGGGATTCTTATTCCTCTCATAAAGCAGTACTGAAAATGCAGCAGTTAATTTAATATTACCAAAATGGGAAACTTAATTAGTTCAGAGATTGTGATTGTCAGGGAATCAAAAGAGTAATGACTGGAGAAACACGGCCAACAAACATATTCAGATATGTTGAACTCTGGAGACCTTCCTCTGTGCTGATCCAGCTTTTTTTTTGTCATGGAAACTCCAGCAGGTGTGGTTAGAGAAGGAAAAAGGTGTTCTTTTCAGATGGGTCTCCCATTTGGAGATGAATTTTTAACAGTAAACAAAATGGAATTAAAAAAATATTTAGATGTAGAGCAGAATAGAAAGCATTGATGGGATTTTGCATCTTCTCTGGCTGGAAAAGTTACTACTTCTGATTTATGTGAAACATATCTAGTATCTAGATATGGTTTATACATATTGTCCCCAATCTGTATAAATGAAGAGCTTCCAGGAAGAGTAGTAGGAGAGAACACAAGACTGTAGTAATAATTACCTCGCTCTTTCTGACCCATCTGTCTAGGTAAGTCCACACCACGAGTGTTAGTACGGTGTGTGATCCAAAGAGACTTACACGGTACAGATGCTACCTCTAGGAAAACAAATTGTAAATGACTTCTGCTACTAGGTTGGCTCCAGCAGCCAGCGAAATGGAACAAAGACCAATGATTGTCTCAGTCCTCTTCAAAACTAAATTTCAAACAAAAAATCTATTCTTCTCAAATTTTACTTTCAGGCTGTACACAAGTAGAGCCAGAACATTAGAATATAACCTTCAAGGCATAGTTCAGTCTTCACATCTCTCATTCATGATCCTTGCACAATCACTCAAGACCAGTTTCAGTTTCTTCTTCACAGAGCTGAGAGTTCTGAACAGCCTGTACCAGCTAGCTTCCTCCTTCTTTCTTCATTGTCAAGATTAAAAAGGGTTGTGTGCTGTCAGATTTCCTTGCAACACACTAAAAAGTAGGAAAACAGCTGCCCCCCTGCTAATACTTCTTAACCAATAATCCATGATCTTACTGCGTTCAGTAAGATAATGGAGCAGATCCTCCTGGAAGACACGTTGAAGCACAGAGAAGCCAGGGAGCTGAGGGGACACAGCCAACACAGCAAAGCGAGTCTGAGTACTCTAGCGGTCTTCTGTGATGGAGTGAACTGCATCAGTGGACAAGGGAAGAGCTGTGGATGTTGACATGGCCCTCCAGAACACCCTTCTCTCTCAATTGGAGAGATATGGATTTGATGGATGGATTGTTAGATGGATAAGGAACTAGCTGGATGGTGTCACCTGAAGAGTTGTGGTCAATGGCTCGATGTCCAAGTGGAAACTGGTAACTAGTGGTATCTCTCAAGGGTCCACACTAGGACCAATACTATTTAATATCTTCACTAATGACATGGACAGTGGGATTGAGTGCACTCTCAGCAAGTTTGCAGCCGACACCAAGCCGAGTGGTGCAGTTCGTTCACTAGAGGGGAGGGACCCCATCCAGAGGGACCTTCCCAGGCTGGAGGAGCGGGCCTGTGCAAACCTCATGAAGTTCAGCAAGGCCAAGTGCAAGGTTCCGCACCTGGACTGGGGCAGTCTCCAGTATCAGTACAGACTGGGAGATGAATGTATTGACAGCAGCCCTGCAGAGAAGGGCTTTTGGATACTGGTGGATACAAACTGAACGTGAGCCAGCAATGTGCACTCACAGCCCAGAGGCCAATAACCGTGTCCTGTGCTGCATCACAAGCAGGGTGGCCAGCAGGGCCAGGGAGGGGATTCTGCCCCCTACGCCGCTCTGGTGAGACCCCACCTGCAGTGCTGCCTCCAGCTCTGGGGTCCTCAGTACAGGAAAGATATGGACCTGTTGGAGCAGGCCCAGAGGAGGCCACTAAGGTGATCCAACAGGATGCTACACCTCTCCCATCAAGAAAAACTGAGAGTTGGGGTTGTTCAGCCCCTGAGAGACCTTACTGCAGCATTTCAATACTTGAAGGGGACCTGTAAGAAAGACAGAGACAGACTGTTTACCAGAGCCTGTAGTGCCAGGATAAAGGGCAATGATTTTCAACTGAAAGAGGGTAGGATGGATATAAGGAAAAAAAAATTAGGATGAGGGTGATGGGACACTGGAGTAATTTGCCCAGAGAAGCTGTGGACGTCCCATGACTGGCTGGACAGGGCTTTGAGCAACCTGATCTAGTGAAAAATGTCCCTGCCTATGGCAGAGGTCGGGATGATCTTTAAATGTCCCTTCCAAACCAAACCAACCTATGATTTTATGATCCTGTGAGGATGGCCTTAGAAGAAAGATGTAAAACCAGCCAACTCTCTGGCATAAGGCTAATGAAATGGTTTAAAGTGTGGGGAAAACAACCTGAAATTAAAACCATCTTGCAGTAGTTTTCAGCAGAGCTGCCTGGCAAGTAGTTCAATTTATTTTCTTGCACTTAAAATATCCGACAACTTCAAGAATAAGTTGCTCTCTCAAGTCAATTTCAGTTCTTATGTGAAACACCAAAAATGTTAAAAAAATGCAGAAAATGGGACTTAAAGGTCACAGAATACTGACTATATGCTGATTTTAATAGGTCAGTTGCTTTACCTCCATCTTACAGAAACCTGATATGCTGCTACTGTTTAATTACTTAAAATATGTTAATTCTTGAAACAAATTTAATAGGCATCTGTCTATCTTAAAGAAATTACCCAGTTCAACAAAGGAAAGCAGTAATCAGTGATGAAAGCATGTAACAGAAGCTGGAGACCTGGTTTTGTAGTTTCAAACTAGTATTTTGCTTCAATTTGCAAGTCATTTTATCTCCATGTGACTTGTTTTCCTATTGCAAGAGGAGGGACATACCATAGTTACAAACCTAAAATGTTTTCTGTTTTTACACAGGTATGAAATGTGGTTATACTATTTCTTTAAATCCAGGGCAGGACACCAACCAAGAGAAGGCTAGGGATATTTAGACTAAAGTCCAAACCAAAACCAGCAGGATAAAGAAGTTAGGGACAATGTTATTTACTCTCTATTTATATAATTAATTGCCTTTTGCCTAAAGAAATAGTCTATTGAAATGGGAAGTCCTTAAACACCTTCTGAAATCGTATTTAAACTCCACCTCCTTGTAACTTCCTATAAAGGGAACAAGAGGTGGGGAAGGGGAGAGGCTTTCCTCAGCTGAAGAAGAATGAGCTCTGCAGCTGGTTCAGTTTAATCTGTTACGTGTCTTATTCAGTTATTTATGCTGTACACGACACAGTGGATCAACATTTTTAGTTGTGCATGAAGTAGGCTTCATCCTCTGTTCCAAGTCAAAATCACTGTGATTCCCAATGATGTTCACAGCAGCTGCAATGCAGCATGAGTGAACAAAGAATAAAATTCTGTAATTCAAACCATTCTTTCCCAGAAAATACACAGACCCAGAATTTTCTCTGACTTGTGCCCTTCTTATTAATGGCTTTTCCCTTCCCCTAAGACTCAGTAATTCTGAAGGAGCAAATTTAATTATTCACCATTGAGGGGTAAAAAAATAAACAGATAGCAATAAAGACTCTTGAAACTCAGGAAAAAAAAGAAAGTTTAATGAGCATATAGGCACAACACTCTGCCTGATATGCCTTACTAACAATACAAAGCAATAATCTCAGGTCAAAATATAAGTTACAATACATGCAAAAACATCTGGATTGTGCACTAAGTAACGTGTTAGATATAGGTATGTCTGTCAAATAAACATACACCTACTCCTAAAGAACAAAACTTCAGAGACTATTTAAAAGTAAAGGTACAACAAAACCACCATAGTTGAGCAGCGTATTGGACACAAAGCATCCTACACAGAGACATTTGACCTTTGGAGGCAAAAAACTGTAACAGGCAAATAGCTGAGAGCCAGATCCCCAAATACTTACTTATGAAAAGCTCTCAGTGAAGCCTAAGGTATTATCAGAATGAGGTCTGAAGGATTTTGCCCTTAATGTGTAACAATTACAAGTGGGTAAAAATGTCTCTCTTGGTGAGAATTTAAAATCATATATCTAGGTTTTAATGTTGCTGATAAGAATGAAAGGAGGAAAGACTGAATATCCATACAAATAAAACAATATTTTTTGTAAAATCCTTAAAATAAATTATGATTATGAAGGAAAGTTTGGGATAATGAACACGTCCTGAAACCAAAATCAATATTAATAAATACCTTAAATAGTTCAGTTCCTTTTTATCCTACAGAACAATAATCAGTATTAAGAACTAGGAAAGCAGAAAGAGGACCGAGACCTCTTCCTTACTTTTAAATAAGGGTAATTAGTCCCAGTATCATCCCTCACTACTAAGCTACGCATGTGTGTGTTACAGGACTAGCCGAAAGAAGAGGACAGAATATACCTTTACTGCCACAGTAAATTCAACGGATCTATTTTTTCCTCCACATGATTAGTCACAGGCTCAGTCCACTAACACTACTGGTGAATTTAGCAGGGAGGAGAGGGACGGGAGGAGCGAAGGCTGGTGCGAAGGCAACTCTAACCCCGTATCGGCGCGTGACAAGTGCTCGCTGTCACACGGAAGGGGACGTGTCTGTGCTGCTGCCCAGGTTCCCAGATAACTACGGGCTGAATCTGGGCTGCTACTTACGCAATAAAAAATACTGCAAATCTCTCCTCTGACTCTGCTGGCAGACGTCCCCGCTGCTGAAGCACTGGGTGAAACACCCTATCCCCATTGCGGCTGGCCAGCCCCTACACCCCGAGGCGGTTTTGTCCAGAGGGTGCCGAAGGGAGCAGCGCCTCCAACGTGAGAACGCACGGCGCAGCGGGGCTGAGGAGCTAAAAAAGGCAAGTTACAGGTGCTTCAACCCTTCTCTGTCTTACAAATACTAAATCAGCTGGGCTTTTTCAGCTCCGATTGCCAAAAACCAAGTCCACGGTGTAAAAGTTATAATGGACAAGATCCTAAAAGACAGCAAGATCCATATGACAAAGTTCTCACTTGGAGACCACCCTCCCTAACACACCAGAGGCAAACAGTGGGTGTTTCGTGACTGGGATTTGTATCTCTGTAGGTTATATGGCTGTGGTGGAGTGGCACAGGGAAGCAAGGAGCTCCACAACCTCTGTGCACTGCAGGGAGACCTCACCTTACGAGCTGCTTACATGGATGTACCAGGAAAAGCCTCAGGTAAAGCAGGTTGCTGCTGCCTCCTGACCACTGCCACAGCTCAAACACTGCAGCAGGACGGTAGCAGAGGCACTCGGGCCACTCACACATGAGGTACACAACCCATCCGCAGGGCAGACACACCACTCTGCACTCACCGTGTAGGATTTCTGGGAAAACAGCTGTTTCCAGCTTTGGTTAAGGTTGCAACACTGGCTAGGGTTGTGGATAACAAGATGCATGCTCACTTCTTCAAGCACTCACCTCCTGTATTTTAATGAACACAACGCATTGTATCCCCAACCAAAAGGATTAATTGTAGCCATCAGCAAATCAAACGTTACTGTGACCACAACCTTTTTCTGTTTGTTTGTTTGTTTTGTTGCTCTGAACACAAATCAAGTATCCAGTTACTCTAGGGATCCTAATCTAAACCCTGCCACTGACCCAAGAGGTAACTTTTGGCATAAAAATAGTATATGTTTTTCCAGAGGGGCTGAATTCCACATCCTCAACTGATTTTAAGATATGGATGCTCAGCTTTGAAAAAACCCAGAGCTAATCCTTTGTCTTCCCCTCTGTCCATCTGTAACCCTGTAGCCCTGGCACAGCACCACCCCTGGGTATTGCAAGTGTCAAAATGCATTGGGTGTTCTGGAACTCTGAAGAACCAATATACAAACAAAGTACAAAACAACAAACTGTGAAAAGAGTAAGATGAAGAACTGTACCCTGTAACCCTAAGAACATCAAGGAAGTTTGGTAAAATGGGGTACAGGCAGATAAAGCAGCAGTTAATAGCATACAACAGAGATGCCAATTGACATTGACAATTGTTACACATTTTTTAACAGAGAAACAATAAAATCAAGTTAACAAATCACTTTTTGGACCACTTTTCCCCTGTTTCTTCATTACTTCCAAGTGTTTTATGAAACTACTGTACGGTAACTGCTTTTGTATGGAAAAAACACAGTAAGTTGGTTTTGTGGTCCAAATAAACCATGCTCTTTTTTTTTTTTTTTGGTTTCATATCATGCACTGGGATGCAATCAGGCTCTTGTCAGTCATTAGTGAAAAGAACAAGCACATTTTTTACAACAAAAAACTTCCATAAGTAACATTTTCCATGTTCATTTCTACAGCAATCATTAGCCAGAACTATTGAAAACGTTTCTGGAATTTCCTTTTCTGTTGCTGTCTACTTTTTAAATTGAGGAATCTTCCAGTATTTGTAATGTTTCCTCATGCAGTTATTTACAGAGAAATGGTCCTGTGGTGAAGTACCTTAATGAAATTTACACTTGTTCAGATACATTTAAAAATGCTAGCAGTTACACTCGAGACAACAGAAATGGAATTTATTGTGCAGCCCTCAGCTGGGCCAGCTATATAATTAAAGTGCAAATAAAGACAAAAACCACAAGCCAGACAGATCCATTTTAAATCGCCAGCATTACGAAGCATCATGACTGTGGTAAGAAATGTCAGATCAAATAGGCCTAGGTCACCATCTATTTTAAACATCTATCTCCCTGAGAGGATTTAAGGGAGGTATACAGTGATATAGCCCTATTTCTTCAACTGGCTGAATATCATTGGAAAAGTAAGGACACTTTTCCAGCCAATTTTTTTCAACAGTGCTAATACCTGCATTTTATACTATGATGCACTTCACAGCATGCATTTGAGCTCACCTTCCATGCAGCTACAACAGGCCACTCTTGATCAGGAAAATTCAGGAAGTGCCAACTAGCTGTTGAAACGACATCTATCTACCTGGTATGTCACAAAAGCGTAGGCTTAGAAAACATTTACAAACAGCACATTTTCTTAAACATATGCCCATATGCAAATGATAATTACTAGCTCAGATAAAAACCATATAGTTTGTGTTTGCTGGCATTCAAAGTTTGCCACTGATGTGAACAATTTTAGAGCTAAGTCAATGCCGAATGGCTGAACAAAAAATAGATATTTTTTGAACCACTGCATCCACGCAAAACGCAACGGTCACTCCAACTCCTAATGTTCATTGCTGATCTCTACCCGTTGCCAGACTAGACATGTATTTCTCTCCACAGTGTGTCCAGAAAGCGCTCTGTAAGCCCGACGTGTCAGAGAAGCTGCAGGAAGTGCAGAAAAATAAAGTGCCTTTTCCAGGGCTGTGTGCAACATGACTAACCATCTCATTCACTGTATGTCTGGATTCCTCAAGTCTCAGGTATAAGTCCTAACCTTGTATTTCCCAGCTGAAGCTTGCAATGCTGGCAACTATTTACAGCTATTCAACTAGTTCATTTGTTTTTGTGATAGTTTTCCATGCTGTAAATACTGTCATTGTGTGTTAATGAAAAAATATTTACAATTCATTTGTAGGTAAAATCAGTCACCTTAGAAAAGGCTGACAAGACACTGAAAGAAGATAACATTTTATCAAGGGTAGCGTTAAATGTATAGCAAGTATTTTGAACTGCAGATCTGAAGATACTAGATGCTACCTTACTGTCACTCCAAGATAGCAGATTGCTGTTAAGATCCTGTTTTTTCAATGAAGTTAACACGATATGAGGACACCACTACCATTACTGCCTTGGTGAACGCATAGTTAGCCATCAACCCAGACCACGTCACAGCCATCTCATTTTGTTCGTTTATCTTAATATACCTGAGTATATTAACACCATTTAAATCTTTTTTATCCATTAAATGCATAGTCCTACTGCAAAACATTAACTTTGCAAAGCAGCAATCCAGGTCACGAGTATCTCTGTCTTCCACCTCCAACGCTCATTTTCATTGCCTGAGAGGGAAATGCTGTGAGGCTCTGTATCTCTTAATGGAAAAGAGACCTTGCATTCTTCTCAATATTTCCCTTGCTGTCTTTAGGACTTGGCATGCATGATTTTGTTCATTGTACTAAGCTTTCTGTAGACTCTGAAGCAAAGCTGGCTCTTCAGGCAGGGAGTCTGGGTTCAATCTTTAGGGAAAGCTCATACAAGGTATCTTCATCTATAATGAGTGTCTTGTCAAGTAAATAGTGAGTGACCTGGAACAGAGAAAACACAGATGAGTGGACTGTATGTTACTTCCACAAAAATTTTTCTGCTTTCCTTTCCCCCTTCGGCCCATTTTAGATCTCGAGATCCCCTCACATGAGTTTCCTGAGAAACACAAGAGCTCATGGATTGTGTAAAGCTGCACCAGCAGCGCTCTAGGAATTAAGTATGGCCTCTTAGGAATGGGCAAATCCTCAGCCAGGTTACCTAAAGCCACTTTGCTCTTCTGGAGTCTGAGATGGAATCTTCTCTGAAGGCACAGACTGGCTTTGGGCAAATTTTCATCCCCATGACAAGGGAAAAAAGAATTGCAGGATGCACATAGCATCAGCAGATGTTTGGGCCATCCCCTGTCCCCTAATCCTGGGATTCTGGGATTCCCTAGGGAATTATGCTTCCAACTGACCAGGGAGAACACATTTCCCTTTAAACTCTTTCCCTCATACCCCAGACCCACGAAGGCTGCAATCCTGAGAGAGCGAGAGAGCTTCCAGAGAGGGAGGAAAAAACTTGCTTGTCTACAGTGTCAAATGTACCTGTCTGTATTTCTGTCTGTCCTCCCCTCTCTCTGTGTGGGAGCAGAATACATTGATTTTAGCTTTCAACAACAGCTGTATCTTACAACTAGCGGCTACGGCGGCTGTGGTTTCATTAGCAGGTAACAGTGCCTAAGAAGGGCTTTACCTTCTGCTGATGCTCTATGCGGTAGGAGGTCTGCTGGAACTGGCGTATTTCCCTGATAATATGTGAGATCTTTCAAAAGAAAACAGGCATGTGAGTAAGCACAACTGCATTTTGACTTCAGCTAAGCCACATAAGGCAAGAATTTTGCACTAAATTATGAAATTTATCCTGGGAGGAGGGAAGGGAAGGGCAGAAATAATCTCCTAATGGCTTCCAAGGATTTAACTTTCCTAAATTAACCATTTATTGTTCAGCCAACCTCAAATGAACCACCTTGCCTCTCCTCTCCCCATATTGATAACCTCTCTTCTCTTTGCCTCAGTGACTGCTGCAGTGTGTAGCCATAAGAAGGGCATTAAACTGAGATTAAAAGAGAAATGTCCATGCTTCCCTCTGAGGTGTTGTTACAAAACAACATTACATGGTAGTGGGAGAGAAATCAACTTTAAAATGCTTTTTTAGATACACCCTAGCACACTTGAAAGGAAGACTGTGATTACTGTTTTCTGGTGAATCACTACATTCTTTTAATTTTGGTTATTTCAAAAAGCCCTTTGTTGCTCCTTCATGAGCTTTAAACAGCTACTTTTTCCATCTGTCATTTCAGAGAGAACAAACTGGGAGGCAAATTCATGTTGTAAAAATACTCAGTTTACCAGAAGGTGGTGATAGAAGACTGGGTCAACTAATTGCTTTCAAATAACTACCTATCTTGCATGATGCCAATTACTTGTACGTCTTAAAAGTTATAATTAAATCAATAATTAACTCACATAATTAAACACCCGTTGGGAAAGCATATAAGGAACTGAATATTACCATTCTCATTTTGGAAAAATTGACAAGGCCTTCCTCAGTGAAGTTTGGTGTTCCTTCTTCAATAAAGGCCAGGTCCGTCAGGTACATTCCAAGGTAGGGAACAGCAGGTGGGTTACAACTGTGAAAAAATAAATCAGCATATTTGCTTGTAGCTAAACTTGCAAACTCACTTTTTTTATAACTCAAACTCTTTATTACTTAACGTACTTCTAATCAATGGGTTACATTCATTTCTAAGACAAACAGCTTCTCTGACTTCACTGGAGTTGTATTTGCTCTGTCCGTGACAAACTGAATGTATTCTGTCCAATATCTAATATTAATGGGAGATGACCTTTAGTAAAAGGGAGAATGGTAATGTGATGGAGTGAGAGGAAGGACAGGTAAACTCTGGAATCAGAGAACACCTTCAAGCATATATGTGTGTATGCATATATGTGTATATGCACATATGCATATGTGTACATATGTATGTATACACCATTTTGTCAAAGTCGATTCAGGCCTTCTCCGCAGTGAACACAAAGGAAGAAAGAGAAAGATACTGAGATAGCAAAAATTATCTGGAAAACTGGTAATAGAGAGAGAATACAGATTTTTTTTTTCTTTTTACTAGAGGGACAGGAAGAATGGGATAATTATATCATTGCTTCCCTAATGCAATAATCACTGCTCCATGCTCATTGATTTTCATCTCAACAGAAATAAATAGCAGCAAACTTGGTTTTCTGAAGCTCTGGCATAAGAAGAATGTAGGGTGATGGCAGTACTGTTAACTTAGGCAGACTGCTGACAATTCTTAGCAGAGCACTTCATTCTGGGTATTTTTTATACAATAAGGATGACTGGTGTACACCAGCAAGCAATATATTAACTAAAAGGTGCATAAAAGTACCTGTTCATATATTGTGAGTAAAAACATTTTTTAAAAAGTGATTAGCTCCCCAAAAATATTTTAAAGTAAAAATTGACTAAAATGAACTACATATATTTTGAAACATTTCAGTAATTATTCTAATAGTTCAATTTTTTTGCTTCTCTGAAGATCATTTAAAATAGTTGCATACATCTCAATCCTGGAAAGCCTAATTCTAATTACAGAACTTGCAAAAATACAGGTTTTGTATGCATGCAGTTGGAGTCAATACATAAATTGTAGAACCCTTGCCACGGGGTATTTTGGATACCAAAATTACATAAGGCCAAGCACAATCTGGCAAATCAGTTAAAGAAAAAAATCTTCAAGGACTACTGCAGAAAAAAAGAAGGTTGTTTTCCAGAGTGGCAGACTACAGGCGGCTGGAAGGCTACAGGAAAGGAAATACCAGTGTGCATTTCTTCTGTTCCTACATCCCTCTCATCAGCTACTGGCCACTGTCAGAAACAAGATAAAGGGATGAATGGATCTTTGATCTGACTCAGGCTTAGCCCTGAGTCTGAAACTTCTTATCTGGACCAAAGACTCTTTGGAATTCTGTTTTTGAATAGGAACTTTTATTTATAACTCTGGCTTTACACTTATTGAAAAAGTTTATCAGTGTAAGTAAAACCCCAACAGGGAACATTCACGTAGAATAATAGTTTAATTTGTTTCAGTAATTCTCTGGAGGTATATTTATCTAGTAAATAGGGGTAGTAAATCACAGGATATTCAGCAAAACAATCATGCCAAATAGAATAAAACTAGAATTTAAAAGGTTATTAGATGAAAATATTACCCAGTATTATATTAATTATTAAAGCTTAATCAAAGCAAATTAATCTTTTAACATGTACTATCTGCCACTTATAACAAAACATAATTGTACAATGCAGGGAAGCATACTTTTTGAGTGTTTCTCTGAGGTTTTTAAATCTTCCTTCAGATGATACAGTCTTCTGAAGCTTGTCCATGAGAGCTTTTGTCTAAAAAGAAAATGCATTACAAAAGTCATTGCTGTTGCACATAAATGTCTGGGATTAGATTTTAGAAAAGGTGTAATTCATTTAGCATCTTCACCCCATTTTCAAAAACATTAACATAGGTATTAGGAATTTAGCTTCACTGTAGTTCCTAGTGTCTTTCTGAAAATGGAGATTAGGCAGCACTTTCCTTTGAGTGATACACAGAACCTTTATCTATGCTAACATTGTTAGCCTGCAGATTCAGGAAAAAACTCAATTAGCCTGCAAATTTAGGAAAAAAACACAAGTTCATTAAATTAATGGTCAGCAATCCAGTTTACTGGCTATACAAGAATATTAGAGACTTGATCGTACATGCTACTGAGGATCCTCAGCTGCGTTTACTGAAATTAGTGACAGTAAAGGATGTTTACTGTCTTGCAGCTTGCACTAAGATGGTTTTGTCTCCCAGTTTCTGATAAAAGCTGAATACATATTTTAAAATGTATTACTGTCTTACAGAAATTACTTTCAGTGGGCATCACCAGAACCTGGTTACTTCGTAAGCAAAATAAATTTGCTTTTCAGTCTATTTGTGCTATAGACTTGAGTCAGTGCAGAGACAAATGGGAAATTTGTCAAATTTGAAACTGAACTTCCAATTAACAGAAAGCTGTAGGCAGAAGCAGGCACTTTCTTTTTCTTCTAAATAGCAAGCTGATGAAGCACACAGATTACGTTTCCAATAAGTACTGGAGAACTGTGCAAAAACATTAAACTAACTTTTTTTTTTTTTTAATTGAGAAGTCTAAAAATCAAACAAATTCTAAACATATTTTTTTTGGAAGTAAACTCTTCCATAACAGTTTGTACTGAAAGGATTTTTAGCATATTTTTAAATAAAAGAACATAGCACCCACTATAAACCATGTGAGAAAAAGCTGACTGGAGAAAGAAGGCAGTGCAGTCTGAATGTATTCTAAGTGGATTTCACTGTTTGGGGTGCTTGAGTGCTTTGCAAAAGCTGCAGAAACATATGAAAGAGGAAATGCAATGATAAAAGCCCACCTTTTGCACGTCAATTGGCTAGATCCAAAAAGGGCAATCTGAAATCTTCCAGTTAGGTGGAGCAAACCCTGTAAGTAAACACTGCCCTAACTTACAAGTGATCGACTCTGTTTTATTGATCTCTTTGCTCTGTTATTCTACCATGCTAAAATATTAACCTTTTTCTTTTTTCCCAAACATTAGAAAGCTGAGATTTAAATCATTCAACCAATTTCTCCAAACCATTTAAAACAGAGAATATAAAATCATATAATATCTCCAGTTGGAAGGGACCCATAAGGTACATTGAGTCCAGCTCCTTACAGAAGACTGGATACTCTTAATCCTGGCCAGTCTTTTTACTTTGTGTGTTATTTTTGTTATTGGCAGCCATTCTCACAGGTTCAGCCATGCTGCTGACAGTATCAGCAGCAAGGTAAGAGTTAAAGGGAGACACCTACCGCATCTAAACTTTGGCATCTAAATGAGAAAGAGGGCTGGTTGCCTACAGTCTCTTACTGGGTAGTTCCTATTTTAGGCACCTGAGCTGACTATAGTTATAGCTAATAACCACCTAGATGTGTGTATCTGAGAATATCTAAGTTTAGTTTTCTCAAGTATCTCAGTATTTAAGGCTCAAAAGCAGAGTTAGGCACCCGCTAATTCCATTGAAATCAGTTTGTTCCCACAGATATTTAATTAATGATAGCAAGGAAAAAAAAGGATTCATGAAACACAAAAGACCTTGGCATGAAATACAGGCACCACTTGGTGCTTCCAGCAAACAGAGTAGAAACATTTTTGGGAGGAATCCTGTCTCAATCCTATCTCTGAACAACACACTAACCAATGAAATCTAGAAACCGTACTTGTAATCGTATCTTTCTTACCTGTTTGGATACTTTACCCCAAGTTTTCTTAAGTCTGTAGATTGCACTTCTGTTCAAGGCTGACGTGATTTCTAACACACCATTGTAATTGTGCATACATCGGCAAATATCAGCCACTGCTACCCACTTTTCAATTGAGTTGGCCCGCGAGCTGACATCCGCGTAATTCATGATTTGGGAGGCAACAAGGTTACTCATCTGACCAAAAAAAGAGGAAGACATTTAGGACATTTAAATACAAACCCTTTCACCACATTATTATTTAATGAACAAGGCAGAAAAAAATAATTCATAACAGAAATTACGACTCCTAATAAAACCAGAGAAAGTGTCTTGAGAACAATGTTGTAGGGAAGTAGGGAGGAATGATGATACGAAAGAAGGGTAAGAGATGCAACGGGGAGTACCTCCGAGCCAACAGTAATAAAAATGATTGAGAAGTCTCTCAGTAAAACTGAAATAAAATGGTATATAGAAAAAATATAGTTAGGGATACAAAGGGCATTCACTAAATATTAGTGAATACCAGTGTTATATTTTCACTCTTAGGAGAAAATCTTGTTTCTTCTGTAAGCAACAAGGCATTGTAGTACAGTTTAAAATGTTCTACTCTATTAAATTACCATTGAAATGCTGAGTACCAATTCTTGAAAATTACAATCTCCACGTGATTTGATTTAAAAGCTTATTCACAAAAAGACTGTAACATTCAGTCACTACTAGATAAGAAGTTTACACCACATTATAGAAAAAAAAAAAAGGTATTTTTATTCCAGAGGTCTTAGGCAGTGTCAAAATAGTGCTCCTAGAAAGTAATCTATATTTAAGAGTACTTACATCATTAAAATGTTGACTAGTTTTCATAATATAGGGTGTTCTCTCATTTTTATCGACTTTCATCCAGCCCTGCCCAAGAAACTCTCTAGACATTTCAGAGGAGAGAAAAAACCAAACAAAAAAATGCCCTTAATAAACACAATACAGAGTCTCTGTCTGTAACCATAGCCTAAGTGGCTTTCAAGTATACCTCATTTTGTTAGAAGGCAATAACACAGCTTTACACTAATTCCAGCATTTCACTATATCATTTTTAACACTGTCTGAAGCAGTAAATATAATAAAGAAATTTATTTTTCTTTTAGTTCCCTCCCCTAATGCCCCCATCCTAATTTTCAGCTTTGTGACCCTGTTTGAAATTGGTCTTGTCAGCTTACGTGGTTATATTAATGTTAAACTGCTGTATGAATGAAGTTGATTTGACACTCCCTCCCCAGAGACTGCCATACTATGTTCACCCTTCACAAGCCCAGAGCCTTACACCACATATTTTTTTTCTTAGCAAAGAATTCAGTCTTTCAAAACATGATCAAACTACAGAGGAGTCAGAGGCAATGACAGAAACAGCCGAAGGACATTATCCTGTTATGTATGCAACCCTTTTTGTCAGCAGCATAAATTAGTGTAGTGTCTGACACCGCCAGTCAGTAACTCACCCACCGTACTCACTTCAGTCACTCGTAGGAGAACACTTACTCATAGGGTATGCTTCGGAAAACTACGTGATCTAAAAGAGTTATTTGCTCTGCAAGCTCCATGGCTGACAAAGTCTCAAAGCACTCTGGTTTTGGACAATCTGACTGCAAAAATAAGGAGAACACTTCATAATCTCTTTTTGCATCAAAGGACATTTCAAAGCACAGGGTATTAAGAACTTTCAGCACAGGGTTGTAATTAATTTATTTGCTACGAAGACATAAGAATTGAGAAAAATTACTAACAACATAAGGGTAAACATCAGGCAGGAAACTCGTAGGAAAACAGGCTCATACCAAGCCATGAGTAATTACATCAGTTATTTACAGTCTGTGCATTCTGCCTTAACTTTCCACATAATCACTCTGCACCTAGTCCATTGCCCACACTCTTCCTCATATTGATGCAATGCACTTAGGAGGTGGTGGTGACTATAGATTGGAGGACAGGCATTGTCAGTCAAGGCCAGCTATCACAGAAACTCCTGGTTGGAAGACCTCTGAGATCATCAAGTCCAACCGTACCCATCCACTACTGAACCATGGTCCACTACTAAAATATGGTTATTTAATATATATCAATATCTTTATCTTTGTTTCATCATGTGATTTAAATTCAAATCCTAAGTTTTAACCTGGTCATCTTTGATATTGGCTGTAAATTCTTACTTTCTCTAAGCTGAAATGTACATTCCTGATATAAAAGAACAGCATTTCTGTCCAGAGTTGTAAAGTTGCACTTGTGCTACATTTTACTGACTCAAAACCACAACATTTCTATAGGAGTATTTATATTTAAATTTCAAGATGAACTTACCATCTGAATTATATCCTCTATTTTCAAATGGGTATCATCTTGATCATCCTGAGAAAGAGCCCTGACAAATTAAGTAGCAGAACATCCTATATAAATAGAATTGTCTATGGTTATGAGAAAACCTTATCACAGATAGGCAACCATGTTTATCTAAAATAAATCCTAAGACTGCAGTTGAAGAGGTAAAGAAAAGAAACATCTGGTATCTAAAATCTTATGTCTTGTTTTAAGTAAAAGTGTACACAATGGTGTGTCATCAGAGTCACATAAGGTAAAATGATGGTCATGGAAGCTTAACATCTCTGAGCTAAGAACAGCATATACTGTAGAATGGTCAGTGTCAGTAACTACTGTACTTATTAGCTGATTATAGTGATAAGGTTCCTACATCTATCCCACTTAGACTTTAGTACAAAAAAAGTCTAGTGGACAAAGGAAAATTCCTTTTTCAGGAACTGGACTGTCAACACAAAACCACAACACAATAACAATAATATTTAATCAGAAGATCTCTATCCTGAATAAACCTAGGGAACCTAAAGGTGGAAAATTCCATCTCAAGCCTTTTCTCTGTTTTTTAAACTACTGTGCTAAATGATATTTTGGGTAAATGTTTGAAAAATCAACATTTGAGAAATTAAGAGAATCCAGCAAAGTAGGCATGCATGAAAGAGTGATTCACTGGGAAGTGTTCTTGTTTATTGGCACTACACCATCCTATTCAGTGTCCCACACAAAGTGCTGTGAGTCTGGAAACAGACAACAAAATGCTAGCAGATTTTACATGCTAGCAAGTACATGATCTGCTTTCAGTAACACAAGTGTTAATCTATGCTTCCAATCCTGCTACAGAAAGCCTCTGATTTTTAGGGTTATTTCAGAGTAATGTGTCAAAAATGAACCCAGCAGAAGTAGTAAGTACTCCTCAAACCACATCTACATTGAGGTAGTATCTTGGCACATAATTCTACAATCTTACCCATTCACTTGGAAAAAAAAGACTCAAAGAAACCTTGAATTGACTAAATTTATATAATATAGGAAATAAAGATTTAGGGAGAAAGAGCAGAATGTCAGTATGTAAAAGACTGCCTACAAAGACACCAACAATATAGCACGAAGTCACTGGACTGATTTGGATCAGAGGAGATTTAGTTTCAACATTAAGTTCCATTTTCAAACTGCAGGTATAGGTGAGTGCTGAAACAGGTTTTCTGCAGAAGTTGTAGAGTACTCATCAGCTCTACTTTCCCGGAAAGTTTAAATGACCATTTTCAAAGAAGATCCACTGATCGTTCTAGAAAGCACAGCAACTGGGCCAGGTATTTTCTCATGGTCCCTCCAATTCTTTATTTTTGCACTCTGTAGTAACAAATTTTCCATGTACCAGTTGGGGAAGGGGTTAAAAGAAAAGGATTATATTGCCTGGAGACTTTAGCTATGAGTGTAAGATATGGAATTTGTACTATGTGGGTGGGGAGGAAGTGTTAATGCTTAGTACACTAGGTTCTTCTGTTGTGGGTTGCTGGTTGTTTCCTTTTGGTGTGCCAAATTGGAGGACGAGGTTAAAATCAAATACAGATACACAGAGGAAGGATCTAAGAAACTTCCTTGCCTTCATTTTCAGCCTAGCAAGTACACACAAAATGCCTCTTTCTTCAGAAGAGCTGGAAACACCTTACGTCTGATGGGCAAGCCGTTCAAAGTCTTGAATGTTTGCTTCTTCAGGAGAAGCCTAAGCTGCTTCTCCAGATAATAATGCTGTGCAGCCTCAGTAACTGTAAATAGACTGGCAACCTGTCCTTCCTGAGCAGCTTATTTTGCGCTGTATCTCATGACTAACTGCCTGCAGAAGGGTATTGTTCATCGTATGATAACAGCACGTGCTTCCTGGCAATTAAAAAAAAAAAGAAAAAAAGAAAGGGCTTGCCCTTGTGCCCCAGGTACTCTCAGTAATCTTGGAAATTTATAATCTACGTTCCTTACATGTAACTTTATATTGGTTGGAGTTCTCATCTTTGATACAGAAATGACTGTATTTGCTTAATACAAAATAAAATAGGAAATGTGATATTCTTAAAAGGCTAAAAATACTTAACTTTTCCCCATCTTTGCTTCCTGACACTCTTTAACATGAGGTCTCATATTTTATGTAAACTGCCAGTCCCTCATTCTAAAGAGATGACTGCTGCTTTTTCTCTAACTCAGTGCTCTCATGAAAAAAATTCTCCTTTGTCCATAAATGTTATATCTTTAAATTGCAGAGCACAAATGCATCTCTAGACTGGATAAAGCTAGTTTTTGATAGCATCAATAGTAGCTTCCACTTCAGTCTGCACTGCTGCCAGCTTTGGGATACCTAGTTTCAGCAGAGGTCTAGGAGATTTGTTGAGCTTGGGCAGTTCTGCTTGGGCAGTTCCCATTGGACTCCTGGAAGCTGAGTGAGAAGCACTGGTCCATGTGAAAAGAATGATGAGTAAAAGCAAAAGTAAGGAGAGATTCTGCCCAACTGTTTAACTCCATCGCCAACCTTACAAATGAAGGAGTAAATATGTAAGAAATAACTTTCTAATTCTTAGAGTCAGCAGCCAGGGTTAGACCTCTCTCTCACTTAGAACTATTCTTCATGCCTGACCAATACAAGTATTAAAATAATTTTCTAGCAGAAAATATTAATATCTGCCTCCTTATTCCTTTATGGTGTATAAAGTATTTTAAAAGTTGGTGCAAGTTATACAGCCTGAAATGTATTGTCTGATGAGACCGTACGAGGCAGAAAACTGTTCAACCATCAAATTTTGACCTCTGCGTATCCGTGGTTTTAATTTACATTTATTCTGAGGAAGAAGAAGGACAAACTGTATCTTGAACCACCCTTCTTTTCCTCCAGATAGGACTATTGATCAAAGTTATTCACTGCTGCTCACCCTGAACTCTATACTTTCCTGCTTCACCATCAATGAAATTTTACCTAGATTTCAGGCATTAGTAAATAACGCTGATAGAATCTCAAGAAAACACACTTCAGTAGGTATGCCTAGCTTCCAGAATGGATATTGAATAAAAAGAAAAAGAAGCTTTTTCTCCTTGCAGAGAAATCCTGTCAATCCATTCAACAAAAATCTCATCACACAATAAATACCAGCTGTTCTGTCTGATGACTCAAGAAGGCATGGAGCAGCTCAGTATCTCTCATAAACACTTTTCTACAGAGAGTCAGCATTACAGCTGACCATAATATCTTCAGAACACAAACCAACATTTCCTGTTCCTCTCATCTCTGCTAACAAAGGAATCGATTTTCTAAGAAATTTATATGCACAAATGCGCACATACACTCAGAGGCTGGGTCAGTCTGTAAAAAGAGACATTTGTACCCAATATCCTTCAAGGAGACAGTCCACGGAATATAGCTATAAGCAGGCTTAGGAAGCATGAACTTACTTTCACAAGTGTCTGAACACTGAATTTATGATAAAAATGCTTTTCCTAACCTCACTCTGAATTTTTCTACTTTTCAGAGTCGAGAGGAGACTGAGAAATGAAATGTGAAGAAGCCAGGACCTACAGTGAGGGCTGACTGGCAAATCAGAATTCTGATAGACTACGTGTTTTGATGTGCCAAGGCCTTTTAGATACAAAAGCCTGTGACAAGCACCTCTTCAGGACAACTAAAAAGCCCATCTTATGACACTCACCCAGCAATCGGGTGAATGACTATTTTCATGAGAGGCATGTCAACTGGCTCACTCCTCCTTCCTATTTTCATCCTGTCCTAGAGAAGCCTTTTGAATTAAAGTTTCATCAAAACTTCCAGTTATGACAAATCTGTGCTTTCACATAACAATTATGCTGTCAAAAATCTTCAAATAATTTTATTTCTAATAACAGTAAAAAAGTCCTTCAGTTCTAGGTGGGTAATTTATATTTCTCTTCTAAGTACTATTAGATGAAAGCCCTCCATCTAGAAGAAAACCGAAAAGACAACAACTTTCCAAGGAGGTGGGTCCCATTCTATCATTCTATGATTCTGTGATCTCTGAAGGAACAGTCAGAATGCCTAACTTTAGACAATTTTGGTGGACAGAAGTCCTTCGTGATAGGCAATGACCTTAGAAGGAGTGCTTCATTCGCTGTCTACAGTTTGTTTCACAGTTAGCTGCTTCAGTTAGACACAGTGGGTCCCACCAAAGTCAATGCAGAGAGGAAATCCCTTTCCCCTCACCCTGTCATTACAATCTGTGGACAGTTCAAGGAACTCAATAAATAGTTTTATTCAGTTATACTTAAAGAGGCCAACTCTTAACATTCAGAACATTGATCGTAATCTGCCATGTTGGAAAATGATAGAAAATCTATAATCTGATGCAGAAAAAAAAAGAAAACAATCATGTGAGAGACACACTGGTGTAGAACATGATGCCTCTTCACAAGGTCTCAGTGCAGTATGGGAGCCTTTGCTTAAAGCTCAGCAGTTCCTGGTCAGGAGGAACAGAGTCTTGGTTGTCCCTGCTACAATAAATAGCAATCTTCACAGACAAGTAACAGAGAGAACTCTCTGAGCTTAGGGAAGAGCTAAGATAACATATTCAGTGTTTACTTTGATCTACTTCCACAGCCAGCCATGGCAACACGGGAGGCATCAGGCAAAAATGAAAGAACTATTTCTGTGTCATCATGTCCTCTTCTTGCACCAGAAGCAGTATGTGTGTTTTTAGTGCAAATATAGAAAAAAACCTTTGTTCTTCTGGCAGTAGAAACCTGGCTGCCAACTGAGTTAATACAACTGTATTGTCAGATAGGATGCAGGCATGTAGATATTGTCTCTTCTGCTTCTATTGGTTTTTTATTCTACATGAAATCAGATCCAGAATTGAGTAAGCACCTTTTCAAGCTGCCAGAAAAGCTAAACTATCCCAAGAGAAACTATTCCTCAGATTTATATTTTGGATTGTTAAAAAGTTAAGTTTTCAAAGAACTGTCTGTAGTTTGTTCTACCTCTGAATCCACTAACAAACTGAGAAGCTAGAAAATCAGGGGGACTCCTGCTTGATGAACCAGTAGCTGAGATGGTTCCTGAGGCAGCCAGAAGCATGTGTTCACCGTCTCTGTGGGACAGCAGGTCACTGCTTAGGACTAGCAACGCAATCAGTCTTTTTAAAGCTTATAAATATTCATATTTTAATAATGTGCAATAGAAATGAAGGCTTGTGGAAGAGTAAAGGAACGTGCACCCCTGTGTCACTACCACAGATATACAGTTACACACAAACAACTGCATTCAACTGTAGATTATTCCTTAAATCCTGTAATTTCTGCTTCTCAGTTCACTATATAGCCTTGCAGAGAGTGTATCTCCAGGAGTAAATGCAGTGCTTTTTTAAAGCTTGGAAACTGCTCTTAATTACCAGACAACCCATTTTCCTGAGGTGATTTAAGAACCAGAGTTCCTCCTTTCAGTGAAAGGGTAAGATGTATGACACATTTGTGTATTTCACCCCAGCTGAATGATTTTTTTTTTGGTCCAAAATCAGAATTGCTGCAATATACTCTTTCTCTCAAGGTTACTGAAGCAGTTCCAATTCCTGCAGAACTAATTTACCTTTACCTGCTGATTGTTAACAAATTTGATATTCCTGGCAAATAACTGCCCCCTCTGTGGCTGGAGAAGCAGACACAAGTGCTTCAGATTACAGTTTTGCTCAGCATAAGACTTTGGGACAGTTTGGTTTATGTGATAAGACTTTTAACTTGGAGACTATGTACCGCTGTCCTGTTGACTGCAGCTTAACAACAGTTTAAATAATGAAAGTTGTATTTATGCAACAGCTTCTATCTGAAAGTCTATTTATGCCACATCTCTTATTTGAAAGTTTATGGGCAGTTTGTGTATATAATAAATATACAGATAGGACATAGGAGTAATTTCATCTGCTAATGAAATATGGCTGCTACTGAAAATGCAATGTAGCAGTGTTTCGAACCCTTGGAACAGCCATACTGTGTCACTGATGCTTACTGGATGTCGTGTTGAAATAGTATTGAAATTATATTGCAATTTAATTGAAACTGAAATAGTATTGAAATGTTCCACATACACATTGTCCAGCACACATGTATGTTAGCAGCATTGTCAGTCTTGAAAAGCAATAAAGAATTTTTGATAACCAATGTTAGCCAAGGCTTAAATTAATGCTTCATTCTGAAGGAAAGTGGGACATCCATGCAGCATTTGGTCAAAAGAACTAGTCTTACACACCAAGCCACCAATGGCTCTTTTCCCAGTGCTAGTGACTTGGGATGTCACCAAGTACTTATGACTTTGTATGACCCAACCCATAACCAAACTATGCTGTTTGAAAAATCTGGCAGAATTAAGGTATACAGCTGCAAACCCTGATGAAAGATGGCTTGGCTGAGGACCACATCTCAGAAAATCTTCATTGTCTACCCGTTTCCAAGAGAAACTCCCACTGAGAACTTGGACAGGTCATTTTATTCATGCTTTGCTTGCCTGCTTGTAAAGTGCCATCATCCGTTCCAGAAACAGTTAGCATAATGACTAAGAAAGAAGGATTTTAAAAAATGCAATGTTTCTGCAAAATATTTAAAATTATTTAATTTTTAGTTATCCTTTAGGTCAATTTCTGTGCATACATTTTTTCATTTTTACTAAAATTTTAATCTCATTAAGTATTGTTTTATTTCACTACTCCTTCCTTTTCATTTTCTTTTTCCCATTTCTCAGTTTTTAAAAATTTAACTTTTTCAGAATTTCCGCTTCCTACAGAATTTAACATTTTTTCTTTTTTTGCAAAAGAAATACAGTGTGGAAATGCAGAGAATGGTCAAAACTTCAGTCATTTAAAATGTTTAAAGGAAATAGCTAATTAACTGTATTCACTATCATGTACAGTGTGTTTAGATAATAAAGTAGTAAGTGCTAGAATGGAAGAGAGGACAAACAATACCCACTATTTCATAGAAGAGCAGCTGAAGGATGCAAATAGGGGCAACACAGTTTACAGATAATTACCAAGGTCCATTTTCTGATGCAACAGTTAATGGAAATTGGCTAATTGGAAACTGGACACAGGAAATTGCTAACAAACTTTTGTGTTAAAGGCCTATAAATCTATTTCATTACTCTACCAGGAGCAGCCAGTCCAGGTTTATTTTATCATATTTTTTTAAGAAGCTAAAGGTCTTAAAGTAATTTTTCCCACTGTGAGCCATCTGACAGAACCTCTGCTGTCACACGTATTATTAGAGCCCATTATCCTAATGCTCTTCTTGCTTGTCATTTCTTCCAAGGAAATACATGAATGAAACCTACTATTTCTACTTTGAATAACAGCAAAGCTTGTAATTAAAAAGGAGGCTTATTTTTATTTATGTAAATTTAAGTAGGATCCCATTGACATGAAGTGCCTTAATTAAGAACTCATCTTTATTTCTTATCCTTTGTTTGACTTTTTTTCCCTCCAAGTGAACAACTTTCCTCTCATGCTTCTGACATTCTTTTTCATGTAAGTATCTGATGGGGAAATCTGTCAAGTGGTCTTAGAAAATTCAGACATACTGAATTTATCACACCCTTATTGGTTTTACAGTAGAATACTTACAAAGATACTGACAAAGCACATCAAAGATTTATCTGTTTTTTCATCGTCTCCTATTTTAACAGCTACCTAATCTTCAAATGTCTACCGCTCCTTAGTAATGTAGAACAATTTACACGAAAATCAGTCACTGTGAAATATTCACACTTAGTAGACAAAATAATTTTCACTGATAAATGCTTATAAAGATTTGATTCTTTAGCCTAACTAGGCACTTAACTCTGTAATAACAACCTTAAGTAACAAAATAAGGTATTCTAACCCCAATTTAAGTAGTCCTGATTATGCAGAAGCCTAAAGGTCTTTTATTTCATGGCACTAATTGAACACGAATTCTTCTGTGTCATCTACCCAAAGAACTTTGGACATGGTGTCAACACAAAGGAAGATGCAAGCATGGTGGTCTTAGGACGTCATGACATGTTAGGCTATCATCAGCCTCTCATGAGTTTAGCAGAATGGGTTGCTCATTATTGAGACAGGAGTTCCTCAAGGTATTATAGTGAGTGGTCTTGTTGCTTTACAAGGCAGCATTTTTCCCTGCTGCATAAAGACTGAAGCCATAGCTGCCAGCTGTTCTCCAAGACAAATATATTTTTTTAACAAAACTTAAACCACACTCTGTTTTATAGCTAATAAAACACTTCAAATCCTTCAAAATTAAATACTCTGGAGAAAAAACAAACCCTGTGATTTCTATCATATATGATTCCCTAACTATTTCACAGGCTATATAGTTAACATACTAAATTATTATCAACTTATTTACCTCAGTATATTTGCAGTAGCTTTCCTTTCTTGTGGCAGTAGGTCAGGGTCTCTCAAAACTTCTTCCAGCAAATTTAACACATTCATTTTCAGCTCGTTGTTCAGCTCAAAATCCTACAAAGGAAAACAATTTTACTTCCTTTTGTTTTAACAATGTTGATCAAGTAACTGAAAGGATATACTTTGTGAGGTTTTTTGGGGTTTTTTTTTTTGCTATTAGGCTTGAAAATATTCAGAAAACTTGGAAAGCTGTTGCAGAGAACCAGCAACAGAAGTGGAAGACTGAAAGGCTGCAGTTAATCTCCTTTTCTGACCTTCATATTCTGTGTGGAAATGGGCAAATCACTTAACCTTTCTCTTCTGAGTAAGAACTGTATCTCACTAATACTCACAAAATGCCTTATCCTCTCTTCCCCTGTGATGCTTATAAAAGTGGAAAAACAGTTTAATTCCAATACTGAGACCACTGCCTAGAAAGGCTGGACACTGGCTTTTTTTTCACTGTTTTCTTGTAGTTTCTCTGTTTATCTGCCACCCACTCTGGTATTTCTTATCTCACACTCACCCTTTTGGAAAGGTCTGCTTTTTGTTCCATGTACTAGTGTAGTCAACCCAATAAGCTCGATAAATCAGACTAGTGCTCTCTGGCACTGCATATAAGAGCTTCAGCATCTTAATTATTTCTGAGGCAGACTGATATCTGACACAGGAAAACCCAACAACCATTTCTGATGATCTCTGATATTGGAGAAAATAAAAGAATAAAACAATGTAAGAACTTTAAGGTGGGAACTTAGAGGAGTAGACTCCAAAAATGCTTTTATTGAGCTCAAAACTAGCATTTTGGTACGAGAACTAACCCCAAAACCTTCAGTCATGTAGTGCATTATAGATCTTCCTTGATAACCCACAGTTACTTGCAAGCAAGACCATGTTTGTGGCAAGCCCCTGCTTGTTTCCATGGGAACGGAAGCCACAAAGTTATTGAAACTGGGAAATGTTCATTTTCCCAAAGAATCAGCAACAACCTTTTCTATTGTGACAGGCTCCTCAATTGACAGGATTTCTGCAGATACGTGTGTTTTAGGAGAAGACACACATCCTCACACCCTGTGCTTCACTGGGGGGGATGTGGGAGTATCAGGGTGCATCTGAAGTCACAAAGTAAGGTCATGCTCAATATGAAAAAAAATAAACACTTAAGATGAGGAGGAAGATCCATGATCATTAAAGAAAGTGGTGTCACAGCCATCCTTATAGCACTTTCCAAGAAAGTTTATTGCTCAAAATGTCAGCCCTCAAAAATACCCTGCTGTTGCCCGTCAGCATTGCCTGAGCATTTCTCTCCTCTTACAAGCATCCCCTTCTTACCCCTCCACAAATCTTCTCAACTTGGACAGAGTTAATTCACATTCTGAAACCAACTAGCATCTGTGTCTTCGTTTTTTGTGATACTTGACCATACTAGAGGATGTTGGAGAACAGGAACCTGTACAATATTAGCCTTTGAGTGGTCAAAACCTAGCAAAAAAAATAGTTCCAGGTACTGCATTGTGTTTGTTTTATAAAATAAGTTTTATTGTAGCCATTGTCCAAAACGCCTCCTTTAGGAACTGTTTTAGCCTGTTTTAGCCTTTAGACAGAGATTTTTATTTATTTATTTAGGGTGAGGAAATGGGACTAATTAGTGAAAGCATGAGGAATGCAATTAAGCTACATGACATGTTCTCTCCAGTGATTTTTAAAAGAAAAGCATTTGGAATATGAAACTATCAAAATTTAGCTAAAGGAGAAACCCTGAGTCTGCACAAGCTTAAGTAACCAGAATAATTAATAGCAGCTACCATCTGTCCTAGAGTTTGATGGCATCCACTCAATAAAAGAAGGTGGGTATCTTTGATACTCATGCTACAAAAACATCATCAATAAATGCAGAAGGTATCCAAGAGCTGACAAACCTAACATCCTCATTTGTCAAACTGGGTAAAATTCTCACCTGCCACTAAAAATAGGCAGATCGCAACATCATGATCAGGATTTTATCTCCAAGTATGTTTTTCAAATTTCATAATTGGTTGGTTATTTTCATTACAGGATATTTTTTCTCAAGAAATCATGCTTTACTGTAACTAAATTTATCACTTTAAAAAAAGTCAAAATTTTAAAAGTTACTTAATTCGTGAATCAGGATGGGGAAGACACACCTATGAATATCAGACTCAGTATGAATAAAACACTTCCAGTGTGGCATGTTTACAAGCTTTTTTTTGTAAGTAATGAGAATTAATACATTGTACCTTAACAGCAAAACATGTTTGTTGAGTAACCTCACAAGACAGTAGTTCTGGCATCACTGGCAACACTCATACTGTTGGCAAGCTATATGAACACTTAGTTCCTAGGGCTAGAGATACCTTCAACTTCAATTACACTGGCTTTGGAAGAAACTTAATGGTGGAAAAATCCAATTCTCTCACTACAAAAAAACCCCTGAGAAGTCCTAGACCTTTTATCAGCACAGCCAGCCCACACTGTTGTGGATGATGGGGACTGATTAGGGGTGTGAGACAGGGAATACCTTGGTTTGTCTGACTCCTTCAGTCCCAGCTGCTGTCACACCTCCACACCAGCCTGACCACAACTAGAAGATGCCACTTCACAGCAGAGCCCTCCCACAGGACAGACCTGGCTCCATGTCCATGCAATTTCTGCAGCTGTTGTCTTATGGCCTAAAATCTCTTTCTGGTGCCTGGAGGTATTCGTTTTTATAGCAATGTGCCAGCTGCTTCTTATAATGTGAGGAGAAAAAAAAATGAAAAAAAGGTGGGATTCAGAACAAAACTGGAGAGCTAATCTATTTTTCCATTGAAGTTCATAATCCAGGGGGTACTGAGATGCCAGAGTGATGAGCAATATATAAAAAACCTAGGGAAATCATTGCATTTAAACATGTACATGTACTTAACTCTATGTAGAAAGGTTAACATGAGAATTACACAAACACCAAAACCACTTAACAACTGATTCCAAATCTATTTTACAAATAAATAACTATAAATACATGCAAATTATACCTATCTGTATTATGGGTGTTATGCATTAATATGTGTTACTATATTACATATGTATATCTATAGCATAGGCACTTATAGACCTATATGTAGCTATATATAGATCTAGCTATCTTGTGTGTGTGTATATATATATATATCACATCTCTCTATATAATTTTAGTCTACTTTGATGATATTTTAGTCTGTTGTATCACCTGCTAACACGTTACACTATTTCTTCCCACAAGACCCTGTCACCATCCCCAGCAGTGAAGGCTGGCAAGCCTGAGTAAACCCACTGTACTGATTTACATTTACACAGCTGCATATTTTACACTATTCCAACAAAGAGACTTTTACTTGAAATTTACATATCACAGATGCAACACATTTAGTCAGACAAGAACCACTCAATTTTCCAGCAGGCATGTTTCAATTTGATGGTGGTCTAATGCTTCTTGAGAGGGCACATACTTAGTTGCCTAAAGATTTGTCAGTCTTACTTGGATTTTCATTTGACTTAAGGAGACAAATTAACTAAGATTTCGAAGCAAAATTTAAACTCTTACTTTTAGGTCCATTACTGTCAGTAATGGGAAAAGATATTTCTTCCTTATTTATTTAATATTTATACTGCAAAACTATTTATGAAATATGCAGATATAGACAAAACGACAGCTAATGAGTTAAGTAGGAGGTCTGCCCTGGAGTCACCTAAGATAAGAATAGGACATATGAAGTTCCCAACCACTCAAAAGCACTGTGCACTGTGCTCAGCACCACTTAATTAAGTTTGCAGCAGTAGAAGACTGCGGCAACAGAGAGAAGTGTATTGATTTTGCTATCACCGACCTGCACTGTGAAAGCAAAAGCCTCCGTTATAACTACAGAGTACCTAAGTCAGCATGATTACACTTTAAGTAGACTCATAACCAGCCTGTTGATCTTTACTTTGCACAGGATTAGACAGCAATGTTCTCTTTATAAAGTGCAAGCACATTCTTTTGCCAGGAGGAGCTAGCAAAGCTGTGCTGCAGTATAAAAAGTGCTCCAGAAGCAACCTATTCCAGCTGAGTGGAAAAAAACCAAAACACCCCTGCACCTCCTCCTGCCCCACCCAAACCCCCAAAACCAGAGTGGGTGGATTTGGGATCAGTGGCCAGAAGAAAAGAGACTGCAGCAGAGGGAGAAGAATGCAAGAAAAAGCAAACTTGGCTATGCTGGTGAGGTACAACTAGAAATATGAACATCTACTATAGGTTGTTTATATAGAGAATTTTCAAGTTTCGACATGGGCTCAGTGAAACCTCAAAAGCTCTTCCTGCCCTCTTTCTTTAAATCTTATAAGTGAGAGGAAACATTCTTCATTTAAACAATGTGAGGAAACATTGAATAACCCAGACAAGTAAAGGGAGCTAAAACCTGAGAACCTAATTTATATTTGAATACGTCAGTGATAATGACTACAGAAAACACCAGAGGGAGGGAAGGAAGGGGCAAGGAGGGGAGAGGGGAAGGAATTGTGCGTGGAGAAACCACAAAGAAATTCTAGAGGGAACCCTTTCACAGAGTTGCATCATCCAACTTCAACATAACTCTAAACACTTCATGTAAAAATAATCTCACCTAAGTTCAGCTCTGAAAATTGAGCCAACTTTTCCACTCCTCAGGCACCTGTTTGCCAGGCAAAAAAAGCCAACTGGCAGGCTAGCTTCAGCACTCTGTGACTGCCATGTGAAGGGGAGGAGGAGGAGTACGAATTGTCAGGATAAATGTAGCACTACTCCCTCATGACAGCCTTTACTGAATGCATTTGGACTAATTTTATTAGTTTCTTTCTCTTTTTCATTCTAATTTTCTCTTAAATAGTATGATGCCCTGAGGAGACCTGAGAATTGAACGTTCTCCAGATGGTGGATTCTTCTGAATCTTATCTCCAGATGGTGGCCAGCATCGGTGGATTGTGTCACCCACCCAAGTATCACCACCTGAGCTGGCAGGGCTCGTCACAGATGGGGAGACAGCTCTAGCCAGCTGACCAAGACTGCCTCCCAGGCTGGAAGCCTTTTTTCAAGCAGGGAAGGAAGGGAGCTGACTACTTTCCAATTCAGATTCCCAGCCTTGGCACACACAGCCTATGGTCTTTCCACAGATGCTCCCAGATGTAGCTGATATTATCACTACAAGCAAGTAGACTTGATGCACTGAAATCTTTTCCTACCCACTTCTCTTCATCTTGTGAATAACTAAAGAGTGAGCTAAAAACTCACTAACTAAAAAGAATTTTTCAAGCCATAAACCACAAATAAGAATCATAGAATCACAAAGGTTAGAAAAGACCTCTACAATCATCAAGTCCAACCATCAACACCATCCTTGCCCACTAACCACGTCCCTAAGTGCCACATATACTCATCTTCTAAATAGCTCCAGGGATGCTGACTCAACCACTTCCCTGGGCAGCCTGTTCCAATGCTTGACAACCCCTTCAGTAAAGAATTTTTTCCTAATACCCAATATAAACCTCCCTTGGCACAACTTGAGGCCATTTCCTCTTGTTCTATCACTTATTATTTGGAAGAAGAAGAAAAACTGGAGAGAGACGTCTAAGATGTAAACAGGGAGAAGCAGAAGAGAAACCTGGGGAAAGAACAAGATGTGGTCCCGCTTCTAAAATGAAAGGTGAGGCAACCAGAGAGGTATCAAGTAAGAAGAAATGTCAGGCAAAGAGACAAATTGTTGGGATTTTCACATAATAGCTGGAGATGGGAAAGTTTTGAGATGCAAATGGAAGAGAAAATGCTCTGAGGGAGAGGAAGGAATTGCTAAGTTAGTGAAAAGAGAAGAAAAATCTAATAAAGGATTAAAAATGCCACATGTGAAAGAGAAGGAAATCTACATGTCAAGCAAGAGTCAGGGTTTTAGATGTCTCAATGAGTATTCATACAAAGTAGAGATACTGTGTGTGGACTCATTGTCCCTTGCCCACAACTGCAGCAGCAGCAACTGAAAATAGCAGATAGGCGCAGATGCTGAGGAAGACTAGCATTGCTGCTGGCTATAGCTGATTGCTTCAAAGTGACAGGCTAATGATAAAATCCTGCTGGGAGCCCAGTATTGGAGATGTCCAGTCCAGGAGGGGAGACAGATCTACTGAAAGACTGCTTGTAGGAAATCTGGAAAATTTTTAAATAAATCCATTTTGCCCTACAATTTGAATATATCTGCTCTCATGCCAAAGTGTAAACAGATAATTATTTAATGGCATCAGTGGAGTGACTCCTAATCTTGTACACAGCAGATCAAACTGAAGTTACTCCAGTCTACGATGGTATTTACTTTTCCAGCATAAAAGCACAATTCCGCTATCACACACAATTGTGCTGAGGGAAATGTTTATAAATTCACTTGCAAGAAAACATTTACACATGTGGAAGGCAGAGATAAAAGATGTTATAACTGGCTATCAAGAAAATTCATCCCTGAACTTGAAGTAAGTATGGAACTTCAAGAAGCAAGCAAAGGACAACAGCTTTGTCTCCCAGTTAGATTCAAGAGCAAAGAGACATCATCTGGGGAAGAATGCCAGTCCTGATTCCACAGTATCAGCGTTAGCCTGTCACTCCTGATGGAATATAATCAGGTTAAAAGTACAAACTACGTGAATAGCATGACTGAGTAATTCTCAGGACATACAATACAAACCTCGCCTTATCCAAGCACTGTGTAATCCTGTAGTACAAACAAACCTTGAAAGAACCTACCCATTCTGTATCGTCAGATTAAAGTGTTCAGGACAGATAAGAAATACGACATCCCTGCCTCCAAGTCCTGGCATGCAGTACATGTAGAAAGACCCCAGTGAAGAAGGACCTGTCAGGCTCCAGCAGAAGTGGGTGCAGAGTACCGCTAATTAGTCTGACTGACTGCAAGCTTGGCTGCTGTTCTGGGGGTGACTCACGTTCCCTGAAGGGTCACGGTGTAGCAAACCGCTGTACACTTCTGTGACGCTTGGACAGAGCGTAGAACAATTAAGTGCACTATTATTTAAGGCATAACTGTGTTCTGCAAAGGGTATTAAGTTTATGCAAACTGCATTTCTTCTTTAAGTCACCAGCAGCATTCTGGAAGGCTCACTCAGGGTTCCTTTGCTCTACCTTTCTCTGGGGCAATTTCTCTGTTTCTTCAGATCACAATTTGTATCATGACAAACATGTATCTGTTTATTTCAGAAAGAAGCCCAGAAATTTCTTTGCTGTTTCAAGGCAGAGGCCATGGACCCTATGGCTTTATTTGAAATGTAGTTAAAATACAGCACAACTTACTATCGCACAGTATGTGTGGTTTATGTGTAATTTGTTCACCTTTTTACAATAAACTCACTATAACTCTGCCAGGCATCATATTAATTACTTTACGCCTTTAAACATGAGTCAAGTGTTTATTCTCTGTATACAGGTGTTCTCTATCATCCCTAAGTGCTATCAATAACTACATCTGCAAAACCTTCTGTTGAAAACCCTATACAGCTTCATCAGTATGAGCAAGAAAATTACTTGCAGTAGTTTATTTCACAGCTGGAGCAGGACATGCATTGGGCATGAGACCATGACCTATACTCTCAAAATTCAAGCCTTGATCTTCTTCTCAGATCTTGTGGTAACTTTATAACTCACTGACACTGCCTGGCAGCCATATAGTTTGTAAGAAATTTAAGATTTGCAAATTAATTCCAGCTGAGATCTTCAAACAAGTGAACAGGAACAAGCACCCAGCTGCCACTCAAATCTGGGAAGTCTGGAGAAGCCAGCCTCTCTTTTTTCATCAGTGGATGTGAAAGCTCTCTCCTTGGACAAGCTCCCTTTCAACCTTCTTGCCACAGAATCAGAAAAAACCTGTTTTTCTAACATGAAGTGTTTAGGTAAAAGACATTAAATTAAACAAAGAAAATGAGGCTGTAAGACCTCACTAGGGCAATGACTTCCTCCTCTTGGCCTCCTTTTCCCTTCCTATTTTTCCATCTCCACAGGAGTCAGTGGGAGTTTTATCCTCTCGAGTCCTTTCTGTTCCCATCAACGCTCTTGTCTTCACAATGACTGTCTGCCTCGTCATTTGTGTTTTCATTGTTTACAACAGGAGAATCCTACGCTGTTCCTCTCAATTACATTTTAAAAACAAAATGTAAACATGAACATTCTGCTGTTATTTTGGGCAAAAAGAAAGCTTTGTTGGCTTGTAGGTGGCTGAATGAAAAAGACAGAAGAGCAGGGAAAAAAACAGGAGGGATAGGGAATGAAAAGAACAAAAATGTGAATAAAAAACCCTAGAAAACCTAAACAAGCCACATTTCACGCTGTGCTGGTTTTGGCTGATGAGCAGTACAGGTTTGATTTCTCTTGCTCAGTGTGGTAAAAACAAAAGTATGTGTCACATTATGTAAGAATGTTTTTTTCCAAATTTTTATCTGTGTCTTGGGAGCTCCTGGAAACATTAATTAGTTCCTCCTGCCCTTCTGAAATGGCTGGAGATTTGGAATTACCACTATATATTTACTTGGAATTTAAGTGAGGCTCCTATGGTGTATGACCCAAGTTTTTTAAAAATAATGAATCCTTTTCCTAAGCATTGTTTAGTATGATTACAAGATAACAAAACTGCTTTATGAAAGCACACCCTCACTGAATAGGCTGAATTGTTAATTTTAATGAGTCTGTTTTCTAGCAACAGAAAAGCTTACATATTAAATACTGTCCATGCTCAGATAAATTTTTAAAAATGCACACTTTAAACAAAAAACAACCATGAAACATCCATGACTGTGGTTTTGACACAGTTGCAAGATATTGTAGGAAGCTAATTCATTCCATAGTGCAGCAGAGGAAAGACCCTCCAAACCATGGCCAAGGATTTGCTAGAGGAAAGTGAGGAAACACACGGTTTTGAAACAATTGTTTGGATAATTCCTCAATCTCTCAGTTCATGTACTAACCCTGACCCGTGTTATTATACGCTTGAGAGCAGCACACTAAAGCAAGCCAAAGGGATCCAGAGGGAAGGATGGAAGGCAGGGAATAACTCTGTGGGATGATATATGTAAGAGCACTTTTAACAGATGGTTGTACATAAAGTCACTTTATGCTGCAAACATTTCTGAACGTAGCCCGCACACTCCTCTGTGACCGTGCAGCACCTCATGTGCTCTGGGCACTAAAACACAATAAATCAGTACCATAATTTTGGCAGACAAATAACTTGCAGGGAATTGACTGTCACTGATGGATCAGAGAGCACCAGAACAGAATTAGTCATGCTGCAGGGTTACTCATGTGCTGCAACACCACACATCTGTAGTACCATCTCGCACCCTAAAAAGAGAACTAAAGGAAGCCCCACAGCTTACCCATCTCATGTCTTTGCTTCTCTTTGCATGTAGTAAAAAGGAAATGGCATTTTGGCAGGAAAAATGTGTGCAGTTGGTCACCTTTTAGAGTGCAGGCTATAGAAGTGCAGGCTAGCAATGACCACAAAGATCTCAGGCACATCACAAGGAGAGCAGTCAACCAGGCGGTGGAAGCAGCTTCTCTCAAAGAGGACAGAAATTGCCTATTTGGTGCTAGGATTTTTTGCAGCAAAAGCAAATTCAAAACCAGTGGAGAAAAAACAGTATCAGCAAAGCGTACTGAATTGGACAATTACCTTTGCAAATATTAACTTATTTTGATAACTTTTTTTTTTTTAAAAAAAAAAGAAAATAAAACCTGTCCTTGGCTGCTGAAGGTGAAGGATGTCTCAAATGCACTAAGTGGCCAGAGAATGCTGCAATTATCTTAAAACGTAATAACGCTTTTGGCAGGTCTGTTGATCTCATAGAATTTTAATGCTTACATTGTTTTGTCATTTTGGAAATCTAATAAGCATTTCTTCACCAGACACCGGTGGCTAAGGGTTCTCTGGCTTGCAGCTTCTGCTGTTATGGTAAAATGAGGCTCTGAGCTATTGCTCTCCCAGGACTATACATCTTTACTGCCAACATTTCGTACTATTTGGCCAGACAGTAATTCTTCACTTGCCTTCCTTAAAGCTGTCCTGTCCCACATTTTTTTGGCAGAAACTAGTCAGACATTTCTGGTTTACTGAGGTCTTCTGTCCTTCCCCTCTTCCTAGTCTCACAAGTGCACAACAAAAAAAGCTGATTAAACGCTCTGTTGCTGTAGCATTCATTACTTTCTATGCCAATTCCCTTGCATTTTAAAATATTTGCTATATGGGAAGACTGGATTAAGAGAGCTAGAGAATTAAAATCTGCCACCCTTGTCATAGAAAAAATAAAAGACAGTGAGATACTTAGCTTCCACTTTGAAAATGTGCAGTGTTGAATTTTTACTCATTACCTCTGTCCTCTTAGTATTTTTAAAAGAATACTAATTGTAAGCATAATGCAAAAGTATGTGCAAAAGTATTCAGGACAATATTGTATTTCTGCATATTGTGGGTACTTTTGAAATGGAAAAGGAGAACATGTATTTTTAAGGAGAGTACGTATATTTTTGGTAAATTGCTACAATGTCAGAGCTTGCACTCTTCACGATTACTTCGGATTTATAATAGAAAATCATAACAACTGAATCAGAGTCAGCACTGAAACTTAACACTTCAGTCTAACTAGTTGTAGATGGTTCCTTAATGTAGACAAGCCTGATGACTCCTAAGGTTTTCCAAATCTCATAATTAACCATTTTTTAATTAGTACAAGGGTCAATTCAGCTCAAAGCAGTTACTTAATACTAATTGTGGCAGGTACACAGCAAGTATGTATGTACACTACCATAACACAGAACAGTAATAACAGACTTCTGCCAAGATTTACAGCCCAAGATTTTACCATGCAATGATCTTCATTTAATGAGTTATCAAAGAGAACTTGGTGTACATAGGTTGTTTCCAATAACTCAAGATGTTCAGTCTTTCCCATGATACCAAGAGAGGTTTTATTAATCTCTTCTGGGCTGTTCAGCTTTTCAAACACAACCAATCTCTCCACTTAACGCATTTCTTACTGACTTCTCTAGCAAACTTACCTCTATGGAAGTTAAATCCATACAGAAAAAAGCTAATTGAGTCTGACACAGGACAGTTTGACATTGCTGCAGTTAGCTGTACAATAAACCCTTTTTAGATCGAGTGTTCTTGATTATTAACATATTGTGACAAAGCAATCTATACTTGCCATGAAGCACCACCTACCCAAGGCATACAAAAATCCTTCATTTCCTTCAAAAGTGCCAGAGTGAGAGATCTTTCTTTTTCCTTCCCTCTTTCTTTCTTTCCTTCCTCCCTTCTTTCCATCCCTCTTTCTCATCTCCTTTGTATCTTTCAGTAACTTTCCTGGTAGTCTTCTACATGCATGCCAAAATTCCAACATTTGTCTATGAAAATTCTACTAGCTGCTCAGATTTCTTCCTTTTGCCCTCCTTCTGCCAACATAGTTTTATGATTATGTATCAGACTCACTGTCCTGTCATGGTTGTAGAGGGACCAACACGTAGGATTAGTGCCCCTTTCCATATAGGCTTCACAACATATAAATACATTAATATCTGTATGCAGGCACAAGTATTTTAACCCATTCAGTCAAAGTAACTGAAGCAAGCTGCCTGTAGCACGAATGCTGACAATGTGAAAGATTAATCCAACCTGCTCATTATGTACTTCAACACACACTGCTAAAGTAAAGCACTCACACAATGTTACCAGGAATAATGTCACTGGATATTTTCAGGTGAGCTTTGAAAGGCTTGACAAAGGATTCTTCACTTGCTTAGTATTAGTAGTCTGTTTTTAAAAGCTAATTTTCCATATTATCTTTACAGCACTGACTTTTCAGGCTGTTTGACCTCTGCAGAACTGTCTAAAAATACCTTGTAGTGACAAAGCTGACATATTACAGATGCAGTGCAAGAGGAGAATACCTGAGAATGCTTGGAGACCCAGTGGCGCAAGACATTCAGGACGCGATTCGTGGCTGCTCTGCGTATTATGAACTCTTTGTCACACATGCGTTCAGAGTTGTTAAATCCTGTGTGGAAAAAACACACATTGGAGTTAATGGAGGCAGCACAAATTCAAATATGGTATGAATAACTTTGGTAAACTGAAAGCTCATAGAACATTTATATGTAATAATAAGAAAGATGCCTATATAGACTTCCAAATATGAGCATCGCTGAAACTCTGCAAGATCAGTAGGAGACAACCTTGCCCATCATAACTAATACAGACACCTACTTGGGTCAGCATTCAGTTTTAGAAAGATTAAGAATATTCACCTGTGTCATTAACATCAAGGTCTTCCTTGGTGTATGGGAGAAAATAACAGTAAAAACCAAGACCAGACCAAAAATAAACAGGGCTTCTAATCCAGAGAATTACAGAAGAAAAGTGAGTAAGACTTAGAAAATGGAAAGTGGTAAATTTCAGAAGTGGTAAAGAAATATGGGAGGACAGTAGTTTAAATACAGAGGAGAAAAAGGTCAACATGAGAAATGTTCCTTCCTAAGAGCAGTACTGTACAGGCTCTGCTATCAGCAGAGACTGTTCAAATAAGCCATTTGGTTTTTTTACCACTGGGGTGAGAAGACAGTGGGAAGGTATACAGAAAACACATTTACAACCCCAGATACCTGAAAACAAAGATTTGCAACCGCAGCATTTCCCCACATACCTTGCAAAGACTGTTTTTTTTAGTCAGCAATATTTACCTATAAAGAAATGGTTTTAAAAACAAACAAGTTTCTTCCTACTTCACACTGTTGCTTTTTCCTTTTCCCATTCTGCTGTAGCTGTATCATAAATACCATCTGTATAATAAAATAATGATTGTTGTATTTTATAATAATATTATTAAAATATTATAATATTTTATAATAATAAAATAATGGCATTAAAACATCTTTTTTTAAAAAAATATATAACTCAAGGTACACTTGATAAGTATATATTTTTCTAAGCTTTTGTTTGATTTGACACTGCTATTTTCCATTTCACTCACTGCAGAGTTTAGGGAACAAATAGAACAAATTCCACATGATCAGTGCCTTACTATTTTTTGGCATAACTGTTGTTCTAAAGTCTGTATATTATTATAAATATCAAAGGCAGACTAATCTTCTGTTTATTCTTGAGAAATCCATTATAGTTATTCTAGGAGGCTAGCATTAGCTTTGCTCTATTTTTATTAAAGACAAACCAAAAAATCCAAATTGCTGCTCTGTATTTTTTGAAAGGTAAGGAGGAAAAGATAAGTTTAACTGCAGTTTTGCATCTTTTACTGCAGGTTGGATCCTAAATGCCAAATGTATTTTCTACACTTACGTTTCATGAAGTTTTTTAAACTGTGGCATATTACAGTGTAGTTGGCATCGAAGATTCAATATCAAAGGAAGTATCATATTAAAACATCTTCAGGAATTTCATTGCTCATAAACAGCAAAGTAAATAAAATCTCTGAGGCTTTATTCAGTAAAAGGTAACCTAGGCAACATTTTGTGTATTAATTTTCTATGCGTTTCACAATTAACCTCTTGCAGAAGCAATTAGACATACACATATTAAACTGTTCAATTAGCCACTTAATTGCAGCAATGAAAGTCACAATGAAAATTATATATTAAAGCAGTGGAGTCTTTATCAAAGTAACACTAAGGAAAAGAAGTTTCAGTAAGCTAGAAGGAAAACAGAAAGAAGCCTACAGAGACAGTTTTCAGTTAGCTGCAAGAAGAATAAAAAGAGCAAGAAAGGAAAAAGGAAAACCTCCAGGGATCACTTCAGCAAACTTCTATAGTCCTCAGAACTGCATCAGTTTTTAAGCAGTAATTAGCTTGCTGCAGAGAATAAGCAACATGTTCACTCAGATCCACATTGTGGTACTCCACGTTGATGTCTTGAGCCTGTAAATGGAGATCTCCAATTTTGTAAGAAAAGAACTTAGCTGAACATAGATGCACATGTGAATTTAACTCCAGGTGGGTGATTCATCGTACATCTTCAGATACAAGACTTCAAATAAATACTAAATCAGCAAAGTACATTTTTTTCAAAATAAAACTGGAAGCCTATTAACTCCTTTCTGACCTTGTTTTTAAATGCCAAACAACTCAGAAAGCCAGTATATGTCTCCTTCTTTCTTCACACAACAACTATAATTTGTTTTTTATAGAAATAAAAAAGAATCCACAAGTCCTCAAGCACCACTCACTGTCCACGACTTAAATCTGAAGATTGATTTTGAAGAAGATCATGTTTGTGACGTTTTCTTGTGGAAATGGAATGGAGCGGAATACCCGCTATTCTCAATATACTGGCTTAGTATCCTCCCATTTGGATGTCTGGACTTATCTCAAGTGTTTCACTCAGCACATGCTCTGTGTAACAGCAGACCTCAGGTAGGCTCAATACTGAATACCTTTGACAAAGCTACTGTGATCTGTAGTGTTCAGAAAAAGAGGTCTCTGCCAGCAGCTCCTCTTTGACAATCTACCACACTATCTCCAAGCAAATGCTTCTACATAAACATGGAACATGGAGCAGTTCAGGACAAAGGTTTGATTATACTCCTACATTAAAACAATGTGACAATGTTCTGGGCAATGCCAGGGACTTGCACTACAACAGAGATGAAGATGAAGTGCCCCTCATGAAGATGGAGGTGTGCAAGCCATTATCGACTGGTGCAGAGAGAGCTGAAGAAGCAAAGTGTAAGATCTTCTCTAGATCTATCATCAGAAGACACTGCAAAGTGATAACCTGTTGAATAGTGTCTGGCACGCTGCTGGCTCTTAGCATTTCCATTACAAACTGACTTGTAACTGAAGCAGGAGTCAGGACTGACAGCATGTGGGAGACACGGTTACCATCCTCATTATTAAAATGCCCATCAGACACAGATTAATTAGATTAGTCTCAAAATTAGAAGCTATTTAATAGCACCTACTTTTCATTAGATAAGCTTAAGTGGAATTATATTCACAACTTTTTCATTAAATTTGTAAAACATAGCCACTATTTTTTGATCTATTCACCTATATATCAGAAGATTCTGTAAGTGTAAAGTTATACTCAGATAGGTACCAGCAAATCTATCCAAGACTAATGCCACAGCTGCCTCCCAGTCAGTATCGCAATAGCTATAACAACCCACTGTCAAAGTGCTGGATTGCATCATTCCTAATACTAAGAAAATCAAGTCATATTATTAACCTAAAAAAAGATTAGCGAACATTGACAGTGAAAGCAAAAGAAAACTCAGTTGTTCTTACAGTCACTCAGCTTTTCATTAACCAGAAGGCGAAATCATACAAGAAAAAGGGTTATCAAGAACATGCAAATTGCACAGAAGAGTGGTGTTAATTTCAGGATCTTACAAAACTCAGAAAAAATAGAAAAAATATCAGTTTCAAACAAGTAAGGTCAGTAAGCAGTGTTATTTTCTGGTTTTCTAGCCTTTGACAGGAAAGGTCGAAACATAACACTAAGAAAAAAACAATAAAAAATTATCGCCACAGCCACATTAATATAGAAGCACAACTATGCAAAAACAAGTCCTTGTATAGCATTGGTTTTGCTCCTCCTAACTTTCAAAGCCACATGGACTTTGAGATAGAAACTGCAATGGAGAAATAAACCGACTAAGATCTGGTGAAGCCACTACACAAGCATTAGCGAAGTTGGATGGTGTCATCAGTTTTTCCCCATTCTTCATAGTGCAAATTCCTTCTAATATATCAGCTTTACTGCTGCTCCTTACTTCCTCCTCTATTTTTCTGCCCAATTAATCCAACTCCAAACGAAACCCTAAGCCACTATGACAACTGCAACAATTTGATATGCATAGCCCACTTGTTTATGCGTATTTCAAAGAGCCCAGTATACAACCTGATCTGGTTCCGCATGTTCATATCACCTCTCAGGGATAACCCATGTGTCTGCTGCTGTCTATCCTGTAAAAGGAAATTAAAATCCTCCAATTCTGTCTACTTTTGCAACAGGTGACAGTGGTGCTACTGAAAGTGGTATTGGGAGACGAGGATGTAGGACAGATATTGATCTGCAAGGAACAAGGGTTTCATCGCACCTCTAAGGCATGTCTCATAAACGGTTTTCAGTTAACCTTTTAGCCTTGCTTTACTCACTCTATTATTCCCCATATACTTTTCCTACCTATTTTTGGGCTAGGAACAGTTTTTAACTCTGATTATACAGTCCCTAGCATAACATCATTCCTGCCTGTGACTTGGATCCAGATGCACTCTTAGCCAGGTAAGCTATAAATCTCAATGGGTTGAAAGATTAACAAAATAGCCGTATCTGATCAGATGACATTTCATCCAGCTTGGTAGCCAGAAGCAAATGCTTGTGGAATGAATCTTTAAAAGGTGCCATTTTGAAGTGGTCTTTCCCATAATGTGTTATCCTTGGCACTGAACAGTTTGGGGGCTAACTGCACACACTACAGTTAAATCAGTGGGAAAGCAGGCATGATTACTTCTAAGTTCATCTTCATTTTGGTTCCAGGAGAGGAGAGAGTTGAAGGGTCGCATCTAGCAGGCTGTTAACCTTTGCAACATCTTAATTAGAATTCTGGATGGAACTGCCCATATTTGGACCCCATGGTGAAACAACCCGAAACACTCCATGGTGAATTTCTGTTTCTTTCCTGAAGGCAGCAATCTTTCCACATTAGAAATATCAGCAGTATTTCTAATCATTTATCATCTTAGTGGGCAGATGCTTCAGTGAATGCTACTTTCAAGTAATGTTTTTCCCCGGTATCTTTTGAGATTAATATATACTGCTTCCACAAATAGTTTATTCACATAATAGGGATGCAGAAGTTTTACCACAGGCTGTCAAACACAATGTTAACCTGCCAGCATTGCTAGTTTCAGTGAATTACTTCTTTCAGTATAGTTTAATCACTCTGATCATGTTCAGATTATGTTACGCAAAATCCAGTTTCACCTTCAGACATTTTTCTTATGTGCACTATAATCAAAACTAATATTTTTATAGCTTCTACTATCACCAAAGATTAAAACAAAAGCTGCTGAACAGACATAAACCTCAACACCCACAGACAAAACCAGATTACATGATGACAATACCTTGTACATAGGTAGTTCTTCTTATGTGAAAGTCTAAAGCACTTTTCCATGAGAGGTGTCATTATTTATCCCATTTGTAAAGCAAAAAACTACAGGCAATCAATGCTTGCAGGTAGGATGTGTCAGTGTTTCCACCTTTGGAACTGCTGCACTCAGGACCAGATCCAAAGATCTCATCGCATGTCAGTGTAAGACAGAGAACAGACTCTCCTCAAAAGCTACTAAGAAGCCCCTCCAGCAAAATACTGTCTCGTTTTTTCTGGTTCTACTGAACAAACCTGATTCTATCAGCAATTTATATTATTTCCTCTTTTAAAACCACATCTCCCAAGAAGAAAATTTGTATTATGTTAAATTCTGCATTGTGTATGTTAAAGACATTAAATGATGTACATTTGCTTTTATGTTTCACTTAACATGTCAAAAACTCTCAGTCTAGTTATAGAAAATGTATTTTCTGTTTGGCTTTTCTGTATTAATATAGCAGCTCACAATTCCTTACCATAGTAATTCATTTGTGAAAAGTTTTGAAAATACATCTACTTTTAAGTTTTTATGTATAAAAAATAAATCGTTTCCCTCCACAAGATTTAGGGGTAAGTTGTTTGAAGATATAAAGAGTGACTTCAACAAGTTTCTGATGTCTTTCTTAGCAAAAAACCATCATTTCAGAAACACATTTTATGTGTCAGTTCCACTGAAATACTCTGGAATCATGGGCTGAAACTGCACTGAAGTTAGCACCTAACATAGGAGGAAAATTGCACTCCAGTCTTTGTGGAGGTCACAGCAAACCCTACAGAGTCCCAGGGAGGTGGAAGGGGAAGGGAAACATTCATGGTTCACGAGACAGATGCAAATAATTTTAAAAGTGTCAAATGTAGTTCTGTGTCTTGTGGGGTTTTTTCTTTCTTCTGATAAATATGCTCACGAGTTGTAGGACAGTTTCATGATTCAGCCTGGCTCAAATCCTGAAAGCTTAGGCTTGGCAGACACCAACATTACTTTCTGACCTGGATTAAAAAACAAATACAAACCCCAGGCTTGGAGCAGAGCAGTTTTCATCCACGGATTAAAACTGAAAAAGCCTCTCCAATAAATGCAGCACAAAAAAAAATAATTATAAAAAGTTTTCCTTGACAAACCTAAAAAAGACTGGAAGACTGCTTAAGGATACCCATCTTTATTGGCCATACATTCTCAAGCAAGTAATTAGGTTTCACATATTTTCACAGAAACGTGCCAGAGAGTGAGTAGCCTTATACTGATAAGAAATCTAAACTGCCAGTGGTTCTGCTCTCCTTTAATTATGGTGTCAGGTTGCCATACACTAGCCAGCTGAAGAATGGCAGAGCTGGAAAAGAAGACTGTATTAAATGAGATGAAAATAAGCATAAAGATGATGAACTCCCACTCACTGCATACAAAACAGCACATGTGATCAAAAGCACAGTTCTTCCTTTTCATTTTTCAGTAATTATCAAATGTGCACATTCAGATTTATAATGGAGCAGGTTATATGAGCAGTCTGAGGCTTGAAAGCAGGACCTATCAAGTCTAGCCATCATCTTTGGGCTACCCCAGTTCAAGAAAGAGGCACATTTAACTGTTTGCTATGCGAGGGTTTGAGTGTTTCACAAAGGGTTATAACCTCAGACAGCATCAGAAGTGACTCAAAAAGCAGAAGAAATCAAGCATCCAGTGCATTTCAGGTTTTTAATTTCACTTTCACTGGTCCTTGGGACATATGAAATCATTCTGTTCTAAGAAATATGCCTCTGAAAATCCATGTTGGAACCACCCTCATTAGAAATAATTCCAAGTATGTATTTGATTCTTCTGCCTAAAGCCTCCACCACAAACAAAATCTAACTATCAAATCAAGTCAAGGGATTATAGTCTTAGTAAAGTAAATCCCATGGATTCACATGCACCAGCTGATGCACAATATTGTAACACAGATAGAGCTACAGTGACTGTATTTTATTTCAGCAAAATATTTAAGAGAAAGGTTGGTAAACTATTTTTAAATGAGTCTTACATTAGAAAGGCTATTTCAACTTAGAGAAATTTAAAGACAACATCGAGATAGAACAGCAATGTCATGATTATGCTGTAAAATTTAACTAAATGCAGAAGCCTAAAAATGTATCAGTCCAGTAAAAGAATTTTAGTTTGATGGATGGGAAAAAAAGGCAAGTTGTCTAAAGAACATGCTTAAGATCAAGATACTATTCTAACTCCTAATAACAACATTTAGGTTGCTCTGAGAATTATACTAATCTATGAGTTTATATGGTTAAAACATGAGTACCACAAAGAATGAAAATACGGCTTTAAAATCAAAGAACTATTCAAATTTGAAAGTTTCTTCTTTAAAAATCCTTAAAACAGAGTTACTGCTATATATATAACTGGCACATACTCTTGGGATTTCTGTTTTTTAAATGGAGATATTATCTTAGGAGAATGTATCAGAGTCTGACACTTGGGACATAATCTTTAAAAATTGCTAAAAACTGAAAACATACTTGCGGTTAAAAGTTACATAACTTGTTATTTAAAATCCATAACTCATCTTAGAAGTAAAAATCAACAGCATCTGCATTTTTTTTTTTTTACTAAAATTCCGCAGCAACACAAGATTGCATTTTTATTTTTGGCATATTTTGATAAATACATGGGTTCAGAGAAAATAGCATTGTTTACTTGTCTACTAAAGAGAGAAAAAAAACAACATCTGCATGCATTAGCATTACATATGTTGCAACAACACAGGGAATGAGTGTCTGGAGCTTTAGACTACTGTACTTTGTAGGATACAACTGTAAGTAGCAGTGATTCCATTATCACTGGACAACATCCTATTCTTTTCTTCTTTCAGCAACAGCAAAGAGATCCAACAAGGAGTTAACGTCATGACCAAAACCTAATGTTAAATTTTGGTGTACCTGCATACATCTTCAAAATCATATTTATTTGCACAAAAGAAGTGTATGAGCGTGCATGCATGTGTAAACTCCCAGTCCAATTTTTCTAGCAAAGTCTTAGGTGAAACCATGCAAATCTTATGCCTTTATTTATAGATATATCTCTAGAAAAGAACAGATCCTAAATTTTAAAGGCTGTTGTTGCCAATTGTGTTTACAGATTGCAGAATATGATGACAAATGTGCAACGTGACAGTAGAACTTTTTCCTATGACCTATTTATATAAAAGAACTATAGGGAACATTTGTCAAAGGAAGAAAAGTCTTTTTGAACAGCCTATCTTAACAATTATATTGTGACTCTTTTAGTACAACTTAGACACTTTTTCTTTACTGCAGCAATGTTTGAATTATTTTCCATGAATAATGACAAGAATGGCAACACTGCAGTTGGTATTTCTTTGAATTTTTAAGTCAGTCAAGCGCGTTAGCCTGTGTTCCTGCTATGTCTCTTAGTCCTCAGGGAACATATAAGCAATTTTTACCTGCTGATTTTTTTCTGCATTTCAAGTGATCTCTAGCTCTTGATTTCTTTAATGACACATTGTCTATACTCTCAACCTGCTCTAGCAGGAATATGAAGAGTATAGAGGACGTTTTTTGCATAATGCTGTCTTTCAAGAACTATTCAAAGTAACCTTTCAGACCTTTAAAATGCCCAGTGTGCCTTGCCACAAAGGAAAGGTTAAAATAAAGTCTATGAAAATGGACAGCTAGAAACAGAAAATTACAAAAAATGCTTTTGCAATTTTTCCCTTTAGTTGGTCTGAGCTTTTTACATAAGCTGAAGGAGCAGTTTGCAAAATCATTCAGATCTTTTTTATGACAATAGGAGTAAAGGTTAAATGGAAAGGAGGAGATAATTGCAAAGAGCCAAATGTATAATTTTTCAGACCATCTGTGAATGGATAGTTGACTGCCATGCAAAACAAAAATTGGCAGGATGCATACCGCCCAACGAAAAATCTCTGAACAAAATGTCCATCTCACAAGCAGCTTCCAGACCATTTATAACTGGGCCAAAAATCAAGCAATTCAATAGCAGCATAAACAATTATTAATTATATGAGCAACACTTAGGCTAAGGGAAAAAAAAGGTGGGAGAAAACCCCCAAAACATGCTCCCAAAACTCCTTTCCCTACCCTATGCACACTGGGCACACCAAATGTGAGCAAGGTAATAGGGAATCTAAACAAATGTGCTCTCATTATGAACCCAGACCTTTTGGTCAAACTCCCTCCTTGCAAGGTCAACATACCAGGGCTGGTTTCCTGCATGCAGTGGTCACAGCTTCATTCCAGCTTCTCTCCTCCTCAGCTTAGGAGAGCAGAGGGAAATACCACCTAAGAGCTTGTCACAGAAGCTCAGCTAAACCACCAGAAAATACACATTCAACATATCCCGTCCCATCAATCACAGTTGGACTGTGGAAACCCATTTTGGGAGGGCAGGAATAGGGACTGTACTAGTTTCCTTTCCTAGATGAAGAAGGAATTTTTGTCTCAGTGCCAGTTTGCTTGCATATGTCTATGAAACAGAAAGTTTTCCCTACAGCTGCTCAGGACTTAGTGCATAGGTCAGGAAACACACAGTTCACATGTCGTAACTCAGGAAACGTCCAGTGCAAATGCTTTTTTTCCTGAGCAGTCAGTTTCTCTAATAAACTAGAATAAGAAATTAACTTAGGAGAGAGGAACACATAAAAAATGAGGATCCTGAATTTCTACTGAAGTAAAAGAAAAAAAAATTGTTTTTTTTAAATATATATATATGTATATATATACATATATATAAAATTTTCCCCTGGCTCTTAATTCCTGAGAGCAGGGGTCACTTGAGACAAAACTTATGTTCATCTTTAAGTTATTGTTTTAATTCAAAGTTATTGCTCTAAGAAAACTGCAGGGGAAGATTCAACTCAATTGGAACGTGAATATTTAGCCAGTTATCTGAAATTGCTAAGCAACAATTTTGTTAAATTCAAAGCGCTCCTAATTCAGGAACAAAAATAGAAGTGTATTCAAATACACTACAGAGTAGGTGAATATTCAGAGGAAAGGAATAACATTCAGCATTATTGAATTAGAAGGCAGATTCCAAACAAATTAGTTTTAATCTCTATTTTCGTTTCGCTACCGGTTTCCCAGTAAAATATCCTCTGGCAGGAGAATACATACACAAATGTCTCACAAAAGCAGCCTGGTGAACGAGTGTTTAAAAAGCAGCCTGGAACAGAAAATGAGTTTGCTTCTTTGCTGGGGTACAGCCATCAGCCCCCATTGACCCCAACACTGCATCCACTGGGCTGGTCACAACGTTAGCACTGGCCACCTCTACACTGGTAACAACATCTGGGCAACTCCTGACAATCCTCCAGCCACCAGGAAGGAAAGCTGGTTGGTCTATGCCAGCAGTTATTTGTCACACAACCTTTTTTGATGGAGAAGCGTGCCAGCTGTAGAGTAAGTCATTGAGTACTTCCCACTTGGAGGTTTTTTATTCAAAATTATGAACTCCAAAGAAATTCAGTGTTCAGGTCTCAATGCTTCTCAGATCTCCCTCAATGTGCACAAACTGGTCTGGATATCTCATTAAAATATGTTCCCAAGAGGGAACTGGTACTTACTTTCCCAGTTCCTGGCTAGAGTCACTAGTTAAACAAAAATGACAATTAAAAAACTTGGTTATCTTGTGTAAAAGAACAGGGGATGACAACAAATCCTACACCAACTCTTTTCTTTCTTGCAAAGAAGCATCTTAGATCCCTGATAGAATGTGGGGACTGGGAAGGGTCACAACCCAAGCAGGATTGATAAGCATGCCTGAAATGATTTCACTGTCTGGATGACATCCTCCATGTCTGAGAGGATGCTAGATGCCTGCAAATTCAATCCTGAAGTTCCACCTGGGAACTCGAGACCTGAAGAAGTACAGTTAAAATTAAGGTCTGCTTTCAGCTGCTTAGAAACAGTCTCAGTGATACTTGCTACCCAGTTGTGCCAATTTACTCCTGAGAAGCACAGTCCCACTGGGATAAGCTGTGGATTCAAAAGGACAGAATTCTTTGCATCTTGATTATTGATTGGGATATCACCATCACATTTTTTTTCTTTCAGGTCTAGATTCATAAGGAAAAAGTTCCACAAAGCTTTTCCAGTACAAGGAATGAGATGCTGTAACCTGAAAAATTAGTGGAGTGCAAAATTACTGTAACTATTACTAATAGCAATGTTTATGGCATCATACTGAATTATCAACTACAAAAACACATCAATTTTTTGGTTTTAGACATGGATACTTATGTACAAAACCAGAAAGAAATATATACCTTTCCAAAGGTTGCCTTGTAACCACTGATGTAATTTGAAGCACTTAGTACAGCACAACACAGAAGTGCATTACCCAGCTATCCACATAATGTAGAATCCATCTCAACATCACCATCAGATACCACTCACCTTTCACAGAACACTCATCAAAGCAAGGAAATCTCTCTCTGCCTGCCCTCTCGCAATGGAAAAACAAAGTAATAACCTCCCTTACTAACCTTGCTTAATTCTACTCTTCACCAAATTCCATACTAAATCAGCTGCCTACTCCAGAAATTTCTATCTCATGAAACACAATGGTGTAATGTCTCATTATTACTCCTCTGTGTAGAATTAGGGAAATACTCTCTGAACAATACAGTTGACATGCCTGAATATCTGGATAAACATACAGGGGGAACTATATATTTGCATCAATCGGTGTGTAAGACGGTGAGAAAATACCATATCTGATTAAAGCATAATGTATGTTTCTACATGCTTTCCCATTTCAGGGATGGATGGGATCCCACTGAGAGTGTATGCCTACATTATTTTTCATGGTACATCTCCAAGCCACAGTATTCAGCCCAAGTGCTGAATGCACCTGGAATCAGTATGTACAGTTACAGTGCCTCCTCTTGCCACAACCAGACATATAACCAGAGACACACGGACACATGGAAGTGAATGTAGGATCTGATCTCCCTTGTATTCATTTGGCACAGTCTGTGTCATTCCATTGCTCCAATCAGCGCTTAAGCCAGAACAAACAAAACAAAAATACTGTAACACTGGGAGCTGGCAAGTAGTTTGTATGACTGCAAAATAGCACCACTGGTCACAATTTTAAAAAAGCTAAAGCAGGTCTTGCTAAAAACTTCTGTTAAACTTTCATTAAACTTTCTCATGCTAATTTTGGCCTTTTAAAACAAGTATACAGTCTTAACCAGTCTGTGCTTCATTTATCAGAACAGAAAGGCCTTACACATGACCCATTGTGTAATCTCAATCCCTATGAAACATGAATTATTACTTTGAGCTAATGTTTATCCATCTAATATTGTGACAGTAATCAAGCAGGGATAAAGCGTGTCAGGCTGAGAGCTCACAGGACTCATCTGGCTCAACTTCAGTGCTTATGCTGTCAAGAGATATGTCATTGTGGAAACCACAGCTGTAATTTACAAAACTCCCATTTATACTTGTTATTGCTGTTACAGTCAGGGTATGTTAAGGGCAGACAAACTCCTACAGCACTTCGGAAGAGATGAGGACTTTCCCTACTCAAGTCAGTGGCTCCTGAAATTGAAACTTTCACATCTATCATCGGCTTTTAAAGTTGATACTTTCGCATCAGTATTTCCACACTGTTTATTTGCAACTGCATTCAAGAGGTTTGGCAGCTTTAGATTAGAAGTGATAGAACAAAGTACAGAAAGGGTCTACAGTGTTTTATCCCAGGCAGCAACTATGAATTCCAAAACAGCCATGTCAAAATACGATGTATTACTGTAATATACTGTAAAAGTGTTACATATTTCTCTCTGAACATCTTTTCTATCACTAATGTTTACTTTATGCATATAATTAATTGCATAACTGATTATCAGTGGAAAGCAGCATATAACTAAGTTTTTACACAAAGTCTAAGATTAGGAAAGGAACTTGACTCACTCCTCCATAGACAGTGATGTGACTGCAGGACCATCGATCCAGAACTCCCAGACTGCATTAGATCCACATTTCCTAGAGTGGGAACTACTCAGTGGCAGTGTGTAGAAGGGGCATCAGGAGGTACTTTTCAGTGCTCAGGCATATTGAATTGTTTTGAAGGAAGATATTGCTTGCATTTAGCAGCTGCAGCTAGTAGATTAACAGAGCAGGTTTTGTGTTTGCTTTATTGAGAATCTGCTGCAGCTGCAAAGGACTGTCTGATCACTTTTGCAGACAGATTGTAAGCTATGGAAAAGCAGATGATACCAGAAAACGGTCTGGTAAACAGGTTGATCAGTTTTGCTAGACTAAAACCTAGATTAAGTTTGCTTTTCCAAACCACCAGAGTGGATTTGTGAAAACAGAAGGAGCTGGTTGTACTTTCTCTGCATAAGAAAGGATTGGCAGGCTGACTGTTTGAGAGATCTTTTGAAATGTTCTTTCACAGGGTACGAGCTGCGAAACGCTGAGACTTTAGGAAAAATTCTCTCCCCTGAACAATACTCAGGTAAATAACTCAAGTTAAAGGTAATTTAGCATCAGAGACACATGCTGGCAATTAATTGAAAGGGATAGCATAAAAGCGATTTTTTTTTGTGTAGATGCTTCAAGCTGTTATTTTAATTGCCCCTTTTAATCACTAAAATCAGAGAGAATAAAACCATCTTTCCTCCTTGCTAACACGGGGCAGATTTTCCTACATGCAAATCATATTTGTCAGAGATACTCCCCCAAAGATTCTTTTTTCCCTACTTCTTTCTCACTCTCTCCTCTCCCTTTCACATGTGTTTCAAAAAACAAATGCTTATACCAAAGAAGCCAGACCCTCCTGCCAACCACAAGCATCCCACTCCCATCCTCTCCCATAATGTCACCTTGTTCTTGTGAAAAATGGTACATTCTCTGCAGCGTGGCTCGGCATGCTGTAGGAGGAGGAAGGCAGCTCTGAAGCGTGCAGCATACTGGAAATACTGACATACCCAGCTCAAACTGGATGACAGAGCTGTTGAAATAGAGCTGCTACGTTCATGAGGGAACAACCCGTTTGTTTGGGTTTAAGTATTTGCTTCTTGTCTAATATTTATTTTCCATGTTGGGAGATTTTTGGGTCTCTAGTTTGAGTTGAGGAAGAAATAAGCTTCTCAAAACTCTTTCAGTATTTCTGCTAAAAATATAAAGAATATAGGAGATCAATTTAGATACTGAATTTAAGTTTTTGTCAAAACAATCTCCATGAAGCCCATGTTCAGAAATGTTTCAAAATAAAATGATCAATTTAACTTTAACTGTTTTTATTCAAGTTGTCTAAGACATTCTTAGCAGAGAAGAAATCTGTACGTTTGCTAAGCCTATGTAAGTACTTTTTACTTTATTCATTATACACAAAGAAGACAGCATTATTTTGCTAATTTGGCTTCATCCATACAACTATTCAGAGATTTTATGTAAAGCCTGAATCTCTTCTAGTGACACACAGAGCACCTTTATGAGTATTAACAAGCATGAGGACCTGCAAGCAGAGCAAGTGGTTTCAGTAAATGAACACCAAAATACGTTCTTTAGGAATCAGTGCATGATATCATACAGATTCTGAGACAGTGCTCTGATTCTGTGCACAACAGCCAGAAATAACAATTTAAGGAGAAAAAAAAGCAATAACTTGTTTGAAAGAATTGTACAGAGATAAACTAGGGTAATTTGCAAGCTCTACAAGCCACAGATGAAAGGAACAGTGTTCCATATCAATTGTTTTTATCTAGTGCTCGGGTTTGTGTGGGTGCTGTATAGATTATACTGCTGTTACTTAATTCCTGTAACATCTGTAGGATTTTTGCAGCAAAACTACAAATGATCAGTGAATATTTTGGCAGGAGGTTCCTCTCCGACATTACCAGTCTCACTCCCTTTTTTGACACTGGCTGTGTGACAGACTCTCAGAGAAGAGAAGCAGGCATAAGTTTGTGATTGCTCAGGGTTTATCTACCACTAGATGCATGAAGGTGATCAGAAGTGCCAGGAGCAATGACAGAGTCATGAAAAGGGAGATGGTTATTCAGAATAAGTAAAGAATACATGTCCCTGTATCAATAATTTGAGTTTAACATCCAGTCATAAAAACTGGATAGCATTCACTGTTCTGCAGAAGGATGTTTGCATAACTTTGTTCTATTCTCTTGCTTAAAAGTGAGCTTTATTGCTGTGAAAGAAAGCTGTAGAAGACTGTAGAATGGAGATGATTTGACCCGTCCGTTTCCATTATAGAATGCGTTAGCATTATTATCCAGTTTTAATAAAGTGGGAAAAGAATGAAGGTGTGCAGCAACCTATTAATGGTGACAGAGCACTACAACTGCAGAAAGCCATGAGCCATCCAGACACCCTTCACATCCCTCAAAAGAGAAAGAACATGTAAAAGACACAATATGCTCTATTTACCCCTACTGTGCATATTATCATTCATGCAGGCACCAAGCTGTGCACCTAGAGTGCCTTATTTAACTTTCTGGACTTTCACTTCGTATTTCTGCTTATCTTTATCATGCTGTTCAAATAAAGAAGTACTATGCAAATTTGCTGGAAGGGAATAGACAAAAACATGTTTAAGATACGTAGAGATTAACATATAACTACACAGATGGACTAAACACTAGGAGAAGTAGTACATCTTCGCATCATAAAAGCAGCTATTTGTAAAATAACTGAAATTAACAGCAACAAAATCAGTAAGTTAAAAAAAAAAAAATGTTGAAGGGCATAAGAACCTGAACAATCCTGCTTCAGAGAAAGGTTCCATACACTACAGGACGCTCTGCATGCTGTAGAGCAATGCGTGGTGCCCAGCACCTCCTTTTCAGTAGCTCATAAACTAGTGTAGTGTATGGTGTGGTGGAGCAACCCAAGCATGAACAGTTCTTGGGGCCCTGCACATCATGTGCACCCAAATAACAAATTAACCCAACAGATGAGGGTTCCCCAAAAACACTATCAAGGTTTCCGAAGCACAGCACTGTTCCCCACATGGTAGGGATGGAGCAGACTGAAACCACTGCCAACATGCACTGCACTCAGGCTGCAGCCAAAGGGGGAAGTGCACCAATACCTAAAGCAGAACAAAGTACTAAGAAGTCTTTCAACTTTGTCTTCCCTCAAGCCATTTGTGGTCTTGAAGCCTGCAGACAAGATCAACATAGGCAGTGTTCCCCTAGTTGCTTATAAGAAGATAAGCAAAGCCATCTCATGGCCTGGGAGAGATGTTCAGAGCTTTGCATACTTATCAGTATATAAACTCATCATTGCAAGTGACAGCAATTATAAAATGTTACGGCCTGCACTCTCCACAGGAGATGATTAAATATTCTTCATGTCTTGTTCTGGTAGAGTGTGTGACTATAGGGCTTTCTAACGAGACTGTTAACCTGCTTGCCTCAATGCACCCCTGAACTGTCAGAACTGGAAGATGGAAAGTTGAGAAGAGCTAAGAGATCATACCCTGAGAAAACAAAACAAAACAAGATGTCCAGAAGCCAGAAGGCTTCACAGAACAGTGAGAAGACATACAGATGACTACTACCTCCTAATACTCCCCCACAACCTCAAATTGATTTCAGTTCCTGAACCTGTTCTACTTTGCCCATCTAGTAACTAGCAATGACTCTTGCTTGCAGGTGGCTGTCTGCTTTTTGAACCTGGGTAAATCTCTTCACAATGTCCCTTAGCAGAATCTCACAGGCCTTCTCTTTGTTGCACAAAGAATCACAACTGTGTTCGTTTTGAACCTTGGCCTCATGAAACTCATCTGATGCCTCCTAACTCTTGCACCAGAAAAAGCAACAAATGCCTACTAACTTTGTCTATGACATCCATGATTTTCAGAACCTTCTCATCAACCCTCCAAGTCATCACTTCTCTAAACTTAAATGCACAGAAGCCATTTCATACAATCCACTGATTGTAAACTCTCAACCTTCACTAGTTCTCATCTCCTCATCTCAAACAGGTCATATCACAACTGTACATAGTCTTCAATATGTGTGCAAATTCTGGATTCTTACTGTGGTAGCATAATGGTCCTCTCTGCTCTGTCTGTTCCTTTCCTAATAATTCCTGATGTTTCCTTTACCTTTTTGGCTCCTGCTGAGCACTAAGATTGTTTAATCTATTGTAATCCTCAGATCTCGGTCCTGAGTGATAATGTCCAGCACAGAGCCCATCCTTTCAGGTGCAGAGCTCAGATTGTTCTTCCTTACATGCAACACTTTGTATTTATCAACATCAAATTTCACCTGCCATTCTATTTATGTTCCATGTAGGAGTATATTAATGGCAGACACCACAACGTCTGCAGCAGTGAGGCCAAAGATCAACTGAAAAAAAGAAAAAAAGCCAAAAATCTCATTCAGTACTCAGACATATTCACTGAGGGATCATGTCCATCCAATGCAGTGAATGAGAGAGGAGCCCACTGGGAAAAGAAGACTTTTTAAAAACCCACATAATTGTGATAACACAAACATGGGTAATAAATAAAATTATTTGAACTGCATGAATCTGCAACTTTAATACCATCTCTACTATGATGAATTGCATCACACTATAAAACAGGTGATTCAGCAATTTAAGCCGTGGTTTGTAGCCTTGCATTTTCATGGTGATTACAGGTGGACAGCCTTGCTCCAGCTCAGTCTCCTGAGATTCCCCACCACACAATTTTCTTGTCAGATTTGTTGCAGAATCTTCTTGTTGTTTTTTACATCCCCCAGGAGAATGAACTTTTATGCAGAACCAGCTTAGACAGCAACACAAAAAAGTACTTAAGAATATGAGGGATGTTGTTTTTTCCCTTTTCAACATACCCATGCTTTGATATTCCTTCAACTGATTACATACTTGTAGATTTTGTGTTCTCCCATCCTTCAATACTACAAATATTGAAAAGCAGTGCTTTTAACAATACAAAAGCAGTAATTTTTAATTTAAGTGGTGTTAATTTACAGTTGGACTACGCCTTGTCATACATAATAAACATTAACTGTGGGTTTGAGTGTGTCAATGGAAAGTGAAAGTGATTTTGTGGACTTTAAAAAAGTTGCTGTTTATTTTTAACATGACAGGACTCAGATAGTGGAAGATATTAATGTCAAAGGGTACACAGTAAGAAAGCAAGTGAATGCAAAACTTAAATCAAGTATTTTAAGTTGCACTAAATAATTCCATTCTGTAGACAACTGGAATAGCTGCTTTCCAAAGAAGACACAATACACACGTGTAACAATTTAGTTAACTACAACTGCTCTCAAGGTATACCAACCTTGGACATGAAAATGCTAATTTTCAAAATAAAATCTTAAATGTAAGTGAATAAAAAAAAAACACAAAAAAAAAACCCAACAAGAAAGATATTATCTAGATGTTCAGTAGATTACATATATGTAAAATAGTAATCTTTCGGCAATAGGCTGGACTAGAAATATTAAGGACAGAATATAAGAATTCAACTAACAGATGATGAACTGAGTGGAGTGATAATTATAATTCTGATTCAAGTCAGCAGAAAACCTAACACTGGTTTATACCATGATAGTTCAAAATCTCACTGAATAGTTTGGCAATCTCCGTAGAGTCCCCAAAACAAAGGCACAAAGCTCACAGTTTCTTGAAGATATGTGTTAGAGTGTGCAGTTCTTGTTTTGTTAGGTTTCATGTTTTGTTCTGAAAGAGACTTCTGAACACATTCTCAACCTTTTCTTCTTTCATGTAAAAGTGAAGATGGTTGCTGGCACCTCCCCAGGACAGGATGGTATGTAAACAGCTAAAAGGTGATTTTACTCCCTTGTGACATAAATTGCTTCATCAGACAAAATTTCCAGACTGCCACAGTAGGAAATGCAACAGGGTGGACGTACCTAAACAGTCTGTCTTAAGCTATTTTAGTCCTTCTTATGGGTCAACTTCACTTTCAGTTAAATTGGTTACATTGCAAATATTTTCATATTGGCCACATAACTGGAATCCAAGGCTCCAATTAATTCTGAGTGCGGTATAGCAATGTTCATGCAAAAGGCAGGATTCCAGACTCAAAACACTGGCAGATTAAAGTAACAAATCAGTGGCTGCTTAGGACTCTGAGAAGTGTGTTCTTAAGAAATATTTACCTTTTGAGACCTAGATACCTTATTGTTATCTCTCTTTTGTACAGCACATTTATCTCACCTGGTGGACTCCCGTGCCCTGCTGCAGCTGTAGCAATAGCAAAAGCAGAAGCAGGAGAAACTGAACAGTGGCTGTTGTCAGCAGTTTGTACTGTAAAGGGAACAGACAGAGAAAAGTTAATAACTTCTACAAGGTTTTCCTATTTTTCAGGTTAAGTAACAATAATACTTAAAATCTTCACTAATATTTATACTTTTTATGTTTTCATTGCCAGAAGACTTTATATTAAAGGAAATAAAAATACTATAATTGTATTTGTGATTTAAGTTTTATTTCCAGGTTGGTATAATTAATCTTGCTATGGAAAAAATTGCCTAAGACACTACTAAGGTGAGGAACAAGCAGTTACCAAACAGAATAAGAAAAAAAAAAAAAAAGACAAAAACAATGGTGTAGAACCTAAATGAAAAATCATGTTAGAGAAGCATATTAACAAACTTCAGATAACTAGATTCACATATTTTCCCAGGTCATTGCCTAGGATGAGTACAGTTTTGCATGATTCATCAAACTTTCTCTATAGGGAGTCCTGTGAACATTGCTTCTGAAAGTACTCAGATAAAACTGCACTGTTCCCCAGTTTCCAACTCTCAAATCTTGCCATCTCACCACAAATGTGCCCAATAACAGAAGATTACTATTAGTTTTAAATTAAAGTGTCTCAGCAACTTATTAACAGTTGAGAAGCCTCTGCTCTGTTTTCGTTGGTTTAATTTCAGGCATGAAATAACTACCCAGAAATCTGACTTGTGTTCATGGATGTAGCTCACAGCTCTGCTAATGACTTCAAAGAGCCACGTGAGAGTTATTTGAGGAGCTTCAGCTCTTCACTTTTCCTCTTCAATTGAGCAGTTTATTCAAATTTTGGAACGAATTATGTGACAACATCTGTAAACGTTCGGTGTTATACAAAGAATCAGACACAGTCACTCTCCATTGACAATAATGGGTGCTGTGTATTTCACTACATATGGTGCCCAAAATACCTGAGAAATTAAGAAAATACCAGCAAAACACATTATTCAAACATTAGTCGTTTCTATTATCCTGCAAAGACTACAGCTACAGTATTTAAACTATCTAAAGTGACTGACAGAGGCAGAAAACATCAAGTTCTTACCTCCTGGCTGACGATAGCGGAGATGACGTGGTGTTGAAGGGGATCTACATGGGGAAAGCTCTGTGGTATCCACTGCTGAGGTGCTTTCAGGGATTGTCCGGTCCACTGACACAGATTCTAGAACTGCTGCTTTAAAAGAGGATAAATGTTAATACTGGGATGATCATTCATAATTTACAACTCTTTAGTGTTTCGTTTCTATTCTATTCTATTCTATTCTATTCTATTCTATTCTATTCTATTCTATTCTATTCTATTCTATTCTATTCTATTCTATTCTTAAAATTGAATACAAACAACTTACAATAATTCCTATGTCAATAATTATATTAATGTATATGGTGGTGGCTCCTGACTAAATAGAACTCATCTCCTCACCCAGAAAACTTCAGAAACAAAGAAATGTGTTACATATGAGAGGAAATGTGCAGACCCATTCCCATTCTCCATGTGAGATTTCTTTTTAAACTTACTCCTCCTCCTGAACATGCTGTAGGCAGCTGAGTGACAAAAGGACATTTCCCTGCAGAACAGAGCTATCTATTTGCAAATTCTTCCAAATTGAGTGCAAACTGTTTGGCAGGAGATCCCCAAAGGGACTGGAGACACTGCACAGCTGGCAGTTTAGCATTTATATGAGCTCCTTGCCATTTCCAAATGTTCCTCATGCTGCCCACATGACACTTCCAGCTTTGACAGACTAGGACACAAAATCTGAATACCTCTGCAAAAATGGCTGGTGCTAGCAATAGGCCAGAATAACCTAGTCTTTACTAGTTTACTTTACAGTGTATAGCAAAACACATTACACTTGAGACTGCATTTACCCGTGTACAATTAATTTTAATGCATGGCCTCTACTTTGGGACATACTGTGCTATTACACTGATCTGAACATGGTTACACTAGTGCACAAGAAGAATTTGCCCAACTCTACACAGTAAATACTATATTTTTAAATATATAAATAGTCTTTCGTGCTATTCATTTAAAAACATCCAGCATACAGAAATATACTGATTAAGTATATCAGCCAACCAGCATTTTATGACAGCATAAAGCATGGGCAAGCATAGACTCCTATAATGCTAAGGTGGCTAACTTGCCTGTTGAAAGATGTTTTGTTCAATGGTAGACTACATTCTGTAAAAACAATTCCTCTGCATAATACAACATCAAATGTCTTACCAGGGCACTTATTTCAATTCATCAGTAAGGAGTAGACATAATGCTTCAATCATATTTTTCTTAAATTTATATTAAGTAATCTTTTTCTTCCTTCCTCTTGGGTTATATCAATTTTCATTGTTTCAGTACTTGCAAGTAAAACTGAGCTACATTTTGCTCAGATTTACATTTCAAATTCCTCAGACTGTAAGTCAGGCTATGTACGGCCATTTCTAAAAATGAATTTTTATTTCCTCATCTTCTGTTTAATGTAACAACAATTCAAAAAATTACTATGTGCTTCTATTTCAATTCAGAGGAAGACCATCCCCCCTCCCCTAAAGAGCAACGAGAAATAAGCACATACTTGCACATCCTATGAGATTAGAACTACTTTCTTGCTTTGCTATCTGTATGCAAAACAATCCCATTCCAGATGCCCACAGTGAGGCTTATATTAACTAACAATAGCCCTCTGGAAGTAGTACCTACTCCAAGGTACATTACATAATCCATAGGGGAAAACAGGCATTTGCACAGGAGCAATTAATCTATTTTAAACATCTACCTTCTGGATGGATAACAAGCAGGTGGTATGAATCTCACCAATGTACCAAATGCATCATATAAATTATTTCTTTGGATTAGCGATGAAATCTCCCTGGAAAACTAGCTTTTTAATTTAATATTTTACTTCCTGTAGTAATGGTACAACTCCAAAATCTGTCAACTCAGGAAACACAACTGGCATAAAATTCTTCCTTCTGCCCTTCTCCTTAACACTCTGTGGAAGTGAAAACAGACAAGGCCAGTCTGCCATGCTGCTATTCCTACAAAGAAGCAAAGCAGTGGAAACAGACAGTCCACCGCAGCTTAGAGAAGCAGAAGCAGACAACTTATGGTGATCAGGAGAAAACAAAAAGACATAGAATCATAGAATGGTTTGGGTTGGAAGGGACCTTTAAAGTTCACCTAGTTCCAACCACCCTGTAGTGAGCAGGGACACCTTCAACTAGATGAGGTTGCTCAGAGCTCCGTTCATCCTGGCCTTGAATGTTGAATGTTTCCAGCAATGGGGCTTCTGCCACCTCTCTGGGCAACCTGTGCCAGTGCTTCATCACCATCAGTGTAAAAAAAAATCTTACAGCTAGTCTAAATCTCCCCTTTCAGTTTAAAACCATTACCCCTTGTCCTACTGCTACAGGCCCTACTAAAAAGCCTGTCCCAATCTTTCTTACATGCACCCTTCGAGTATTGTAAGGCTGCAATAAGGTCTCCCTGGAGCCTTCTCTTCTCCAGGCTGAACAACCCCAACTCTCTCAGCCTTTCTTCAGTTGAGAGCTGTTCCCTCAGTGTGATCATTTCTGTGCCCTCCTCTGGAGCCGCTCCAACAGGTCCATTCTCAGCAGTAATCTGCTAAAAGTCAAGCCTGCCTCAGAGACTACCCCATCTACCAAAAGTAACATTCACTATTTTGTGGGTATGTAATACCTCTTCGAATGCTTCTCCTCAGCTTGTTACAGAGGTCAACGCGAGGGTTCTCCAAGCCATCCTCTATGGAGCCAGGGCTTTGCTCAGGAGAGGAAGGCCCTTTGCTAAGGTCCAGCGGTACTTTGCTACCTGTTGGTGGTGGGGAGGTGGCCGGGCTGTAGCTCGAGGTAGGACTGCTCATTACAGATGAAGCAGAGAGGTCAAGGGCACCAATTCTTGAATTTAATGGTGAGGTCAATGACAGTTTTCGGGTTCTGACAGGTGAGGAAGTTCTGGAGAGTGACAATGGAGGAGGAGAAGAAAACTTTCGACAGAGATGTGGTGACTTCCCATCAGCCAGGTACTCTCCTCTGTTGTTTTGACTGGTAGCAAAGAATAACTCTAAAGACCTGAGAGTAAGAAACAAAAAAAGCAACAGATGATAACAAACACCAGATTTAAGTGAAAACACTAACAAATTTTGTGCAAATTTGCATGGCACTGCAAGATCTGTGACACTTAGTCCTCAAAGCCTGGGCAGAAAGTTGAGTCAGACTTGCCTAAAAATTTACATCCTATTTGCAAGGAACTTTCTCCTTAGATTGTTTATAGAACAGAAAATCATGGTACAAAAAACTAACAACCAATGATACCACCAATGATATACCCTACCAGTTACTGGTGTTAGGTTATAATTGCTTGTCTGTAAATTATGTAACCCAACAAGTGTCTTTTTGTATCTTTCCGCCTTAAAAACAATAAATCTGCAAGAAACCCATGCCAGAAGGAAAAAAACCCCAGAGCTCACCTGACAGGAATGGAAGTGAAGGGCCGCCTGTATATGTCTGAAAGTTTCTCCAGCACAACAGCTGCAGTGGTAAATATGCGGTAAGTATGTAGGAAAGTATTCAGAAAATCAATACTTAGAAATCGCAAGTCCGTCAGCCGCTCCAAAAGGCGCTCGACGCTTGCATAACGGATTTGGGGTACTTTGCAGGAATTCAGTGTTTTGCTGAAGCAGATATCAATGTCATCTCTATGAAGACGAGCATCGGATCTACACAAAAATTAAATTTAGAACATTTAACCAAAGAGGAAAAGTGATTATGGTACAGAAGTGTTATTACTTTAGCTGCTCCTGTCAACATAGAAGCAGCAAATATATATTTAATCAACACAAGAAAACTGTTAATCTGTGGCAATACCTGCTTCCATTCAGTTATATTTTATGCCATAACTAAGAAAATTTAAATTTTATTTTTGGCAAATAATTAATTTACATCTCAAAGTCTAAGAAACCATTAATGATGCTTAAATTTCTGAAATGGAACAGAAGGCAGAACAGTACTCTCTTGTCTCTTTCAGGCTGGTGTGGTCGGTAGTCCAATATTACTAGAAGCTCACTATAATATATTGACCTTAATTTTTCCTGCTGGGATCTACCTTTATCTAAAATAAACTAATGGACCCTAGCAAAAAGAGAATGAAATTAACTCCTTAGCTAAGCTTAAGACTCATCTGCAAGGTAACACCTGTGCTCAGGCTCCAAGAATTACTTTTTTTTAAAAAAAAGACAAAGGCAACAGCATGAAATATCTCGTATTTCAAAGCAGAAACCATGGAGAGGCTTTGTTTCAGTGAAAAAAAAAAAAAAAAAAATTTGTGTGGACATCAAAACAAAACTCAATCATTTACATAACCCTATTCATGATGGTTTTTTCCAAATTCAGTTTTCTTTAATTTTTTGAAGGCTTAGTTTGTAAAAACCCAGCATAGTTACTAAGTAAAGCAGCTTTCAATATTGTTTATATTTTTGTTAAACATGATTGGATTTTCTTAGCATACAATATAAAGATATTCCACACATTTCTACACAGCACTTCATAAAAGAAACAGCAAAAAAATTATTCTTTCTTGGGTCCTCAGAAAAGCAGCAATATTTTTTTATTTCATCCAGAGACACCTGACTCTAACAGTCAACGTGTGCTAAAATTCAGATGAGTAAAATCTCAGAAAGAGAACCTGTATGTTTTTTAGAATTAAGATTTCTTTCTCTTGACATTGGGATTAAGATCTTGTTGTACTCTACAACATGAAAACAGATTAATGTGTTCTTAACATTCAGCAGGTAACAGAATTGTTTACACACTGGTGAGTTCCTGGAATCAAACCGAAGACAATAAAATGCCTTCTTTCCAGAGATCAAGGGTATGTGCTTTAACAGTGTATCCACAAATGCTATCTCTTTTTCATTTCTAAACACAAAGAGAGGAAACAACTAGAAAAGAGGCATTTGAGAAACGTTCATGTACAGAGTACATGCAAGAGAGAGAAGTGGCCTAGTGATGGGTAACAGTAGGAAAGGAAATACTTCTATCCTATGTTCTATCCCTAAATATTTATATTGGACAATAGTAGGTAAAATTTGTGCAAATACAGATCTGCAGGGGATCAAGCGGTAAAATTGTGTTAGAAATTTGGAATCATGTACTGAAAATTGCAGTCTACAAATAAAAATATTTATTACAATAAATGACTGAAAGAATCCAAGGCTGAAGGAAGCAGGTTTATGAACAACTACGTTACCTTGACCTGATCAGTTAAAATTATGAGAGAAAATATTTTATTCTCAGAAGAGAAACAAAGGGAAGAAAAATTTTGGCCAATACAACAAAATACCTTAGAAAATGATACTAGTCTGCAGTCACCTAAATTTTCAAGTCATAAAATATACTCAATAAAATCATGAGCAGTATGACAGAGAAAAGCTAACAGAGAATGAAAGCGTTCATCTGAAGCATAACTGAAGGGAACTTCACAAATAAGAGAAAAATCTGAGCTATGATTCTATATAGTCCAGCCTTGTGAATTGAGAGTTTACCATTTTGAATGACCCCTACCATTTCAAGAAAGAGATTTGAAAAGATACGTTTTGGGATGTAGAATTAATTGCATTCAATAAAAATGAGAAAAAAATAAATTAAAACGTTGTATTTTCTTTTGTTAGAACTTGAATTAAAAAAACCCAACAAGCTATTGTGTTCAGTGGGAAAAAAAAATGTGCTGCACTTACTTGATCATATGTGGCACCGTGACTTTAGAGTTTTCTTCGAACACTATTGTCATTAAACCATTGCACCTTATATTATCAATGCACTGTGAAAATAAACATTGAAAACTTAGAATCAAAACATGGGGTAAGAGGACTTAGCTCCACACTTTTCATATCACTGTAAGCTTAAAGCACAGCTTTTACAAGGTATCGTCTGATTGGTACAAGGTATTTTCATAAATTAAGAGCAGTGATGCAAGAATTATACTGGACTTGCTTCTCTAGTCTTCTGCTTTTGATTTGCACATTTCCAAGTTCATACATCTTTACCAGCACACTCAGGGTATTCAGCTCAGCACCCTTTTTTCCACATGATTAAGTAGTTTGAGTTGGAAGTGAAATTTCCTTTGAAGTTCCTTTGTAAAGGAACAGAATTAATTATCTCTAGTATTTCCTGAATGGGTGTTAAGTTTGAAAAAAACACTGCAACTTAGAATACTTTACACAAAAATAGATAAGCTAATACCTTAACCTTTAAACTGTCCAAAAAGACCAAACAGAAATATAAACAGCTGCTAGAAACACACATTTTACAAACATTTGTTTGTAAAAACAAATTCAAGTGGTGCTGTTATTGTGAAATACAGCTATGTAGATGTTGTCCAAGGAGTTCCTTGCAAACTCTTGTAGAAATGTTTTGGGCTAAGTATTAGAAGCTGGAAAGAGGCTTCTGGAGCATGGTCACAGCACATACTGCTTTCGAAATTACAGGCTGTCCTGTGGTCAGTAGAAGTCTACAAAAAGGGAAGTATGTAGTCTTCCTGGAGCCAGGATCAGGGATATCACCAGGGCACTTCCCAACCTGGTGCACCCAACAGACTACTACCCACTGCTGATCTTCCAGACAGGAGGGGAGGAAGCTGCATCCCATAGTCTGAGGGGGATGAAGAAGGATTTCAACACCTTGGGACAACTGCTGAACGGGTCTGGGGCACAAGTGATTTTCTCTTTCCTCCTTCCACTTTCGGGTGCTGATGTGGGTTGCAATGGCAGAATTCAGGCCATAAATTACTAGCTCCAGGACTGGTGCTACAGGCAGGGCTTTGGGTTCTTTGATAATGGCTGGTTTCATGGGACACCAGTCCAGACAGTGATTTGTGGGGAAGGCCTATCCCGCAGGGGCAAAAGGGGGCTGGGGCAGGAATTGGCAGGGCTCATTTGGAGAGCTTTAAACTAGATTGGAAGGGGGAAGGGGTCACAGCTGGACTTGTGCCAGTGGGGCAGCAGTCTAGTAATGATGAAAGCCGGGAGGCTCCCACCCCCCTGGGCTGACATTGGTGCACTTGGCTCGCTCCCTGCAATGCCTGTACACCAATGCACGCAGCATGGGGAATAAACAGGAGGAGTTAGAAACCCGTGTTCGGTCAGGGGATTATGATCTGGTGGCAGTTACAGAGACATGGTGGGACAGCTCACATGACTGGAATGTGGCCATGGATGGCTCTGTCCTTCTCAGGAAAGACAGACCAGCAAGGTGAGGTGGTGGAGTTGCTCTTTACGTGAGAGAGCAACTGCAGTGTATTGAGATCTGTCCAGGGGCAGATGAGGAGCGAGTTGAGAGCCTGTGGGTGAAAATCAAGGGGCAGGCTGGTAGGGTTGATACCGTTGTGGGTGTCTATTACAGGCCACCAGATCAGGGTGAGGAAGTTGATGAGGCCTTCTACAGACAGCTGAGAGCAGCCTCGCAATCACAGGCCCTGGTTGTTGTGGGGGATTTTAACTTTAACTACCCTGATGTTTGCTGGAGGGACTCAGCCAGCCACCCACAGTCCAGGAGGTTCCTCCAGTGCATCGATAACAACCTCCTGATGCAAATGGTGGATGAACCAACCAGGAGGGGAGTGACGCTGGATCTCATCCTCACTAACAAGGAGGGTCTGGTTGAAGCAGTAAAGGTTGAGGACTGCCTGGGCTGCAGTGATCATGAGATGGTGAAGTTCAGGATCTCATGTGGCAGGAACAGAATTACAAGTAAAATTGCAACCCTGGACTTCAGGAGGGCCAACTTTGGCCTTTTCAAGCAATTGTTAGGGGAAATCCCATGGGAAAGGGTACTTGAAGGTAAAGGGGCCCAAGACAGCTGGTTAAAATTCAGGGACTGCTGCTTCCTAGCTCAAGATCAAAGCATCCCGATATGTAGGAAGTCAAGGAAGGGAGCCAGGAGACCTGCTTGGTTAAACAGGGAACTGCTGGGCAAACTCAAGTGTTAGAGGAGAGTTTACAGATCATGGAAGGAGGGGCTGGCCACTTGGGAAGAATATAAGGATATTGTCAGAGGATGTAGGGAAGCAACTAGGAAAGCGAAGGTCTCCTTAGAATTAGACCTTGCCAGAGGGGTCAAGGACAACAGGAAGAGCTTCTTCAAATACATGGCAGATAAAGCCAACATTAGAGGCAATGTAGGCCCACTGATGAATGAGGTGGGTGCCCTGGTGACAGAGGATACAGAGAAGGCAGTTACTGAATGACTTCTTTGTCTCTGTCTACTCTGCCAGAAGCTGTCCTGAGGAGCCCCAGACCCCTGAGGCCCCTGCGGAAGTCAGGACAATAGAGGAGTTTGCCTTGGTTGATGAGGACTGGGTCAGGGACCAAGTAAGCAATCTGGACATCCATAAATCTATGGGCCCAGATGGGATGCACCCATGGGTGTTGAAGGAGCTGGCTGAAGTCATTGCTAGACCGCTCTCCATCATCTTTGCTAAGTCGTGGGGAACGGGAGAGGTGCCTGAGGACTGGAGGAAGGCAAATGTCACCCCAGTCTTCAAAAAGGGCAAGAAGGAGGACCCGGGTAACTACAGACCGGTCAGCCTCACCTCCATCCCTGGAAAGGTGATGGAACGACTTATTGTGCCATCTCTAGGCATATCAAGGATAAGAGGGTCATTAGGGGCAGTCAGCACGGCTTCACGAAGGGGAAGTCGTGCTTGACCAACCTACTAGACTTTTATGAAAACACGAGGTGGCTGGATGATGGCAGAGCAGTGGATGTGGTCTGTCTTGATTTCAGCAAGGCATTTGACACGGTCTCCCACAGCATCCTCGCTGCCAAATTGAGGAGGTCTGGGTTAGATGGTCAGATAGCGAGACTGACTGTGAACTGGCAGGTGGGAAGAAGCCAGAGAGTGGTGGTCAATGGGGCAGGCAGAGTCTAGTTGGAGACCTGTGTCTAGTGGAGTCCCTCAAGGGTCAGTACTAGGACCAGTATTATTCAATATATTCATAAATGACCTGGATGAGGGAATTGAATGCACTGTCAGCAAGTTTGCTGATGACACAAAGCTGGGAGGAGTGGCTGACACAGTAGAGGACTGTGCTGCTATCCAGAGAGACCTGGACAGGCTGGAGAGCTGGGCGGGGAAAAACTTAATGAAATATAATAAGGGCAAGTGTAGGGTGTTGCATCTGGGCAGGAACAAGCCCAGGTTCCAGTATAGGTTGGGAGACGATCTGTTAGAAAGCAGTGTAGGGGAAAGGGATCTGGGAATCCTGGTGGACAGCAGGGTGACCATGAGCCAGCACTGTGCCCTTGAGGCCAGGAAGGCCAATGGCATCCTGGGGTGCATTAGAAGGGCTGTGGTTAGTAGGTCAAGAGAGGTTCTCCTTCCCCTCTACTCTGCCCTGGAGAGGCCACATCTGGAATATTGTGTCCATTCTGCGCCCCACAGTTCAAGAAGGACAGGGAACTGCTTGAGAGAGTCCAGCACAGAGCCACCAAGATGATTAAGGGAGTGGAGCATCTCCCCTATGAGGAACGGCTGAGGGAGCTGGGCCTCTTTAGCTTGGAGAAGAGGAGGCTGAGGGGGGACCTTATTAATGTTTATAAATATTTGAAGGGTGAGTGTCAGGAGGATGGAGCCAGGCTCTTCACAGTGGTGTCCAATGATAGGCAAGGGGCAATGGGTGTGAGCTGGAACACAGGAGATTCCACTTAAATTTGAGGAGGAACTTCTTTACTGTGAGGGTGACAGAGCACTGGGACAGGCTGCCCAGGGAGGTTGTGGAGTCTCCTTCTCTGGAGACATTCAAGACCCGCCTGGACGCCTTCCTGTGTGATCTCATGTAGGTGTTCCTGCTCCGGCAGGGGGTTGGACTGGATGATCTTTTGAAGTCCCTTCCAATCCCCAACATTCTGTAATTCTGTGATTCTGTGAAACTAAGGGTACATACACTGTTCTTCAAGCCTCAAAGCAGCTCAGCACTGGGGCCACACAGAGGTAGCTCAAAGTCATTTGTACACCATTATTTTCTGGTTTGTACTTTTATGTAGGTCAGAAAACACAGCACCACAAACATTGCTCTTGGACGTCAGCAGAGAGTCTGCCAGTGGAGCAGGCTATACAGTCTGCAACAACTACCTGCTACTTAACACTACAGGATTCCTGCCTTTACTATATCTACATCTAAATATCTAGTTTTATTTGTCAAGTATTATACATACATACATACTTACTTTTATATATATAAGTGGGTTTCTTTACATCAATAAAAAGGTAAATATACATTTCCCTTGGCTTCAAGAATAAAAATAGTCTGCTGGCTTTGGAACACGTAGCAAAATAATGATTGATGTTAGACTGGTCAAACAAGATAATCAGAGGCCTCTTCAGGTTTAAAATGTGTCTATGGAGCTATACATTTAAAATATGATCTATGTAGCTGTATTTGTTTTTAAATTATTGTATTTGAAAAGTGCAGTTGTAACAACTGACATTACGATTTTATCAAATCGTTACCTAAAAGCACTGAGAAAAACACATCTAATGAAAGAACGTTATTTCCCCCATGTGAACTGTAAATGTTGCAAAGAAGCCAATCATAAAACTGCCTGAGGTAATTCAGGACTGTTATCCTCAGTCTGCACAGGTCTAGTATTTATCACCTGCCTGACAGATGCTATCATTCTACCTAAGGAATGAGTGTAAGGGGGATCTAGGGCCGAAGGACAAGCGGCTCAAACTAGAAGAGGGGAGGCTTCACTTCAACAAAACCCATGCATTTTTCTTAAGTGTATGGTTTGCATCAAAAGAATATAAATTCAAGAAGTCTCACTAGGAACATATAGACAAATATGACACATATATCTTATGCATACATAATTTAGTAAGATGCAGAATTCTGGATGCCAAGACTAATTCTGTGAGTGAACAGCAACTACATGTGCTCTTTTTATTTGCAAACACAGGAGAACACATATTTACCAAAAAAAATACTTTTCATATGCCCTTTTAGACAGTTATGTTCTTCTTGAGGGTTGTAGCCAGGGTTAAAAGAAAAAAATGCTTCAGGCCAGGCAATCTTTATGGCAACGTTCCTGCTGGCAGTGGGCTCAGTCAGAAACACAATTTGGTTTTCAAGAGACCAGAGGTCTCAATTGTTTATAGAGGTTCTAATCCATTATCCAAATTTTCAGCCCAAATTTTCTTTCTCCAGCAGAATACAGGTGGCATGCTTCTGGCCTTATTCTCTTCTTTCTTGCTCTCCAGATGGAGTATGAGCACGAAGTCAACTGACTTGATTATAAACAATGGTACAAATTCGTGCCCCAGATGTCAGTGCAGTCTGCACAGCATCTCGTGCTCCTTTGTACTCCTTTTTTTCTTTTAAGCTGATGCTTATCCCCTCAGCATCTCTTGCTTCCCTTCCTTTGTAAGGCTGGAGAAGCTTTTTCAGCCTCACAATGATAACAGATCTCAGTTTTCTCTGACTTTCACTTATAAGCTTTTCCGCTCTTCCCCTAACACCACAGTAGCATTGTTTGGAGCTGGAGTGGCTTGGAGAAGACCTGACTTTTGGAGGCAAACCCAAACTCTAATCTCTAGTCTGTGGATTGTAGACAACATTTTATTATTTTAATAAATACATTTATTATTATTTAGGCTAAGGGACTTATTTCTGGACATCTCATGTTCCAGGCTAATTCTTAAATGGTCTTTCCTCTCCAGCAAATAATTCCAATACTTTTACATGTCAATGGAATGACACAATTCACTGAAAATACATTTTCTAAAAATTCTCCAACCAGATCTGTCTGTAAGATCTGTACGCACCAAGTTGCAGTTCATACCACATTCTGAGATTTCTAACTTCGTATTTTTGTTCCTTTAAAAAAGTTAGTTCAAAAGAAAGTAACTTAGAATACATCTTCTTACTCATTATTATGACAATTCATCGGGAGATGTTGCCAGCAACGGTAGCACCTTTAGAAATCCATCAAAGTCCACACTGATATTTGTCTAATTACTATTTCTCTTGAAATCCATAGAGGATAGGACTCAAATTCATAACTATGAGAGATCTATGTACTTCCTGGTTGCATGCATAAACAAAAAAGCAATAGCTTTAATTCAGATCTGGTTACTTGAAAGTTCAGGTTTTTCATAGTGCTTTCAACTTCTTTCCCAAATAGATTCTGATAAAAGTTTGTCTACTATGTTTTTAGCCAAAAGCACTAAAAAAAAAAAATTCATCCCTAACATTGAAGTACTTTAAAACACCATTTTTCTTCATTCACAATAGACAGTTCCTGCATACTGTCAGAATGCTTAGTTATTATTTATAATGGTTTGTTAGTATTCTTTTTGGTGGAAAACAGAGTTTATCTCATTTTCTCACTATATGGGATATGATTATTGCTGTGATACGGTATCATTTTCACTCTCAGGACTCTCAGGTGTTTTTGATCTGTATGAAAATTAGGAACAAACAAAGAGCTATTTTCTTAAATCAAGATATGTACCTGGACAGACTTTCCTTAGACATAAAAAGGACTACCATTAGTATCATGTTTATCAACTACCAGTTTTTTATTTTATATCCTATCTCTCTCACTGAGTAACATTTCACTGGTGACTCAAATACAAAGACAGAATTTTGAGGAAAACAGGTAACACTAAAGGGTTTTCGTACATTTCACTGCAAACCAACCATCCAGAAATCAACATTCCTCTCTTGGATTAGTTATCAGAAATACAGATTAAATTAGAGATCTCAATACAAACAAGATAAAGAATGCATTAAGCTACCTGACTTATATCACTTGTCCATGCAGCCTTCTCCTGTCGTGATGGGGCTAAAAGGACAACAGTAAAAGGAGGAGCATCTGTAGGTTCAACTGCAAGCTTGAAATCAAGGTGTCCAAAGACTTGTCCAGATCCTTTTGCTTTATAGCCAGAAGGGGGGAAAAAAAGTCAAAATGTGAGACTTCAGACTACAAGACAAAGAAAATAATAGTTTCATTTAAGACGGAAGTTACTTTAAAACATCTCTCTGACAAAGAGCAAATCCAATAGGGGATCCAAACCTCATTTTGTTTTTCACATACACCAAATACAAAAAAAAGTTGCAAGCATGCAATACTGGGAGTTGCTATACATTGCTTTTAAACATACTAAATAAGGCTAAAGTCCTCCTAACAGTTCTATGCTGATATACTCTCACTTTACTAGAAGCATCACCGAAATTAATGAACCTACTTTCACAATTCAAGTGCAAAACTTGCCTAAACTGCAGGATAGAAGCCAAAATGAGTAACAATGAAATCAGCTTGGGAATGTGTTTTGTTCTTTCATTTGAACAAGCTTGCAGTCAAGATTTGTAGGGCGTCCAAGACAAAAACTTTCCACTAATTCTGCCAACCCACTCAACCCCCATGTATTTATGAAACTCAATTAACTGATTCTTCTTTTAAGGTATATTTTTTTCTTTCCAAGATCCTCTGGGTGAAGTTGTATACAAAAGTCAGCAAATAATTTGTCACATTCCTTCAGCCAGTCTACTTGAAAATCCCATGTGGGATGTCAACAGCAAGAACAAACATCACAAAACAAACCCTCATCTAAGCCAGCATGCCCATTATTAAAACATCTATTCTACCGAATCAGTTTAAGGCTGTATTCCTGTGGTTTCATGAAAGGGGAGAACATATCAACTTTCTCTTATGAAAAATAAACAAAGGGTAGCAATTTTAAGAAACTAGAAACTGTAATTACTACAAACAGCTGAATTTAACTTACAATCATCATCACTTGCATCTGTCTCCTCGATCAGCGTGCACTCTATTAAAGACAGAACACCTCCTGTCTATAAAAACAAGGACATTTTTCACAAATTTTGACTTTTCTTTCCATTTGTCATTATAGTTATTTTTAAACTTTTATATACCTTACTCTTAAGATTTTACATTACTCAAAACCCTTAGGAATATACATGAATTTCATGATGGACGTTTTTTTCCTCAAAAACTAAACTCAGATAGAATAAATATAACATTTTTCTTAATCTAACAAATCAATAATATAGCCAAATGTACAAAATGTCTTTCTTTTTTGCCACACTACAATTTAATCTCACATACAGATTTGTTCACAAGTTTCAAAAGATGTAACTAGAATTTCATCTTCTAAATTTAAATTAAATGCATACAAGATGTTTTCAAAGCTTCAGTTATACTCCATTTACTTTGCAAAGTACCTCAACTATTCAAGAGGTGCAAGGTGAGAAAGCATATGAAGAGTCTTAATAATCTCTCAGAAACACTTTATCAAATTAAAACTCTATTCAACATAATTCACTCTGTAAACTACCAAGATCTTTTTATTCACCAGCCAACGTTATTAAAGACTGCTTCACAACAAATATAACTAGAGTGTTCATAGAAGAGCTTTCAGTTTAAGAGAATGTGCTGTTCAGGAAAACAGAACTGACTTTTAAAATTAATTTTATTAGAGCTCTGGAAAATACTCTTTGGTATTCTTTGGCAATTCCACAGGGTTGTACTGGCTGACTTACGCCCTTAAAACTGACCTACATTTAGTGCTAGCTTATGCAAAAAGACACATGGATATCCTGTTTCTAACCCCCACTTTATTTGAATTCCACAGTTCTAGAAAAAAAAAAATGTAGTTAGTAAGAACTTCAGCTGAAGTCTATCATTCACAATGAGAAGACAAAGTAAAACTACTGTGCATCACCTCACTTCTGTTTATAACAACACATAGAAATCTCAAGTTTAAGCCATGAAATACAAAATAATTAAAATTTCACTAAAGTTGTGTTTTCATTTTGTAAGTTGAGTCATAATGTAAAGTCTGTACCTTGAGGAGATGCAGTTTTCCTCCTGAACTTCTTGTACAAATTAAAAAATGTTTTGTAAATAAGAAGCACTGCCTTTCTCCTTCTTTCTTCAAAGATAATGATCCCAGACGAACTTTACTAAGTTTTCCCCTTTCAACTGAAGGGACTTGAATAAGGGAACCTGATAATAAAGATGCAAAATTTACTGTATTATAATAATATTTAGTAGACAACATTTAAAGTGTTAGTGCATTGAATATTATTATATTAATTAATGAAACTTTTCATTCTAGTAAGTACCAATATACATCAGCATCTATTTTAAACCCAAGTCAATCATCTTTTTTGCACAAGTTCACTTTGTTTTTTATGATAGACTCAAGCAAGTACGGTCTCGATTAATACTTATATATATGGCAGGATTAGATGGGCAAATTCTCATGCAATTTAAACAAACTAATAGCACATTGATCAGAAAATGAAGCTGAACAGCAAACCACTTTCAGCAGCTGCTAGACTTGCAAAAGAAAAAATAACAGGATTTGAAGGAAAAGATTTTGTGTATGCGTGTATGCCTGGGTGCAAGAGAGACGGAAATGGAGTACATTTCTTCTTATCTTATACTGCATAATTTTCAGTGCTCCACAGCTCTTCTAAAATGTGTTACCAGTAAAACACTTCTGAATAAATTGAACCTGGTTACATAAGTCTTGAGTTTGTGCTCTGCAGAACTCCAGACTGGGGACAGCTTCTCTGCTGTTTCATACCTCAAAACCAGGCTCTGACCAACTTTTTCAGATTGATACCACCATGTGTATCACTTCCAAATTTGGATCTGGAGTTAAATCTAGCAGTGAAGTGCTATCCCTCTATATATCAAAAGGAAAGATTTTATGATACAACTTGTTGTTACCAAACAGGGCAGCCAAGAGACCTCCTAATCTCATTCCCACACATCTATCCTTACTATCACCCTTACACTGGCTCTCATCTTATTCCAACATTAGCTAGCTAATAGAGCTAAACCAGCAGGAAGCTAAGGCTACAAAGAAGTAGCTGACTTAGCTCCCTCATACGCCTCACTACAAGGTCAAAAAAGCACCAGTGATGATGCAAAGGAAGTAACAGCAGCAGAACAAGCACCAGGGAATGGATATTGGCCTGCCTCTTTAAAAGGCAATGAGATATTGGACTAGCACAGCTATATCAAAGCTCAAACTAGTAGTAGCATCACGGCACAATGCAAGCCTGAAAGAATTCTCCATGAAATATTAGATTAGTATTCTTAATCTACATTGTCAAAAAAATTATCTTGTTCAAAGTTCACATACACAATCCTAAACTAACAAATAGAGAAATTAAGGTGAGACGACTACTGTTTATCTACCTTTTTCTACACTTAGAGCTATATTTAATTATCCTTAAGTTATTAATATATTTGAAACATATACTGTCTGGTATAGCAGAATATACACCAGTAAACCTACAACAGGACAGTGTTCTTGACAGTCAATTCACATTTTAACTAAATGTGTACAATTTGATCTATGTCACTGCAACAGAACACTGGAGTAAAGCTATACTCTAGAAATGTGCAAAGGTCTGGAACATTTTTTAGGCTCACTTAAATTCTGATCAAAACCCACACACACTCATGGTAGTTGTACATTTCCCCTGGACAAAACAGCCTACCTGCCTCAGCTGTGAAAGACAGGAAGGAGATCATTCCCATTGGTTGGAACCATGACTTTCCCATGTTACACCAACTGCCCCAAAGGCCCCATTGCAAGGCCAAAGAGTGTATACAAAACAATTCCCAAGCAACTTCCTATGACGAGTCCCAGTGCCATTTTTCTCTGGATATTCCCTCTACACATCTAGGGTAACAATACCGGACCTTTCATTTCTGCTTCGCTTCTTAGAATAAAAGTATAGCAGATATAAATGTGACACACTTACAGGTATAGCTTTATGGGCAGCTTTCTTTTTTTTTTTTTTTTTTTTTTTTTTTTTTTAATTTTCATTAGAATGCTTCCAGGAATACCATATTCTGTTCTGCTAAAATGTGCTGACGGTTTATTGGTGTTCTTGTATGGGGCTGAAATGCTATTGTTTAATAAGATAAATCAAAATAAACTACATTTTTTAAATGCAGAAAGGAGGGACTGCATTCTCTCTCTTTGATAATATTTACAGAGAGAAACACATCTCCTATATATGCTGCATGGTTGACATCAAGCAAGGACCTCATGCATTCCCATCAAGCTTCTGAGATTAACGAAACTGGGCATTTGCCCACCATGCATTCTAGTACAGATTTCCTCTTAAGGAAAAAAACAGTCACCATTGGCCAACGTAGAGTTGCAATGAGCAAGTGAGGCTAATTTTAGAACATTCGTTAAGAGTATAGTTTGGACAACCAACGTAATCTCAGGAATTTTTATCCAGCTACAGACCTAAACACTTTCAGTACTGCAATACTCTGAGAATTGTCACTCTGTCAGTCTTTGTTCAATCCAGTAGAATATATTTCAAAATTTATACAAAGCCAATTAATTACCAGCTGTGTATTTGGCTCTATCAAATACCAAATGCGCTGCTGAGGCTATCTAGAAAATGTCATGAAGGGGATGCACCTACATTATGTTCCTAACCTCTCCTAAATACATTTAATATATTTTCAGATACAAAGCAGCTTCTACCCAGTCAAAACTCTAGGCTACAGGTCTGTAGTTACTGTACAGAAACCCAGTAATTTGTTTCAAAAGATCCAGAAGTGAATTATATAAATGGGAGAAAAATAAGCTTCAGTTATGAAGTTTTCACATTTGCTGTTTTAACATTAAAATAAACCCCATCAAATAAGAACGGCAACCTGTTTGCAGTTCCTTGTAAAATTTGTGATAAAAAGTTATTTTATCACAATTTTGTGTAACTTAACAAAAAATTCCACCTCTGCTATAACTAAGTTTCAATAAGAAGAGTTTGCAAAACCACCAAGAATAGACAAAGAAGATTACAGTATGGCTCTTCCCCTCTTGTTTTGCTGTTCTACTGAGAGTCCTACATTCCTGTCAGAACAGGATGCCTTTTCTTCATGACGACTTCTTGCAGAATTGCTTTTTATATCTGTCCTGAACTTCTACTGAAGCCCAAAAGTGCACTTAAAGGGGCACAGAGAGTATGTTCAGGTACAGTATCTGCTCGCAGTATCAATTCGAGATGTTTCCAAAGCAGCAAGAAAAATGGGAACAACTGACAGCTTTTTTATTTCCTAGCAAACACTTTACCACTGACAAAGCCTCATGTTTCTCCCGCACTTCTGCCCCAGTGTTGGTAGGACAGCTAGGACTACCCTGTTAACTGGCCAGGTAGCCCTGGTCTCTGTGGAGCTGTAGGTAATTTCCATCTCTTTGAAGATCACAGTCCAGGCAGAATGTACATTACTGTCCCATGGGTGATTTACCATTCATGTGCTGCTGTTTTTCATGGTTCCTGAAGAAAACAGGATAGAAAGGGGGTTCAACCACAGCCCAAAATTAGCTGTCATCAGGGCATTTTCTGACTTACCATCCACAGACCACAAGTAGTCTGTCTTAGGATGCTAGCTGCGCCCAGTGCAGTGACCTGCCCAATGATGGCAACATGAACCCTGCTGGTTTTAATACAATTTTTTCATTATTATATAGATAGCTTTAAAGAATGTCTTACCTTGGCGTATAAAAGTTTGGCTAGTATCTAGTAATATATCACAGCCTTCTACTATCGTTCTTTCAATTGCTAGATTCTTCCGGATGTTTTCTGTGTCACTGACTTCATCATGCATCACCCTGTTAGACACAATACAAAATGCACTTTAAATTCCCTGACATGTATCTTGCACCTGTGGTGTCCGTTTTCACTTGCAGTTACACAGTGTAGACACAGAAGGTAGCTGATGTCCTTTGCCACCTTCTAGAAAAAAAACAGATACATCCATGCAGTACATGACCACTCTCAAGCAACTTTCTTGCCTTTTCTTCCCTGCCTCTCAGATAATTCTTGCCATCATTTCACTTTTTCAGCAGTGAAACCAATTTTGCAAGACTTGTTTTTAGACTATTCCTAAACACATCTGACAGATGCCACCAAGATAAAAACCCTTCACAGACTGAACAGTACTTCTTGATCCTTAATAGACAAGGCTGCCACAAACCTGGAAGTGTTTCTAACATTTTATATTAGTTCTAACAAATTGTAGAGTCCTTGCCCATGACTTCAGGTTCCCACTCTGCTCTGCTTCAGTCTACATCTCCATGTAACTATTCACTTCCCCCTCGCTTCCTGTAACAACCACAGCCTTGATGGCTCACTGCTTATTTTCTACCACTTTTTTTCCTAGGTTTTCTATCCTTACACAGAGAAATACAGATTTTTTTTCATGGCTGAAACCAACCCAGGAGTTTATATAGTGTTGTGATGTATAATATTTTCCTAAACTGGATCTGGACTGCACTATGTGAAAGCTCCTCCTCACCCAGAACTGCATTAAAGGGATGGAAATGAGTCACAAAATTTTATATTTATGGTCTATACTGCCTGCCTTATGAACAGAGGAGGATCAATCAGCCTCAGCCTCCAATTCTGAACGTTCAGTGATGAATTAGTTGGATCAGAAATGAACTCTGACTTATGAGATGAAGCCAAGTTAAAGCTGATTGATTGATCTCCTTGTGCACGTAACCCTGGCCACAGAAATCCGCTGCTTTGCTTGAGTGGAAAGGCGGCATTATTTCCCTCTGCTTCAGATGGCCTGGGCAGAACTTGCTGAACACTGCAGGAGTCAAATACAGACATTTCTGTAAAAGATATTGCCTGCCCAGCTCTTTAAGAAGTTAGAGCTTCAAGAGGTGGCACAACACGCCCTGACTCAGACAGCTGCCTCTGTTAAAGATACAGGAGGGGAAAAAGGAAAAAATAATAAGCTCCAAATTAACAGCTAGTTTCACAAGGTAGGAACTTTGTCATAAAACAAAAAGAAAACTCAGCAGTCAAGGGCATGCAATTAACAAAAGCTACAAAGCAATCCCTCTTTTACAACTAAAGATTCTCCAAGTACAGCTTTGGTGAATACTCCAGACACTCTAGATTTATATCCTGGAGTTCATGCAGCATTTCTTTGTTCACAGCAGAAAACTGTTTCCTGGAGATAACATCCAAATTTCTTACTGGGCTCACCAAGGGGAACATCTGAGAATGGTCTGGGAGCTCAGGGAAGAGCTTCATTTTGCAGATTTCTACAGGGAGCACCAGTTCTCAAACTATATCTTTAATCCCTGTTTATCTGTCATTATTTGAAGCATATGTGAAAATCAGTTATTTCATTAACGCATGTAAAACATAACACAGATTGAGAACTCGGTACTTTTCAAGACCCTGACTGATTCCCATTGTCACTGAGTATCAGAAATGCCCTTTTTCTTCAAACTGTCAAAAAACCAAAATATAATTCTCTATGTAAAGAAAATTGCTTTGCACATAACCCAGGAGTAGGTGCAACTCCTATTCTCCCCTATCCAAAGTACAAGAAGACACCTGCAGATTTATGTTAGCAAAAAAAAAACTTAAGAAATAAAATATTAGGTTGAGGTATTTCTGAGGTTTTTTCTATTATCTTTGTTTTACTTTGGTTTCAATTTTTTTATTTAAAATAATATTTTTAAAACAAAAAAATCAAAATAAAGAAAATAGATTTTCCATTTCAAAACTTTTGATTCAAGATTATCAAACATAAAGTACAAAAACCTTACCTTGAAAGTTCTTCTAGTTTAGATTTAGCAAATTCAAGGCTTTTTCGCTCAACATGTTCATGGGGTGTGTGAGCCAGAAGTTCATGAAGTGTTATAATATATCTAGGAATCTTAAAACAAATTAGGTATAAAATCAGTAAATCCATAGAAGATTAATTCCCATACAGCTTTTTGATAAATATTAGCCATTACCTTGGCCAAAAAAGTTTTGCAAACGGTCTTTTTTAAGTGAATAGCCACAGCTAAATGATTACATATATATTCCAAATATAACTACTTCCAAAAATACTGAACTTTTGGGTGACAGAGATTGCATATGCATATGTATGTTTTCAGTTTGAGGAAGCACAAGATCCATTTATTACATTTTAAGGAAAATATCAGACCAGAAGCAGCCACAGATATGACATTAAATTTCATTGTTTCATGCTGCTATCCAACAGAGAAAACTTTCAAGGCTCCCTGGGAGATCCATACATAGCTTCCCTCAATTTTAATAGGATAGGTGCATCTAAATTTCTTGTGACTGAACATACCAGCTGATCTGCTTGCATTTAGATGAAATTCACATTGTACTAATGGACATTGAAGAACATGCAATATTTGACTATTCAACGCCATAGGGCAGCACAAGGACCCTGATCCATTTATTATTATTTAAAGCTGTTTCAGGGCTTTTAACCAGAACCAAGAGATACTGCAGTACAACTTGTCTGTACAGACTAAAAGCTACTTAGAAGAAGGAGACATGACTTCTTATTACACTGAAATGAACAGTCATCAGCAGTGACATCCTCCATCACATATGAATAGCACCCTCTCTCTTCTAAGATCCCATGACTTTGTTTCAGCCCAACCAAAAAATCCCAAAACTTCAAAATATACAAGCCCAAAGCTAAAAAGAAAAAAAATGTATTGTTACAGGTGCTGATGGTCTTTTAGGCTAATATGAATAACTAGCACTAATACAAGTGTCACTGGTGAATCAGCAGAGTTGTAAAAAAGATCTCTACAGATAAAGTTTCCATATAATAATGAAATAAATGAAAATAAATTAATTTGCATGAGAGTATTTTTAGTTAAACAAGAAGAATCTTCAATCAACTGTAATGTCAGTAGCACAAAATGAATCAACCAAACATTAAAAACAAAGAGTCACAAAAAATATACAGAGACTACCTGAAACATGGGGTAAGTAAGGAAAGTTTCCAGCATTCGCCCCTCACATGCTGGGTTGGCTTCATATTGCTTCAAGAGTTTGTCAAAATCTCTGTTTTGCTTACAGTTTGCCAGTACTTGTAGACTATATTGATGATTCCGAACAAATTCTTGATATATGTTCAGCATTGGCAGCAGAATGTCAAATAAGTCAGCTAGAAAAAGTCAAGAAATGCTTTTTTTTCCAGCTACTCATCTCTTGAAATATATTTTTAAAGAAACTACTATGTTCTATGGAAGTTAATTACTATAATCAGTTCTGTTTCCAATATAACTGAGATCTTAGAAACATTAAACTCAGCTTTTGTTGTTCTGATTAGCTAATAATGAGACAATACTACTGAAAATTCAGGCGCCAATGTCTAATCAATACTTAGGGCAGAGGCATTCTCATGTATGGAATGGAAGACAGTCATTACTGCCTACATGGCACTCCCACGACAGCAGATCTTGTGGTCCTAGCTCTGGAAATGTGTTCCATTCAAAAAGGACTTTAAAAAATGTCTTGTCTTAAAAAAAAAAAAATCTTACTGTAATTTCAAAAATAAATATGAAAATTTTACGCCTAGAGAAAATATAGTAACTTACCTAGGATTAAGGTAGGCCAATTAGCTATTCTTGCCTTTAAGCCTTGGTGAAATATCTCATGAAGAAACATGATTGTTTCACTGAAAAACAAGTATTTAAACAAACAAAAACATAATTCAGGTTTTATTTTCTGATTAATAGTTTACAGAGAAACATCTCTTCCTGGTTAGCAGTATGTTTTGCACTTTGCTAGAAAAAACAAAAGATAGTTACTATTATGGAAGTAAGTGCTTCCTTTTATTGCATTGTTTAAAATTTTTAGTGTAGTATGTCTAAAAAATACATAGTAGTTGGTGTAGAAAGCATACTCTAACTGTTTAGTTCTTTTAAACAAAAGCATCTATTAAATAACACGTTCCACATAGTTTAACTCCACATAGCTTAATGAATATGATTTCCAAGAATATCCCTGACAATGCATTCAGTAGTTTAAGATGCAGAAACCTCAAACCACTAGTAGTTACCTACATTCCCACTTGCTGCTGTTTAAGATTTGACGCTTACAACTTTTCTATAACATTAACCTTAATACTGTATTTTAGCTTATAAGGTCAACAGAATTAGGGGATGTTCCAGCTGTAATAGAAACCACGAAGAGTACAGGGATCATGAAAGAGCTATGAAATGGAAAGCTGTCTCATACCTAAAGGAACATGTTTTACTTCTTAGAAGTTTGGGGCAGACCTGGATGCAATCCCAATCCTGTATCTAATGTTAGATGCCTGCTGGCTTTTTTGTACATACTCATTACAATAGTACTTGGAGGCTTAATGCAAAGAACAATTCTTTTGTGTAGGATATGAAAAGACAAGGAAGAGGGAAGGAGACTCCTCAGGCAGGACAATGAAAATAGATTTGATGTACTCATCCTCAGGGTCTTATGTGGATTACACAAGGCCACTAAGTCAAATTTTGCTCTCTTAAGAGAAAAGAAACAGGAAAGGTGACAGAAAGTGATAAGAACTGCCCCAACAGGCATCATTTGTCCTTTTCTTCCTCTAGCAGAGGAAGGAATAGAATGTAAGGAGGCAAAGAGATCCAGCTGGTTTCAAACAACATCACTGACAGCATTTTGCCTTTTATCTCTGGAAACATGGCCTTCCTCAGTGACATTACCTACGTTAGAGCAAAAAACCAAGTGCCAGACCTCACTGCTGTAAACTGAAGCAGAATGGGAAGAACTGGTCAGAGAAACACCCCAAAAGCACAGAAAAAACCTCTTACCTGTTGAGGAAAATGCTACTAACATCATCGTGACTGATAGGTGGCTTCTTTGAACTTGCAGCCATTCTTAAGGGCCGCAGAAAACAGTTCACAAGAACATAAAGTTGATGCACATATTCAGATTCAGCCTCCACCATGTTAAAAACAATCTGATTCCTTTTCCTCATACTTTCTGCATGGGGAGAACAAATATAATCTTGGACAATAGTTTTCCATTTTCTTCTACATAACCAGCCCCGCATAAAGCTCTGGACCTAAAAAAGGACCAAGCAGGAAAGAAGAATGAGAAAAAACATTACATGACTTATAATAAGCTCTTCGTTGTAGAAATAACTCAGTAACTCCCTAAATGAAATGCCTCTGTTAAAAAAAAAAAAAGGTCTGTTGCCCTTGCCCTTATTGATCTGTAATCGTTCCTGAATTACTTTTTTTTTTTTTTTTCAATAATTTCTGTTTGTTAATTAAATTCCCACAATCACTTGGTCATATTTGTTGCCAGGAAACAGACTGAAAAGATATCACATACATATCAAGGTACCTTTTACTGTAGGCTTAAATGTACCTTTGTACATACTCTTTCTATCAGCACAACTGTGCTACACTTATGCAGATCTTTTAACGTCTTTTACCTCCCCTTACACATTTCTCTTATACCTCTGTAAGTATAGTGCAATGCCTTCAGGTAGCACACTTCAGGACAGACTCAATATCATTATTGACACAATTCAAAAATAGTTGTTAAACCCCGTTTGCCTTCTGTTTTGAATGGATACCACTTAGCACGTGTATTTAAAGCTAAATATCAATATACTGCTTAGTATCAGACACCTAAGCCAGTAATACAGCAAATCCAGAAAAGGCAGATTTTTGTCATTCTTAAAAAGTATCTCTATGTGATGGAAAAATGTACTTAAGCTAATATCCATTGAAGTTACAAATGGATTAAAGATTACAGAGGTCTACATCTGGGCACAGAAAATTTTAGTATGTCTTTGTCCTCATCTTGATGTGAAGATGATTCATCTTGAAAGAGAAACGCAAAATCTCACCGGTAGCAGTTTACTCTGAAAAAACAAGTTTAGAAAAGGGCCCAATTGTCAAAAAAATGAAGATGCAGAATGCAGTGAATTTTATACAGAATCCGAGATCTCCTTCTACTAAAAGAGACATTTCCAGCTCCTATCACGATATATAATCTACATCAAAAGGAAAATTCACACACAGGTACCAGCTCAGTGCTGACCCTGACTCAGACTGTGTGACCCAGAAAAAGTCAGAAACTAAGTCCATATGTCAAAAAGGATATTATGCAATTTAAGAGACTGAACACTGTGAGAATAAGGGTGACACATACAGGATCACATCTTCAAGCATGAATTCCATTCATGCTCATGCATTAGGATTTGTGGGAGTCAGTGATGGGCACAGTTCTGGAGGCTGATCATAACCATCCTTAAGCAGTATCACCAAGAGCTGCATACGTAAACACAACACAGAGTGGGACGATTATGTCCCTGTTACTGAAAACACTGGCCATAGTACCCTGGAACAATCACCATCAAACAGACTGGCTAAAAACCCAAAGCAAGACTGCATTTTCAATATTGTCACTGTCCAGCTGCAGTGACAAAATATAAGTAATTCCCTTATATCTTTATAACCATTTTTGTAAGAAAGGAGTATAAAGTCACTATACACATGATTCCCACAGGAAGCTTGTGACTTTATTTCAATCTTTACAAGGAGTTGAATGCAATGTGTAAGCTTCTTGCTTATACCTTGCAAGCAAAAATGAACGCTTAAGTAACAAATAAACCATGGTACAAATGTGGCACTGAAATATAGGAAGCTGATGTAATTTAAGAGTTTTAGCAGGAGCAGGGCAAAAGGAATCTTGCTCTTTGACTGCAATTAATGAAAACAAATGAAGACAAAACTAGACAGACTAAAACACAGAAGCACACCCCCATTCCACCCTTCTCTTCTTAATCACAGAAGATTGCATGTTTACCTTTTTAATTTTTTTAATATCTGGATCCTCATCTTCCTGGTTGCCTTGATACGGTCGCATTCTTTCTTTTGTTTTATTGAGAGCTATAATCTGACAAAAACAATCATTCATTAAATGCTTTCTCAAGTCAATGAAACTCAGTTACAGAACTAACAGAAAAATATTTTCCCCTTCTTCAAGCCTGTTAAAGCTGCACAGAATGACAAGCACATATTTGATCACAGGGACAAGAACTGAGTTCTCTGAAAACCAGCAAGACTCCTGATCCAGATGGAGGAAAGACCAGAAAGAGAGCTGGTTCTCCTCACAAAACAAAGTGCGCCTTTCAGACCTCATCAGCTCAGGAATGCAATAAATTTTTAATGTTCAGTGAAACAGAGCAGTTTGGAAGGGTTCTCAATACTGTCACACTCAAAGACAATGTGTCGAGGATCAAACTCATTGCATGAAGACAGGTAGGAAAGAATGCAACCAGTGACACCCCCACTGCAAAGCAATGTGTTAGCTTCAAGTCTCTGACAAAGAAGTAATCCGATGAGTTTAACAGCCCCCAATATTTCTAAGAAAAATATTTAGCCAAGGGTTCATAGCCAAGGGTTATATATTAACCTTACTGGGTTCTGTTATTGTCAAAAATATTAAAGAAATATTGAATATTATTGCAATGCACACGGCAAAATTATGTAATTTAATGATTGCTTGATGGCTCTGGCAGATACCTCAGATTTAAGTCTTTCAATTTCTGTGTCTTGATCTTCAAGTTGATGCCGAAGCTGATTGGCAGCAATCTTTTCAGTCTCTACAATCTGGACAAGATGAATGTACTTCTGCATTAACACCTCCCTTTCAATCAGAATATCTGAATAACTAAAAGGGAAAACACTTAAGTTAGTAAGAATAGCCAAATATTGTCTTCCATGCCCCCTTATGAGATATGGACAGAATAAACATTGCACCAATGATAAGAAACCTGCAAACCCATGTTTGTTTGGCTTAATATATAATGAACAGCTTGATCATAAATCATCCAAACTTATAGTGTTCAATATCCTTTTCAGACACAGACACTAGCAGTACCCAGTTTCCCAGTATCCAGTTACCGAGAGCAAGATAATAGCATTGATCTTTTTATGAGCTTCTAATTCTCAGGCTAAGACTGAGAATTCTATTAACTCAACTTCTTTTATTTATTTTAAGAGCTGGGGTTTTTCCATCTTTTGGGAGGACCTGTGGGGATCATCTGGTACTTCATCAGAACCATCTCTAATTCTCTCTACCTGTCAGATCTCTTTATGGAAGAATTCCCATTGTAACTGTTATTTTAGTTTGCTAACACCTATTTTATTGTTTAGGGCAGTTTGAGACTACTCAGATAAATGTATTTATTCTATTTGGCAACAAGAACTATGGTATCAGTCTTTCTCTTAGCACTTGGATGGCAAATTGCCATTGATTTGTGTTTTCCTGAAAAGGGACAGTATCCCTAGTGCAATTAGATGTCTCAGTTAGAGCAGTGACAAGCATCCTACTGGAAGTACTGTTCTCAACTTCAGGTAAAGGAGAAATCGGTATCTTTCTATGCAACATCCTCATCAGACTGTTCTTTCATGGGATTCAGTCTCCCTCACACAGATAATTAAAATGTGCAGAAAACAGACAGTCCAACAATGTGTGTGTTTGCTGGCCTTGATTCAGCGAAATCTACAGACACATACCGCCTCTTTGCCTAGGTTTTAGGAAGATTGTGTCTCTGAAAGTTAAATAATTTTACAAGATAAAGACTTAACTGCACAAAATAGCAGAATGAAGCCCTAAATTTTTGACAGGGGATCTCTATTACTATTTCATGATCTATCACTGAAAATGCTGACTATCATATCTTTTTCCACTGTCAAGTTAGCACAGGATTTGATAGAAGGTATTTTTTGATTGCACATACTTTCCTTTTATTTTTTTTTTCAACTTGTTACAGCACTCATAAAAAAATGAACATTTGCTATTAAATACTGTGAGGCTTTTAAAAATGTAATAATGTTCAGTCTCTCCAGTTAATCTTTTATATATATATATTTACTGCCATTTCAATCAGTATTAGTGCATTTATATACTGGAGGGGGTCAATATTTGAGTAGCTATTAAATTCAACCTTAACCTCGAAAGCAAGCTTAGATTTAAAATAATTAGAATGAGTTCCCACAGCTCTCATAAAGCAAAAGTTTTTCCTACTTGCATAGATTATAAAAAGAGTAAGAAGTTAATTTAATTCTATTGCATTTATTGTTATATTTTAACTAGTGCAGTGGTAAACAATAAATGGAAAAAGGGTTTCTCCTCCAACAAGTAAACCAACATACATTAAAAATCTGTTATGAAGTAATCCATATATCTCAACTGTGTCATAAACAGTAATAAAGTATGAGATTTAGGTTTTTTTAATTGTTCAATAATAATCTTTTTTGTTTTGCAAGAAACCTGTTTTTTTTTTTTCCTAAAATATAGTACTTCATATCTTTGCCCCCTAAAAAGCATTTGCACATGATAAAAAGTGTTAGAAATACAGTTAGCAATAGTGGTTTTACAATCATAAGAGACATCACGAAGGTAAAAAATATAGGCAAGATATGCAAAAAACCACATTCTTTGGTGGCTGCAGCACCACCATGATTTACATTTAATATAAAGAGCAGTCTTTTCTACCTAGAAACAGATCTACATAGGTGACAAGACCTTGTTTCTATTTATCCTTTTCAGAATTTTCTTAAACTTTTGCTACCAAATGTTTCCAATACAGAATTTGACAGATTTGGCTTTCCTTTTATTCAAGACTGAGGAAAACAGCAGGACACAGAATCACAAAGGGTGAACAGCAGCTGCAGTCAGAGCTGATGTAAGACTCAAGATACTATTACATATTATGTTTTTCTTCCACTTTTTAAATTTATATTTTCCTCATTTAGGGGAAGAAGCTTCATCCAGACTTTTCAGCTTCTTTAAATGCATTAAGCCAGGCTTCCACAGTCTTGATTTACTAGCAAACAAGAACTTTGCTATGGAAGACTGAAAAGTTTTTGTTCTTTTGATATGTACTTAAGAGTATTTTGCCTAGTCGGTGGCTTTGGCTGTCTAAAATGTCAGTCTCAGCCTGGAAACCAAACAACATTTCCTTCACTCCCCATAATTAGCAGTATGAAGAGGAGTTAATCAGAAAAGTCTGTGTACACCTACACTAACTTAGAATAGGCTACCCATTTTCCTTCTCAAAACTGCTACTTGTTCTGGGAAAGGAAAATCACAGGATTTTGGAATAAACTCCATGTACTTCCAACAGCCCTTTTCATCTGTATGGTATGAGTTAAAGATCATCACACCTGAAGCGCTAACCCGTATAACCAGCATAATGCCAGGAGCCTTCCAAGAGGGCAGAGTTTCAACACTGACTTGATTACACATGTATACAAAATCTTTTGTTAAAGAAAACTGTACCAAAGTGTTCAAATGTCAAAGGAGGATGAAAAATTCAGTAAACCACTTGTAAGTAGCCAGCCTGGATCTAGTTCTCTGGCTTGGATACCCATTTAATAGAAAGAAGCAACTGCTGTGAACCACAGCTTTCTATGACCTGGTACTAACATTTTATTGAGAGAAGCAGTTCTATAAATTTATAATAATATGTAGTAAGACTGAAACACAGAGTGTTCTGAAAGCTGAGGCTATACCTATTTCCTACTATCATCTGTAGAGACAGGACTTAAAACAAGTATTTCAAGTACATTAAGCTCTGATTGACCACTACCTACCACATGGAGACAGGAAGAAATGAAGTCCTGAGAAAAACGATGCATCACTTAGACCCTGTGAGAGCTGAGATGCTCAGAAAGTGTAGGAAAACTAGAGAAAGTTTAGCCAGTGCCTCATTATTAGAGTCTCGTGGTGGCAGCAGACCTAGATAAAAAAAGGCTCCAGTAGTGCTACCAGCAAATAGAATTGATTTCTGTACTGAACTCGGACCAGCACTACGGTTCATTGGATCACTCTGTGCTAATTTTACTAAAGCCGTTCAGGCAGCTGAAAGAACGAGGCACTGGACCTGGCCACAACTATTTATGGTGATACCAAATCACCCTTCTGAAGCACAAAATGCACAACCTAATTAACTTTTTATGAAAAACAGGTAATACGGCTCTAGAGGTCTGGAAAGCAAAAGAAATTGCATACATCTGCCCATACTAACCACCTTCAAGCAAGCTAACAAATAGCCTCCAGAGAGGTTTTAAAGTCTAATGGCACATTGACAGCCAAACTAGGGATGGAAACAGTAGAAGCTGCAATAGAACTTACACAATCCACCCCTATGACTCTAACCAAGGTGATGTGGGAGACCACCTGTACACAAGTACCATTAACCTTTAATGAACTCCTTTATGCTGGTACGATATCAAAGGACACCTATGGCTGTGAGGGTTACAGGGCTGAGGCTTTTCGGTAGATACAAAACTAGGATGGGCTTTCAAACAACATGGACACCTGTTTAGAAAGGCTGTAAAAGAGGTGTTGACTGATTTCCAGTCAAACAGGTAAGAAACAGCACTTGGACTGATAAATGACTACATCAACCAGGACTGGAGGGTGAGTGGGTATAGGACTGTGTGATAAATGGGGAAGGATGAGAAGTCCACACCTCAAATGATTTTTACCACAAGATCCTTTGAATTGAGATGGGGAAATACCAACTGGAATGGAGTCTTTTGGAAGGGTGGCCCCAACAATCACAAGAGGTTTCACACACCCAAACCACATCAGTGGAGGAACAGCCTACTCTAGGCGCATGGGTGTGTGGGGAGGGGAATGCTACCCGCTTGTGTGAGAATGAGACAACCCTGAAAACATATCTCATTAGCCAATGTGTTAGTTAGCCATCAGACTCACAACTCAAAAGCAGCTGTTCCAATTGTCCTGCCACGCCTTTACCCAGGAAAATTTGACTACAGGAATTAACCTAAGAACAAACTGAAGCAGAAAGGCACCTTAGCCCGTTATGCAAAACTGAGACAGAATCCCACAGCAGCCGTGAGGTCCAGACCAAATACAATGGGAGGGACACTCCTCGCTGTGTGAGCTGAAGCTTCACAGAGCTGTTCCGAACTCGTAGCTACTACCTCTAAAGAGTGTGACTGCTGGGGTTTCAAATGTCCCCTTAGAAAACAACTACCACACCTATCCCCTGGACACCTATACTACCAGTATAACCATCATTGCTTTTGAAGTTTTGTGTCTAAACTGTCTGAAGTGCTGTCTGCCACGTCCTACAAGCCCCCCTGAAGGGCCTAAGGGGACCTCTGCAGAAGCACTGAGATGTCTGATTCAGGAATATAGAACTTTTAGGGGACAAAACAGTTTTCTGTGAGGTGCTGTGCAAGAAGCACAGGAGGTACGGTCACCTCTGGTAGGCAAGGTCAGGGTGTGTGCTAAAAGGCTGATCTTAACTAACACAAGGCGGCACAGAGGAACAACGGTAGCTGCTGTAACCCAAATAACCTACTCAAGAGAAATTAGCCCCATGACCTGGCTTCTGCCAGGGCTATCACAAGATCAGCCCATGAAAGACTCATCTCCACAAAGAGGAAGGACCACAATGCCAGGCAAGGAACCCCAATAACCCAGTCAGAGAAACAAGCCCCTTACCCCACCCCAGCCCCTCCCAGAGCTCAGACAGGAGAGCCACCAGCCCCACCAGCCAGCAGGTGAAAGCCATCAAGATGAGTCCGTGGAAAGGCTTTCCAGAACATCTTTCAGGCTGAAATGACAACCATAGGGGTATGAAACTTTATGGGATACAGGGAAGAGTATTGTGGGATTGTGCAAGGTTTGTTATGGGATGTTTAAGGGAGGAACCAAAGGAAGGAAAAGGAAGGGATCAAGGCGGTCTAAGGAGGAGCAAGCTTGGGAAAACACTGAGATAAGGGGATAAAAGGGGATAAAGGGTCACATGTAACCAGGCTGATCAGTACACTCGTCTGGCCATGCTCTGCACTGAATCAGCACAGTCCATCCTGCCTTCTCATTAAATTCAATTTCTAATTACTTGCTTGGGTGAGAGGACTCCATATATGCATCCATGAAGCTCTGAGTGCCAGCAACTGGAGTTGGGACCCAGGGGCCATAGGTCCCTGCGTGTCTGCAGTGCCAGGAACTCACTGGAGAGGCAGGAGTGCCTGAGTATCATCTGGATGGGTACATCTGGGTGTGGTCACCAGCCTGGATAGCTGGTGAGTAGAATTAGCTGCAGGGAAGCCAGATGGTGAAGATGCAGAAATTCAAGGTTGGATCATCAGTGACTCTGATTTGGGTAGTGGAGGGCACAGGAGATCCAACCCAGCTACCAGGAAGACCATGAGGTTGGGTGGCTTACTCAGAAACTCATTTTCACACGTCTGTGTGTGCCCAAGACAGGTGGAGATGAGAAGAGCCAAGGGCTAGTTACCAGTGAGACTGAGCATGCAAGGCAGTTACAGGAGGGATCCCTACATGGTTAGTCTCTACATGTGTTCACATGTGCAGGGCTGGGGGACTTGTGCACCAGCTAATGGGGGATCCACAGTGAGAACGTGTGTGTGTGGTGTGGGTGTGTACATGGGGTCCTGGGCCAGTTACTGGCATAGATTAAATGTCTTAGACCAGTTACTGGGGGATCCACAGTGCACTGGGAAGGGGGGCAATGCATGTGTATCTGTGAGTGATGGGGACTGAGTAGCAGCAACTGCAGAGAGTCCAGGGGCACTGAGGGCTTGTACTTCCAGATACCAGCAACTCAGGAGACTGGAGGCACTTCCAGGACCAGCTCCTGGACAGACTGCAAGACTGAGCTACTTACTGGGGGGACCCATACAGTATATATGCATTGTATGTATTTCCCCACTAACATACTTTCATCCTGATCAGTCAGAGAGGGGAAGAGGATGAAGCTGCTGGTGTTGTCCGTGCCCATTTGAGTGCTGCCTGCTTCTGTCTGTACTGATCCATGTGTCCAGCATTTGTATGCATGTATGTGTGCTCATTTACATCGGAATTACACGCCCAGCTCGCTCTGGTTCAACCTGGGTATAGTAACGGCAGCAGCCTCACCTCTATCAAGCTACCAGCTCTGGCAATCCCTACGACTTTCTTCTGTGGATCTATTTAGACATTATTTGGAAGGCAGATATGAAATTGCTTTGCCCATATTCTGAGCATTGCTCAAATTCTCTCTGCCTCATTCTCAGCCAACTGGAAACTACAAAATTGGGGTTATTATAGTACCAAGCCTCAGCTAATACAGTTTCTCCAACAGCAAGGCATCAGTAGCAAGACATTTGCTCTGAGCTTCCAGGCAGCTCTGAGCTACCATACTGAGCTTACAATTGTCTGCAAAATACTATGTGAAATACACCCTGCATTAGCAGGCAAAGCGTGCCAACAAATTTGAGAGCAAGACTTTTTTTTTTTCCCTTTTTTAAACTGCCATTTGGAGGGCAGTAGTTCCTCACACACTTTAAACAGCAGCTAGCTGAGAGAAGCACTCTCACTTTCCCCTCCACATAGCACTTGTGCTCTTCCACATCCCACTCATGCACTTCCCTCTCCATTGTGCAGTGAACACAAGTGGGTTGCATGGATGTGCAGCAAACTGACCCAAAGGAATGTGACAAATTAAAACTAAGCTGGCAAAAAATAAACAAAACGTAATTCCTTTTAGTGTAAATTCACAATTAAGTTCACACTTGCACCTGCATGAGAGAAGGGTTGGTAAAGGTGTGGAAACAAACGACTTTGAGAATGACAGCTGCATGCCTTCAGCACCAATGTGGGCTTATGCAGGAGTGAAGTCTACATGAAACCACAGCCTAAAGTACTTAATTTAAGACTTTCCAAAAAGCTAAAGTAGAAAAGGTTGAGAAATTTGATGAGTACTGCATCCATAGGAAAAAAAAAAAAGAAGCAAAGGTTTTGAGTTAATAAAAAAAAAAAAAAAAAAAAAAGAATTTGTAAGAGAGGGTGAAAAATCCACCTCAGTGTACTGAGAGTGAAACAGATTTTTTTGTAGGAGACCAAGTTCTGGACCAAAGCCCAAACCAGGACTTCCACATGGAGTCACTGACAGAGAAATTAGGATTTGCCAGGAATAAATCCTCCAGCCCAGAAATGTAGCTCAAAAGAAGCAAACCTTACTCTGCCACCCTGAACATTAGTGAGAACTCAAAACACTGCGAATTCAAATAAAATAGAAAGAGATGAAAAGCAGGTATGCATGTAGAGCTCATAATGGAGTCCCACTAAAATATACTGAACTGCTTCTTCCGTTGCAAGCTCACAAGCCAAACAATCTCTCTCAAATGAGGAGAGGGCTCTGTGGACAGGAACAAAAGCAATGCAGCATCTAGCTGCAGCCATGTAAGAGTCTGCCCCCAAATTATGAGCAGTAGCATCCCACTCACAGTGAAATCTTCCAAGAAACAATGGACAATGACACAGTAGAAAATCCTTTTGTTAGGAATTTGCATTGGAATAAAATACCTATTTAACCAGAATGGCACATTGGATGCAGTGAGTGTTATTTTTTTCAACAGTCTGTTTCTAACTTGCAAAATAAATAAAACATGGAAGCGATTTTGATGGCTGCAAACATGTATTTGCAAAAAGTAATGAAAACCTATCCAAAATTAGATTTTGTAGATGTCAGTCTAAAAACAGCAAAAAAGATACTTTGTCTTGGCTAAAACATGGATTACCATAGCTACTCATAAGGATGAGACCCTCCAGAAAGCAATTAATTATTTTCATTTCACAAATACCAATATATTCATACCAAAAAGGATGTTCCCAGGCCTGTTTTCAATTTAAGGGCACAAGGAACGTTCTCAATACCTCCTAGAATTTTTACCTAAGACACCTGAGATACTACGAAAAGGTATCTTCAAAGGGCTACACAAAATGTCATTTAGCAATTGAAAACAAAAACCTGAGAGAAGGGTAAGAAATATCTTAGGCTAGTCTCAAATGAACAGTGACACTGAAGAAGTTCCCAAAGCTTGTCCCATTTGTCAAAAAAATGGATTAAATCAAGGAAAAAAGTCTAAATCATGATGCAGGCAAAATTTAATCTCTGTGTTCTATTTTGTTTAATTAAGTTGGCAGGAAAAATCTTATGCAATAGTCTAAAGCTATTATTTTCACTTCTTTGTTATGTTTCTTTGGTAAAAGACGCAATGGTAAGTAACTAATTAAGGGAGAAAAGTAAAATTGCAAAAGGGATGGAGACAAAAAGACTCATCTTACAGCGGAGACCCGGCTGTCTTCTGAAGGCTGCAGCGATAACTTTCTGGTGGAGCCACAATTCAATCACCCTGACCCTGAACCTCACAACTAACTTCTTAACAAGCTTAAGTTTTCAATATTTTCAACTGTGTGTTGTTTAACATTGGCTTAATTTTCTGTTGAGTTCTGTCTTGAAAATTAATGTGTGATAGATTTATGGACTGAACTACCCAGAGAGAAGTTTCAACGTAGTGTTATGAAGCTCTCCTTGCTCACATGCCTTTTACATCAAGGAATGGGCAAGAAAATCCTGAGAACAGGGAACTGTAGGATCCTGCATCCCCTGAATGCCCCTACCACAAGGCAAAAAGTCACGGTCCTTTCTTCACTTGCTTTCAATCTCACTGCACAAAGGAAATTGACCCAGATTCAGAGACTAAGTGAAGATCTCCCTATTCTCCTCCTCCTCTCCTTCAACAATATGGGACTGTCTGCTGGTGGACATGATCTCTCGGGCTGTGCTGATAGCTCAAAGCCTCACAGCTTCCCAAGACCTGAAATGTGTTCACCCGGAAGGCTACCATGCACAATCTGGTTCACCTAATTATTACAACCCAGCAGGTGCTTTCCAAGAAAGGAGGAAACCCTGTTCATTAGGTAACAACACTAAGAAAATTATGCAGATCCAGAGACTGGATGCCCAGGCAACACAAGACCTGCAGTTTCAGGGCTTCGTTTCACAGGTTCTAAATTAAAAACTACTAGCTGGCGGTATTCATTTTTAGTTATACAGCAAAATCACTGCTGTTTACATGGCTCATGTCCTAAGCAACTCAGAAACTGCCAGGCTCCTTGTGCGTTACCATGGCACTGTGGATTAGCTGAGGTGAGTGTCTACAAGAGGAGGCTGGAGAAAGTGCATTTCAGCAAAGACATTTGCCTTAACAAACCATTTCACAGACCTTCAGCTAGATGATTTTAATTTAGATTACACTGTAAACCTTTCCCATTTGCCACGCAGACCTTCTCTCAGGAAAGACTACTGCATCGCTGGAAGTCCTAACATGTCCCTTTTTGCAAGATCGATTGTTGTTCAGGACTTCAGTTCTGAAGTCAAAATTTTATTTGCTGCACTTTACCATCAAAATGGTTTGACCTCTTCTTTCTTACATTTATTTCTATGTAAAAGCTTGTTAAGGAACATTCATTTATTCATTTGGAATATCATTTATTTCTTCATTCATATAACACACTTTGCCCCTAACAGAGAACTAATGTAGTTGTTTCCCATAAAAGAGTATTCTTCTTCAACGAATTTCAGTTGGAACACAATCGCTTGTGAATGATAAAATACAGTGATATAAGCAAGAATGAAAAAGGCATTTTTTCCTATAACATACCCATGAGTCGCAAGCGATACATATCTAATGCACTGCAACATTTATTTGTGTTTAGAGAGTGAATTTAGATTTTCAAATTATTATCAATTTATTTACAGTAGAATGAAGCTGAGGATTAGCAGTCAGGTTTCATACCTAGCTTGGTGAATAGCTTCTACCCATTCGTCTCCATCAACTTCATCCTCGCAACGGAGCTCCAGCGGCTTCTGTCCTTCATGGCCAAAAAGAACAGTAAAGTAATGCTGCAAATCAGAACAAGAAAAAACAAATGCTCAGAATCTCTTTTAAATAAAATAGATAAATAAGGTTTTTTTAAAAAAAATCTGACTTTTTAAGCACAGTGCAAAGCATTGCCAGCCCAGGAAGATGTGTTTTAAGCTATTAGTCATGAAACATGGATTGAAGTTGAAACTGTATCCTTAACATATTCCCCGGGGTATCAAGGTAATAGCTTTCATGGTACTTACTGTAAGTTACTGTTCTTAAGCTCCCACATACAAGACAACAGAATATAATTCCCTAAGCAGCTTCTACAGTCGCATACAATAGCGTGACTGTAGTGGGGTGTCTGCAGTTTTCTTCCCTTGCATTTTTTCACCTAGAATTTTCCTTGGATGCCAGTACGGGAAACCCAATCTGGAGCTGTCACTGCTTCCTCACAAGAATGCGGACTGTGCTCAGGCTACAGGTTATTTCCTTACCTTTTCAGAAGAACAAGGGAAGTGTTCCTTCTCATTCATCACTCTCCCAAAACATTTTTGCCCTTCCTTCAAGAAGCCTCACCTATAATTGCCATTGCAACAACTTTTTGTTTTCATAAGAAAATGCTGTTCACACAAGAAGGGTCATATTCTTCAAGGGCCTTTCTTACATGAAGGACATTGCCCGTGGTATGTTTCACAGAACACAGAATTTCAGGAAAGTTTTTGCTACTTTCAGGATGTAGTAATAATAGTAATATCTAGTGGGGAGGGGAGAACCCCCAGTCACCCACCTTAAAACCCATTTCACAAGGTTGGTCATTTACAACCTTATTTTGCATAGCTTGCATATTAATGTACAGCCAGGTAGCAAATGGAATTAATAGAATTATTAAGGTTGAAAAGACCTCTAAGATCATCCGGTCCAACTGTCAACCCAGCACTACCATGCCCACTAAACCGTGTCCCTAAGTGCTACATCTACATGTCTTTTAAATACTTCCGGGTATGAAGACTCAACCACTTCCCCGGGCAGCCTGTTCCAATGCTTGATAACCCTTTCAGTGAAGAAATTTTTCCTAATATACAATCTAAACCTCCGCTGGAGTGGCTTGAGGCCGTTTCCTCTTGTCCTATTACTTGTTACTCTTCCAACTTAAATGAAAATAGGTAAAATATTCTACCTAAACACACACCTGTAATTTCCATAGGTGTCTTAAATGCACCCACTAGTAAGCCAGCTGTTTCACAGACAGAGGGACCCGTGAGACCTGTCCATATGTAAAATAATCTGATTATTAGGTCTGATGTGATTCAGAAGGTTTTACAGCTAAACATCTCTGCACTAGTTCTCTTCATTACCTAGATTTTTCCCTTCCACCTTCATCCTAGCGAAGAGGGAACTGAGTATGTAAACACGTGGCAGAAATTACCTTCTGGGGTCTAAAGCAAATTCCAGACTCACTCTAGTCAGCAAGTGAGGTATATAATTTGCATTCTCCCACGCCATTAGCTATTGTTTACAGCAGTAAGAAACCTGAAGTGATGTCAACAAACATTCTGCTTTCCTTGTCAAACCCACAGCTCAGCTGAAAAAGCCTCTCTGAGCCAAACACTGTGCTGGAGATCAAGCAAATATAAACCACCTCAGAATTAAGAGCCATTTCCAAGGCAGGAGGAACACAAGCATAAACAAAAACAGAAGGGATGAAATTTTACCTACGGAGAATTGGCTGCAGATACTGTAAACACTGATAACGAATTTTGTCCATATAAAAAGAGATTATTTCAGCCGTTTATTGGCCCCTTCTGAAACATCTGGCAGCCTGCTGTGCACACACCACACACAGGTTCGCTGCGCAGCGAGCACAGAGCAGGTTCAACGTGCCCCAGATGCACTGGATTCACTACACTGGCTCTAGCACTGCCTGTGCACCTGTATTTGCATCGAGGTTTGTGCCTGGGGACCTCACATTTACAAAACCCAGCTGCCTCTCTGCATTTGAGTGCACTCGTATGTTTGGTTTCTTTTCGGGTAACATGAGTAGTATGATGGCATTTCATGAAGAGAAAACTATTCATTTGTACATTACATTAATTTACTAAACACTGTTATGTGTATACAAAACAATTTTCACACAGATGACCACAAGCACTGCAGGATTAGCAACAGACCAACAGAAGAGAAACAAGACAAAATAAGACGCAGAATTCACGTTTAACTGGCTATACAAAGAAAGTCCAGGCTCAAAGTCATCAAATTTCATAAACTAAACAACTCCAGAACACCAAGGATCAATTCATCAAAAGGACAATCCTATAAAACTATGTTTTGTCAACAGTTCTCTCAAACCTGAATGCCATGAATAGAAATAAACATTTAATCAGGTCCATAGCAGTGACAGATAAAAACTTTTATAACAATACAGTGCAGCTGAGAATTTACAAGGACAGTAAAAAGTACAGCAAGATTACACACAAGTGTGCTCTGTTTATAGACTGGAATAGTCTATTTTAAAAAGTATATTTAAAGATAAATCACACTGTTCAGAGCTGCATTTTATGTAACAAATTATTTGTGTTTCATAAAGCTGCTACATATAAAATTAGAATAAAGACACAAGTGTAGACAAGCAATGGATTTAATCCCATTGTGTAGGTATTCAAGTTAAAGAGAGACACAGTTTTACAGTCCTTCCTACTTTTAAAGTAAGGTAACTCAGACCTCTTTCGAGGAAGACTTGCAGTGACGTCATGTCACAGAATTTAGACTTACAGGTGTACAGTTACTATGGTGATAGGCATTATCTAAATGCTTATTAGCACAATCAAACAAACTCAGAAGGCTACTGCACTAGGACTGGACTTGATGGAAACAAAAGCTAAATTACAAAAGGCATTTGTTTTCAGAAGCTACTTTAAAAATAATCTCTATCCTTCACCACTTTCAAACATGCATTTTGCACTCAAATATCAGTATTAGCTATCACATCATTTACGCAGAAGTAATCAACTCTAGAGCAAGCAAACTGCAAGCAAAATATCATAACATGTCTCCAAAAAGAGTAATTCTTGAATTATCTTTTTAAAACAAATGTTACTGATTTATTACAAAAAAATAAGATGCTATCTGTCATGCATTATTAGATTTTCAAGAAAATGACGAATGTGAGTGGGCCTATATACATATATATATATTTAGATATAGATATATATAATTTTAGCACTGCCATTCAATCTGATAAACAGCTCAGTTTGCACATCACTGCAGTACATTACAGGTAAAAAACACTTCTCTGCATACACACACTTAGTTCCTTGAAATGATGACAGTACATATTTAAGAGCTATAGGACACCTTTACATCAAGCACTTTCATCATCACTCATCATGTCTCTTGGACTAGCAGGTAGGTACTCATGTTTCAAGATAAGCCCCTGGCTCAGTTGGACATTTTTAAAATTTTTGTTTATTCTGAAAATCATCAGACTCATAGAAGGCAAAATGAATATTCTGTATTTTGATATAAAACAAATTCAGTCATTTCATTTTAAGGTGTGTTTTCAGTATGAAGGTATGCACAAGCAAAATGGTAAGTCTTCATTTTAATAAAAACACCTTTGGGAGAGTTCTCCAAAGTAAAGGTTGGAAAAAACAGGAGGGAAAGTTTCACACACAGGTATGAAGGTACTGTCTTGACTGACAGACAAGGAAAGAAAAATGGGACCAAGATGCATTAAGACTATTGCTGTGTATCCCTTCTCTGACTTGTATCTGGTGCTAATCAGAGTTTCTTCCTGTGGTGAAAAGGAAAGACTAAGGAATGAGCTGATGGGCACCTTCGCTTCAGAGACAAGACTGGAAGAAGATTAAGACCCTAAGTGAAAGAAGTTCCATATTAGAGTACACTGATTATTATCTCCTCTGCTTCCCACCAACAGAAGTTCATACCATAACTTTTTCCTTATAAGACTGCTCAAATAATGGCTGTATTCAAAATAAGACAGCAAAACCTCTGTAGTTCCCATGTTTTCCAAGAGGAAAAACAAATATTGTTGTGGTGGGGGGAAGAAAAAGAAAAGAGAAAACCCCTAACCAAATAACAGAACCACAGAATGGTTTGGTTTGGAAGAGACCTTTAAAGGTCACCTAGTCCAACCCCCAGTACGTGCTCTGTAACAGGAACACTACTTTTAAGGCATACTGAGGTAGAGTTGCCACCAATACAGACACCCCCAGCCTAGATTTCCCAACAGCAGAATGCCGTTCCCCTCCTGACTGACAACAGCATTTGTGGTTCATGAAGTACAAGTCACACTGACACAGGCACTGCACTATCCAACGCACAGGGATGGTCCCACAGCTCATTCTCTTCCCCAAATCTCACATGGAAACTGCAAAGAACGTTTCCTGTACTATCCCTTATCTCCTATCCCCTGATAAATTATCAATACATCTGTTTCGCCGGTTGCTCTGTTTCATCTCCCAGTAGCTGTAGTAACCCAACGTGTCTTTTCTATTTGTAAATTAGCCATGATGCTTGGAGCGATTCCACTACTGAAACACCTAAGGACCAAGGAGGATGAGCACTGATCTTCCCACAGCGCTGCTGCTACCTGTCACAGGCAGAAAAGAGGCTGCTACCCTTGTTAATAACACAGTTCAACAATTCTTACTGCAAGTTCCTGCCTTCAGCTCTTCATAAATTTGGTCAGTTTTGAATGTCCAGATGGAAAAACTCACACTGGAGAAGTGATGCATGTGTCAACAGTGGGTTTGTTATCTTATCCTTCCATTCACATGGCATGTAAACATTTAAATTGTGTTTTGAAGGACTCCCAGGTGACTAACCATTTTTTTTATTGTTGTATTTTGTGTATTGTAAATGATTGTAATGATTGTAATAGCTACTCGCCTATGAACTGCTTTTCCACAAACTTTTCTTACTAAACATTGATAAACATTGCACAGTCTAACTAAGCATTGATAAACATTGCATAGTCATTCAAGTCAGGACTTTGCGAATAATTTTTAAAAGAAAATTCCAGTCATCAATATTTATAAGAATGGAGACTGTAAATGCAAAGCAACTGTGAAAAGTTAGTCTGTGTACCAAGATTGTTACCAAAAATTAAAAGCTTTAACGAAAGCCTACCTTCAATGTGAAGCGTGAGTAAGCTTAAACATTTGCTGTATCTTTAAGGTTTATATTCACTATCTGATGTTTATAGGGCATGTTGAAAAACCTTTGAGGCTAGAAAAGGTGGGAGAGAGGATTAATAAAAATTTAAGATGACAAGCTAAAAATATTTCTCACTCTTGACTTCTAAAGGCATTTCTATTTCAGAATCTGGAAGCCCGAATGCAGTCGCAAGCACTAGTAAAGGTGCCTCCTCAGCCAGAAGAGGACAATCACTGTGGCAATTGAAAACTCCTCAATAATCCTTGACAGAAAAGCATCAAACTGCAGTCTAAATCAAAGCAGCTTGTGCTATTCAAGGACATGTTAACTCATGAAGTTTTCAAATGTGTTCTACTGACAGTATTTTGCCCAGCTTCTCAAATACAAAACATTATGTGTGTTGTATATTTCTTGTATCCTGGGGAAGGGAAGGAAAAGAAGCGAATACATTTGGAAGAAGGCAGCATCCCTAAAAGGGAACCAGTGTAAACGGATCAGTGTATGGAGCTGAGGGAAGTGTTTGGGGAGAAGGCAACAATTCCTCCCCATCAGTGGATCCTTAGTGTGTTAGTAGGAAGGAGAGTATTGTGCCTTGAGTCAAGGGAAGGCAAATGCCAGGCTTGGGCTTTGCCACATCTTAAGACTTACTGTTCAACTAGCACTGGCAGGAAATTCATAGTCCATTGTTGTTAAATTAGCATGAGAATGGACTAATGACAGGAGGGTGAAAACCATGACAATTTTTTTTAAAGTTTCCCAGGAGACCTACAAGCCAATACACTTCATGATTGCATCACACCAATTAGCAGAAGCTATAATGAGAACAGGATTAGTGGACACCAGGATTAATATGATGTGCTTGGGAAGAGTCACTATGGCTTTTGTAAAAGGATGTCATCCCCTCTAAACACAGTGGAGTTCTCTGAAGGGGTCAACAAGCATTTAGATTACAATGATATGGTTTTCAAACTGCTTTTGACAGATTTTTAGGGAAATGCTTAAGCATCTAGGACTCACAAGAGAAATGTCCCTCCACGTATAAAAAATTTTTAAAACCCCAAACTGATCAAAAGCCAAGAAACAGAGCTAGAATACAGGGCCATCTGTCAGTTCTTACAATGGAAAAAGGTCATCAAAGGACTTCCAGGGAATTGCAAATTATAATAAAGCCTGTCCCAATCCTGAGACAGGCATTACAAAGGATGACAAAGTTTGTTAATTATTCAAGAAGTAATGATGAGGACCTATTATGAAGAAGTGCAGACTCAACATGCCTGAGTTACTGGACAGTAAAATGGCAGATGAAATTTGTTTTACACAAATGTAAAGTGACATACATGAGGGAAAACATTCCAAGCTTCACATGTGAAAAGATGAGCTCTGTGTTTGGTACTACCACTCCAGAGTAAGATCCTGGAATAAGTTTCATGAAAACACCAGCCCAAAGCTCAGCAGCTGCCAAAAAAAAAGCAAACCAGAGTGCTAGTGACATTTGGAAAAGAAACAGAACAAAGCAGGCAAGGCTGTTATGCTACAAAACATCTTGAATACTGTGAGTAGTTTTGGATCTCCCATCACAGAAAGGGCAACATAAAATTGGAAAGGTTCAGAAAAATATAAAAGTTGTATGGAAAGGCTTGCATATATCCAAATCGGATATCCCTATAAGACTTAAGCTGTGATTCTTCAAGTATGAAGAAAGGAACAACTCTGAGGATACAACATGGGCTTACCAAACCACAAGAGATATGGAATGAATAAATAGGGATCCACTGCTCTATCTCTCTTCCAATAAAAAAAAAAAAATCTATTAAATGAACGTCATAGAAACTAGCTTCAAAACAAACAGAAGAAAGTGGTTCTTCATGCAACTGGTAGTAAACTGGTGCTGCTCTTTTCCAAACTAAGTGGTAAATGCAGTAAGTGTCAATGGGTTGCAGGGAGACTAGAGAGGTCACTCCACACAAATTGTGGGCTACTGGACACACAGAACTCGCGCATTTGGAATTCAAACACTCCCAAAGCTGAAAATAACTGTAAGCTTAAAGTTGCCTCAGAGGATAGGGAAAGGAAAATTAAAATATGTACCTAAGCTGATGCCTCCCCTGGCATGTCCTCATGGCCACAATGTGAGATAGGATATTAGACTAGTTGGACTTTTGGTCCACTCAAATAAAGCCTTTCTCATAGTCTTATGGGAGCTAATTAAAACTTCACTTAACTTCTTTAAGTTCTTCAAATTGCTCTGCACTTTATTATAAACAAAATACACTGGCACTTTCATGAAGTGCTGGCTCTTACTAATTGTCTATTTTTTCTTGCATATTTTGATCCTGATTCTTTAAAAAAATAAAGAGATAATTTCCAAAAACTGGAAGAGAGCCACTGCAGTATTTCAGCTTCTGTGTTTCTTTGTGGTGGCACCCAGGGATTAAGAGGTTTTTAACTGTCTTAATGTTACTTCATCACCTCAGATAGATAGAAATCTGATACTAAACAAGACTACTGAGAAAAAACTTCTAGAGGTAAGTGAGAATAGGGCTTTTATCTGTCAAGCCACTGGCCCAAGAACACATTAGAAGGCATTGTTTTGGATCTCCATCTCCCACACTGAGGAGAATCAGAGGTGGGCTGTAGTACCTGTTCTAGGTTTGGTTTAACAATGGCCAAATACTTGCTGTGTATATATACACATAAGTACACATTCTATATTGTATGATAGATGAGATAGCATGATGTCTTCTCTCTTTAACCAATATTGGATTAAGCAATTTACAACCTGCTGCATAAAAATCTATTCTGGCATCTGACAGTGAACCACCTTCCGGAGCCACTCTGCAAATACTGTTTGGGCCAAGAGCAACAGCATTCTGAGGTCGTTATATTTAAATATGCAATAAACAGTTCTGGAATTAGGGAGACTGTACATAAATGTACCCTGTTTTACAAACTCTTACTATATCAATTAAAAAATACCATACCCAACTTGCATGTAAAACAGAAATCAAGGAAAACAAAAAGGTCACTGCAGACTTTAATTTTCCTGCAACTCTGTTGACTTGCATCAAAATTATGCCAAATTACAACAGTTACAGCATTTGTTTTCATGGATGAGAGAATCAGGCTAATACAGCCCCATCTGCCATATTTTCAATGGAGACCATTTGAAGTTCAGAAGTAGTTTATCAATAAGGAAAAGCTCTGTCACACAAAAGGAAATTTCACAAATTAATGCCTACAAGAACTGATACAACACAGTAAGGACAGCTAAATTATTCACTAATAATAAACTGAACATGGGTACCACTGTCTCAAAATGCATTTGACACTGTCCAGTGGGAATTTCCTGCCAGAAACCACAAGCTGCTCACCTAGAAGGCTGTGCATTACCAAGCTGCAGGACATTTTCCCTCTTCCCTCAACATTCATTACGGCTGCTGTCTCCAGTGCCTTGCACTGAACAGAAATGAGGTCTGTGATGCAGGTACGGGACTGGAATTCAGGACAGTCAGGCTGTGTCTCACTTTGTTGGGAACTCTGCATATGAGCAGGTCTCCTCAAGGTTTTTTAGCAACCAACCTGGGACTTGCACCGCATCACCATGCTTGAGTCTGTCATAGCACTACACAAAGCCACTCATTTAACTTAGGGACCTGAAAGGCTGCACCCCAACACCAGCATATTCACTAGTCACATTCACAGCATTCCCAGAACTGCTACCCTCCTGCATGTCCTTAGCCTTTCCTCCCATGTCTAAGGTCTTCTGGGATTGACACAGACACCTCTACATCTGACTTCCTTAGGTGACTGGTGCAGTAGCTGTGCCCGAAGATGCTTTCTATAGAAGAAATTTCTATTAAATGAAATGTATTTGCTATAAGCCACAACCAAATCAAACCTGCATAAACCAAGAGACAGACAAAATTTCTCCCAGTACCTAATGGTGTAGGTGTCCTTCTGCTCACCACTGTGTGCCCTCAATCCCAGACCTAGGATTCTCATCTTCCTAAGAACTGGAAAAAGGACATGGCACTCAGGTCTGCAGTACCCACTTCTCAATCAAACCTCTAAACTTCAGCTACCACTTGTTGCCTCAGATCCCTTCAAGTCGTCAGTCTCTTTATAATATATCCCTTATGCTTGCAAAAGGAAAATAACTCCTTTGAAATAGTTTTAATCATAGTTTCAGACATTGTCAGGACACACACATTCGACCTGTGTGTGGGCAGTTCGACAAATGGTCAGGTGCACGCTGGGACCAGGATCTCCTGCAGTGAAACACTGCAGTACAAATAGTGGAAAAGGAGCATGGAAATCCCATTATTCTTACTAATAACCTATCCCAGCATGGAGGCTGGGGACACAGCTTCTCACTCCTTCTCTTGAGCTCTATTTCTCCTGTGTATCCTTAGCTGCATTTCCACTGGGGACAAAGAGGAGGGAATGAACAGTCAAGTTAATCCAAGTTCTGGTCCCTCCTCGAGCATGGCACAGCTAAAGGGAATCAAGATTACAGCCCTGTCACATAACTAACCACAATACAGCTGTATTAGAAGAAAACTGTACTGTTCAACATGACAAAGAACAGACAGATGGGGGAAACAGATAAAAACAGACAACAGGGAATACTGTAATCAGTGGCAATTTTATATCTTTTTCAGGAATTAAGACTTCTTGTGTTCTGTTCTTTTTTTTACCCTGCCTAATTCTTCACCATTCTTAGCAACGCTAACCTTTCTCCACCTACTGACAGCCCTTCCCTGCTTGTCCAAACAGCAGCCAGAGTACCCACTACCCAACTTTCTTATTTGAAATCTGATAATCATAGAATCACAGACTAGTATAGGTTGAAAAGGACCTCAAAGCTCACCCAGTTCCAACCTCCCTGCCATCAGCAGGGACACCTTCCACTAGACCAGGTTGCTCAAAGCCTCATCCAGCCTGACCCTGAACACTTCCAGGGAGGAGCAGCCACAGCTTCTCTGGGCAACCTGGGCCAGTGTCTCACCACCCTCACAGCACAGAATTTCTTCCTTACACCTAACCTAAACCTCCCGTCTTCCAGTTTAAGGCCACTGCCCTCTGTTCTATCACTACATGCCCTTGAAAAAAGTCCTTCTCAATAATGATGCAGAGCTCCTCCATGTGAATTCGGTTGTAAACTATCTTAGTATTTGTTTTGCCCCGCAAAAAACATCCCTTTATTTTAATTAAAAGATCAGACTTTAAAGGCCAGAGGGACATTTATAATCTTCTAGTCTGACAACTTATGTAATACAGGCCAGAAAAATCTCACTAGACAGCTCCTGTATCAAACACACAGAATCAAGGTGAGACACAGATCCTCCTTAATCAATCCTAATTAAAAAGTAATGAAAAACCCACCTGACCCAAGTTCAACTGTTCTAGGTATTAAATTACCCTCACTACTAAAGACATGCAGTCTCATTTTAAATAATGAGTATAGAGGTAAATAACAAAATTATATAATGGGCCTCGGCTTTTAAGACTGCATCCACACAGTGTGTACTGCAAGAGTGGAGCCTGGGTTTCTCAGTAACACCATCATATATGCAAAAAATCAAAAGAAATAAGGTATACCTACTCCAAATCATGCACATAGACAATTTTTATAGAGCAAATAATTTCAAAGTATTAATTTCTAGGAAGCTGATTAATAGGTTGGCTACCTAATTATATTCTGAAGATACGCAACCACAGGATTCGTCATTTTTAAAGCTCTTTACAGACAGTAACTAATCTTCTAACTCCTCTACAAGGTAAGAATTATGGTGCCCATTTTAGACACAAGGATATGTGCAAAGATGCCCAAATATAGATCTGCTGTAAACAAGTTCAACTCAAGATTGCTATAAGCAGAGCTGCTCACCCTGAAGTGAGCCAGCATACGATAGGGAAGCAAGAATAAGAACTCAGCACGTCCTAGACCTTCTTACATCTCTGTTATATATGATAACTTCTATCTATAAACAGTTTCAGTAAAAAACACTCAAAATTTCAAGCAACTGCAGCATTCTGTGGCATGAAGGATAAGACTGGTACAGTTCACCCACCAGCACCAGAGATCGCCAGGGCTCTGGTGGAAAACAAAAGACCGGTGCAAAGAGCCATATACAATATTTCCAAAACTGCCTATCAAACCTGAATGATCTTATGACATGGAAAAATGTCTTTTTAGTGTCACCAAGCTCACTAGCAGCCCTACTCTGTGGTGAACTAGCCCCAGGGACTGGAGCCTGTATACAGTCTAGTAAAAATCCTGGGAATAAAAGTGACAGAATCTAGTTTTATTCCAACACCAGAAGCGGGTTCTCCTGCTCAGACCTCCACCTTTTATTTACTCATACTCCACCAAAAGGAGCACTGGCTGGTCTACCAACCTGGACCAAAATCAGGAGGCCAAGGAATGGCATTCAAGAAGTCCATGAACTCCACAGAGCTGAAAACAGTGCTTCTCTAACCATAACTCACAGAGAAACAAGTTCTTCATTATATTTTTATTTCCCAACCTCATCCCTAGAGACTGTCAGTACAAAAGTAGTGCTTTGGAGGGAGCTATAACTAAGCCCATTAGCATACCTGGACATTCAAGATCACCAGGGAATGGTTTGGACTGCTCTGTCTCAAAATCACCTGAGTATGTGGGGTACTCTCAAATACAGAGCAAGAAAATAATTTACCTTGTCTCAGGACATCAAAGATTCAGGGGTTGAGTACTGTCATATCTCACCCACTAAAAAACATTTGGATCAAATCTCTGACATTTCCACACAAGTTCTCGAAGTTTTCACCAATGACCAAAAAAAAAAAAACAAACCAAAACCCAATGCACCTCACCTTGGCCAAGCAACAATGAAGATGACTGAGTCTGTCAGACAATCCTTCCCTAATCCTCAATAGTATGATTTCAATTTCCAACTATCCATTGTCAACACCTGGTTTTGTACAAGGATTCACTGAAATTTCCTTAACGGGTTAAGATGTTTAGGCATGCCACACCAGTAAACCAAAAGTAATCCAACCAACTAACCCATTTTGCATATATAAATGAAAACCTCACACTGACAAGAGTGTCGCATCCACTAACATTTTATATGAAGGGTGAGAACTGAATTGTACTGCAGAAGTGGTGAGATGAAAACTTGTTTTCAAAATTTGGCTGGAGATTGCTGAAATGTGTTCATGGCTTGTGTAAAATAAAATTATTTTCAGGCTATAAAAGCAATAGCATTAGAGATGGAATCCACTTTTCATAATATTTACTGTCAAAGACCCACTTAAGCATTCACTTTTCAACTATTTGCAAATATAGTATATGTTTTCTTTTCAGGTTTTTACTAATGTCACAAATCATGTTAGATGTGATACATTCAACAGTGTGAACTGTCTGTCAGTAACAAAGATTTTACAGTTTATGCAATGTGAGGTACTTTAAACACTCAGACATCACACCTGATTTTTCACCAAAATGAGTGTCGTGCATATAGCAAAGGACACGTTGAAGTTTCCTTTTGAAGTAGTTCAGTAATTACTCATATTCTGTGATAACAGGCTAGAAACATTTCCCATCTTTTAGAGAATGCTTGGAATTTGGTTCCCCTAAAAACTGGTTGTGAATGCTCTGGTTTTAATCACACTTGTCATTCCACCACTACTAATCAAACAACAAGGTCTGTACAAAGAGAGCAAAAGGAATTTACTTAGGGTAGTAACCATAATCTATTTCTTAATCTTATTTAACCTGTATGGGGAGAGGGAGCCCACATTTCTACTCATACATGATCACAGATTTTGCTGGACCACTGTTAACATCCATTGTCAGGACCTCCCTACCCCTTCAAACACCAAGAACACCTTAAGTAAACCTCAGAAAGTGTCAGAAAGTGTTTCCTCTGCTCCACTCCGAAGTCAAGTGTTTCAAAGACACCACCATAAAGAACTGCCTTAACGAAGGAAGCAAGGAAGCAAACATTTTCCCAACTGATCCCTTGCTGTTCTCCCTCTATGGCGCTACAGGTTTCCTTAAATAAGGAAGTTCACACCAAAACCTCACCAGGTTCATTACTGCAGGGGTCATACTACCTGCAGCTTGCTTTGAGGAGAGTTCACATGCTCAAGACAAAAGCTCACCAAAATCTTTTGAGAGAGAAAGATGCTAGAGTTGTCATGTCCTTAACTGCATAAAAGCATTGCAAGATACATGCATCCTTGCAAAACACCTTCAGCAGGCACAAACATTTGTCCCACTGACCCTCTTTGGTTACAGAGACTGGTTAACATTTCATTACCTCTACCACCTCTTCAGGGAAACAGATCTTGTACAACTTACTCTAACAAATGTCATATTTATCCAGCTGTGTAATGTGATGGCAGGCATCTCCAGCCTTCACAGATGATATGAACAAAGCTAAAAGTGTGAACCAAAACTACCTTTTGTGTGCTAATTTTCAGCTTGTGTAGAAATAAAATAGGCTTAAAGCAAATATACCAAAAGGAGTTACAGAATTACTTTCAAAAATCAATTTACTGCTAATACACTTCCATCAACTCTTTTTTCCCCTAGACCTATGACAATTCTGGGTGTCAAGCAAAAGGGTGTGATGCTTTTTTTGCACAGTGTGTTTACCAAAGTATTTATGGTAGAAAAGTTGAAGGACCTTTTTATTTATGCTAGATATGAGTTTCCTTTCCATCTGATGAGAGTATCCTGGCACAGTGCTGGTTAATACTGACCCTTGGAAGCACCTTTCGGATAACAGACATTTCCAGAGGTTCCAAAATTCCTGGATCACATGTGCATTTGAGCAGTCACCACTACCTCTTCAGAGATCATGTTCTGTTTAGTTACTCAGGATAAGGTGCATGCAGCATGGTTTTACTCCCTAAACAATACAATTTGTTAGGGCATTTCACATTACATACATTTAAATTAATACCATTTTCTCTTACAGACTTTCTGAAATACTTTCTACAGGAAATCAATAACTACCTGCACAGACTCATGAAAAGCTGCCAAGAGCAGAGGGGAACTTAATTTCAGAGTCATAGGTGCTGCTCAGCTCAGTGACCATGGCCAGATCACCTCAATCCAGACACTTTTGCCATCTGGCTGTCCACCACAAACTCAAGGCTGATCCTGCTGTTCACAGACATACGATCTGAGAATTTCAGAGCATATACAGGACCATTGGTCAAACATCACTTCCCTGCAAGAAGCAGGTGACAGTGAGAACTGAGAGCAATTCTAAGCTGGCATCATCATTTTGAAGAAGACAGAGTCACAAAATGGTTGAGGAAAAATGGGTAGAGAAGTACAGGCATTATTTTAACTCTCCCAGGAAAGAGTAAATGGTATGCAGAACAATGGGATTTTCTGTTCATTTTCCACAAAGAGAATATTTTATGTTCCTCTTTCTTATCCAACCTCAAATTTTGCTTCCTATGTCGAGCCACATCCTGAGTAGTGACAGATTTCTCAAGCTAACCTGAATAAACAAAGAGACATTGAGTTCCTGAGGGAGATAATCTCTGAACCTCCTCATGACGGTAGCGGTGTTGCTATTCCACAATAAATCCTACGAAGCCTTGGTTTGAAAAGTACAAAACAGCATCCTGACCTTTCCTTTGCAGCAGGCTAATGGCCAAAAGTTATTGATTTCTTGCCAGTTTGACAGGAATTTGCAGTTCATTAGGCCTTGAACTTGCCATAAAATCAAAGAAACTTTTATTTTAAGTAAAGCTCTGCTTTCTACTGTTTCACAACACTTTCAATAATAAATTGCTGAAAAATCTACAATGGCAAAAAAAGCAGAGAAACCAAATCAGCTTCAGCTTAAATACAAACAGAATAATTCCAAATGATGTTATTGCACTTTCTTTTAGTGGTGCCAGTATCAAGTTTGAGAAGTTACGATCTCTGCTGTTCCACTGGAGTTTCTCAAAATTATATCCATGATTCACATGTTTTAATGTAATATAATAGTAAAGCCAGAATGATCAAAGAAGTATTCATGTCGCAAATGCTGAAATTAAATTTGCTTTACATTTCTTTTTTCCATATGCACCTCTCATTTTGACTGAATTTTTTCCTCTCAAACAAAACATAAATTACTTCTTTTTCCCTTTTAATTTAACCAAAACTGATACTTTTTTTAAAAAGGTACACACAGAAAAAAAACACCACCACCACATCTTTCAGGTATCAATTTCAACTAAAACATCTGAGAAGCAGTTTATCACCAATAGCTGCATCTAAATACAAAGAGTTTCTGTTGTTTTTTGGTTTTTAATTCACTGGAATGTATTGTGGGAAGACTATGCCAGAAATTCAATTTATCTTCTCACAATTCTCTCATGTTTGGAGCTTTGTGGGCCACATGAATATTATCCTTTTCAAAGGCATACAAACACACACAGCAGTGTGTAAGGATTGAAAAGCTATCCAGTTTTGCCAATGATTACAAGAAAAGAGGCATTCCCTGTGCTAAGGAAGCTATGAAAGAACATAATTTCCTGCACTAATAGGCATACAAGGCATAGTGTCAAAATACACTATGAAATCAGCTGCTGCTCTCGGGTCAGTTAAAAGCCTCAGCTGCTTTCTTATTGAAAACTTAACACATTTTTCCTGCAGCAACAGATAAAATATTCCCTAAGTCATCTTTTATTGAAGACTATTTCTAAAAAGACGAAAACCACTGCTTACATCTTCTACTTTGATTTACACCACAGTTGGGTAAGGGAGGGGTGGAGGGTAGTAACAGCACAAAAAACATCATTCTATCCAACTGGAAATCCTATTGTTTTATCATATCAAGAATTACTAGAAACATAAAATAAAAAAAAAACCAAAAGCTTTTAGTACGTTGTGTTGAATCAACCAACTGTGATGGACCAACCAAAAAACCACTATGTTTGAAGCCTGTTCCACATCAACCTCTACATGCCTAAAGGGAACTCCAATGCAGCTCCTGTCCCATACAGGTACTTATACATGTATGTACTCCTCATACAAGCTACATTTCCACAATGGGTCTATGGTCACTTGTCTTCCAGGACACATGGTGTTCTGCTGCAGTGAAAGCGGTGACGAGTAAAGATATACAAGAAAACGTGAGAGGCAGCATCCCCAGCTTCTTTAAGCCACCACAGCACTACAGATTGGTGAAGTTTAATGCAACTCAGTTCAAAGCCAAGCATTTCACCATGGGTCAGCTGGCAATTTGACTTATCCAATCAAACCAGCTAAAAACTATGTACTTCATCATGTGGGGAAAAACTGCAGTAAACTTAATGAAAGTTCTTTAGGTCTTTTGAAACTATTTTTTCCATGCAAAATAATTCTAACAAAAAAGTTAAAGACCAGCATCCAAAGAAACCCTCTCTGGATTTCTATCCTGCTTGTTTTCATTCTTACACTGATATTTCTGACACCTCCTCTCTAACTTTTGCAATATAAAAAATTAAGAATTTGTAATGTAAAAAAAAAAAAAATATCAGTCATATAAAAATGGGATACTACTACTGCAGAAGTTGTAGTAATTATGGAGATTGACATCCTACTGCCTCATCTAGTGTCAGAAAGATAACCTCATACAGTTTTCTTAAAAAGAAAGAAATTCATGAAACAATCCTTGCCAAGCCCTTAAAATTATCTTTTCCAAAGATAAAATAATGCAAAAGTAGCTACAGCACTTTCAATAAGTAAAACTAGAAGTTTCAAAGTTCACATTTTGAACACAATTGGGGAAACATTTGTTTTTATAGAGATGTTTACAGTGCATTCTGGTATATATTGCAGACATAGTTATGTATTCCCATGTAAAAAAAGAAGTGGCATAAAAACTGTATGACTTTACTTGCCTGCTGCAGAAAGGTGAATGGTGTAGCCAACTGAAGTACAGAAGAAAAATGAGAAGAGGGAGAATACTGTTGAACAAAATTCTAGCTTTGAAGTGACACCCCATCACTATTTTCATATACAAACAAATTTTTGTCAAGAGTTTTGTGAGGAAGTTCTGTGGGATCCAACCATAGAGAAGTGACCTGGAACTACACTACGCAAAGCAAAGGTACCACCCTAATTTTGGCAATTACTCTTGTACACTTGTTTGAGGGAATACAACCGCTAATTATGCCGTAATTGCTCACTGCTTAAATACACAGACAACAATCCCCATCAAGATACAGAAGTAGAAGGCTAGTTTACTGCACAGAGCTGACAGCATGTTGCAGTCCACAACACTCAGCTGTGGATGGAGCAGGAGGGATGCACAGAGGAGTATGAGTGCAAACGGAGTAACCCAGGTCTTGTGTGAACCTGGGAAGCAGATGCTGTAAGCAAACAGCTCCAGGGTAAACAGTGATGTGGGAAAGCTCGTTTCACATCTTCCACCCCAAAGGTATTCAAAATGCAATCAATAAGCTCGCAACCTAGTTTAATCTCAGTCGACAAGACCCAAGGGATCACTATGTTTCTTTACAACAAAATATTGTTTATTGCTCTATGAAAACAATCTATAGTTGCCTCTTAAAAACTCCTGAGTAAAAACACGGTATGTAATAGTGTTATAATTTCTGTATAAACAGAACACAGCATGTGGGCATGGCAGGCAGTCACACGTTGCAGTTGTAGGTTTTGCCACCCTGGCTCAAATTGCCCACCTATCTATTATCCTATCTGTGACCATAGCCACTTGTTAGTTCTTAGATGATTTGAGAAAGGCAGAAGAACAAACTGTTCCCAAAAACGGGCCAAAAAATCACCAAACCACAACTCTCAGTGGTCACTCTGAGATTGAGATGAAAGAGTTATTTTCCTTGTAATACTTTTAAAAGAAAGGCATGTGCTATTACAAAACACAGTATATAAATGCTTTACTTGCACCACCAGTCCTGCAGGGAGATTATTTCTTTCTTAAGAGGTATGTAGATGATTCTTTCTTGCAGCACGACTAACTGTGTTTACTTCTCAATCATTAAAAAGATTTTGTATTACAACAGCAGTTTGAACTGTTGAACAAAACAGCATTTTCACAGCTCTCTACTGTGCTTTTTAGATATTTTATATTACCACCAAGACCTATCTCTTGTAAATATTTGTATCAGATAATTTTTCAAACTTCGACAACTTAGGTACCAATCTATACCATGGCTCCAGCTAAATTACTGCCATTTAGATTTGAAACACTGAAGAGCAATTTATTCCTGTTCTTCTAAAGTACACAGCAAAGTAATCATAATGTCATTAAGCTAAAGTAATAATAAAGCAAAGTTCTAACAAAACAAGCTGATGGTGAGTTTGCAATATGACAAGGTGACAAATGTCCCCATATGATTTGGGGCTTGCGTACAAGAAAACACCATGTCCTGCTAAGAAGGTCAGTAATCCAGATATTTACATAGCTAGATGGAGAGGTGGGATGAAGACTTTCAAACTGCCCACAGAGCACTATTGACTCTACCAGAATAATTAAGAATAGTGGGTGTTTAACTCCTAACAATCTGTCCTCTTATTTAGCTGGCTGAATTATGATTGCTGGGCTGAAATCTTATAATCACTGAAATAAATGACAAGACTTCAACTTAAATGCAGACGAATTTGCGGTCATAGAATCATAGAATGGTTTGGGTTGGAAGGGACCTTAAAGCTCATCCAGTTCCAACCCCCCTGCCAGCAGCAGGGACACCTTCCACTAGACCAGGTTGCTCAAAGCCTCATCCAGCCTGGCCTTGAACACTTCCAGGGAGGAGCAGCCCCAGCTTCTCTGGGCAACCTGGGCCAGTGTCTCACCACCCTCACACCAAAGAATTTCTTGCTCAGATCTAATCTAAACCTGCCCTCTTCCAGTTTAAAGCCATTTCCCCTTGTTCTGTCACTACCTGCCCTTATAAAACGTCCCTCCCCAGCTTTCTTGTAGCCCCTTCAGGTACTGGGAGGCTGCTGTAAGATCTCCCCGGAGCCTTCTCTTCTCCAGGCTGAACAGCCCCAACTCTCTCAGCCTGTCCTCACAGCAGAGGTGCTCCAGCCCTCGCATCATCCTCATGGTCTCCTCTGGACTTGTTCTAACTGATCCATGTCTCTCTTGTGTTGGGGGTCCCAGAACTGGCTGCAGCACTTCAGGTGGGGTCTCAGGAGAGTGGAGTAGAGGGGCAGAATCCCCTCCCTTGACCTGCTGGCCACGCTGCTCTGGGTGCAGCCCAGGACACGGTTATTGGCCTCTGGGCTGCCAGCGCACATTGCCAGCTCATGTTGAGCTTCTTGTCCACCACCACCCCCAAGTCCTTCTCTTCAGAGCTGCTCTCAAGCCACTCATTGCCCAGCCTGTATTTGTGCTTGGGATTGCCCCGACCCAGGTGCATTTCACTTTCACCGAGGTTAAAATGATGCAGTTCTAATTAACATCACCAATTATTTCTTTTTAGTCTTATTTCCTGCATTAACTCCCAAAAAACTTTCTAGACACTGAAAATCCATTTCATGTTGAAGGTCATAGCATAAAAATAATTGTTCTCTTTGTTCAATCCCTTCAGTGTACCACCTCCACTATACACTGCCCTCATCTCAAAAGTTTTAAAAAGCCCTGAACGCAGACTGGAGGAGGAGGCCCAGAGCTTGTGGTTCACATCGCACGCTCAATTGCAAAAACTAAAAACAAACTGCCAAAACTTGACATTCATTATTTATTCAGCATACAGAAAGAAAACCCGTTATTGAGAAGTATTAAAGATTTTATTTATTAGCTTTGGAAAAAAGAAACCACAAAACATAAAACAAGTGCAAACACAGATCAACAGACACGTTTTATAATTATGAAACAATATACATGAACCTTGAAGGAGGACATTTTGTATCATACAGCTGCTATAGTCAATTTTTTCTATCCTTGAATATTAGAGAAAATAAATACTATATATTAGGTTGACTCATAAAACAAATCAAAGACATTTAAAAAATAATTTGGTATAAATTTTTGAAGATTTTTATAGATTTTTTTTTTTAAAATTTTTTTTAGTATAATGGGGGAAACTTCTTAAAAGTCAACTGAATGTCAGTCAATTTACTAATTAAATGGTCATACTGGCATAAAGCAAGCATTTGTCTAGGTCAGTAACCCATGTCCAGCACTGTCTAACAGCTGATACTTAAGCCAGAATATCTGAAAATGATGAGCATCAGACATTTCACGGACAACTGAGACCTGCAACTGGGTTGGCCATGGCGCCAAGTCGTAAAGCGTTCAGCGGTGGTTTCAGCAGCTTAGCATCACAGAATCATGTCGGTTGGAAAAGACTTTTAAGATCATTGAGTCCAACCATCGAGTCCCATGTTAACGGTGTGAGGACCACGGAGCACTGCCCAGGACACAATGGAGATGACTGATGCCTGTGCCTGGCAGAGGTACAAGTTGTGGACATTAAAAACAGACAGCCAGCAAAAGAGATGTCTGTCGGCTGTAATTCCTAACCTTTGAGATCACTTATATTCTTTGTCGTTACTTTTTTGTAAGCAGGCATCATTATTACTCAAGATCAAATTTCTGAGCTGAGATCTTGAATTCATCATTGAAGAATGCGCATTTTTCTCTGAAATATATCGTACATTATATAATACTACATAGTACACAACTTCATCTTGTCCTATCACTCAGGGGCGATATTACTCAGCACTTCCTAGACCAACAAGATCTCGATAGTCACACCACCCAGCCTCCACAGAAGGGCTACTTACGAGCAACTTGTGGAGCACGAAGCTCCTGGCATCTTCTTTGGCCACTCCTAGCACATTACAACCCACACAGACATGTATTGCTAATGTGTGGGAGAAATACCAACCGCGCTAGCTGAACAGGTACTGCACAAAATTAAACCAGAGTCGTTTAAAACACTTCTGCACGCCTGCATTCCACTGCAGAAGGCCGTGCTGTTACGTTCTAGTGTGCAGAACACCAGAGCCTGGAGAAACCAACAACCATTTTTGGGGCATCGGCACAGCTTATAACACTGGTGTGGCAAAACCTCCTCCTTCACTGGCACCGCCTTGATCCCAAAGGCTTTCTGAAAAAGAGCTCATTTCAGGTTAGCAGAGCATGAAATTCTTACAGCAGAATCTGGTCCTGAGGAGGCTACTTAACTGTCTTGTATTTTCAGCTAGCGTTGATTGAAATTTGCCAGGTTCCTCACTATTCCCCTCAAACAACGTGCTTTTGCTGCTCGTGGATTTCGATGCACATAAATGACAACCTGAGGTTTTGAGCTCATGCTGCTAAAATTAAGTTATATCATTTGTCAGACTAGCAACGATTATTGTTGAGACTTAGCACTGAAGCTAATGAACTATTTTTGACACAGGATCACTGCCACTTCAGTGGTTGTTTGCACACATACAACTGTTATTCAGAACTGCAGTGACACACAAAAGGTTCTTCCAATTATGTGAATCAGATACGTTGCATAAAATTTAAATATGTCAGTTTTACAAACAATTATTTTCCCACACCGTGACTTAAACACAGAAGTAATTTAATAATAAAAGTGGGAATTAATTTTTGATGTAAATATATTTTTCTGTGTGTGCATAAGATGCGTTTAACCTTTCTTTTATTTAAAAACACACTAAATCTACAAGCTAGTAGCTCTTCCATTTAGCAGTGAGATTTTTATTTTGTGGTTCAAAAAATTTTCACAGTGGATTTCTGCCAAAATTTGTTATACACTTTAAAAACCAGAAAATACTCAGAATAACTATTTAGAATAAAAGTAAATAAGCGTATATGGACACTGAATGAATGCCCAGGCAGTTAGTCATAGAAAATCTAGTAAACTTATGACTAGACTTCTACCTGAAATAGAATTACTTTAAGACCAATTTGATATACTGAACTTTGTCATAAGCGTGACTAAAATGTGGATGTATTGTAAGTTATGTTAGTGGCAGACAAATCTACAGTAAAAATAATGACTAAACTTTGATCACAGGAAAATGTATTTTCTTAACATCTAAGTCACTTTTACTCTACAAACAAGAAGTTTTCTTGCCAGGGTGTTTTTAAAGGTAGCAAAGAACAAGACCATCTCTGTGCCATGTAAACACAACCAAGCTGCATAGCTTTGTTGGTATTTTGACCAAAAGGTGACCTCACTCATCTTTCAGGCTAGGAAATCAAGATGTAAATTTTATCTGGTAACAATAAATTGTACCACGTGACATCACTACAGAAACATGATAATCCCCTTCATTTATTACAATGAAAAATACTCTAAAATGAGAGGTCTCTAGGTATATGCAACCCTCAGCATTTGAAGGCTCTCAAATAAATTGTAGGTAAGTATCTTAATGGCCAGGATATCAACACTGTCTCAAGAAAACAGTGAGAGTTCACACCAAAATGAGAGAAGGCAGCAGCATTTCTCTGTATAGAGACACAGACACATCATTAGAATACAGAAAAACAGAAAGGGGACCTCAAAGATTTATTATTTATTGTGAAATGTTTAGCTAGGTAAGAGTACCATAATTGTCAGTTATCTATTGCGCTGCAACCATCAGAATGTGTCAGGCAAGGCACTAGACAGCAGTTTCCAGGTCTGAGTGTAGGTGTGTGACTAGGAAACTGATTTTAATGCAAGTTTTCAATACTTTTTTTATTTTTTAATACATTAGATGATAGTATATACCTAAAGCATTCATATTATTCTTGCTGGCTGTCAGCTGATTCTGGAATACCTAGCTGGTTTGCTAGTAATGTGGCTAACCATAAAGGAGATGTGCAAGCATTATTTTTAAAACATGACCTGTGTTAGGGATAAAAAAGTTACATATGAATTTAAAAAACACTGAGCAGCTCTGAGAGTGTGATGATTGCCAAGTACAATAATTATTACTACCACATTTGGAAGTCCCTGATGATAGGAGTTACAAAGGTAAAACTTTATAAAATACATTTAATGAAGTAAATTTCATGAAGTAAATTTCATAAACTACATTTCATGAAATACGTTTCAGGACTGCAAGAAGGAACTCTTCTAGGTGATGAGAGAGGGTTAAGAGGGTTTACTTTGGAAACATAACAGAAATTTTCCAAAACTTAGGGTTTAGTGTCATGCTCTAAATATTAATATATTTAATACTTAATTACACTAAATTTATTAAGTTTTATCTAATATTTAATAACATGCAAAACAAAATATTTGTGAACTCTTGAATTCACCTACAGACCCCAGTATGTTCCAGCTCCAGAAAAATGGAGAAAGAAAACTTAAAGCAAATGTTGGCAAGCATTTCCAAGCATTAAGCCAATGTTGCTTAACCAGTACACAGGAACAATTAATTCAGCATAAGTTTTTAAAACAAGTATTTCAAGTGCTAAGTTTAAGGACATCCTCAGGGCACTTTTCAGTAACAACATCAACAACAAAAAAAGTGCATCTCTCCATGCTTCTAAGTCCACATTGCATATTTTGTTTTACTGATCACAAGGACTTTGCTGTCTACCCTGTGTTTATTACGCTAACAGAGTGCCAACACTTCCATTTAATCCAATCTGGAATGTCTGTTCTGTCTTACTGTGTCTTCCTGTGTCTATGTATGGTAAAATGCACATGCCCAGCTCTAAGACACCTACAGTTATACAGCTTTGGCTCCTCCACCTACAAGCGGTACCTTCTAATTTAGCTTCTCTAAGTATTTAGCAGAGGTTGATTAAGGCTTTCCGCACACCTAAATGGCTGCAACAGCTTTAAATGCATCAATCTTGCTGAATAAATTTGCCATAACTATCTAATGGTCTGAGGTTATTTGCTAAGGGTACTTGGATATTTTTGATGACATATATACAAACAACATTGTCCTCACACCCACCCCACCCAGGAACAGGGATGAACTCACAGGTTGCCCAACACAACAATGACATCAAAGTAGCACAGGGGTAGCAAGGCTCTGGCCAACACATGAATCCATTCATCGCAGAACAGTTTATAAGACCACTTATTTTGTCAGTTACTTGGAGGAGAGAGCTTTAGGAACAGATAATGTCATCTGCATAACAAAAACCTGCAGTTACTCCTGCCTCTCAAAGAGGACTTTATTAAGGCAGAGAGAGATCAAAGATTTCCAGCATAGCTACCTGATGAGAGGAAAAGGGACAGACAAGGAAAGACAAGAGGAACTGAGACTTTTTAATGCCAGTCTTGATTTTTCTGATAGAAAGGGATTTTATAGTCTACTGACAGCTATAATTACAAAAATTTGTGCTATGAGACAGTTTTTGTTCAACATAAACACTGCAAACAGATATGCCCACCCTCAGTGACAAAATAGGTCTAAAATATCCCACTAAACTAGTTGCTCCCTTTTAAATCCTTCATTTTTTTTTAAGAAAAAACCACCCAAGAAACAATATTATGTCATATTCTGTTGTGCCACATTGTAATCCCAAAGTTAAAAACAAGAGAGAGGGCCAACAATTCCAGGCTGAAACTTTCCATTATTTTTACCTTAGTAGCCTTGAGCTTTTCTCAAAACAGTTCATGGAAAACTATTGGCATTTTAAGCAGATTTGACATACTCCAGTATCTCAAATAACAACTGAAAATTAGCACACACATTTTCATGACATGAGCAGCCCATAATAAAAGCTGCAGGTTATATATACAATACATGCAGAACTGGATACTGTTAGTGATACAAATATTACACAGTGACAATTAAGTAATTTGCTGTAGCTATATTCAGGGGGTTTTAAGGGGGGTTTAAGGTGGACAGACAGGTCCCAAAAAGCAGTTTTAATTACACAGATCAACTACATTTGAACATACTTCTTTGGAAGCTCCCAAAACACTCTTCCAAATATGTTTTCCATTAATTGTCCACATTTCCCACAGCACTCCACCCCACTCATATCCTTCCTGACCTGGGTAACTTAAAAATAACCTGGAATCAAGAAAGAACATCAGGAAATATAAATGTAAATGGCTGCTGATCAACCCCTAATAAAAGGTACATGGTATTAAGGCAGAGCAGGCACCTGGTCCCACTTGATATTATTTAGCTGGAGTCTAAACTCTGAAGTCACTTAGTTTAAATAACCCACTCCAGTGAAATTATATCAGATATAACATAAAGGAGAGATGCTAACTTCTCTGCTTTTGATGTAAGAATCACCACTCATGCATTTTTATAAAAGTGGAGTAGGAACAGACCTTTACAATGCTTAGCTTTGCTCGGGGGTGCTCCAGTTTTATACATTATGCAGGTTTACTACTGGGTAGGTATTCCCCAAATATATCCTGGGAGGTGAAGATTAAAAAAAAAAAAAAAAGAAAAAGCCACCTGAATAAACAATACTGAAAGTAAAGGATAAGGGGAAACTGGGGAATAAAAAGGGTAACAAAGTGATACACACTAGATCTAGCACTAGCCCTCTTGACAGTTTCTTGAATACACTAAAGCTTAACAACCACGTTCTCCTCTCTCCTTCTGTCTTTATAATAAATACAGCCTGAACAAGATCCAAAGTTATTTTACATTTCCCAGGGTAGCAAAACTAGTATTCTGTAAATATTATTACTGCTCAGAACAAGGAGAAAAACAAAAGCAGAATGATGCTGAATTACGGATAGATTCCAAGTACCTCCAGAGAAGGAAAAAAGGCTTCAGCTTTAGCTAGCAACAGTTGTATCACATTCTGCTCATTAGGGCAAAAAGTTTAAAGTTAAGTTTATTCTAGTTGCACAATTTTTTCCTGCTACAATTTAAACGTTTGCCAAACCAGAATGACTACTTCAAATTTAAATCAGATGGGAACTTATTAGAAGGAAAACAATCTCTCTCATTCCCCCTGAAAAAAGAACTGAAGTAGAAAATACATGCCACATATATGCTGCACTAACCTATGCAAAAAGAAAAAAAAACCACATCACAAGCAAAAAAAGCCAGAAAGAATTTTCATCTTTTTACTTTACAGAAAACTCTTAGAAATTCTGAATTCAGATTTTTATTATGGTTCTCAATAACTCATCAGCTAAGATGCTGAGCCGATAATAAATTTCTTACAGAGAAAGAAAAGCTAAGACTGATCCCTATACAGCAACATAAAACAACACCCTGGCATTTATATTTCTTTTCACCTGTGATTTTACTTCCTGACAACAAGCATAGCAGAAAATGTAAGGAAGTGAAATGGGAAGCCTTGCAGTTTTCCCTCAGAAAAAAAAAAAACTCCTACTACTTGGGCCAACAGTTTTGTCTTAGACCTAAATGTCCTGGGTGAAGGTTCAACGTGATCTTTCACTTGTCCTCTGGGCATGGTCATTCAGCCAGTTTTCAATCCACATCACTGTCCACTTCTCTAACCCACGCTTTGTCAGCTCTCTGCAGTGATGATGTTATGGGAGACAGCAACAAAAACTTCACTGAAGTTGAGGTAAACAACCTCCACTGCTTTCCCCTTATCCACCAAGCCAGCCACCTCACTGTGAAAGGCTATCAGGCTGGTCAAGCATGATTTCCCCTTTGTAAATCCTGACCACTCCCAATGATCTTTGTAATCTCATGGGTGTAGAAATGCTTTCCAAGAGGATTTTCTTCATCATCTTTCCAGGGACAATGGTCAGACTGACTGACCTGTACTTCCCTGGATCTTCCTTTTTGCCTTCCTTGAAGATATGAGTGATATCTGCCTTCTTCCAGTCTTCAGGAACTTCTCCTAGTCACCATGACCATTCTGCAGCCCTCAAGACTTCAAGCCTATGACATGAGGTTCACCCAAGCACAAAGTTTGGATACCACAGAAAGACTAGGGATGGATTCAGAGATTTGTGTTTCTGAGTCACTCAAAAATTTAGAAAATGTTGACTTTTTAAACTAAACTGGAGTAATTTAAAGAAAAAAAATTATTTCTACTGCATATATCTGCCAAATAGAGACACTATAGTAAGGAGGCAAACACTAAATATCTAAACCTATTAGGAAAGATGAAAAAAAAAACCAATTAAAAAGATGAGATGCCTTGGATGCTGCATGCTTTTGCTACTCTTACTTAACAAATCTCACACTCCACCACAGAGGTCAAAAAGCAACTTTAGAGTCAAAAATCAAAACTGCTTCCAAAATCACTTGGAATTGCTGTGTGACCTTTGCAAAGCAAATTATTAGAGCTCCTTCTAGACATTCAGCTTATTCAACAAGCCATTTAAAGCAGACCCAACACTTACTGTTACACTTGTCATATAGCAAATCCACTAGGTCTCCACCTGAGGTCTTAAACACTCTCTACACCCTAGAAATCTATTACCTGACCCAGAAAATTAAAGGTATGGAAATCTGGCAATAGCAGACCACGCAGCCAATACATGAGTTAAAGAAAGCGGCTGAATGAGAAACTGGACTGTGGTCACAAGGGTGTCCACTATGGGAAACCATCCTGTGAGCAAGAGACAGGTGAGAAGCCACATGAAGGGGAACACTCAAGAACTCCCAGTGAGGTTACAAATATTACAGCTGTACTCTCTCAGGTATAATCTACACCTTGCAGTCCACTCTCTACAACAGCTCCTTGGGGCTCACACCACAGTACCTTCTTCCAAGCTTGCTGCATGAAATCTGAGCAAAGTACATAACCTTTTTTGCTTTTTAAGTAACCTTCTGTGCACCTCACCACCATCAGAATAAGACTTGGTTGCTTACACTTCTCCACCCACCTTGAAAACAACAGCAGAAAATCAGCATCTCTCAGTAGACCAAGAAATAAAATGTTGCCCTGGAAGCTACTAAAACAGTTGTACAGGCAGGACACAACGCATCTGACAAGCTATGGAAAAGGACACAAGTGATGCAATGTCTTACACATGTCCTTGTTTTTTGTTTATGTCTTCTCTCCTGCTAGCACATTTGAGCTATTTTCTTATATCATCTGAATGAGAAGGAGCACAGAGACTAAGCAAACTCATGCAGCATTCCCAGCCCTGCACACAGAAGGCAACTCAGAAGCACTGTATTAATATTTGTGGGGCAGAAACCAGTCCAGGAAGACAAAACAAAACAAGCAGTTTGAAATTTACACAAGGAAAAGCAAACACCAAAGGGAAAGATTTAAGATGAAGTAAATGTGTGTACAACCATAAAATATTAGCCTAGCAATGAATTTCAATGATTACAGAAATCATGTCATGACAGAGAAGAAACAGACTTCTAGCTTAAGTAGTATTAAGAGGACCTGCTGTAATTACAAAAAAAACTATTCACCAAAAAAAAGTATGAGAAAAAAACTCTTCCCAATTTCAGCTAAGTGCATCAAAACAGAGCTGCCTGAAGCAGTAAGTTGTACAATTGAGGTTCATGGGAGTAGTGAGAGCATTCTGCCTGGAAGGACAAATCTGCAAGGTGTACCCCACAGATACTAGTGGCAAAGGGAAATAAAGTCAATAATTACATGAAGAATATCCCAATACCCAAGCTGTAGGTTTTACCACGTGCTTTTCCTGTGTGCAGAAACACAGACACGATACCTTATGACTAACTTGGTAACCACTTCTGCATTCACCCATTAAGCTGCAGATGAACACCCGAAAATACTGCAAGGATAAACAAATATCCCATACAGATGGTGTTACCCATATGCTAGCATATGGGAAGCACTACCAGGCTTGTTTTACAACTGCAGAAGTAAGGCAGTCAAGAAACTGATTCACCAGGAGGCCACAGGGAGGGAGGGAAAGCAAATGCACCTAGGACATGCATAACCCAAATAACCATTCTTCTAGTCTGTATCACCCAACCTATGAATACACTTAAGATACACACACATTCAGATGTCTTAAAAAGAGTAAAAATAAAATAAAAAATCAAAGTGGTATTTGCAAAAAAAGTCAATTAAGTTTAAGAAAACCTATTTAAATCAGAGCTGGGATGATACTTTCCCCACCCCCTCCCCTCCTCCCACCCCTGCTCCTTCTATGAAAGGTAAATTTCTCTATTTATTTATTTCACATGGAACACCACTTGGCATTACTCTAAATTGTCAAGTACATCGGAGTGGCTGCCTTTACTTCCTTCAGCTTGCTGGCATGCAGCCAAGTTATCTGCTGCTAAGCTACAAGAATGCAGTGCAGCATTGAGGGAAGAGTATCTCTCTTTAAAGCATTTTAATGTTAGTCTACATGGTGCAGACATGACTTCTCTGGAGGTCTGCAGCAATTTTCATACCGCTGCTGATGGAGCTCTCTCAGGTCGCTGCACATTTTGGACTCTATAATACTGGACACTAGCTAGCTAGGCTTTCCCTCAGGCCACCAAGTAATGCACTTACGAAACTCCCATCTGCAGCAGGCAGCAAAAAATATGAGAAAAATCCGAGTCTAGGGCCTGCAAGCTTACACCTAGTACAATAACAAATCTGCACCAAAATGAATTGTCTCTTTCTGGTTGTTTCCATAACATAATCATGTGGGTCAAAAAGCTTCGTTTTTTACATGCATTTGTACCTCAACTCCATGTGTGGGTTTGTTTTGGGTTTTTTTTTATTTTAGTTTCTGTGGTGCTCTTTTATTTTTTGGCATTAGATTAGAAAGCCAGGTACATAGAGGTTAGAAGCACAGCATGTGAGGTTGCCTTGTGCATTGTTAATTTAGTCTCATGTGTGCAAACGTAATGATTGCAGTCCTTTAAGACATGATTCTTCTTTCAGAAGATCCTAGCTCACCTACCACATGTAAGTGAGACATGATTTCATCTTTTGCTTTAGCTTGATTCTTGAATGCACGTCTCCCTGCTTTATTTATTGCACATGAATCAGTAGAGTTCAGAAACTTCTTACATGATGTCCTGTGACACTTCTCCTGACATCATTCACATGCTCCATTACAATTAACACATTTATTTTCACAACAGCCAGTGAGGTAAGAAGGATACTGCAAATACAGTCAGCACAAAAAACAGCAGTTTCAGATGCAACTCAGTTTGGATGCCTGATCTGAAAAACCATTGGCTTCTGGTATTTCAATGGCACTTTTATTTGTTTTAACTCCTGCTTTCACAGAGATCAGTTCTACCTTTGTGTGTCTAGCTCTTGTGCCGAGCTGGGGTCCCAAAACAAGGAGTTATTAATTACCATGAAATACCTCGTGGATGTGGTTGGTGCAATTTTTTCACAGGGATTCTACGCAAAAGATAGACTCTGGTCCTCACAGGTGGTGCCTATTTTACCATGAAATCATCTTTTTCTTCCTGCAACCTCATGCCTCACATAGGACAAGCACTCAGAGAAGAAAGGGGAAAAAACAGAAAATCCCTATGGAAAATGTCCCCCTTCACAACATTAAACGCAATTCTTTTTTTGAATACTTTATGAGAAAGAAGAAAGAATTATTGGATTCTGGAAGTCTGGAGGATTCCAGAGTCTGAAAGCACCAGTTCATCTGGATCTTCTCCCCATCACTGTTCCTCAGTTCACCTGGTATTCCCTTCACTCATCACATGCTTCTTGGGGCAAGAAAACTACAAGCTAAAGACCTCACCATCACAAAACTAACAAATATACCTGGCATATTATATATATAAGGCTGAGTACCATCCCAGAAGCCCTCACTTGCCTGATGTTCCCAGTCAAGTCCTAGGAGTAGGTAAGAATTCTTATGGGATCAAATGTAATTGCAGTATTACCACCTCAGTGTCTCTTAGTACAGTTTCTCCCTTCATCTGTACACACAAGTATCTGCATGACTACTGATGATATTGCACAGGTATCAATGTTGGATCCCTCCAGTCTTCTATCAGGTTTTTTTTCCATCTTTCTCTTAAGAGAGCTTTGCAGGTGACCCTTGAATTTGAAATTCTGCACAACAGATTTATTAGGAAGGAGTATTTTTAATATTTCTCTAAAATTGTTCCATAAGTGCCAAATGGAAAAGAATATGACTAGTGCAAAAGAAGGCTGCAATTTTCTTGTCATGCCTGAGCATCCATGAACACATGGGGTTAAAAATAAATCCCAATTTCATTCTGGAGGACATCAAGCAAGACTCTGAAAGTTGTTGAACAAGATCTCCACAATTCCAGTGAAGAATATAAAATCTTTGGTGTTTGCTGAAACAGCAGAAACAATTTGTATCAGAGAGAGGAAGTGAACAGAAAGCAGACAGAAACAGAACTAGCGGTCACCTACAATCATCCTAAACTTCCACCATGTGAGGAACACCTGAAACATCAAACACAAAACAGCAATAACATCGTATGTTTTAGGATCCAGCATGGGAAACTTCAGAACTTTTTCTACAGCCATGAACACTCAAATCTCACAGTTGTCCAGGTGAAAAACCAACAGATGTTCCCCATGACAGCAGCAGAACATGGTACCTGAAGTGCCTGGGATGCAGGTGTCCACACGTTTGGTCCACGCAATAGTCAGCTGAGATTTAGCCACTACAGCCAGTGGGGTCTGTTCCATTTAACAAATGCAAACACCTAATTTAGGTGTGATGGAGTGACTCATTCTCTAGACTGCACTGACTGTACTGGCCAGGACTTCCCTCTCTGCAACAGGATCAAGCTCGTGTGGGGCACCTAAAGTTGCATGAGCAGCAACCTACTCTAAATTCCGCTACTGCAAGTATATAGATGTTTGCAGAGAGTTTATAATTAATTCAAAGAATGCTAAATAGAGGCACAATATTTTTTAAAAAGCAATACAATGAGTTTGCTGGGTTCAAAAGATTGCGAAGGACACAATATAGTGCAATAAAAGTCTTGCAGTAATTTAGGACCTCAGGAACCACACTAGGCCAAAACTGCAGAATTATTAAGCAGCAGATAATTTCCATTAATCAGCCACCATACTGCAGTCGAAAACTCAAAAGGCAGAAAACGGACAAAAGTCACTGTTTCCCAGTGTTATGAAAAGAGCAGAATATAATCACAGACTCTTTCCAATAGTTAACAGTGTTTAACTCCTAAAACACAACCTGTTTTTTTTCAAAAGAAGTAGAGGAACTGATTAGGTCTACCACAATAAAATGCTTGCACTGTAAAAGAGTGGAAGTAAAACAGCTTATGATAATATAGTTCAGTTCAGAACTGGCAGTTTATAAACACCTCCTAATAAAACTCAGTTCCGAGCTCATGGAAAATACAACAGAGATATTTAAATGGCTGGATGGAATTGGGGAAGCCTCTGCTTCTACATATACTGATTCCGTACCTCAAACAGAAAACCCTATGGAACTGGTAAGTCAAAAAAAAAAACCACTGGAAGCTGGATTGTAAGCATATGTTCCTAGATATCTAGTGCAGAGACATGGTGTTAAAAAAAAACACAGCTGCCCCTCAATCCATTTTCAGCATTAGTAAAGGCTGCTAGACAGAAAAAGCTGGAAAGAGGTACTATACAGAATCTCATCTTCCTTCAAGCACATCAACAGGTGGATGACACCACCTTCCTGAATTGCTGTGGCTGATCAACAATCAGGCAACAAATAAACATCGATATTGTTCTGAATCCAGACAAAATCTACCCACCCCTCCTGCCCCAGCAGATCTATGAAAGACTCCCTGAATTTGGCCAGCCCATCACTACTTTAGGAATCACAAGGCAGGAATGCTTAGAATATCCCCACTGAAAAACAGATTCTTGTTGCCTCAGACTCCGCAGCAGCCATGGTACCAACCCCTCTTGGAAGCAGCGGATCTAGAGAAGTGTGCTACTGCAAGCAGCGAATTCTGTTGCTAAGAACAGCCAAAAGCAGTGGATTGATATTTCCAGACCTCTTTATCTTCACCAGCTGCATGAGGTCTATGTTAACGACTTACTGCACCGAAAGGATTATTTTTGGTGTGAATTTGCTCCAGTATATGTGAAAGTCACACGGTAGGACACTACGCAAAGTGCCCTGTACGCAATGTGGGTGTTATGCACTACCAGCTGGGTTGGATGTCGTCGTTGCTCAAGATGCAATATGGACATGCACACCAGGAACAGGCTGGACCAACACGTGCCTTCCCTCTCTGCACCAGCTACTCAGCCATGCAGACATATTGCAAGTCACAAAACAAGACTGGTAATTGTTAATATATGTGGCCAAATTGAGCAACAGCTTTTATCATACACACAGATTCTTAGGATGGAAAATCCTCAGCAAGTGGGTCAAAATAAAGTTGTTATATTACTAATGATAACACTGTAAAACATAATATATATAAATATATAAACACTGCTAATGTTGCCAGATTACTACAGAAATAGAAGCAGCTCTGCCTGGATTTTCTATTCAGGTACACAGTGAGACATTAAAGCGGGTAGCATGTGACCAGAAAACAGGGTACATGCCTTACCAGTCTGCTTAGATGATGATGAAGGAAAAAAAAAATAAAATAAAAATCTATTTTAAAAGTTAAATAAAGGCAAACTAAGATAAATGGAGTATAATTATTCAGTAGATCAATGACTGACTTGCTATTTTTGTGCTCAGAATTTTTTGTTTTCTACAGATTTTCTCTTATGTTTGAGGAACTAAACAGATCAAGTAAAATCGATGCAACTCTGCCAACAAAGGAAACAAAATGAAAAAATTAGTAACATTGACTATAAGACTGGTGGAAGAAGGAAATTAGCTTTAAACTGTTACGATACTTTATTTTATATGTAATTTGAGTATTCACACCATCGTTGTGAGCTACACTGCTGTACTACATCACAGTTCTTGTGATGTTTAAGGGTGAAAAGGTGGAACACATCATTCCTACCTGCTAAGTGTTTGTGTGACATTTTTGGTCTTTACACTTAGGGCTGCATTTCTGATTTAGTTCTAACCTGCTTCCAGTCTTTCACTCACTGACATTTCACCTGTTAGCTAAAAGGATTTCCCAGCAACTCCACAAATAAAGGCTTTGCCAAATGTCATTTGCCTTGGGATCTAATTATTTTTCCTATAACTTAATTAAGAAGTATGCACTTCTGTTAACGCATACTGTAATATCTTACAATACCTCGCAGAGCCATGTTAAGGACTTCACACTCTGGTTTCTCTTCAATAATCCTTCATCTCACCAAAATCTGGTCTTATCACCATCAGTCCCAATGTTGTTTTAATGACTCTTCAGTCTAAGGTATTTAGGCAGTGTCTGTTGCTGCCTTTTGCCCTCAACTGTGACTGACACTCCAGAATAGAAAACAACAGATCAGTCTCCAGTTCCCAACCAAAATCACTTGACATGGGTAAAGGTAGCCAAGGATTTACTATTAAACGATTCAGTGGCATCAGTATTCTCCAAGTTACGTCTGTCTGGATCTAAACAACCTTCCAAGAGGAAGGTAAGTCAAAAATAAACTAGTTCTACCTGTAACTCACTTCTCAGCTGGCTAAATTCCCCATTTTTTTATAGTAGCAAACAGTCCATTTTGTAACACTAGAGCAGAAACATTCATTTTCAAGAGTTAGAATGAAATGCTTAAATTTTAGCAAAATAGTAATAAACATAGACATGAGATTTTCTGTTCCTCTCTTTCTCCCTGAAATGTGCTCATTACCAAGCAAGCAGGTAAACCCAAAACATTTTTCAAATAGCAAAGTTCAGTCCCTGGAGAGATCACAAGGGTTATACTTTTCTGTTTATTTGCCTCCTGTTGCCTCAGGCCAGAAGCACTCTGTAAATTCACTTTACAGTTCTGCATGAAGAGCCAGAGGCAACCCCTTCGATGCAGCTTGCCTTAAGCGCAATGTCAGTGACTCATTCTTCAGTTACTCCTTAAATGCTTATCAAAACTGTTTGAACTAATGTGTTGTCTCATGACAGTGACCAAATGATGGCAGGGAGACATGGATTACCTGGGCAAGTAAACAGGAGCTAGTTACCCCAAAATTGTCTTCAGGCAAGAACTGTTTAGAGACTCTTTCACAAGAAGGTCTTACAAAAACACTAATCCCAAGAGCACTAATATCTTAAAACTTTTCCTCTAGCCAACTTTTTTAATTAACTCCTTCTGTTGAAGATAGTCCATCCCCCCCCAAAAAAAAGGTCTGGAGGAAAAAAAAACAACAAAAACATTCAACTTTTTTTTTTTCTTCTCAGATACAACAAATTCATCTATTATTTTTTAAACACTGCAGGAAATTTCTAAAACATGGGCATGTCTGGTGAACCCTTGCACTGGAACATCCCAGGGAGTTACCTGCTTGCACATAAGCAGTCAGATTTAGGGACAATACTACACCTGAACGCAGCAAGTTATCTTACCAAAACTGTAACATCACTCCTCAGTCATCTACTACGTGTAACAGACACAGGATGTCGAACAACACGTGGAGGTTTTTTGCCTAATAAAAGTGAAGAGATTAACTTTTAATTCATTACATCTTCAGAAAAAAAAAATAAACATTTAAGTGCTGTTGCTAGATTTTGTATACACTAAATTAGGAGAGAGGTACAGAAAAGCTGTTGGTGGCATATGCCTGCCTTATCTCTTCAAGGAATGTATGTAAAATACCGCAAAATCACCATGTCCTTTACAAAATAAAGAAAGAGCTACAGTAACCAGAAAAAATTCAAATAATTGGATTCTGTTAATCTGTGGGGACATGGACTTAATACTGCATTTAATTTTGCTAAGTGGGAGGAAGATTATTGCGGGCAAGATACAAAGAATAGTCTCTGCTCAAATCATATAACATTTACAAGCTTAAATACACTAAGACTATTATTAATAACGGTATCAGAACATTTCCCTGTATTCAATCCACTGTTATGAAAGAAACTAAACATATAGGCCTCCTCCCAATGCAGACAATAAAAATAATAATAATATTTATATTGTTCTATTTACTTGCTTCCACTAGTCTTTAAAAAAAAAATCTGTGAACTTACTGGCTAACAAGTGCCAGTTTCATATGAAACACTATGGAAAGCATAATTTTAGGCATTTTACTTTACTTTTGAAAAAGAGTAGCCACTCACTGAGACAAAGCCATTCTCTTTCCAGAGTTTTTGAAACAAAAGCTGATATCTGTTCTCATCAAGTCTGTCATTGTCACAGGGGAGGACTTGTTGGGAGCTGCACTCGCTTACAGCCTACGGTTCCTGCGGGAAGAAGCAGTTTGACTAACATCAGAATTTAAGCTTTTCACATGTAGTATGTTCATGTCCTAATTTGGTGTTTTGAAACTCAGCTTCTTCCACATTGCTGTTCTTTCAGTAAATATGTCTTTTTTCTGAAATGTGAAATCGAGTGGATAGCAGCACCTGCTTGGCATTTAGAAAAACTCTTCTAAAATCTGAGGGTGATCAAAATACTCCTCTTCAACAATAAAAACTCCCCCTACAAATCATTTAATATGTGCAACATACTTGATTTGATTGCATATTCCCAAAATATAAACTGATTCATGCATTATGCAGTGTGTTAATATTAAGGTACTGTACTGTTAAAATAATTTGCTTTTAAGCAAATATCTTTCTGGAGGAAAAAATATACTAATATCTTAATGGAAAAGACAAAAAAAAGTGCATTCTGTCACTGCAATTTTTTGTCAAGCTCTTAATACTTTAATATTACAGCAAATCTTATGAAGACATTTGGCATCTTGCACAAAACAGTGGTATGGTTCCTGTAATACTTTCATGTCCCCTCATGATGGACTGCTGGAAGGATGTAACAGCCCCAGTAGTGGTTAAATGTGAAATTATGCAGCTGCTGGGCTTGTTGAGAGATAGATACCCAACCCCAAACACACCTGTTGACTGAAACACAGTCTGCTGTATAGGAAAGAACAGCTCTGACACACTCCCCACTGAACTCAAGACAACTTCTCAGCACAGTTCTTACCTGGCATATGCCTTGACAAGCAATCCTTCAACAACTCTAAAACTAAAAGGATCTGCAAACTAAGGAAAACAAAATCTACTTGTTCCACATGCATTTTCCATAATCCTCAGTTACATAACTTAAAGAAAATGCACTGCTTCTTCAAATATCCATCTCAAAGGATGCTGATGAAGATCTCTCAACATGATTAATTCTTCTCTCTCCCTCATTTCTGTAATTCTACAGCACATATCACTCTAATGTCTAAATTACCTAGGTAAGTAAAACCCAAACTAAAAGACAATATTTTTTCTCTTCTCTCTCTTTTGGAAAAGAGAGATCTGCTTCTTCAAAAACTGGCATGGAGCTCCTCAATTTTTTTATTCCATCAGTATATTTGTGTGGTTAAATCAAAGCAAATTAAATCTAGGCAGTATTTTCACACTGCCAGCAGTTAACATGTACAACATTGAGTTTTCATTAGCATCTGCCTAAATAACTTTGTCTTCCTCTGTTAATAAACTGAAGGTTCACAGTTTATTACTTTACACCTGTAAGAATATCAGCACATTTTTCGAATAAAAAGAACTGCTTATTTTTCAAATATTTCTTTTTTTTTCTTGTCATTGATCAGTTTTAGCCACTGAGGAAGTTTCCTGTACACCTTAGCAAAGATTTGTGTCTATATGAATACATAAACAAGAGTGCACTTTAAAAAGCAAACACCTGTAAAAACTGCTAACGCTCAAGAGCTTTATTCTGCATCAAGCAAAAGGCGAATGGGAAAAAGATATTTTCTGATGGTCTGGCTTAAAAATTCAAACTAGAAGCCGATGAAAAAAAAAATTAAGTGTTCTTATGCCTCTTTAATAGCAGTCTGCTATTGCTAAAAACATGAAGTTAGTTGATATGTAAAGCAAAGCAAAATTCATCTTCATGCCCTGTAATTATTTTGTCTCGGCACCACTAAATGTAATTGCAAACAACCCAGACATTCATCGCTACAAAAGCACAAGTTAGGATTCCTGGAGAACAGATATGGAAAGGCATTGTTTTCACACAGTTCTCTTAGTCAAGCCGTAGTTTAAAAACACTATCGATAAACAAGTGTACTAAGCCAGTGTAAAGCAGACAGGGAAATATTCACGTTTAATTTCATCTAGGGAACTCTGCAGTACTTCATGCTTATAAACACGTGCCTCAAAGCAACAAGCACAAATGTGACGGACGAGTATGACATAACTCCAGCCATCACAACTTCCCAAAGTTCACTTGCTTAACTACCTGCCACCTCAAAGGCTGCTTCAGCACACCAGTATTTGTTCTAAATGGCCAAAAAAAGCACAAATGTAAGACCAGGCTCTGCTCTCTCCTCACAAAGTGACCAGGCTCACGCAGCAGGCAGGTGTGCCGGTTTTCAGAGGCTGACTGAGGTCCGTGTTCCTTTCTCTCCACCAGCAGCCAGCTCGAAACCTGACCATCACCCAAACTTTTCCAAGCCATTTTGACATCTGTTTGGTTTCTCCTATTCTGGGAAAAAGGCACCGGGGCATAGAAGGTGCAGATCCAAACAAATTTCAACCAGACAGCAACCAAGACTGAGAATTTCCATGAGGCAACAGCAGGCGTGTGGTTACGATAGCCGATCTCTATCGATGCTGAACAACCACCCTGTCCTCTCCACCACGGTTATGTAACACGCGGCATTTAACCACCCGCTCGTTTGACACAAGCATGTCAAACTGATAGGTTTTTGGGGGGGAATCTGGCATTTCAGGCATTCTGAACCATCACCCTTCATGGGAATGAACCCCGCCAAAGCCTCCAGCGTTCTTCGCCCGATGAAGGCCGGGCAAGATCAGGCTCGGGCACTTTGCCACCATTTCTACCTCAAGCGCAACCGGCTGCACAACACCTGCCTGGCCAAGAACCTGCCGGCTGCTGCCGAGCGAGGCAGCATGTAAATCGGGGTGTGGGATCACCCTGGCTTCCCAGCCTGCGGCCCAGCTCTTGGAGGGGGTCCCGGGGAGAGCAGAGGGTCTGTCACTGCTCACCGCACCGCTGAGAGAGGCAGCGGCCCCACGGCTGCCCCGGGATGAGCCCAGAGACCCCTCAGAACCCCCCTGCGCGGTTTGGGTGTTTTGGCCCCTCGCACCCTCCATTTTCTGAGTTTGGTTGGGAACCTCTGGCTGCACCGCAGAAGCGCCGGTATCAAGAGGGCGGAACACCTGGTTTGTGAGCGGTTTCTCTGCGGGCACCCACGGAAATCAGGCGTGAGACAGCGGGGGGCGGGAAAAAGAGTCGGGGAGGAAGAAAGAGTCGTTGGACGGGAAGGGGGAGCTACTGGCCTCGACACTTTCGGAGCGGCCGCTGCTCTTCCGAGCAGCGGGAACCTCCCGCGGGGGCCGGGGAACCGGGGCTGGTCACCCACATCCTCCCGAGTGGGACGCGAGAGGAGGCGGCCCCACACCCGGGACAGCCAGGGCTTCGGCGGGGCCGCGCTCTGTCCTGGCCCGGCGGGAGCGCTGAGCCGGGGCTCTCCCGCCCTCCCCTCCCTCCCTCCCCGCCATCCGGGGGGAGCAGGGCGGCCGTCGGCGGTACCTGCTTCTCCAGCGCAGCATCCTTGGCGCTGCCGGCAGCGCAGCCCTTGGGAGCCGGCACCCGCTCGCAGTTACAGCCCTCCAGCATGTACATGCCGGCGGGGCGGGAGCTCTGCTCGCCCTCGAAGTAGAAAAGCACGTTTTGGTAAAGGGCGAACCACTTCTCGTGCCAGCGGTTGGTCTCTGCCGTCTTCTTGCTCAGGTAACCCCGCTTGGTGCCTTCCTTGCGGGCCAGCAGCGCCAGGTACAGGGCGTGACCCTCGTTGTACCTCACGCTTTTCTGCATGGTGGCCGGCAGCGGGCGGACCCCCACGCCCAGCCCGCCTGGGCGCAGGGCAGCTTCCCCGGGCGCTCAGCGCGCCGGTACCGGCTGCGCCGCGGCAGCGCTTCCCGGGCGCCGGCACGGACCGACGGGCAACCCCCAGCCCGAGCTCCGCCCGCCCCCCGGGGGCGGCAGCCGATAAAGCCGCCGCGGCCTCGGTGTGTCCCCGCCCCGCCCGGCACCGCCTCCCTGTCGCCCCGCGGGTGGAGAGCGGGGGGTGGTGGCGGCGGCAGCGGCAGTGAGGGGGGAGCGCGGCCCCCCGGGCAGGGCGGGAGTGACGCGGAGGGATCAGCCGTAAGCGGCTTTGCAGACCGATTTCGAGAGGAAAGTCGCCGCCGCAGAGACCCGCTCCCTCCCTCCGCCTCTCTCCCGACGGGGTGAGGGAGGACGGGGGCACCGCACGGCCTCGGGAATGGGTCGGGGATGGGGCAGCTGCAGGCAGCCGTGGGCTGGGGCTGGACGGGGCGGGAGCCGCTCTCTGGTTTGGGGCTTGCGGTGGGTTTGTCGGTAAGTTTTCGCCTTTTCGGTTGTTTGAGTGAAAATGTTGGAAAGCAGCAGGGTTGGGTGAGCGCGGCTGCGAGAGTCTCAGAATCACACAGAATCACAGCATTGACGCGCTTGGAAAAGCACTTTCAGATCGTAGAGTCCAACCATTAACCTCACACTGACAAGTCCCCGACTAACCCATGTCCCTCAGCACTGTGTCTACACAACTCTTCAATCCCTCCAGGGATGGGGACTCCACCACTGCCCTGGGCAACCCCTTCCAATACCTCAGAACCCTTTCAGCAAAAAAATTCTTTCTCACATTCAATCTCAGCTGCCCTTGAGGCCATTTCCTCTTGTCCTGTCACTTGTTACCTGGTCAGTTACTTCGTTTTGGAGCTGCGAGGCACATTAAAGTAAAAGCAAGAAGCAAAACCCAAGTGAAATGCCAGAAACCTGTTACTTTTAACCCGATTTTCAGATGGATTAAAGATTGTGGAGGGGGAAAGCTCCCTCTCAGCACCTTCCTGGGCATCGGTGTGGTGAGCAGGCAGCCTGGCAAGGACTGCAGAAAGCCTGGACCCTGCATCTTTAATTTGCCAAATTATTTAAAGTTCCTTTTAAGGTTCTTCCATGAAAAGGCATTTGAAACTTAATTTGCCAAATTATTTAAAGTTCCTTTTAAGGTTCTTCCATGAAAAGGCATTTGAAACTCATTTAAAAACATATTTTGCATATGTAGCTTTCTGTCTCTTTTTGCTTTACCAAAAGAATCAAAGCAAATTGATTCTCTTACTTACTATCCGAACAAAAATGTGAAAATTGCAATACTCAGTATGCTGTATAGTGCACAGAACACGTTAGAAAATATTCCCTCAGTGATCTCTGTCAGCAGTTACAATTTTCAGTGTTATTTACAGGAACTGCAGAACCATGTGGAGTTTTAAGACTCTCATTCTGTGAACAGAGAACTTTGTATTAGATGAAACAATCAGAGGCACAAATCCTGCTGGAACTGACTCCTTTCCTTTGCGGCTTCACATCATGTCAGCTTACACATAGTGTCCAGGGAAGTCCAGATTTTGGACAAGGATCAAATAATAACTCATATTCATGTATCTCAATGACTGTGTTCTTACTTGCTTCTTAACAATGCATCTTTAATTCAGTTTCACTCAGCTGGTGAATCAGTATTAATTCGGTGTGTGGAACTTCGTGGGACACCCTGTCTCTCGATGTTATGTTAATAGCAAGGCAGTGAAACTAAAGGAAAGAGCAGATTGCAGCTCAAGAAGAGTTTTCAGATACTTGACACTAAACAAATGGTGCTTTCCAAAACACCACGTATCATGACCAAATACTCCAGTAAGAACCCATCTTTGCCAGGGTAAGGTAGGAAGTTTTTGTTGAAACTTACGTGATTTGTACATTGATAAAGCTTTTGCATAAATCAGAAATTATTACACACCATCTATTCTACAACAACTCCTCAGACATAGAGTAAAAATAAATGACAGGAGTTGAATTTTAACTACAAAATAAAGAGAGAAAGGATTTCCTTTTACTTGATCATTTTCTCCTAGACATGCCGGCCTCTTTCCTAAGCTGAAAAGGTTGAATATGTCATTGCAAAGCAATCCATAGGAATTACGAGGCATCTAATGTTCGTGTTCACTACAGTGAACGCTGATTGTGTAACCATCAGTTTGTCATTAATTCCTGTGCTTTATTGTTCAAAGTATGATTTAGTTCTCTCAGCGATATTTTCTTTATGACTTGGTCATTCTTATAAAGGCACAGCCTGGTTTTTATTGCTTGAAATATCTACTACATATCTTTGTATCTATATACTAGCTAATACATCTAAACACATGTAAGTAAATACTATTTTTTTTTATTTATGTCTTCATTACCAGCAATAAAGAAGGGGTTGTTTCTGGCTCTTAAAAAAGAAACTCTAGGTCAAATTTGTATGTATGAACACAATCGAGTTATATGTGCAAATGGATGTAAAGGGGTCCGTTGATGTAATTTATTCCATAGGGCTCTGAAGAAAAGAACATACAGATAAACACACTATTTTACTTTGTTTTATATCTTCCTTAACTAACCCCTCCATTTTGTGTATTTTAATTCCAGAAGATTTATTTATAAAATCACATACCTGAGTGTCATTATAGGCCCAAAGGAGCTTTCTGTAAGACTATGGTGGAAAGCTGTGGTCACATACCAGCTGAGATGGTTTAACACATTTAACCTACATTTACCTTGAAATTTCCATTGGGAACTGATTCATTGCGTGTTGTTCAAAGCTGTCATAAACAGCAAAATACATGGTTGACAGTGCAGTTGTTGATTTTGATACCCAGAAGTGACCATGAGAGCTTGGGGGGCAAGTCAGAGAGTTGTCACTCATCTGAATGACAGGTGACAGGAAAATCTATTTCAGAAAGTATGTAAAAATTAGGCCTTTATTTTGAAAAACACCTTGGAAATGGTAATAAAAATTATTAAAGTAGTGGAAAAGTGTTGTTATGCTATCATTTTTATGTCTGGGTTTGTATGTGTTTGCTCTCTGTTCTGTACATTTGGAATGCTTATTTGTCACTAAATTGGGATAGTAAGTCATTATTTATTCATGTCAAGGTAATGTGTCAAACACAAAATAATTTTGTAAAGCTGTTGAACTTTATCTTTTATCTTTATCTTACAGGGAAGAAACTAGTTTCACTAAGAATATACCTGTATATCTCCTCTTATATATTGTCTGAAAAGTGGAACTGAATGAGTATCTTCTTTGTAATTTTGCTGGCATGGTTTTGCTGACATAATGGTTTACTCTTTAAGGCACAGAGTATGATTTGGTTATTTGAAAGGTATTTATAATATTCAGCTAAAATTTAGTTATCTGATAAAGCAGGAAAATTTTCAAACACATATTACACAACACTGGTATAGTAAATCCTGAATATCTTGAAAATAACAGGATATTCTCATGTGTATGGAGAAGTCATTTACCTTTCATCATTCTCCTTTTAAATAACTACAGACTATTTTGTGCTTGATTAATCTAGCTTTTGATGTAATCTGAGAAGATTTACATTTCCTATTTTATCTAGACATTTTTTGGGGGAAATGTCTTGGCTAACCACTTTTAAATCATTGTGTACACCAGGTCATGGTAATTCATTCCTTGTGGCTGCTTCTTTTTTTTAGCAACTGGAAGCAAATGTTGGGGTCAGCCTTTCTGTGGAAGAGATACGACTGCACATACCCCTCAGTCCTGTCAGAAAGGTGGTGGAACAAGTGTTCACGAGATTCCTTCCTTCAGCAATGCCAGGCCAATCCCTCCCAAGGCATCCAAAGCGACAGTGAGGATAATTTCACAGCGACTCTGTGTGAAGCGCGAGCAACACCTCTGATGCCACTGGCATGTCTTTCCAAGGAAGAGCATTCGCACTCATTTTAAGAAAAAAGGGCACAGAAGTTCTGTGTGTCGCAGAGCCATGTCATTAAAACATACACAAGTGTCCTCTAGCTGTTTTGCAGCTCCACACACACTGATTTGTGTGATTTGAAAGCTCTGAGAAAAATATTTTTGCTGCCATACTGAAGGGTAATAAAGGGACCACTTGATCCAGGGGGGGATTTCAGCAGAAGACAGATCACTGCAGATCATTTACCCACGATGCCAGTGAAGATACTATCATCGTGGTTTAATGCCTTTGTGCTAAATGCTGCATCAAGACAAGAAAATGATCCATGCCAGGAACAACTTTGTCTAAGCATTAGATTACTGGAGTCAATCAAAAGGAGAAGTACAAGGACTAGTAAATGCACTGCCTGTTGTGATAGGCAGAATCCTCAGTACACAACTAGTGTACTTGTTGGGATTTGGGGAGAATAGTAGCAAAAGAAGGTTTTAGAGGAACTTTTGAAAGAAGTAGCTTGGTGCATCTGTAGAGGTCATTCAGTACTTCTTGCCTGTGGTCAGGCACAGCGTGAAAAAAATACAAAGGATGGTTGAAAAAAAAAAAAAAAAAAAAATGGCAGAAGCTGTTTCACAGTCGGGCTGGAGAAAATAAAAATAAAAAAAAAATAAAGAGAAAAGCTGGAATCAAGGGACTCAATTAAATTTAAGAAATAGCACTATTCAGGCAGGCGGCAAAAGCGAGTGGGATGTGGAAGAATTCAGCCTGGTTGGCAGACTGATGATAACAAGAGCACAGGAGGTAAGGAGCAAAGGAAGCCAGTGTGAGTAAGCAAGGGCTAAGAATGTCTGAGGAGATGGCATGAGGGTCCTAAGGGCAAGGAGCAGAGGAAGGAGGTATCGGGAGGTGGCGATGGAGAGGGAGTGGTGGAGAAGACAAAGCGGGGAGTGACAGAGCATGAGGGGCTGCTGGGTAAGGCTGGAAACCCAGGTGGTTGGTAAAGAGGTGGATGTAGTCTGTGGAAGTGCTGGGGGTAGAGGTGGGATCTGAAATAGGAAGAAAAGAGACCAACACACAGTGGGGGATTGAGGCAGATCAAGGAGGGTGGTGGGCAACCATATGGGGGTGGAAGAGTCAGGTAGGGTCAGTTCCATACAGCACATGAAGTGAAAGCATTTGATCAAGTGTTAATGCTGAAAAAGAAAGCATCATTTCACATGTGGAAATAAATACTGATAGTCCAAATCAGTGCTAAAATCACACAGGGAAGAAAAAACAGGCAGCTTTTCTCCTTAAGCCTGTTTTCAGCTGGTTCCTTTGCTCCGGAGACAGGAAAGTTCACTAACTGTGATCAAAATAGAAGAGCCAGTATTCAGCTTGTTAACCAAAGGATTAAAGATATGCAGACATATTCAGTTAATTAAAAGTTACAGAAGTACTTTATATAATGCAGGTACAACAAACATAAAATAAGCTCCAGATTCATGATGCAAAGTCTGGTGTAAATAATATTTTTAAACTTTCTTCACAAGGCTAAAATTTTCATATTGAAGCACATTCTGACTTACTGGGAATATGACTGTCAGAACTGAGCCCTTGATTTTTAAAGTTTGTTCCCTTTTTCCCTATGCTGAGAGCTGTGTAATGAGAATTTCACGGACCCAGTGATTAGTCTGGTATTCTTAAGAGTAGTATCGTCCTACAGCTCACAAATAGCCAAACCATGAAACTGTCTCGACATTCTTGGGAGATAGCTTAAATTAGGACTTTAAATGTTCCACAGACATTGGCGTGTCTTAACACAGATTTCATAATGTTCTCCAAATGTGAGTCAAGAGAGACAGCCTGATGACTGAGCTCTTGCAATGAAAAGGTTCAGCAGAGACTAGGCTATGATTACTCTAAGTTTCAGAAAGCACCTCAGTAACTAGGAAAATGAGTTTAGAATTAAAAAGACATAGTAGGATAAAATTTCCTTTTTTTTCTTATTCAATGTGAACTGAGTATAAATGCAAATCACTTTTTGCTTATTCTGTCAAGATAGTCTCTCATATTGGCATAAAAATAGGGAAAATGTGTAAAATATTTAAACATTCTCATTTCTGGGGAAAAAGTAAGCCCCACAGACTGGAAGAAAGATACAGGGAGCGCAGCGGGCGCCATCTGGAATAAGTAAGTAACCCTGGGAAGAATTTGTGATGTTTACAAGGCTCGAAACTGATAGAGAGAATTCTATCCATCTGGCATAAGGCCTGCAAATAATCTGCCACAGGGGTGCATAATTAAATAGAAACAGGTTTGATAAACTAGAAGCAACATTCCCCATAGTCACCTTGAAAGAGATATTTAATGTATTATGCAGCTGAGCAGCTTTCAGAAGTACAGCACCTTACTTTGTAGGCAGGCAGACCCATATACCGTAAAAATCAGTTTTGTGGGAAGTTGAATCCACTTCTTTCTTTATAGAAATCAAACATTGCAGGATACTCACATCTTCTTAAGATCACGTGAAATTTCTAAGACAATACTTTTTTTAAGAGAACATTGCATTTATATTTGATACAGATGCAATATATTGAAAACCTTTTTAATGAATCCACTCAGATGCAGCTGGGACTGTACAAACGCCTGGAGAAAATGTGTGTAACAGCAGAAAAAAAAAAAATCTTAAAAGGCTGTGGGCAGAGCAGCCCTGACAACAGCAATCTGAGCCAGTGTTATCACCCTATACATGCAGGCAAAAAGATACCAAACAAGAGTATTGCTTAACAAGAGGAAAGAAATTAAGCTTAACATCAGCTACTGTTTGTTTTGGGGGTTTCAGGTCGGGTGGGAAGTGGATAACAGATATCTCTTTGTAATTTCTGACCCGCTGTTGCTAATGCACATTCCTCCTGGTCCAGATTTATGTTGTTCAGATTCTCAGCTGGTAACCTTTGTAGCTGCTTGGGAGCTATGGAGTATGCTTTTTGGGGCAGGGGGGAGGAAAAAAATAGCTCACAGAAACATAACAAAAACTTTTTAAAATCAAGGCAATATCCAGCTACAATTATATTCAACATCATACAAAAAATGTGTAACTTCATCTGTGATAGTAGAATGCTTTCCAAGGTAGAAGTATATTAATTGCACTTCATATTAATGTGTATAGTTTTTAAATAGAACAGAAAAAATAACATTTATTGAACTTGTCACAGAGCCACTACTGCTCCATGCTAAAATGAATAAAGGCCTGAATCTCTATAAAAATACACTTGGTCTTTTTTAATATAGAAATAAGTCATGACTTACTTCACAAGTAGGTTCCTCCTGAATGTACAATAACAAGGTATATAAAAATAATTTTACCATTAAAAAAAAATTGTTTTCACCTGTTTGTGTTACTATTATTGTTACATTTTTTTCCCTCTTGGTCAGTTGTGTTGTTTTAAATATTAACACAACCTTTTTGCTAAATAATAGCGGTACCCAGGGGAGCTGAAAAGTATGTTTATTCCAATTTGATGTCTGATTTTCTTGTATCAATAATAAAGTTAGATTTATAATATTCAAGCATTTTGAGTAAGATTATTTCTTGTTTGAGTGGCATCAAAGAAACAGGTAACATGAAAATACTTCTCTTGTTGAGTTATACTGTTTCGATTTTTTGCTGTGCTATCTAATGGCTTTGGGGAATTAGTTCTGAATTTCTGACATACATGTAGTTAAGTAGATCAGATAGTTGTCAGATAATAGTTCTGACAGATATTAGGAAAGGCTTATTAGAGAATGCCTTAGAGTCTTCTTCAGCAACAAAGATCGGGAATTAACACATCCTGTAGGTACAAGAGACTGCAGTATAGGTAAAGTAAGGATACAAAACCTACAGTGTAAGACTGGGTGAGAAACATTTTCCCAGTTTGAAGATTTAAAAACAAAATCTATCCATCATCAGTTGTGCTCAGTGCAGAAATCTCTAAAAGGTTGTATCTCCAGAACTCTGGGCAAGAAATGGATTAGGGAAATTGTATTGTCCAAGCCATTAAGCAGCCTGGAAAATTCAGGTATTTTTGGTTTGGTTTTGCAGAAGTCAAAGGGTCGTTTATATTTGAAAATTCTTCCAAAAAGTCTCAGGTGAAATGTGTGTCAAATACTCTCCTTTTCTCAAAACATTTACTGCTAGTCGAACAGGGTTGGTTTTTTTTATGAAACACACCTTTAGAAAAAAACAGTGCCAGCTCCAGCATGAAGAACTCAAAATACCTTGGTTCTCCCCCAAGATGAAAATCAGGGGCCTAAGAGATGTCACAGCGTTTCCCTGTGCCTTTGTTTCAATGCAGTGGGAATAAATACATGAATTTATTTGTAAAGCACTTTGAGGTGTGTCAGTGAGAAATCACTGGAAGAGCTTCAGATGACAGGTTGTCCTATTCTGCCAGACTGTGAAAGGAAAATACATCCCGTGTACTTCCTCATGGCATCTGCAGTGTTCTGACTTCTGAGAAGGTTTTAACTTGTATCCCAAAGAAACAACTTCTGAGATTTTTTTTACATAAAACTTTCTATTATTATATTATATACACTTTCTTAATATGTCTTGTAATTATCTTTATTAATTTTTTATGAATATATTTTTCTTTTAAATGTTAAGGAGCACTTTAGGATACTATAGTAGTTACCACTTACTGCTGTAATTACTATGTATGATTAAGCTTGTTCATCCTATAAAAATGATTTTTTTTTTTTTCCTTCCAGAGGGTATGTCTTTATGTTTCTGTGTTACTTATCTGTAATGCAAGTTGACAAGCAGTGTAATCAAAAGAAAGGAAAATGAGAGGTCTAGAGGATAGGGCGCTTTCTTGGCAGACACAGGATGTATTGAAATTATTTTGATAAGAGTTTTATTATGTGTTTTTCAGGTAGCATCAAAAGAAGGCAGCCAGCTTGGCTACACAGAGTTTGGGGTCTGTGCAGGAAGGGAGAATAACTCCAAGTCACTCCTCTCAGTCCCTCCAATAGGTAGCCACGTGCTAAAAGTTTTCTAATCTCTTTTTCAGAAAAGCTTTTAAAATGCTCTAAGTGAGGTAAGTGAATGGCTCGTGCAATTAGTAATGGGATACAGAGCTTTATGCCCTCAGGTGACTGGTTCATAGTCAGTAAAAGACAGTAATTAGGACAAATCCTGCTCTAAGTTATAAAATTTCTAGTAGAGTAAATGATTGCTCATTTATCTCTGAACTGTTATCTGGTATCTGGTCAGTAGGCAATGTAAATGAGTGAGTGCAGCCTGTTTTAATCAGCTTGTTAACATATACAGCTATGGGGATGGGGAAAAGAAATAACATGAGGGAGGTCAGCACACCCCATATATCTGTTGAGTCACATTCCCTCCCATTTACAGCCATCCTCCTCTGGTGTAAAGCTCAAAAAAACAAAAAAAGGGAGAAACTATCCCCTGGGGAATCCTCCAAGAGCCAACAGGCTTGGGCTGGTGCATTTAGCATCTCATTGCCCCTCTTCCAGCCCATCTGTGGTACTAGTGACAGTCCTGAAACGATCAGAAGACAGCATTTTTAAAACCAAAATGTGCTAAGCATTTTCCTGGTGATTTTTGCTCCCTACTCTGTAAGTAGGACTGAAATGAATCCTACATGATTAATCCAACCTACATGCTCGCAGGAGCTTTAGGCAACCACCACAGTTGGACTAATTTTATCATGTTGCAATTGCCTGTTCATCTATGGCTGTGAGAATACTTTAGAACTGTGATAAATGATTGACTCACATTTGGATATGTCACATGTATCTGTATATACTGATAGTTATATATAAAGATGGTGGTTTTATTGTTCTATGCCACTCTTGTCTTTTTTCATCAAAATTCCCTTCTTCCACAACCACTGAAAGATACTAATTGCCTAAAATTAGAGCCATCAGATAAGACTAAAAATGAGTTATTACATAAAAATGGATATGAAATATAGATGAAATGTATATAATTTATATTAAAAGCATTGTTCCCATTTTATTTCTTTTCACACCATTTTTATGCTATGCTTTCTTGAATTATTGCTCTAGCTTGAATTGAGCTGTGAGCTGTACATTGTCATCCTTACTGGGATGTGTTACATAAATTATATAAGTCTATTAACATATATGCATCAGAATAGTTGTTAAAATTAGAAGTGCCAGCATAACTGAGGAACAGACAAGAAAAGGAGTTAGGTAAAGGAGTTTGGTAGGCAAGAACAAAACAAAATTATGAAGAAACAGCATGCTGGTTTCATCTGAACTTTGTAGTAATATTCACTGCTGTCGTGCTCTCTGCCATTTTCTTCCCAGATACAGCAAAACACTTTCATAAAGAAAATAGTCAGGAAAGATAATAAAGTCTCAAAGTGCCCATTTATTTTGCTACCTCTAAACCACCCTTTTCTGAGCTAATCTTCTTAATTAATCCAACAAAAATACAGCTATACACAGCTTTCCCGCAGCACAGAAAAAAATTGAGCAGCAATACCAATTTATTTGCATTAGAAACAAGATTTTATTCCCCAAACACATTTTTCATTAGAATCAATTATACTGAAAGTTTCTGGTAAACGCAGTTTGTGGTGAAGACAATCATCTACTCAAAAATTATTTTTAAAAAATGAAATCAGTGGAGATGCAGCAAAGAGTGTCACATACGGGCAGAAGAGTTACAGCTGCTTCCTGCCTCCCCAAAACGCATCAGTCAGTTTGTGGTAGCATTTAGGCACAGGTCCACAAAATGTGTACAAACTCGATAACACAACTGCCTCTTTCTTTAGAGCCTTTAAAAAAAAATTTTAAAAAATGAAAAGGAGACCATAAAGACTCAAAGGGCCTGGAAAACAAAATCTCTTTTTGATACAGCCTGTTGGTAGGGTGGCATAGAAAAGCCAGACCGTGGTCATCCTCGGGGTGAACGGCAGTGCTGTTTCTTAACCCTTGCCTGAGGAGGGATGAGGAGGGAACCCAGTTGGCAAAGGCACTCGCTGTCGGTGGCAGCTCTGCCACCCTCTTCTACAAAACCAGCATCTTCAGTGGCATCTCCTTCGGTTCTGCACATTACACAAGTTTCTGCAAGCATGACCCTGCCAGGGCTTATGGTGCTTGGCTATAAATACTCTGTACATGCTGCCCCAAGCTACTCACCAACCTTGCAAAAGGGCTTGGCAGATGCTGTGTTTGTTCTAAACTGTATTTTCTGAGCCCCTTCGATGTGGACTTGCTGTAGCGCTCGCAGGCTGAGTGCCTATTGATGGTGTGATGCTGTCTGCGACTAACTGATAGTCCTGACTGAAAGCATTCAGTTTTCAGTGCTCTCCTGGTCCTCCTCTCTTCGCTACCTTTCAAAAACTCATAAAATTCACTAGCAAAAAATAGAGGATATGACTCTCCCCTCAACCTGTCTACTTCAAATTCTTGGAGGGGTGTGAGACTTGTGCTGAAAAGACCCAGGTAACCATTAGTTCAGACAACTGTTTTATCATTGAGGTAATGTAAGAGACAGAAAAGATGCACATCATCAAATTCAAGTCCTACAATCATGAACACCCTCTGACCTTTTTGTCCTGAAGCAGTTCCAAATTTTTTTTCTTATTGTAATGAAAAAAGAAAAAAAAAATCACTTATATCTCTAGACTTTGAGAAAGGGTTTTGCAAGAAACCTGTCTTCCCTGACTACTGAAATCACGGTGCTTGTTAAAATAATTGCAGAAACATGGAGATAGTAGTACATGATGTAGGAATATATTATTCATTCATGTGTGTATAAAAACCCACAGGTACACAGTGACTAGAATACCATTAAATCACAGAGCTTGGAAGGACTTGAAAAGCCAATGCCCTCCCTTCCCTAGACAGACTCAGCAAAGCCAGCATCATCCCCGACTGATGTTTATCTCCCCAGCTTCAGAGGTCTCCAAGACTTTGGATTTTACCCAGATGCTCCACATTGTCTATTTGAGTGATCATCTAACCTTACCTTTAGGATTTTTCCCTTAATGTATAACTTGAATCTTCTTTCCTGCAATATTAAGCCTCTGTCCTTCCGTACCCCCATGGGACACGGAGAACAGGCTGGTCTGTGTTTGCAGCTGCTTTTTACCTTTCAGAAGACTGTCACCATGTCTTCCTTTCTTCAGGTTAAACCACTGTGCAGTCTTTCCTTTGCTCTGTTTTCCAGATAACTCATCATTACTACGTCCCTTTCCAGGTCTCACTCTGGTAGGTCCATGTCTCTCTTGATATGGTGCCCGCAGCTGGACAAGGCGTTGGCTCCGAGTCCTCGCTGGCTCCGAGCGGAGCAGGAGGGTGATGTCACCTGTCTTGCAGGATACACTCCTGCTTGCAGAGCTTCATCTAACGTCTGCCTTTTTCACAACAGGATGGTACTGTTGACTCATACTCAGTTTATGATGGATGACTAGCTCTGGATCTATTTTCTGCAAACTGTCACCTAGAGCAGATTATAGGATAAACTGTTGCTGTAAAGTTAGAAGAAAAAAAACCAAAAAAACAAACTTCCAAACTGTTCAGTTTCGGGGACATGCAATTCATATCCCCAAAATTCAAAGAAATTCCCTCATTGCAAGGGAGGGAACAGCAGAGAGGAGAGTAGGAGAGAGTAGTTTTCTTGGCAGCACAGATATTTTTCTGGCAAAACATGCTTGTGCAACTGGAGCCTGAGGCTACCCAGGTTTGCTGGTCACACAAGATGTAATATTTCATTAGGCATAACTTGGTATAATACTGCACTGTTTTTTAAGAGTGGTTTTACCCTTGTTTTAGCCCATTTCCTTTCTCCTACCCCAGCTACACTTTTTTACTAATTGCTTTATTAGGCAATAGTAGTCCCCTGGTTGTATGATAAGTTGGTCCAGTTTGCTCATCTGCCCGAAAATTAAAAAAGCAATAAAACTATTAGTAGTTCTTACCTTGCAGTCACTCAGTTGCTAGCACTGATGCAAAAAAGAGATAGTCCAGGGCTTGGGGTGGGAGGATGACACCACCTTCTCTCAGCAGCAATGTGTCTTAGAGCATTTTAGGCCAACCATGAAACTGCAGCTTTTCTGAAGTGGGAGCAGTAGGTTGCTGGAGAGGACACAATTGCTTTAATGAAGTTAAACGTTTTTTTTTCATAAATTGCCAACAAAACCTCACTGCCAAATTTAAATTTTAAAACCCCTGTAAGATTCAGCACTCTCTGGCTGCAGAGCATGTACAGGACTGCAAGACTTCTCCTGCAGTTCCAGAGCTGACCTTACTGTCTGTCTTCTGTCTTGTCTTCATGGTGTTTAAACATGCTTAGCTGCACTGCCTTAACCTTAAAACATAAGCTTTTGTTCAGAAACTTCTGTGAATTCAGCTCACAAGACATATCCTTTTCCAGAAGAAAGTTGGTATAAGTTTGTATAACATCATTTTAGTGCTTATTTCCCATGTATGCCGGAGAGCATGAAACAGCCAAATTGCATCTGGAGTGAGAGGGCATTCATATCTGACCTTCTTTGGCCAATAATTTTAAAGGTGACTTTGAACAGCAAGAATAGTCTGTGCATAAGTGTTTTAGATAATAACTGTTACTTCAGGAACTGTATTTATTTATTAACTGATTGAAACGCCTTCTTGGAACTACAAAGCAATGGCTAATGACCAATGCACTCTACGTACAATTCTGCAGAAGCTTTGATAGATATCTGCAGAAGAAAACATTGCACTTACTGATTACTGTTCAGCTAGTTACCTGCCTGGGAAGAGACAAGGAATAAGGAAAGGGACCTCAGGCACCTGAAGAATTGAAGATGACAGCAGAATGGATTGTGCCATCTTTTCTCCAACGTGTTTCTGGCAGCAGGTGGGTGATAGACACAGAGAGGGGGGTGAAATAACCCCCAATAACCAATGCAAGGAACCTGTGTCTGTCTGCTCCTTGCAGCCCAGCAGCAGTGCTGAGACATTGCTGACACTCGTGACTGATGGAAACCTGATGGCGAGAGGGGACAGGCAGAAGCAGCCACGCTCTCCAACAGCTTCTCTTCCTCATTCTCTGTGGGAAATTCCCTAATTGCACCAGCAGGTTTTAAATAACTAATCTGGAAAAATAAACAGTCCCTTGTGGCTGGACTCCTTCTACACTCATATCCCTCCAACTGACCCTCTGACACTTTTGCATATCGGATGTTCATTAGAAATTGTGTTTCATCCGGTCTGTGCAAAACTCTCTGCTTTCTGTTACTCTTGCTGTACTGCCTTAGCCCTATGGGGAGAAAGGAAAATCTAATTAGTGATATGCTTTATTCATAAAACAAGAAAAGACTTGTGCTACTGTGCTAATTATTTGTGTTCATTGCAGCAAATGCAGAAAAGACGTTTGCAGAGTCTAGAGTTACTGTCAGCGAGAGAGTCCCTCCCCACAGGGAAACCAGAAGGTGGTGCAACCGCAGAGACCAGTGTTGCAGGTTTATGCTTTATGCTCTAAGTCAAAACAGCCTCATCAGATGATGTTTTGCATTGTGCAGCTGATGCTGTGTCCATGGCTTTTTCTCTGCTGAGAATCACACACAAAACCAGACCCAAGTCCTTTGTGCTGTGATAGGACAAGAGGGAACGGCCTTAAGTTGCACCAGTGGAGGTTTAGGTTGGATATTAGGGAAAAACTCTTCACTGAAAGGGTTTAAAGTATTGGAACAGGCTGGTCAGGGAAGTGGTGGAGTCACCTTCCCTGGAGGTATTTACAGGATGTGAAGATGTGGTACTTGGGGACATGCTTTAGTGGTGAAGTTGGCAATGCTGGGTTTATGGTTGGGCTAGGTTACAGCAATGGTCTCTTCCAACCAAACTATTCTGATTCTACGTTGGAGTGAGCATAATGGGTGCTCCACCAGGGTGTTGGCAGGCATAGTTCCTCTCTTAGGAGCTCTGCAGCTACAAGACAGTGCAGAGGAGATGATTTTGTATAATTCACGCTGTAACTGCTTCTGTGCAGACACCTTGTCCGAAGAACAGCAAAGCACCGTGAGTAGCATCAGTAAAACAATGACCGATTTCCTGCAGGACTGGCCCAGGACAAAAGCGAGCAAGGAACATTTGTGGGCAGTTTCATACCCTTTGAGACCCCAAGGAAATGAGCCACAACTGAATGTCCCATTGCTTTGAGAGCTCAGGGTACACTTTGTCCCCAGGCCACAATCTGCAATTTCAATTTGTGAAAAATCTAAGGGAGGAAGTGTTGTTTGTACAACTTATCGGAACCTATTTCCCGACAATAACTATTGTTCACTCTAGCAACTTGACATAATATAATTTATTTTGTGAAAAATAAATTTAATTTGCAGCCCATAGCTGTAGTGAGATACATTGTGGTTTTATTAGCAAGACTAGATGGATTTTTTCATTGTTTCTGAAAGAAATCAACATGATTCTATTTGCAGAATGCATTAAAAACTCATCTTGAAACCCCGGAGATGGTATTGCATCGGTTGATTTCAGTTCTTAACAACTTTAGCTGAGTTATAAGATGCTGCGGCTTTCATATGCTGAAAAAGAGTTATTATCCCTTTTATCTCTGTGAAAACTGCCCCCTCCATGATTCACTAATATCAAGAAATCTTGATGGGCCCTGCTTACAATTTGCTAACTGAGGTGGTAAGATTCTGGTTTGAAACCAGGAAAAACAAATTTTTTTTTTTCATTTATGACCTTTATAATGAATCTCTTTATTGTGTCTTTTGTTGAAATAATCCATCTGTGGATCGTCTAAGCAAGTTAAACAAGCTGATTTGTTAATTGGGGGAATGTGGTTTTGGTGTCTGACAATCTGAGAACTAAAGCTGTGCAGAAGGAAAAATCCAGAAAAGTGAAAAACCAAAAATGTCAGCGTGCTTCCAGCAGAGCTGACACTGTCTTCTGAATGTTTATTTTCGTCTTGCAGTTCCTACAGAAATTTTCCTCCCTGAGTCCCATGGACTATTTGAACTAAACTTCATCTCACCTATTTTTGTCCATATGTAGCTTCCAGCCCACCCCTTCTTTATTCACTGTATGTTTCCCTTATTACTGATTTTACCTGTATTTTATGTTTCTGCAGAAAAAGCAGCGTGCCTTCTTAAATACCACAGTCCAGAACCCTACCTTGAGTCAATTTCTATCTCTCCTACAAAAGCATCTGCTCACAGGTAAAAAATACCCAGCATCAGAGAATCCCCTAGGATCATTAATAACTGCTGCTGCTTCTCAACCTCATTGTTTGGGAAGATGCAGTTGGTATCAGCCCAAATTGTTTAATTTCCAGTGGCTGGTTTTACCATTGTCTCTTATTCAAGCCTAGGCACGTACTGGTGATTTCTGGTCTGCAACTGGCATTTGTAAGCACAGAATTAAGCAGTAGAAGCCTAGAAGGAGATAGCACTGCACAAGAAAGTCAGATCTCCTGAACCTCTCAGCAAAGACAACACCTGCTCCTCTAAATACATGACAAGAGGAGACAGAGGCATGAAGAAAAGGAATGTTACAAGTTTCCTTTTCAAGCACTGCCTTGATAATGTGGTGTAGCATTAGTGCTGGGGAGAAGGGGACTGTTCTACCTAGCTTACCCCAGACAAATCCTTCCCACCATAGCCCTTAGTGGTTGTCCTGAGCCTTAAGGAAAGCTGACTGTCCTCTTATAAGTGCCGTTTCTTTCCTTGGAAGTTTTGTCACATAGGACTTCCTGAAACAGCCTGTTTAGAAAAGGTGTTTTTCACCACGGGCTCAGGCTGGCTCAGCCTGCAGTTATTTCCTCTCCATGATAGCAGCTGTCTGTTTCCTGATTTACACAGCACTTACCACAATTCATGATTGAGAGGTGGGGAGAAGCGAGGTGTTATTATTAGCTATTGCCTTGAAAAGCTGCTGGTTTATGTCCTGACAGCTCCACAAATCCAGAGAAGTTACTTCATTCCCAAGATGCAAAAATGACGTATTTTTTTTTAAGGCGTGAGAGCAGAGACAGACTTCCATTCATACATGTAAGAGCATAAATAAGAGCAACTCTCTCAAGATTACTAAGAACAAACAGATCATACCTCTAATTATTCAAATTAGAAACCTAACAAAGTATCCCTTATTCTTATCTGTAAACAACGTGACTTTTTTCCTCATGTAAGGCAATGAGGTGATGAGTTTAACTTCTTTCCAGCAGTACAGAGCTGCTGTACAGCAAACGTGGATGTCAGCAGGACCCTTTAGGCAGTGCTCCAAATTCCTTGTTTCCCTAACACTGCATGACTTGGGGCTGCTCTGCTCCACCTCCCAGAGCACCCAGGACTTTGCCTTGGGTCCTTCTTAAGCACTGGCTCTCCAGATATGACAGGAGCAAAGCATCCACTATGCCACTCAGGAGCTCTTGGATATGAAGGATAATTCAGTCTTGACTTTCATTACATTAAATAAAATAGAACATGACTTAGCAGGAAAGGAAACAAGCTGTGCTCAGGTGGGTAACATACCAGGTGACACCCGGGAAGATGCTTCAGCAGAAGCTGAGATCAACCAGTCCCACACCACCTTCTCAGCAGGACCAAAGCAAGCCCACAACTGTGTTAAAACAGGACAATTGGTTTCAAGTCTGTCTCAGTCCAGGTTTTCCTCCTACATTCCTTTGTCTATGTTAATGCATTTCTACTGGCACAAAAATTACTTGGCACAAAAATTGCTTGCTGCATAACATCGACTCTTGTCAAAAGCTCTGCACCGTGGGGAGAACCCTGACCCTTTGCAGAACCAGCCTGAGGAAGAATCTGGGATTTGCTTGTGCCAGTCATGGCTAGCCACACACTCCCGAGTGCCCCCCTTATAGTCCTCAGCATTCACTTAAACAAGTTCAGACAGAGACAGAACTTAAAGGCAGAGAATATGCCTTGAGGTTTCTTCTAACATGCCACATACTTTTTTCCCAGCCTGTGGCTGGTTTTGGAGAAGAACAATCATTTGGAGAAGATTGTTGGTCCTCCTGACTGTTATGACTGGGCAAAGCACACTGTGCTGTTGCACTTGCTGGCAGAGGAAAAAAGTTATACCGGAGAAGATGACTTATATGCAGGAAGGAGCAGACACCAAAGGAGCACGTTTGGACATTTTATTCTCCTACATGCTGGCCTTTATGCAAAGGGGACCTCTTTGGCATGTACCCATGCTTTGGCAAGGGAATCTTGTCCCAGTTTTTTATCATTCAGTACATGAAAAGTGTGGTGGGAAAATTAGACAAGAGATAAAGATGGAAAGTATTCTTCAGTAAAACATGCTTTTATGTAAGCTAGCTCTCAGCTGAAAATAATTACCTGGTTAACCTCTATCCATGCACTGTCTTTAGAAGCTGCTTCTTTCCACTTCACAAGGCATGTCACAAGAAAGCAGATACTGAACATTCATTGCATTGCCACCCTGAATTAGACCTGTGCTATCTCCCTTTCTGTAGATGGTGGAGATAAAGCCAAGATGAATGAGCAAAGAAGAGCAATCCTGAGAAAATAATCTAGATTTCTGACGGCAAACTCCCGTTCTGGGCTCTAAACAGTTGATAATGCTGCTGCTTACATGAATGTTTAAAATACTTATTCAGTGCACCTAGGAGAGATTTACAGTGACAAGTTTGCACAAATATGAAATTGCTGCCAATGCCAGCCAAACAATATCTACTCTTAAAGTAGATGACTGACAGACTGTTACCTACTATTTATGTGCGAGGTGAAGGCTTCTGCCAACAGTTAACTGCCACAGTACATAAGCAATCCTCAGCTGAGAGTTGGATACATTAGTTTTGTATTTTCTGTGAAGGTCATAATAAAGCACCCTCTTACAAGCTTGGCAGCAGACTGCTTACCATTCAGAATTTAAAAAAAAATAAAATAAAATCCTTGAACTATGCTTTGTTTACAGTGCAATATGAATTCCTGGGGAGTGGTGGTGGGGAGCAGCCTTGGTAACAATCAGAATAGACAAACCATCTCTCGGTGAGAATTATTGTTGGTCTTGTTTGAGAAGCAGCGAGGATCTTGGGCTGCTAAAGCCAAGGAGTGGACATTGTCCATGACACAGCTTAAAGCCGGCAGCAGTGCTCAAAAACGTTACACACCAATGTGCCACGCACTGAAGCTACTTAGCAGCTTAGAGAGGCAGGGACAAACTTAATGCGATATGTGGAGGTCTGTTCAGAGTAAAAGGATCCTTCAGCCTCGCGCTCTTCCTGGAAGGGACTTGAGAAGCACGGATGACTAAATCCCTGCCACCCCTGGCTGGTGGGACTTGTCACAACACTGAAACAAAACTTGCAGGTCACTGGGACCGAGTATAAGTTTTACTACATAAATAAATCCATCAGTGTGGCATAATCTAGTTCAATGCTTTTTCACAAAAATGTCTACTTTTTGAAACACAAGTGAAGTTATTAGAAGTCAGTCCTAAAAATACCCTTTTTTGTGAGCAGTCCTTTGCATGTGAATGATTGTGATCCAATGTACTGATATTCTGCTACAGTCGTCTGTGGTGGGCTAGAGAAAGATGGTCAGAGACGAATCAAAGGAGACGTGGCACGTCAACGCTGCAGCAAGGTGCAGTGACCAGCTGCTCAGTGAAACAAGTTGCAGACACAACCAAGGAAATGTTTAAGCAGCCTAGCACCAGGCAGGAAATTTGCTGCTGTCTCTTTAGGCTTGACTTGCCCAAATACGTGCAACCGTAGCGTAGCCAACCCTTCTGAAATGCCCTCCCAGGGCAAGACCCACACCAGAGGAGGTCCTCCCTGTATGCTTTGTCATGTCTGCCAGCCTCTTGAAGATGTCTCAGCTATCCCAGGGCATTTCAAATGACATTAGCTGCCTGCGTTCAGGTAGTTGACTCACACCCTTTACATCTGCCAGGACTGCAGCATGACATTTGTCATTAAAAAACTGGACTGGACTCACACAGGCTATAGTATTTGCAGTGCTAGGGAATCCAATAGTAATTTTTAAATGGTTGTATGCATATCTTATAATATACAGGTAAATAATATATAATTAAATTATACATAATTAAATAACTTAGAACAATGTATTTTCAAAATAATTACTCTTACAGGTGAGAACATGGCCTTCCAAATACATGTGTGTGTGTATGCAACTATACTGAACAATATACTAAATTGGCTTATGCAAAATTTTGTTATTTGCAACAGTTGTGCCTCATGGAAAGACTTCTAATGTCATCCCATCGACAATGGGAAGAGCAAAGCCTGCTTTCCCCCAGCCTCCTGACCCTGCTCCCAAATACCCTTCCCATGGCAGCCAGCTCCCTCCTGCCTGCTAAAGGTATTTGCATGCACAAGGAGCTCGGCTGCACAAGAGCAATTCTTACACATGCTGCTGGGCTCACTGGCTGTGGCCTCCCAAGAGGAGAAGGGCTTGACACCAACCTGCTCTTCCCCAGCAGGTCTTTTGGATGCATTTGGGCCTTTTCTCCTCAACTACCAAGCTTCCTCGTGCACTACTGAGGAGGATGTCTTTGCGATATGGATTCAAACTGGCCAATACGCAAAAAATACTCAAGGCCTGAAAGAGGGAGGTGTAGGGGAGACATAAGAAGTGATATGATTGCGTCCATCTCTTTTCCATCATATATCCAGAGTAGAAGTAGGATCACACATACTTCTGTAGTGGTGGAAGACCACCACAGGGCGCATGACTTACAACAGCTTGTCTATGATGCATGAAAGAGTGTCAAAACATTGACCTACGGTGAAATTGCCCAGCCTTATCTGTAAGGTAGAGACTTACAGAGTCTAACAGAGACACAACATGAATATCCTGCTTTCATGACTTTTTGGTGGCACTTGTTGAAAATGTTGCATTTTTCTTAAAGGCAAGAGGGTCTAATTCTATTATCAGTGCATTTATAATCCCATTTATTTCAGGAGAATCACTTCTGGTCAAAAAACTGTATACTCCAAAGCAGTATGAACTCTTACCTAAGTATCACTTTCTTCATAAGGGTAACATGGACCAAACTTGGAATCAGCTACAGTGCTTGTCTTGGCACAGTCAAAAGGCATGTACAAAATGTACAGCCTTCAGTTTCTGAAAGAAAAATGGAGTCAAGCAACAAAACCCACACTTTTCCATGCAGCTTAAGTACGTCAATAATTTCCTTTGCAATAGCTTGTAGGTCTCTAAGGCAAGTACTTACAGCACATACAATGTTTAGCTTGCAATCTGTGACAAGACCACTTTGATTTTGGTGCAGGACAAGTATTTGTTCTTGCAAATAATTAATCTCCTGTCCTTGTTTGTAGCATTATAAATTGTCCTGACACTTTTGCCTCATGTTGCCAGCAAACTAGAGGTTAGATGGGCTTTGGTCCTTTAATAAGCATTAATTTCCTCAGTTGCAAACCCAGTCTGAATACAATGCGTAAGTCTTTTATTAGGATATGTGGTCTTAACTGGGAAAAACATTATCTTCTACATGCAATGCATTACATATAAAGCCACTGTAAATCTCCTAAGAGAAAGCACAGGTTTTAGCAACTTCACAAATTTGCATTACACATCACTACCACAGCCACCACCTCCTCCAAGACCGTGGCTGTGTCCAAGTCTAGTGAAGTGCCCACCCGTGCAGTGCTAAATGGAAAGCTCTGCAGGAGCAGCATTCCCTGTTGGCTAATGCACAATATTGGTGTGCTCAGCCAACCTCAGAGTTTCTTTGCTCCTTTTCCTGTGAAACCCTGTGCTTGCCATTGTCTACACTGGGCTATGCTATTTGTATCTTAACAGATAGCTTCACAGTGAGGTCTGTTACAGGAGGCTAGTGAGGTTTTAAAGTGAATAAGCTTAAAAAAAAATCTACTTTCAGTAAGTGCTTGACAAGGCAGCCATCTATGATGCAAAAAGCTAATGGGACAGGAAATGAAAAGGAAAAAACTTAAATACCTAATAGTGATCACAGAGATCTGTCAAGCAAGCTAAGGGAAACTGATGTGCAGTACTGGGCCAAACTTGCCTCAAAACTTAGTGGATCTAAAACTGAGAAACCAAGCGAGGTGAGACTTGAAAAATGTAATTTCAGATATTCCTTTATTCCAATACCATGGTGACAGGAAAGTATTAAAGGATTACTGTATAAAGGTGGATGGAAGAGTCAAAATGCCTTTCACTATCGCTCTGTTACCTACATTGCAAAAATACAGAAGGAAGAAATGATTAAATGGTAAGTTATAAACAAAGCTATACAGACAATGCTAGCTGAGATTTTGTGAAACACAGGGGAAATAACAAACCAATTTCTAACATACAATCTAAACTGACTCTTGCTAAAGTCCCTGGGAACCTTTTTAAGGGGCCCTGAAGATTAAATCTTCAGAACTGAGAAACTGCTAAGAAACTTCAGGCAGCACTGAACAAACTCATCCTGGCAAGAGGGAAACATGCCTGGTCCAGCATTTCCCAGCGTGCAGGGAAGAAATCGTTGCAGCCAAACAGCCTGTTGACTGCGTGACCGGTCTCACCAATCCTCCATCTGTTTGTGAGGCATGTGGACAGGTCTTTACAGAAACTGGGGTAGAGAAGAGAGACTGCAGAACACATCGGCTTAAGGTACAGCAGAATGCAGAAATGCAAACGTGTTTACACATTTAAACTGTTGGCAATATAAAATCCAGAGCTCTCCTGTAGCCCCCCCTGAAATGCCTGAAGTTGGTTACTAGGGGAATTAATTAGCTGCAAGGGGCTGCTGTAGAAAGTTTAAATTTAGAATCAAGGTCTTTTTTTTTGGTGAACACCCTCCACCTTTATCAGAAGGCAGTAAAGACAACAGTAGGTAGGATGGTTGTAGCACATACCTGCTGAGAAACAACCGGTGGCTATGAGAACAGGCTAAGAAGCCTGTCAGAACCATTAAAAGGGAATAAATCTCTGTCCTAAGGAAATCAGGCAGGGATGATAGAGAGGATGTTATGATGCAAAGGTGCTTTGGACAGATCCAAAGGGGAATTAAGACACTCCTGTGTGAAACTCTGAGGGAATGGATGAAGATTGGTGTGCCATGCATACACCTGCGTGCCTGCTGTCTGCATGGTACACACCACTCTCAAAACTGGTGGAGATTTTTTTATTTACTGCTGGGGATGGACAGGAAAGGGAGGCTACAGGTTCCCAGTCTGCTGGCTTGTTGGACATAACACAGTATCAGACTAAACACACCATCAGCTACAGGCTTGAGCTTACTCTTAACTGCTTCTCAAAAAAAAAAAAAAAAAAGCATCAAAGGCTTATACAGCTTTAGTTTACAAATTTAATTAACCAATTAGCAAAGTTTTCTTTTCCTGTGTGAAAGCTATTAAGAATAGGAACTTGCACAGAAGATCAGGTCATTCAATATAGCTAATTACTGCATTAATACAGTGCTTGCTTAAGTAAAGTACTGCAAATACAGCACAGTATTGCACTTTATAGATAAACATTTTCACAGTGAGACACAATGAAATGAGATGAACTCGAAGTGTGCATAAAACAAACAAGGAGAATATAAACATCACAGATACCAAGCAGCTGGGAAGAAGGTGGTCTCACTGTACACCATGCTGCTTGGTCTAATAGCTGGGAATATTCTTGGACTGTACAGAAAAGCCAGCTCAGTATAACTTTGCTGTTGTGTGCTTAGCATTATTTAAAACTTACTTTGAGATCAGGTTTGAAAAAAATCCAAATTGCAAGTTTTACCACTCCCTGGTGAGGCACTTTTTGGGTAGGCTGACTTAAACCAAGACAAAAATGTTGTTTCAAGGCTTTCTCCTTAGTATACCCCCCACTCCCCTCTTTTATTGCTCTCACTTAAGCACTTGTTTTTCCAGTGATTGAGAGTTTCAGGCACACAGGAGGGCCAACAAGCTGCCTAGGTTAGCACATTTAACTAGAGATCTAAGGAACGATCTTTAGCCTTCACACTGCAAAACAAATACTAGCCCCGTGTATCCCATCTGTGCTATTGTCCCCCGTGGTGGATCCACTCGGTCTAACCAGAGAACAGACCTTTCCCCTCTCCCTTCCTCCCCGCCACTGGGAATCTCAGCTGACTAAACAAACCAGCCCTCCAAGGGCACAAGCCTAGTTCCTCTGCCCTGCTGCATCCCACAAGCTCACCACGCTGTTGTTTGAGGAGGGACAGTGTTTTTCCCCCCAGCTCTCCTACCAGCAACGTGGTCCGGCCAGAAGACCATGGCCCTTAAGGATGTTGATGGAGATGGTCCTGCACAGCCATGTAAAGGCAACCACCAGCCCACCACCCTGACACAGCTTCCAGCACCAGCAGGTCCTGCACAATAAGTTCAGTGATACAGTGATACCTCTACTGATGGCCATCATGGTGCTGATTTGGCCCCCACCACCACTCAAACAAGAACTATAAATATGTGCTCATACAATACATGAAATATTCTGAAATGCTCTAAGATGATAGTCTATTTCTAATGATTTATGCAGAGAGGAATATGCAAAGAGAAATATTTCAATATGTGGGCAGAAGGAAAAGCTCAGTACTTGACTGAAACTTTTATTTTGTGTTACATAAGAGTGAGATAATTATATCTAGTAATCTTCCCAGTATTCAGGACACTCTGAGTTTTAAGTCACCCTAGATATCTGGATTATGATAAGTATAAAGCAACATTGATTTCTACTTCCTTACTGCAGATTGTGTATTCAAGATGCCGTGTATTGTGCTTTCTGATCCTTTCTTTCCCAGGAATCGTCCTTTTTCTTACAGTATATTGTAAAGTCATAAAAACTGACTGCTTAAAAAAACCCAACAAACCCACAAGACAAAAAAAGAAGAAAAAAAGGTTAAAAATCCATGAAAATCAGAAGTATTTTTCATTATTGTTACTAGGTGCAGCTACCAGTATTTTAAATAAAAATCTCTTTATTTTATAATACCTGAAAAAACACTTGTAGTTACAAGTAAACACTTGGAAGGAGGGCAGTCAAGTGTTATTACAGATTCCTTGCAAGTCCAAACTAATGTAAATATTTGAAAAAGATGCCTCTTGGTGAAAATTATTTTACACATACGTAACTTAAAGACTGGCTAACTTCTACATTTCAGGGCTAAACTTTGTTCTCTGCTGACCCTGTGCGGGGCTGAGGAGGAGGCAAGAATTCCTTCCCCTTCCCAAGTGATGAAGAGACCAGTGATGCGCGTGAAGAACGAAGTGAAGTGGGGCCATCAAACTTACCTCCCTGCCCTTCCTCTCAGTGCCGTGAGCGAGTTATGTGACAAACTGGATTCATCTGCTGGCTTGTAAGTACCAACCAATGAAAGGCAGCAGCTTTTTTTGTTCAAAAAAAGTTTTACTGTTTGAAAAAAGCAGCTTTCTGCCCCAGATTTAAGTTCATCCTCCACAAGCTGTGGCTGCAATCGCAAGTATCCCATGAACACGCACCACTTCCATCTCCCTTTGCCTCCTTTGGACAGGATGCTCCTGACCACACTTCCCAAGGAAAGATACCGCACGCAGACTGAGTGCTGGACATCCAGGGCAACAGTGCAGGGGCTCGCTGCAGAATTCAGCACCAGGCAAACTCTCATCATCTTAAATGTTATACCTGCTGGATAGCAAGACTGTAGCCAAAATATCAATCAAACTAGTGCCTGCTCCCTCTTTAACAAATCCTGACACCATGTAGGAGGAAACCATCCTGTTTCCTAATGCCATTATTCTTAGAACAACTAATTATTCTTAGAGTTCTATATCTGGCTTTATCTTCTTCACCCTTTATTTCCCCTGAACAGTATCTTAGGCACTGTCATCCCTTTCTCTACAGCTCACTTACAACTTAAACCACTTTAGTCTCACACAAATACACCATTTCACAGCTAACAGCATGGCCTGCAAGGACTCACTTCTTATAAAACAAAATGACTGTTTCAGAAATCATTTCGTAAGACTTTTAAGAAATCAAGAAAATATCCATTGCTTTCTACTAGTCTCTATGGCTAGGCAAGGATTAAAATCTGTATCATAATTAAGGAAGTCATGAAGCTTGTGCATCTGTAGCTGAAGAAGAAACTGATTTATCATTTCAAGCAAGGGGAGGATTTCCACACCAAAGGTACTTATCCATGACAAGCACAGCATCATTAAGGTAAGCAGAGGTCTATAATTTTGGCAAGAGTATTTTTAGTACAGGAATCTACCAAGCTGGGCAAATCCACAGCTTCCCCTACACAGAGCTACAAAACAAGAAGAGTCAACAGCACCGGACTGACACAGGTCAAAGACTCAAGTAAGTGGTCTCAGAACTGAATCCCATGTTTACCTGCCAGCTGGATTTTCAATCTTGAATCCATCTTTGTTCAGCTGTAAATCCCTCCTCGGGCTCTGGCCATATGCTTTCTTTAAAATGCCTGATTCAGATCGGCAGACTGCAAATTTGTCCCCCAGAAATGAATTTGGATTTAACAAACATTTGATCTGGATCCGATTGCCACAGATTTTGCAGGGAGATGGACAAAAGCAGATAGGAAAATTATGCTGAGATGGTAAATTTCAGCTTGCTATGGCCTTTGTGTTTAGGTGCAATTAAAAGGTGATGAGAATCATCCACTCCAATCATATGCTCTAAAACCTCACAGGGGCAGAAGAGACGGGCAGCTCAGACTCACTTTTCAGACTGCTGTCCAGCACTTGGGGTACCGGTACCAGGACTTTGGAGGAGATTGCAGTGGCCATCTGGGGTGAGACTGGGGGAGGAGTCCCTCCAATAACCATTCTGAAGTGTGATCCAGGTTCTGGAACAGAGTCCTGCTTCTTTCAGTGCAATGTAATCTACCAAACCTTTTTCTCCCTACAAAACATGGATTTATATCAGAAATACTAAGAAGTTAAAATAATTGAATTAAATCCTCATTAAATTTTACATATAATAGAAGTATCTGGATAAATTACTTTCCAATAGATTTCAATAAATAAACATTACTTTGATTGCAGTGAACAGACCTATTGCAATACCTGACTCAGCTGACATTTCAGTGATCTTTAAATTCATTTATGTGCATTGTAAACTTATGTGGTAGGTAAATTAATGTCATTTCTATAAATACTTCTGAAAAACTTTGTAATACAAAGAAAAATCCTCCTGAGATTTACTTTATTGAAAGATGTTGTATGCCACTAAGAAAGGTAATTGCTACTGGTAATGTATTTCACTTTGTGTATTCTTTAATAACGATCTTATATAACCAAATACAAAAAGGCAGTGACAGTGTACCCAGCTCTCTCTTTCCTCTTCTTCCATCAAAATGGTCTACCAGTTTTTCTTGCTAACCTGTGGCACTGTGATTTCTAAAGGCAGTACATTCAAGACAAGATGCACAAAGGCATTACAATTTTTGTGTTAAGAGCCAGGAAGAGAGAACAATGAAAATGCTTAAGAAAGTGATAAATATAGCCTTTGAAAAAAATTGATAAAAGCCATAAAGTGCAAAAGTCCTTCAAGGAGGCTACTTTTATGTATAGCACAAAGCTGTATTTTTCACATGAATTTTAAATTTTAACTATGTCAACAACATGCTGGCACAGACAATATAAGCCAATACTCTATGCAGGTTTCAAAAAATATTAATATTTGAACAAAGAGATGTAAACATTTGTTTCCTGAAGGCAAACTCAAGACTAGCATGAACTATTTCTACAAGCAAGTACCATCTAAGTGCAGGTCACCCTTCTTTAACCTTACTTTACCTGACAGCTGTCAGTACACAGGATCAAACTTACTGACTCAGCACACACCCAAAATTTTATTACTCTGGTTTAAAAATAGGGCAGATATCCAAGATCCATATCAATATTCAAGATCCATACTCCAAGATTCTACCATTACCAAAACTGTACTTCCAACTGTCTTTAAGATGAAATTTAGTATGCTGGAATTTAAAATAAAAAAGCCAATAAAAAAGCAAAGAAAAGAAGAAGAAGAAAAAAAAAGGAAAACACAAGAGCAGCTTCTCATCTTTCTGTCTCTTAGAAGGATTCCTGCTGTGACAGACACAGAATTCCCAACTTACCACAGCAAAAGAAATGGAAAAAAAACCCTCTTATAAGACTAATGCCTTTCCCTGTTTCCCAGCAAGTCTCTCTTTATACCCCTCTTGAGCTCCACACTACCAAAGCCATGAATGTCTGTTTGGTTCCCTGTCTAGGCTCCGCCTAATCTCACGCTCTGCAAAGGTACCAAGCGAGCATTGAACTCCTCACATCCCAGAGTAATCGCCCTCAGGCGGCACACGCTCTGCTCATGAGCATGGCTGCTCCCCATCAGCAGAGCAAGGTCTAAATAAATCCACGCTGTACTATGTGGTTCATTATGAATGTATCCTAAAACCAGCAGTAAACACATCTAATAACAATAAGCATCTCCTTACACTGCATTTTCAAATGGCCATAATTTTTTACATTATCTGCTAGGAATTGTAATAATCAGCAGTGACTAAAACCGTAGTTTTAATAATTAGCTTGCATATCTAGAATAAACCTTTCTGGGATAGCAAGACAATCTCCCCTGTTGAACTGAGCAGGGCTAAAATCAAGTTATTTCCAATATGATCACAAATATTAAGAGAAAAGCCTGCTGTCATTGCTTTGTACTTGATAGTATGAGCAGATCAGAAATACCATGTCCATGTCCCCATTCTTAATTGTATTTCTTCATATTTTTTTTTCAGGCTGCACCCAGGTGTTTCTCTCTTGTCAGACCACAATCTGAATGTTCCCCTTAAGGGCAAAGACAGTCTCACTAAAAGCACATTTAGCACACAGGAACTTAGTAATGGCTCATTTATTCTCTTTGAAGCCTATGGTCAGAGGTCCTTAGATCCAATGCACTGCATCCCTGTGCATTAATAATGGAATATTACATTCATTGTGCTTCACAATGTGTGGCATAGTGCACATGTGTAATCACACCTTGAAAGACTAGTTTTCTTCTTCAGCTTTTCTAGATTAGATAAATATACTGCACACTCTGGAAGGACATGCTCCTATTGATTGCTGCTATTTGAGTGGCAGACACTATTTGTTTAAATGATGCTTTGTCTGAAGAACCTGGAAAAAAGTCTTTAGTGAAGGTTAGCAATTGTTTATCACAGGTAAAATTACACCCGTTTCAGCACCACGTTCTTTATATTAGAAAAGCTAATGCAATCAATCACCTGCAATGACATTATTTCATATTCATCTGACACACATTATTTTGAAAAAAAAAAAAAAATCCTTCATTTACTGAAAAAATTAGAAAGGTCCAGCTGTGTCAAAGATTACAAAATCTCATTTTATTCTTTTCCTTGTAGCAAAATCAAGATTATGTTTTATTTCACTTTTTCCACTTGATAAAATATTATTTTAAAATACAACAAACTATTTGCCAAGATTTAAGTATGTGAACGTCATTGTCCATTTTCATAGCAAGATATTTCACCTGGTTATATTTATAAAGGAAAACCAAATTGAATATCACATTCCATTTGAAATTTGGACTTGATAACCGCAAATAAAAATTAAAAAACATTTCTGTTTTCTCCAGGTTTAGTCTACATTTGACAGAGCACTGGGGATGCCAGTTGCATAGCACAAATTGCCTCTTTCACCTCCTCTTATGAAACTCCCAACTTTATTTAAAGTCTTCCCTCAGACCTTGCCAGAGAGGGCCAAGATCAGGAGAAAATCTGAAGCTGAAAAGGAAGCAGGTGTGCATAAGAATGAAGAGGGGAAAGCAAAACACAGCCAATGCAAGTTGTGTGCTGCTGCTTTGAAAACAACTAGTTGCACCATCCTCAATCTCCTCAATAGAAACAAAACACCACATAACACAGTCTCTTAAATTCTCTGAGCACATAAAATTTAGGGGGTGCTCTACAAAACCAGTGAATTTTAAATGCATTCATACTAGAACAACAACAAAAAAGTCATTACAGAGCAGTATAGCATAGTCAAGACTAAGCTACATTTTCCCAGAGCAGAGAAATATTTCTTTAGAAATGGAAATACAATAAAGTTAAAAGACATTATTTTATTTATAAAATATTTACCTAATAATTTACCAACATAATTTCTCTTGTTTTCTAAACATATTAGAAACTAAATCCAATCCCATTAGACATTTTGCAACTAGGGAAAAGGGTGAAAACCACTTCAGGGAAGGTATGTGGAGTGAGAAAATGACATACAATTGGGAAGTGGATGTGGGGCATCGTATCACAATGCAGCATCTCTTATCTCTCAAAAGGCAGAAAAGTTGATTTAATGCACCTAGAACTACACCCTGATAGAATCTATTAGTTTCCAGACCTATATTTTGCATCTCCAATATTTTCCATATTTAAGCATGACTTGAGGATTAAAAACTGTCTTCTCTTTCATCTTCAGGTTCACACATACTTCTCCATTTTTGTAGTTCCTGAGAATCGTTTATCCTCCATATTTCAACAAAGGACTTTAGCTTTTTTCTAGGGAGGAAAAAAGAAAAAAATCAAAATACGGACACATTTTTATATTAAGCACATAAAATCTTGAGAGCCTTACAGATGTCTACAGAATTTATACAGAGTCAAAAATAGCAGTTGTCATAGCTCAAAATGTGACATGATCTTTAAACAATCAGTTAACACTTTCCAATATAGGTACTCTAGGACAGTCAACAATTTAATAACTAATTTACAGTACCAGAAGCATTGACAAGATTAAACAAAAAACAGAGCAAGAAAAAAACATTAAAGGAAATAAATAGTATTGTAGTTTGCACCATTTAGTTTTCAGCATTCAGTTCCAACAAATTTACACTGGTAGAATAATAAAGAGATAATGCATGTTCAAAACAAATGAGTACACACATCTTTCCTATTTTCTTTTTAATATTTTTTTATTTTTTATAGGAGCTCTGACAAATAACAAGACATTGAAAATGGGTTAACACACACTCCTGTTGACAAAGATGTCAAAACTGGATGGAATTATCCAGTGGATTTTTTTAAATAATGTGAAAGCAATTTAAAAAAAAAAACAAAAAACAAACAAAAACCACAAGGCATCTGGCCTGTGGGTACTGTGACAGCACAAGTATACAGCTATGAACAGGTCTGAATTTGATGCCCAAGATTGTGATAATTTTTATTTCCTAGCACAGATATACCATACCAATTTTCAAAGTTGTTAAAGTCTCTTTTGGGGAGAAGGTATAGAACACTTTGACATTTAGATTACATTGTGGCAATAAGTAAACAGGAATATACAAAATAAAATATTTCTATAATGGCCTACATAAGAGAACTAGAAAAAAATATGAATTATGCAATTCACTAATTTATGCACTGTGAAATCATCAAACACATCTGATTTTTTAATTATTATTTTTCACTGACTTAAGCTCCAGGTTTGTATAGATGCATGCATGCTCTCCAATTCACAGCTGAAGTTTTGGGGATGGGAGAATATCACAATTGTTCTGACCTTTTCATATTCAGTATTCTCTCCAATTCCTTTGATTTGTGAGCTGCCTTCTTCAAGATTTCTTCAGGAATATCAGCCAGTTTGGCAACATTTAGCCCATAACTCCTTGCAGAGACTCCTTTAGTGATCTGATAAAGAAAGGTGATAAATTCAGGATTCTGTTCATCTTCAGATCCTAAAAAAAAGAGATAAAATAAATTAAACCCTCCCCTCCTCTATTATGTTAATAAAGTGTAGAGACTAAAATGGCAAAGGCTGTGGTTTCATTATCATTCATGCTTCCTCTGTGATGTATTCCATTGAAGAAATATGAAAGAAAAATGTTTCCTTGAGATGACACATTTTACCTACCCATTGTGAAACTGAAAAAACTCTTTACTAAGCATTTTCTATGGGGCTAAGCTAAAATACTAATAATGAAAATACTAACTAAAGAGTAACAGTGAAAAAAAAAGAAATGCAGTAACTCTTCTCTGCCTGGTAAGAACAGAACTGAATGGGATTATGATAAACAACCTACAAAATTAGGCATGGCATAGAGAGGATGAACAGAGATTATTCCTCTACCTCTTCTAATTCAAAACCAAAAAGTGAAGCTATGTGTTGCTTCAAAGGAGTTTCAAAACAAACAAGAGGAGGTGGTTCTTCACACACAATTTTGGAGCTCCTTGAGACAGTAGGATGAAGTACACAAGGATATTCAGGATATATAGGCTACCTCATTGAAATGAAATCCATTGAAGATACTGAAAACCAGAAAACACTTCTGCTTCTTGAAGCTCCTTAAATAGCAAATGTTTGCAGACATTGAGACCTTTTAGAGAAAGAGTTGCCATATGTTTGATCCCTAATCCCTCCTCCCTAATCCTTTGTATTTGCCTACTGTGAGAAACTGGATACTGGGCTGAGTGAATCTTTTATCTGACCTAGCTCAGTCATCCTTATATTACATGTGAAAGAGATATGATTGTTCAGTTTTCAAGCCCCTCAAAATGAATGTACAGGCTGAAACTCTAGTAAGTTTGGTGGCATCTCTTTCATGTTGAAGTTTAAATTACTGTAATAATTTTACAGTTTCTGCCTATAGCTGTAGTGCTAAATCTATATATATATATATATATACACATATACACTGTACCTTTTTGTTCACCACTTTCCTCTTCATTCACCAAGAAAGCCATGTGGTAATTACCAACTTTTTCTGGATACACCTTCTCTAGCTCACAAACCGAGGGATAGTGAGTGACAAACAGTGTCAGCGACTCCACCTACAACAACGGAATAGACACATAAGAAAGGCTAGCTTTATAATTTTTTTGAGCACAGCAGCATAGCACTGGTATCCTTTATCCAAACCCCTTTGCTCTGGGTTTAGGTATGCCACATTTCTACAAGGAAATACACACCACATTAAAGTCAGCCTACCACAGTACATGCTGAAAAAACATTCACAAGCATGTGTCAGATGGAACACTTACATCTCTAATAAAATGTTCGAGTGTAGCGTAAGCAATAGCTATTCCATCGTGTGTGCTAGTTCCTCTTCCCAGTTCATCCAAAATCACTAGTGATCTTGAAGTTGCTTTTCTTATTATCTCAGCAGTATCTGTCAGTTCTTCCATAAAGGTACTTCGACCTTTGTAAATGTTGTCTGCTGCACCCATTCTGCATTGGGATACAAAACAGACCAATTTATTAAGTTCAAATAAACGCTAGATAACGCTGAAAAAAAAAATCATTATAAAGAAACCATTTTGTTCTAAATCTCTTGGTGCCACTCCAAACAGAGCAAAAAAACCCAGGCAGAACATTCAACTTCCAGAACAAGCTATTGCTTAGGAGAAAAGGCAACAATAGCATATGGCACAGATGTGAGGGTACTCTTAAAAGACTGAAAAGTCCAAAGGGAACTCCTCATGTACCATTAAATACGGGGTTGCATGCATTCCCTAAGAGCACAGGGTATACAGACTCTATGGGCAACTGGGGAGGTCTGACTTAGGGACAGCAGAGAACTTTTCTGAGCCATCAATAATCCAGTCCCAAGGTAAACACAGACAGAAATCTCAGTATTCTATGTCAACTACAGGGATCCAGGGAAAAAGAGGAGGGAGACAAGGGGTTATTTCTTAGCATACAATTCTTCCATCTTAAACTGTACAAGGCGATCTGCTCTTCCCTTAACAGGGGCCCTGGAAATTCAGACCAGTCAGCTCACTAGAAGAATTCCAAAGGTAGCTGTGAAAATGAATTTTACTTTTTTGGTCTTAGTTCAAACATCAAAATTGTATATTTTTTAAAAGCTAACAACACTTGAAACTATCAGATATTGTAAGTTCCATGTAAAGACAGAGTAGACACTCATGTGACCAGTTATTTGTGCACCCAGATACAGCAGTTAGTTCCTTCAGACAGTAACAAAATCACAATTATTTCCCCTAATTACACAGGTACACAATCTAACTAGCATGCTTAAACATGATTTTTAAAAAAAGATTTATCTCCTCATCCTTTTACACATCTGTCCTTGAACTTATTGGTCTCCATGCAGATGAGCTTCTCCTCTGCTCCACACACACATACCTGTGCACATGCACACACACACAAATTCCTTCATGTTTTATACAAGGCTTTTAGCCATGTTTCAGATTCATGCAACCTTCAATCCTCAAATTCTATCTCAAATTGTAAAATTGCACTGTTGGTAATTTACCCTGTTTTTCTCTTATGCAGCTTTCCTTACCTATTCAATTAATATCCTTTCTACCTGGAAGAAAGAACATATCCTTTTTCCATATATGCTTTTCAACTCCATTAATCAAATTACAATACCACATCTGAGACAGGTTATCAGTCACAAGCCACTGAGTAGGGCTGAAAAAATGGATTTCTTCACTCTCACCAGCCAATAATATAGTTACATACAAGCCACACCGATTTAAGGAAAACTGACTCGTGGGATTAGCATATCACATCTTCAAATGTAACAGCTGGCCACAACAATATTTAAAGCCAATCAAAATCTTCAAAGAGAATTCCAATATAGCTTTTTTTCTCTCAGTCTTTTCTGTTTCCCTCTAATATAATTGCTTTCTGTTGCCTACAGAAACACTAACAAGATACTCATCATTTATGAGGATCTTATGATTGTCAAGAGTACCTGATTACCAATAGCAGGTTGGACCCAGTACAACTATCATTTCTATAAATTCTCTCGTTCCTGCCTTGGAAATTTGGCACAGTGGCATGCATAAGTTCACAATATGCAAACTTTCAATTATAAATGAATTCATTTTGGCTGGAGATGAGTGTTATGATACTATGAAACTATAAAAACTGTTTTTATTTAATTGAGCATGTGCCTACACACACACACACAGTAGGTATAATCCCGTATACTCCGGCAGAAAGGTGATTTTGCACATAAGCTAATTAAACTTTACATTAATTTCACTGAATTAACTATATAATTCAGGATATTGAGGCATTGTGAAATTAACATTTTATTAAGCCACTTACTGCTGTAATCTTTTAAAATGCTGAGTTAAGAACTATGAACATAATAATTTCTCATAGTGTCCCCAACATCCTCCAGCCCCCTTCCTAGCTGGGTTCAGCCACCATGTACTACTGTAAAAATCAAACAATTCCCCTTTATTGCAATATTGCACAGAACCACAGAGAACAATATCAACTAGATCTATTTTAAACATTATTAATTACAAATAAATTCACCAGAAAGACAAATACTTTTTACATCCAAACAATCCTGGCTCCATAATGGGCAACTTTAACCTTAGTTTCCAACCCTAGGACTATTAGTATTATTATTTTATCATTTTTACTTGGCTTTTCATTACAGAAACAGCATCTAACAGGCTGTCTGTTCTGCGCCTATGACAATTCCACTGAGAACTTTCAGTTCTATTTTCCTCTTGGACTGCATAATTTTCACAGAGCCCTCAAAATCATTTAGTCATTTTGTATCTAATTTGCATTCACAAAAATAATTTTCAGAACTTCCTCGCTAAATGCTCAAGATACAAACAGAAAAGAGTATTATCCTTCTCTTGTTGTTACCAACAGCTGCAAAAGAAGCCTTTCTTTTCAGCATCTTAAAACATTCAAATCCAACTCAGGCTTATCAACAGATTTTTTTTTTTTTAAAGTGTATTTTTAAATGACATAAAAACTCTTAAATGTCATCCTTTGAAAAATGGGTAAAATGGTTTTTTCAGCCTCTGTCCTTGGCACTAGAAGAATCATACTTGTTTTTTAAACTTAAATGATAAGCAATATTATCCCAGAAATAAGAATAACTATTTTAATGTGGAAGACTGCATTTATAAATCTAAGAGTTAATATGCAGCAAGGCACTAATCCCCAAATGTATGTTTTATTATTCCTGATACAATGAAGTTCTGGAGTCAAAACACCTATTGCTTAAACAATTCTTTCTCTTCAAGTTTCAAACAGCTGTAGTAAGTCCCACTAAACTTCTGTAAGATTCAGTCACCTTGAATTTCCATTTTAATGTAGCTTGCCTCTTAAATGGTTTTATACATCAAAACATTAAACTTTTTCTTATAATATTTAATAGAATCCAGATGATTTATCACTGTTAGCAGCTACTCTATAGGTAAGATTATAGATATAGTATTACAGCTAGAGATGCTACCACTATGAACTGTTAGGGTAAAAATGGTACAAGAAGGGTTACAGATACACATCACAGATACTCATCTTAGCCTTAATGCTGCCAGCACTTAAACCACATTTTTGGGGGGTTTTTTGTTTGGTTGGTTGTGGGGTTTTTTGGTTTTGTTTTTTTTTGGTTTTACATATAGTGCTAATAAATTCTCTAAGACCAACTTTCTCTGGAAAGCTGCCTACAATGGGATGAGATATTTTTCTAACTTTTACACATATATAAAAATAACTATTTGATTACAGTTTAGTGCTGTATTCATCACTATGGTCAATGACAATATAGTGAAATACATTAGGAGGTATAGTCATCCCTGAGTGACGCAGACATGTTATACACTACCCAAATTTTCTTTTCTTCCCTCCATTTAAAAAAAAAAAAAAAAAAAGAAGAAAAGAGCACCCAGGAAAAAAAGGTTACAAAAGAATAAGAATGTCACAAAAGCAAACCATAAGAGCAAGAACAATGCCACCCAACTTCACCAGCTCTACTCCTCTATTTGTTAAAACACCAGCTGCTGGTAGCAGTGACATAGTTAACACAAAAACTTCTATTTTTGCTGTGGAATTTCTAATGTCTACATTCAGAAAGATTACTGCATTTTGCCCATAAGGAGCGCGCAGATATCCAATGTGAAGAGTGCCTCTTTAGTGCTGGCAAGAGATCCATCACTCCTCAGCAAATGCAATTTGGCTGGAAACCACTTGTTATAATGTCTTTGACAGCCAACCAAATTTCATAAAATTAAAAGCTCTTCATCTTATAATGTTCAACACATTTATTATGTAAAGAAAAAAAAAAAGAGTAGACATTACCTCTTTTCAGTGCTAGGTTTCTTGTAAAATAGCCTCAGAAAAAACAACAGAGAGATCATGTTTTCATAAATTAATTTCTGGAGGATGAGTTAGATGATAGGCAGCAGTAGCTAGCTTTATGTAAACCAGCCAGCACTATATGCTTAACCTGTATGTGACCCCTTAGAGAAAAAGATGGAGATTTCCCTATTCTGCAACAGCAGCATTCAAATGGCTGGTTTTTAACCTGCTCTCCTCAGTCAATATGTGCACACAGTACTGACCTTTTCCAATACAAGTGCTCACCATCCTCAGAAGGTATCCTACGATATTTTGTCCCAGGAGCCTCTATAAATGTTGGGATTTTTTTTTTAATGATACAAGCTACCTTCCCATTCAGAAACCACTAGAATTAAATAGAGTAACTTTTTTCCTTGTACCTCAGGCATTTTTATGTAGTCAGTGTCCATTTACTTGCTCTCAACAGGAACAAACTGATACTGCTAAACTGTGTGGCCCTGAAAGTTACCTTGAAGTATGGGTGCTTTCAAGCTTTTTATCAGGTAGACACGTCTGAGGGCTTTGATAGCCATCCACGAAAAATTTGTGTGGAAGGAGGAAATTTAAATTGAGGTGACTGAGCTCTTTTTGGCTAGTGTCTTGTTATTACTGCTCGAAGCGTCCTGGAGAAGAGGAGAGACTTGCAGACTTGATGACCAACCGTGGCATAAGTACAACAAAACAACCCAAGACATTGTTCTGGACTGAAGCAGAGAGGCCCCCAGAGAACTGCAGCTGCCCTATGCTAGCAGTCCAGGTGTCAAAATGACGATATGTAGGTTAAAATAGAAACTGTCCCAGAAAGCAGTGAAAAAACCCCAAATTTCCCAAGCAGAAAAATGAATCTGAAATTCAGAAATCTTCTAGTAAAGTCTTTTTCCATGCTACTTTTCAAAAGAAGTTACCCAACATGCTGTTAGTTGGTTTGGTTATAAAACTAAGAGCACTGTGTGGACTTCAGGCATTTTATTATTCTTTTATGTTAGTGAGGATCCCTGACATTGCTTGTGAAAATAACCAAGCAGCCCAAGAGCTCCCAGTGGTAACAAAAACAGCTACATAGCACTGAACTAATCCTAGAAAATAAGACTGCAAAACTTTTCCTAAAAGCCTTATTTTCATACAGTTGACAAAATCCTGATGCTATTTATTAATTCTTAGTTTGTAAAATACTTCATGCAGAAAAAAAAAAAAAAGAAATTTAAGATCTTTCACCTTGATTTTAGAAAAATGCACTTGACTTTAGAAGTTCATCTAAAATACTTACTGGAGAAATTAAACCCAGTGCCTTTTAACATTAAAAGAAAATAACTCTTTTCTCTGAGAATATCTTAAATGTAACATGTAGAATACCACTCTCAATGCCGACAACAAAGACATTACTTCTGTGATTCAAAGTGAACACTGAGAAAACACAAATAAATGCATAATATGACTTACAATTCCACTTGCTCCCTCTCACACAAAACCCTTCAAAATGTCATTTCAAAGATCACTGTATTGAACAGGAGTTATTTAAGTTAAAATAACTAGCTTACAGAAATAAAGAATTAGATGAGGTCTTGCCATATAGTTTATCCTTTTTCTCACTTGAGACCGTTCTCTACAACATGTTTTTGACCAACCCTGTATAGGTAATTTTTATTTTTTTTAAAGAACTCATAACAACTGTTTTGTATCTTTTTTTTTTTTTTTTTCTCCCCCAGAAACACTCTTCCCAGCTGAATTTTCATGCAGTTGCTGCAGAGAACAAATGGTCACACAAGTGAGTATTAACTGAAGATTATGAGAACAGAAAAATTTGATATTGATCCTGATACGAATGGGAAGAACACAAGCACAATTTAATTTCAACAGCTAGGTAAGTCTCCCATTGAACTAGGTTATTGACTTTCTATTAGGCACCTAGCAAACAACACTAATTGAGACTTCAGAGATTAAGAATCAAAAGTAATTTGCAAATTGGTCTGCCAAGGAAATGAAAACAGGCATCCTAAATGGAGGACTGGCAGGCTGACTACTGCATGTCCTCTCCTACTGCAGTCCCAAGAATCCCAACAGCTTTAACCAGAACAATCATTCAGTTTTGCCCAGAAAAGCAATTTGAAAACCTGCATATTTTAGAAACATTGAGACTGTTAATGAGAATTTCACAGTGGATAGCATAAAAGTAGCCCAATTTGTATATTCTAACTTCTGGCTACTTTCCACATACAATGAAAACTTATCAAGTAATTTTTTGAAGATAGCATCTGCAAATTTATAACAGTTCACTGGCAAGAAACTAATGCTTCACACTCCCCCACAGAGTACTGGTAAATCATTTACTTCATTTCCATCAATCTCTTACTGATTCAAACCAAAACCTTACAATACGAAAAATAATTCACAGAAACTGCAATTATAGAATTTTAAAAAATAACTCTTAGGGATAAGTATGACAGAAAGCATTGTTATCAGGACTGTTATTACTTTTTCCTTTATCATGAGCAACTTCTAAGAAGTAAATGTGAGCAAGTTATGTGGATTATGATGCCAGGAAACCAGAAGATGCTCATGATACTAACCTACTCACAGGCAACATGCACACATGTGCTCAACCATTTATAAAACTACTTATCTGAAAATTTTAAATGAAGAAATATCGATGGTATTTTACCCAATTTAGAAGAAGAGTTGTTGAAAAGCTTGACAGAATGCATTACACATTTAATGTCAAATACATTTTTATTCTGTAAATTATTGTAGACATATGATATTCTCAGTCACTGAGAAATTAATGAAACTAGTAAAATATCTAAAACCAGTAGACACACACACTTTGCATTATCCTGGAAAGAAAAGCAAGTCCAAATCAATTTTAATAGTCAGTTTCATAGTGGTTTTTACTTCTCCCCGCCCCATTCCCATATGACTAGGTAATTGAAATAGCCAGAACAAGTAATCACTTAAATCCTCATTACCTGATAGACCTGGCCAACACAGGCATGCTACACACATGATCACCCCAGTATATTAAATATATCTAACTAGTTTTCAAGATGTGAACTGCATTGATTTTTAGCTGAAAGCCAGAGAAAAGAAAAACACCCATGGATTGCACTGAACATTCAGTATTTTAAAAGCTCCACCGTGACTGACAGAACAGGTAGCTCCTGAGTTCAGAACACAAAATACCAGTCTGCTCAATACAGCCACTGAGTGACAAGAAGTTACCAACATCCTCTCATTCCTAATGCTTTAAGGCAACAGCAATTCAGTTGTTCTTCCAAAAGCTTATGTTACATTACCTAGTGAAGACCACCTGAGAAAGTTCTTTTCTGCAATACAGCAATGATACCCTCAATAATATGAGAGCTCCTTAAAAATACTTGTTACATCACCTGGGGCAAATGCTTCATTTGCTGTTAAAATACTCCAGCAGATTTCCTGTTAATTATAAAATTTTCCATTGTATTTTAAAACTTGACTTGCTTGAGACTAGGTTCCACTTTCTCTGTCCCACATTACTGACAACCCTACAGCAGCTGGCTGTCAGGGTGCGAGGGCTGAGCTCTCAGAAGAGCGGGGTGTCTAGTACAAACAGGGACACAACAGCAATAGCTTAAATTCTGCATTGAAACATGCAAAGGATTTTACACCTAATGTATTGATGGATTGCTTTCCACAAGTCCATAAGCTTTTACAGTTACTCACACGCAGAACTAAGCATTTATTTTTCTTGCCCTCAGTGAGAAAGCTATGATTTGTTCCTGTACAGAGGTACCAAACTGACATTTCTCCTTCTGACCAAGAGACCTGTCAGTGCAGGCAGTGCATACCAGAAGGTCAGTACCAGATGAAGAAGTTTATGAAGGCTCCATTAAGCAACTGAAGCTCCAAACATATGCATTTACCCTGATTTCTCTGCAGGAAACCATTAGCACTGTATAAATGCTATTGATGGTAAAGAGAAAGAACAGCTTAAAAGTACAATCATTTTGCTGAAGGATAAGTTATAAGCGCAGATATTCAAATTAGGGTATTTATTTGTGAGCCATCATGACTAGCCTGAAGAAGCTGCAAAAATGAAGACAAAGAAAAAAACAACCCTGAAATATGCACAGGTTTACACTCAGTACTCTCAGATGCCAGAAAGGGAACTCAAGGTAATTAAGTTAATGTGCATATGTAGCTGAAGGATTGAGGCCAAGGGGGGATTAAAAAGTGGAAACTATAGCAACAGACTAGGGACAATAGCTGAGGCATTCAGCGCAAGTGAACTTTTCCCCTTTAAACCTGTGGATGCTACAGAAAATCCAATTCAAATTGTGACTAAGTTAAATCATAGCATGGAAGAGTTTTAAGAAAGGTAAATACCACCCTTCAATAAAAGAGTTTCAACTGTACTGTAAAAGAGCTAGTCCGCTTCACAAACAAATTTTCTACCCCCTGCTTCCCCCTCACACATCAGACTGGGGAAAGTCTTTCAACCCCTTTCAGGAATACCGCAACATGCAGCAGAAATTGTTTTATAAATCTCACTGTATATATAAATAACTGTCTTTTATTGACTTAAATTAATTTTCAAGCCTGATTTTCAACCCCTGCAAACAAAACAGTTGATTGTATTTACAGATTTTTATCAAATGACATGTGTAAACCAAAGACTGTTTTGTTGAATATTACTTTATTACCTGTATATGAGATATAAACCTAACACTGCAGATGTATGTTACTATGAAATGAAGAAAGATATGAAACTAAATTAGCTACAAATACATTATAAGTATAGCTTAATTTATTTCTACAAAGCTACAGAACACTGTCAGAAATAGTTACAGTTCAAATCTACTGTGACACATTTTTTCATAGAAAAATAGAACAGAGTAATTTTTAATTTAACAACACTAACTACAACTTTTACTTATGATCTTCTTTTTCAAAAAGAACACATCCACATGATAGAAAAACAGGTGTAATGAATTTAATACACCACTGTCTTTTTCCCCCTCTGAAAGCTGGGAATAATTTACCCCAGAGGTGTAATTATATGACTGTAAGCATAAATGAAAGGCTTAAGTAATTTTTGTTATTCTAGCAATAAACACAAATACAATTAAGCAAGAACAAAATGAAACAAACTACTGTGCCATAAAGAAGTGACGTTCCTGAAAATTACTTTTGGGTTCTTGACAACTAACAAAGTTCTGTTTGTCTGACTGTCACTGCTGCTTTCCAAAGCAATACAAACAATACTTGTTTAGCATATCAGTATACAAAATTCTCATGTGGACTTGCCAGTCACTTGGGATTCCCTTGTATGAATGGTTCCCCACTTTTCTGCACAATACATAAATTAATTTGTATGGCAAACCCAGTAAGCATTACTACATATGTACAGAATAAACAAAGATGTTAAAAAGTACATTTGCTTTTAAATTTTCTGACCCTTATCTTTCAGAGTCTAACTTCACAGGCAGATTTAGAGAATCTAGGTTTTTTCCAAAGAAAAATATAAATTACCTAAATTTAAACATTTATTTTCAAGTGTAAATTACGAAAAAAAATCTAACAAGGTATCAACCAAAGTTGTGAGCAGAGTAACTCATCTGCACGTTACCTGGTTTTGGCCAGAACTTTGGCTGATGCCTTGTTAGATTTTTGTTGTTAGTTGCTTAGCTTGTTGTTTTTGTTTCTCCTCCACAGTTTCTATCCTGCAGCACTCCATCTCCAAAGGACACCTGCAGACCACCCTGCCAAACACTTCTGTCACCTTGAGACTAGAATTTTGTAGCCTAGATTTTTCTGATAAAGGTATGAAGAAGCTGACTACCTGAATCTTCATGCCAGGTTTTGTGTATTAACTGATATTTCTAGGACAGACAGGAAGACCGATCTTCACAACGCTACCCTGTGAGCCTCAAAGAAAAGAATAAACCTTAATAAAGAAATAAATGGAAGCAAAGCATCTTTTAGTTTGGTTACTGGTCTTTTTGAGTTAAGAACAACAAAGTTCGCATGTGATACTAAAGTGAGAGGCTATATGTTATTCTGGGAAAACACTGAAGAGTTTGTCATAAAGCATAACAACTTATTATTGTTCAATATGTGAAAGCACAAAACCTATGTCCAATGCCCAGCCCAATGATCTGACTAATTTTGCATGTTGTGGTGAGCATGACCATTCCAAAAAAAGACATAGAAACCCAGAAATTGTAATGATTCAGTAATTTCAGGCAAGATTTTTCAATAGATGTAAAAAAAAAAAAAATTAAAAAAATTATTATGTAATCTCTCATGTACAATTCTAAGCATAATTTGTTTAAGATTTATTACAAAACAAAATCAATGCAGATCCCCTCAAGGGGTGACAAGTAATATCATCACACTCCACTCATAGGATAAAGGACTAACAATAAGATGGGACAGGCCCATTTAAGACATAAAAGCTCTGCAAGTCTTCCCTCCATGCTAGTAACCTTTAAAAAAGTCATCAGCACGCTGCCCCGTCAGCAATCAAGGTTAAGTACACAGAGGAGCTTTGGATGGACGGCGTCCATTTCTTTATCATGGTTAGTGAATTCACTGTGTAGAAAAAGACTTCTGATGAAGAACCACTTTCAAGCAAGTGAGTTCCTGGGCAGTTTGCAAATACATCTCATCTGTGAACTAACCTACGTGTAAGCAGCAAAGGGTATAACAAGCTGCATTCTGGTCATAAATTGCTTTCTTTTTCAACCCTAGTATGCCTGTCACTGTGCAAATAGCACCATTTCTGTAGTGAAGCTCTGAAATAATGGTGATTCTTAATTATTTAATATTTTAAATTAAAAAAAAAAAATAAATCTCCTCTGTCCTGCTTCTGTGCAGCTCTCTTCTACTGATTAACTGGTAAAACTGGAATGAAATTCAGTGCACCATTATTTACGTAGTTACAAAGCCCTGAAAAGTTGGGGGGTTTTTTGCCACCAGCATTAGATCAATGGAACATTAATTTCCATTGATATTTACGAGCAGTATTTTGTTTTTATTCTTAAGTGATTTACCTCAGATTTCAATTTATTGTAAAAAGCATCTGGAAAACATCTTCCACTCAGTTTCCATTCTGATAGAAACATTCTTTTTTTCCCACTTCACATATCACCCTGTGTCCTGTGCTTTCTGATTTTCTCAAGTTTTCTTATAAAAAGTACTTATAACAAGCCCTGGAACATTTTAATCTGCTAAAATAAATCATGCAATTTTAAGTGTCTTTCAAATTTTAGTGATGGTGACATTCTAATGAAGCAAAAAAAAAATAAATACAAACATCCAAAATTCATTGCCCAAACGTTTGCTGGTGTTAACACAGTATTTGTTTTCCATCATGATTTTTAATCATACTAAAATTTGTAATGACGCCATAAATATGTACATTTTATCCGGCTAAAAAATAATTTGTTTGTCTAGAGAGAAAACAGTGAGGTTTGTCTACTGGTTTCTTTCAGCTCCACACACTCTTGACAAAACAGTAATATTGGAGTTTGTCAAGTTGTCAGAATCCAATAGTTGTTAAGAGTATTTAGGGAGGTAGCATCCAAAATATATCTGTGGTAGGACCCAACCTTTTTGAAAGTCAATTCCACCATTTAGAGATCAGACAAAAGACATTTTGAATAAAACATACAGAACAAAGCATTATGGCACATTTGATACACAGCCTTTAAAGAAATGTGGATAAATAAGGGCTGAGTTTTCTTGGGTTTTTAGTTTATTTTTGAAGAAAACCTTCATCCCTAAAATGTCCTCTAAGCTTTAACAGCATTTCTTTCCAGATTATAATTTATCTTATAGATCATGCCAAAACAAGGTAAGCATTAGGGACTTTAAAACAACTTCAGGCGTTCCTAAATGTCCCTTGTTTCAAATATGTTGCTACACCTAGTCACAGTTCTGCCTTTGTAACATGCACTTGTAGGTAGAATAAACTTGTACTTCTACAAGGGAGAGCAATGTGTCAGTCAGAAGCTGACTTCAGTTTGTTTTTTCACCTCAGCAGAGGAACAGCCACGCTCTGCTGTGCACTGTAAGAGAACCTGACAGAAAGACCCTATTATGTACACACTCCTGAGTCCTCTGCATCTCAAGTTTGTGCTCTTGAGCTGATGATCATGCTATTGACAATACATGAGATCCTTCTGGCACAACAAAAACAAAATAAAACAACAAAAAAGTAGTGTACACCAACGGGACAAGACCTGTCGCACACACCCTGCAGAAAAAGAAGTACCTACAGTCCTTGCAGGGGTTATGGGAACAGGCCAAGGGCTCCATGCATCCGGCATTCTTGCACAAGCCTACGGAGGCACAGCCACAAGCTCTCACCTATTTTTTGGCCCATAAGTTCTCTTTTAGGTGCCAACAATCAAGGCAGAGAAATAATGTGGGTGAAAGGACACGTGATGGCTGTAGTAACTCATACAAGATATGTCACTTTGGGATATGTAAATGCCCTTTCCTCTTCTGCCTTCGTGGATCCAACTGCACGTGACTGATGTGGGTCTTTCTGCTCACAGGAGGATGGAAATGAGGATTGACAGTCACATCAGCCAAGCAGGCATTCAAATACCGCTTCTTTTGATAAAACATCAATCTCTCTCCCATGTGAGTGTGGAACACTCACAATTATAACTGGAATGGGCCACATTTTGGCTTTGTGGATTTCAGGATCAGTACTGTCAACACAGCAACAGAGTAAGTGTTGACAGGTAGCAAGGGAAGTAGAGCCACCAGCCGGCAGAAGAGCACGATGCATTGAGTGTTCCCACCTACGAGACACTCAGTGATGAAATGTCTTGGCCTTTAAAGCAGCTTCTTGCTGACAAAAAGAGACTTAATCCCATTAGTGTCACCATGTTAAGCCAGGCATACATATAAATAATGCCATTCCTTCTTCAAACTGGAATGCATAGTCAAGGCTGACTGGCTGACTTGTGGAAAGGGTTGAACACATGCGTAGTCACTTTGTCCAAAGAACTGAGAAGACAGAAAGACCTTTCTTTCCTTGCAGCTATTCTGCTCCTTGGAAGAGAAAGAAGGATTATCTTGTGGGCACTACTAGGGCCCCTCCAAGACAGAGTGCCACTCTGTCACAAAAAAGCAGGCTCGACTGGGATAAAAAAGCCAGACTCTGATGTGGTGGTCTAGGACTGATTGGTGGTACCTTGCTCACTGACACTCCTATGTCAAAATGAGTAATGCATGCACCTGGAATGTCTTTTCAAGGGTAGATACAGCCTCTTCATAGATATTTTGCTAGACTCTAGAAAAGACTGGGCAGGTGAGGGGTTAAGTAGAGTCCCCTGAACCGTGTCACCACATGCAAGCTGTGAGGACACAGCTGATACTCACATGGGTAGGTCCTCAAACACAATCTTTAATAGCAGGAGGTGACCTTCAGTTGGTAAGTTTCTCAGTAGCACTGCTGTCCCTTACAGCGGTCAAAATTCCTTCCCTTTACTGAACCCATTGATCAACTCAGAATCACCGCTCCTTGGCAAGGTACGTGGCTGGAACTGGATCTTGGCTGCTCGACTTAAAATAAAATGACCCAAATAAGGCCAGTGATAAGGGGGATGAAACTCCCTCTTTATTTCAGTGTTAGATAAGGCTGGCAGTTCTCAATCCATGGAGAAAAATCCATGCTTTTCTTTCCTCTGCATCCTGCCTCTCCTTATAGACCCAAAGATCACAAAAGCCAAGAGCTGTTTCCCATGTATGAAAGGCAATGAGGTAGGTCAAGGTGCTGGGATCTGAAGACTTCAAAAACACCTTCAAGAAGCACAGTCTGAAACTGATGCTCTCTCTTGGTGTCACATCTGGGAATGCAAGTAGACTACACGCAAGCCAGGGACACATGCAAGTACGTCAGCAGGAGACAGCTTCTGCTGCATCAATCAGTCATCAGGTCACTTATGATGGCAACAGCTAAAGTCAGGGGGCCTAACTTTGGCTCTGCAACATTGTCATGCCAAACAGACACATAAGGATCAGCTGCTTGAAGATTTTTGCACTCTGGTTTTAGTTGAATGAGCAACTATTACATATATTCAAAATCATTACACAAGGAAAAGAGACAAACAAGATAATACCAAAAAAGCTATGTCTGTAAAACAGACAGATTCAGGATTCCACTTGTGGTCACATCTATCTGAAAGATCCTGTGTATAGACATGTAATATAGGCTAGAAAAACAAAACTATCCCTCCCTAGCTGAGGTGAGCAACCCCTATCTGTTTTCACAACATTTTCAGATATTCAGCAGAATCTGAACTAATATCTCCTCAACTACAGACTTAGCCACGAGCAGTGGCCTTCATCTTGAAAATGAATGTAAATCATCTGTTACAAGGCTAAAACATAGGACATAGTTCTGTACACCTAAATACAGATCAGGTGATGCGCAGAGCCTATGCCAAGACAACTGCCTTGAAATGTAGGCAACTGCATGTCTTATATAAATTGAAATAACGAAACTGCTGCTTACCTAGGCAACCTACCACTACTACCTGCCAACCTGCATTGCCAACCTCCTCCACCCCTCCATTATCTCAATATTCCTCCTCAGACAATTGAAAACTCTATTTCCTTGCCATCATGAGGACTAAAGACATGCCAAGAATTGGTAAACAGTAAGATAACTCCTTCTAGAGAGAGACAAAGTGCATGAGAGGATAATCTACAAGCATCTTACTGAGGCTCCTATTTATTCCTCTAACCTTTAAGCACGTGACACATAACCTGCAAGAGGCAGTTTTCAAATGCAATTGAAAGCACAGTGCAACTTACTAGTTCACAGAACTGAAGTTGTACCTTAATAGTATGTCCAGTTTGGGTGAGGGTATAAAAACTCACTGGAAGATGTATGTCACCACAGTGTAACTGTGCATACTTACATTTGATCACTAAAATAAGTGAAATGGCTTTTATTACAACACAAGAAGAGAAAGATATGCAGGTAAGTGCTCTAGGAAGGAAATTCTTCTTTGTCCTTTTACTATCATCTAGAGTTGGTAGTAGTTGGTCTCCTTCACAGTATTTTTTCTAATGATAGATTGTGATTTCAATAAATTGATTCTTAAAATCTTGAATACAAGGCATTTGGTAATTTGAACTATTAATTAGCTTGTTTCTTTGAACATATTTTACCTCCAAATTGTTATAACATTCTCAGTTTTGAAAATTGACCCTCACAAAGATTTACTGGTGACCTACAGGAAGTAGGCTGAAGTTTTCTTGCTGTAAGAAATTACATCAATAATTGATTGGAAGTGGGACCTCTTTAAAGGTCAGCTTTCTTCAGCAGCTAAACGTCATCTCTTCTGAACATAGATTAGCTCAACAGAATTTCTTTGATTAGTTCCTCCATATAAGCATATCCACACTTGCTTTGTCTTTCTACACAAACACACATAGAAACACTGTAATAATGTCAAAGTCTGAATAACTATACTAGAAGAACTAACACAAACAAAAGTTAATTTAAAGCAAAATCTGAACCCATATACTGCAAGGAGAAACTTGGATGGGAATTTTCAAACATAAGAGAATTAAATACCCAAATCCCATTAAAAGTTGATATAGATTGGGCACTGACTGTTCCAAAACTCTTTTTAAAATTCTTAACTATAATGGCACTGACTGAGTTACATTCTTTAAGCAAAGGTTGCATTAAAACATTATCCCTTCTTGGAGAAGGGAAAAAAAGGAAGAAGAAATTATCAACCAGCAAAACATCCTCAAAATATTGTGTACTCCCTTCACACCACAGAGCTATCCCTTAAATAATGGGTGTAGCATATGGTCTGAAAAATATTAACTTTTTTGTACAAAAATGTTTTACCTATACATTGATCCCTGAAACAAATAATGTAGAGTATGGAATTTCAAGTGAGAAGTTTATACAAACACTTTAACAATACAATATAGAAATCTATTCTAAAAATATCTTTAAATAAAAATACAAAAAGGAAGAATGATTTAGTGTCTTTTACTCGATATTATGAAGCTGGAGCCACCTAACAACCCCTAGCACCCTCCTTCCCAGGATTATGAACAAAGCATAGCAATGGAAATAGCAAGGAGTTTTTTACACATAAGAGATGGTGAGATTTGGAAGGGTACATAGGAGCACTCAGAGATCTCCTTATGAAGTGAGTAACACAAGCAGGGTACTGTAGGAAACTACTCTTCCACCCACCTCCAAGTTTTCAATTTACAGACTTGTAACAGCATATCGTCTGGGTTTAGGGGCAGATTTTCTCCCTTTCCCCCTCTTTAGGATGAAATTATCAGCACTACTCTGAAATGTTTGGACTAGCCTTAGCACTGTATTGTGTCTATACACCCAGTAATGAAGATGAATCATTTCTATTTTCACTGTACCTGATAGCAATACAATTCCTTTAGCATCTTTAAAAATGTTTAAAATAATGCTGTATTTAAAGTCAATTCAGAGAAGCTATAATACACAAATACTAAATATATCCAAAGGAATAACCATAGTAGCAACATTTTGATTTCCATGGAAACTCTACCTAGAACACAAGATACAAATCCTAGACGAATGTTAATCTCTTAAATCTATATAAATTCACACTTTGAAGACACAGTCCATAAAGAAAAAGCAGACTGCAGTATAAAGCACGAATATTCAAGCAGCAGAACTGTTGGTGCTCCTGATGCACAGAACTCCTCATGCTCAGCCTGTAAAGCATCCCTCACAGCAGGGGTGCTATGCTAATTGCAGCATCTAGAAAACAACACACCATGGCAGTGATGAAAATAACTTGGAAACTGACATCTTCCCATGCAATGGTTTCAAAAGATTAAAATACACCAAAATTAACCAACAAAAAAAATCCCATTTTCCAGCAAGAGACTTGTGGCCTAGGGTGACAGTGCAGAAAGAAGTTCTGCATAGCTGTATCCTATTAAAAAAACCCTAAATACAACAAACAAAAACAACCCTCAAACCAAAAACACAGAAGAAATCAAAACAAAAAGCAAAATTGGGACAAGTTAAGAGAAAATCTCTGATCTCTTCAAGCTCATTCCCTATCAGAGGAGAGTTATTGGCAAAAGCTGAGGCTTTAGAATGTATGTTCAGCTAGAGCATTAAAGAAACATCCTAAGACAAGTCATGTGGCAGCTGAATTTATTGCTTCTCTCCTTCAACCAGGAATTAAAAACTGTTACAAGGATAACTTTCTAGGGCTAAGAAACACCATGAATATAACACCACACTAACCTGGTCTGATAAACTTACATACTTTAAGACCTTTCCTGGAACCCTGAAGGAAGAAAAAAACAAGAAACCAAAACTAACCCCCAAAACTCCCAAATAAACCAAAACCGAAGACTGTCTACTTCTTGGACAGTCTCTGTACACCTTGAACCTTTGAGGTGCAGAATCTGGTAAGTTACTCCTTTTTCATTGCAGAGGGTGAAGTTCATGATTTAGAGAAGGTGAAAATGAAGCAGGAGTTAGACAAAGACCAGACAACTTTGTGGCTACTGATAATCAAATACAGCAGGACAGAAAAGAGCACTGACAACAAGGGATGATAGTTTGATATGCCGAGCAAGGAAGGCCCTCATACTGCACAGGCTGAAGCAAAATCACGATGCAAGTATTCTGAACACTTGTACTGGAAGGAAAGCTATAACTGGGTCAAGATCTAACACCCTTTAAGTACATCGCAAATGGCTAATGCCTGTCCCAACAGTACAATCAATTCCCTCAAATCACGCTATATAGAAGAGAGAAGTTTAAACAGATGCACAGACAAGCAGTTCCACTGATAATCTTTTACAAATTGAAGTGATCATCCCGGATTTCTGAAGGAAAGCATACATAAACTCAGCTTTTTTCCTTCTTGTTAACCTTCTAAGTAACACATGACTATTTCTACCTCAGTAATAGATTTTCAATTTCTTCTTGATTAATATTGAGCCAATTAATTTACTCTTAATTGCCAGTGCAATGATAAGAATTTAAGTAATTCTTTACTATACTCATCTGGTATTTGACACATTTCACATTAAATGAAGAATAGCATACCCAGCTCAGCTTCCAAAGCTAGATTGGAGGAAAAACAAATAAAACCCCAAACCATAATCTCCTGTGTTACAACCTGACTGGGCTCCAAATTAAATTGTTTGAAACTTCACAGCCAGTAAATAACACACTCTGGGTCTGCTCGGCTTGAAACCTAAAAGTGTTAAGTTTTACCTCTGAACACGCTACCTTATCAGAACAGATGTGAAAAATACCTATGCTGTAGAGAAAAAACTAAGCAGAATGAGAGAAATGCACTAGGGAACAGGCATTCAGATATATTCATTTCAAGGTTTACATACTGTAGAGAACAAGAACAAATTTGTTCACTTTCTGGTGGGCACAAAACAAAATGGTACTCCCAGTGACTGTGTCACATTTCTCAGTTTTTCTGCAGAAATAATCCTGTTGCAACTATAGTCAAATAAAAGCAGAGGAAAGGGGATACTAAGGTTAAGAGTAACAGACTTAAGCATGTATGGTTAGAAATTAAGTCAGCGTGAACACAAGTACTATTAAGTTCACCTACAAAACACAAAGGAAGACAAAATAAATCTTCAAGTTATTAGTAATGTTTTAATTTTTTTTCTGTGAAGTAAATCAGATCTTGTGTATCTCCATGTCCCCTTGAGAAACGCTCAGACAATCAACCAGTCAATTGCTTTTAACACAGGTTAAAGGAGGTTTAGGTTGGATATTAGGAAAAAATTCTTCACTGGAAGGGTTGTCACGCATTGGAAAAGGCTGCCCAGGGAAGTGGTGGAGTCACCAGCCCGGGAGGTATTTAAAAGACCTGTAGTGTGGTGCTCAGGGACGTGGTTTAGTGGTGGACTTGGCAGTGTTAGGTTTTCATTTGGACTCAATGATCTTAAAGATCTTTTCCAACCAAAACAATTCCATGATTCTGTGATTCTCAATTTTCAGCTACAATTAATTTTGGAAAGACAATACAAATTGTTTTCTAATTTCTTCAACTGGTTAGCACTGAAGTGCATCAAGCACAATTTTGTTCATTTTTGTAACGACACAGTAAGAGAACAAGAACACAGTATCTTCATAGGAGGAAGCAATCCCAAATGAGCAGTATTTAGATTCTCTGTTAACTCTGAAATGTACTCTGTCATGACAGAACTAGAATTTCAGGACAGATAATTATACCACAGATATGTAGTTGTTGTTGAACTTATAACCATAAATAATTATCTATCTCAAATACCATCAGTTACACAGAACTTCTGCTGATTAAAAAAAATAAATTAAAGGAAAAGGGGGAAAACCAGTTGGATAATCCTTGGTAATATTAGATTATAAAATACAAAGGTTTTGACTGTAATGATAGTCTTAAAAAAATTACTCAGCACTATCTTAAAAATGACATTGAGGCACACTGAGTGAAATGAACTGTTATTATTCATTTTTTAAAAGACATGAAGTAAAGTGTGTTCAAGATTGATAGTTCAGGAACGATAATACGCATAGAATACAGGCAGCCCCAAATTCTCAGTCTCAGATATCTTGAGTGTGTACAACTCTGCTGCAGAGCAGAAACTGTGAACTGATTTTTACAGGTGATAGCTTTCATTTACAGGAAACATCATCTGGCTATCACCCAGCAGAGTAAGTTTGGCTGAGATGTCCATTCACGCAGATGAAGTTAGATATCTGGATCTTAATCAAGACAGGTATATTAACATTCTTATCCTTTAAAGATTCAAAGATTCCTAAACAAGTACTATAGCTTCCCAGAAATTCAGAATCAAAACATAACAAACAATGCATATATTTAAAATGAAAAAGAGAACTTCAAGTATAAATTCCAAAGTTCTAAATGAAAAATGAAATCATACTTTGAATGCACACACACACACATATCCACAAGAACATTTTCATAAACATACAGCAAGTTTTGAAAGATTACCTGGTAAAAATACCATCCACAACACCAATTGTCGACTCCTCTGCAGGAACATAAGAACCAATCTGTGCCATGACTGTGATCAATGCAACTTGCTTTATATAGGAGCTCTTTCCTCCCATGTTGGGTCCAGTTATTATCATGACCCTTTCACCATCTCCCTAGAAACATAAAACAGTGGTGAAATACATTGTCCTACACATGGCACTTTTATAAGAAAGTATGTGTTTAGAGGGATAAGAGATGAATCCTCAGGATTAAGCATTCTGTTTCTAGGTGAACAGCTTCCTTCTTTCTTGGAGTTCACTGCATTTACTTTTCAAGATTTTATGAAGTCTCAGAGGGATAAATCTTCCTAAGATCTCTCCAGGCTAATGAGAGAGAAGCACTGCGATCAACTTTCATTACTCCTGAGCAAAATGGCCAGAATGGGGAGGAATCTTCCCTTTCTCCATCAAGGAGCCAAGAAAGCACTCCAAGAACTTTCTGTGCAGTTTTCTTTGAAAAAAAGAGAGAAAATCACCAGATTTCACCATAGCCCGTGCTGTCCTAATTTGGTTGTGATCTCGATTCCTCTCCAGTTGGAGTTCTCATTGCCAAATGGGAGAGAAGATCTGGTAGACAAAGACCTGACCTAGATTTTACACCCATTTGTAATCGCTCGCTTTGGTGCAACACATGCACATTCAGACAGACTGGCTACGAGAAGAAATCAAGCCAGTGACGAGTTTGGCAATACTTGAGTGCAACACAGGTATTGTGAGCAGACTGTATCCAATCTGATTGATCACTGTATCTAACCACTGAAATGCTATGGAAAGTGAAATCAGATGCAAGACGTTGTCTCAGTTTTAAGACTCCCAATGGTACTGCTGTGTGTCTAAGGCTTCAGAATAAAACTGTCTTCCTCTGGTGCAAGACAATTGCTATTACAAAATTAAAACTCTTCAATGAATCTACAAATTTTTCTCATAGCTTAAGTCAAGACTAGGAAATTAAGTTATCCAAGGATTTCAGACAACTTTTCTTTCTGCTGCGTACATACAATGAAATTCAACAACTGAACTAACCAAAAGTCAGCATATTCCATTCCCCCATGGGAAGGGCACTATGAAAGGACAAGCTGTGCATAATGAACATTAGCCACACTACTTAGGAAACTTGGAACTGATCAGGCACTGTGACAACAACGAAAAATCTCCACAGAACAAACATCACAAACTTTATAGATCCCTTTTTCTGATTGGGCTTTCATTCTGTTAATAGGGACACAAATGCAATTAATATAAGACTGTCACTTATGTCATAATCCAGATCGCACAGATGATACATGCAATCAGTATTTATTGTATTTAAAAAGCTGTTTAGCTTTTGCTAAGAAAAATCTGTCCATAATGAAGTCACAATAAAGTCAAAACCCAGAAAATGTCATAATCAGGAATAAAGGATGTATGTAATAAAATGCATGTGACTATAAGGGAACAAAATTCCTAACATACTAGTCTCGAAGGTCTACTTTCAATACTGCTACTAAAACTTAATCAGAGCCACCATTACACTCAACACAACAGAATTTATAGATACTGAAAACAGCACTGAGTTTATCTGTTCGAATCCACAAATTTGTTACATGTGTTTGGTATCTCTTCAGGGTCCCTCCAACCACGCTGTGAGACTGGTGGCTGGTTTGCAAAGCCAGCTCTCAGAAAGAACATACGCTGCAACATCAGACCAGAGAACCCATCTGCCCTTACAACTGCACGCAACCATAAGCTAACATCTTATTGGAATTCATGGCTGAAGTTAAAAGTACTAAAAGAATCCATTAATATTTGGGGAGGAGAGGGGGAAAGGAAGAGCAAGATATTTACTCCAGGGCACTGCAAGAAAGCTTTTCCTAAAATTAGATATTTGACAACATTTCAGCTGAAAAGATGAGACGGGATACATTTCCCTCCTGATTCAAGCACATCAGTTTAAACCTATAGGTATTTTAATAAACTGAATTCCCACCTATCTCTCTCAAAAAACAGAGAGCTCAAATCAACAGTAGAGGTAAAAGCTATTCTACCACAATCACTTGATTTTGTAATATTCAGTATTTAGAAAGCCAACATAAGACTGGGACTAACAGGGGAAAGTTAATGATGATTACTGAATGAAACTCTGAATTTTTTGTAAGTGCCATCTGTCGCTTGTTTGGCGTTGACAAATAATTTTGAAAACATTGCCTGAAGTAGTGCACAATATCTGTATCATTGTTCAGTATAGAAACAGCATTTAAAAATATTTCCAGAGAAATACATACAAATTTGAATGGTGTTTATCATAGCAATGCTCCACACTGACATCTGTTTCATACCTTTTATATATTTATTGCATGAAAAGGCAGTTACGTATTCAGAGTGAAGTTGCAAGCACATTTTTTATACTCTTTAAGAACAGAAATGTAGTATTTAAAAAAAGATATAGTCAGGTAAATATTTAACAAAAATGTCAAAAGAACATGTAATTTAAAAGCCAGATTTTAGGTTTTCCGGAAAAGAAGAAGGAAACAAAATATGCTTATGAGAAACAGGTATGTGAAATAAAACACGGCAATGTTTCCTACCCATGCTAACTGCATATTCATAGCAATTTTAGGTAATTTATGTCATACAATTTAGGTGATATTGCAGAAAATGTTAATAAGTAGCCCCCCACTTTCTTTGACCTCTTGACAACAATACCAAGCAAGTAATAGGCTTACTACTTCTCAACATCATTCTCTATTGCAGAAAACAGCAACCAGAGGGAGACTAATGGGTAACATATAGCCTATAAACTACAATTGGGGGATCTTTATCATATGTTAATATGAAAGGCTTCTTAAAACTAAAGTGCAGTCTACAGAGCATATACTTGGTACTGCATAGTGAAGGGTCAGAGCTCTAAGTCTGCACTGTCAGATTAAGAAAGGCTGTATGAAATTAATACTTCCAGAAAGAAAGGAAAACACGAAGCAGAGAAGTAAGTAAAAAAAAAAAACCTGAGGTGTCTTGGAATTAATTTGGAAAATTGAGCCTATTTTATATACTAAAAAACTCTCCAAATTTGAGATTAAGTCATAACAAAATGCAAACTCCTTCGGATGACACTGTTAAAAAACCAGCCATTTAAAACTTTCCTTTTCCTAATTCTGAGATCACTTTTCTTATCTCTATGCCATTAAGACTGAACAAGTTTGTAAACAGAGCGCCTGGCTGCAAGATATCAGAAAAAGCACAAACCAGATTTGATCATGTCTAGCAATATTTCTCTGAAATGCAACCACACAGACAGTAGTATGATTAAATTATTTATTTTAACTTCCTGGCCAGGAAGCATATCCCAGATTCCTTCCCTTGAAGGATTCTGAAGCTCAAACAGTATCTCAGTACTTACTGAAAGGTTAGTGGTATTTGGAACATACTGATCCTGTTCTCCCAGCAGTATATCAATCACAGGGTGCCTCCCATTTTTTATAATTATTTCTCGCCGATTGTCCTGCACAGTTGGTCTGCAAAAAGTAAGAGGCATTAGTTTCAGTGTTTATTGTAACTGACTACTTAGAACCATGGTAACTAGAGTCTGCAGGAAGATCACCTATGATGCAGATTTTTGTGGAAAACCAAAAAAAACCCAAAAACCCAGAAATTAATTACTGCTATCATGTATTTCTAAAGGCTTCCTTGGTTTAATCCAGTTATGAAAAAATATTAGCAGATTGGATAAAAAAATTTTAGAGTATTGTCTTCATTTTTTCATTATCTAGGGAATGTTTTCACTCATTTATTTGTATTCTAAAGAATTATTAAGAATGACAAAATGAACAAGCAGCAGCAAAACCCCCAAACTGGAGGAGTCTGGTTTCCTCCCACTCCCACTACTGCACCAACTTCTGCAAACTGCCACCTTTTGCAGATACATTTCATATGCTCAGAATGATCTTGCTGATGAGCTGGTCCAGCCTGTTACTGCCTTAACTCCTAACTGGAGCATAGGGAGTAAAGAAGACTGTCCAACTATGTATATTATGACTGAAAACACATTAAACAATATAAATCAAAGACTACAGTATGTTACAGAGCTGTAACTCTCCTATAAACATTAGCAGCTCTCATAATCTGACAGCAACTCACAAACATATACAAAAGTCATCAAACAATAACTGTCTATTATAATAACTGTCTGGAGCTTACTATCAAAGTTGAAGTGACAGTATGTTTTTAGAAATTAATATGCAAAGCAGATAGATCAATACTTAATTTTTCCTGTCATGTCCAAACCATGTAAAAAGTTTTGTCTCAAATGGTTCCACCTTAGCTATAAATTTGTTTACATGACTGCTTATATAACATGCATAATTCTACAGTACATGACTCCATGTCTGAAAAGCTCCAAGAGCTGTGTGTTCTTCACAGAACAAAAAAAAAAAAGCAAAAGCAGTGCGTTCCACTGAATTATTACTATGATTTCTTTTTGTTCTTTGCAACCTAGGTTTACTTTTTCATCACAAACCAAAGTGCAGCATTCAATGGAGAGGTAAATGTGGTTTCACGTCTCAGCAACACTTTCCTACACGAGAAATACAATCACTCTGAAGTAAGAGTGGCAGTGGTTGAGAAAAAGAGAATACTGGAATAAAGCCATATAACTTTTTGACTGGAAATTAAGTGACAATATGAGTGGTCTTCAGAGGGTAGACAAGATGTGGGGAATGTGATTTGATTTTTCTTGGGCTGAAGAATGATGCAATTTGAAGGAAAATGGAGATTAAATAAATGGCATATTAGGAACACAAAGCACTGGGGAGAGGTGCAAGCTGATAATGGTGTGGGGGTTTTTTAGCATAAAGGTATTTCCAGCAGTTGTATGCTGAGATGAAACCAATACAGACAGAGTCTTAGGGATAAAGAAAGGACATTTCACCATCCATTTGCTGGATGGGTAAGTTGTTTGGAGCTGTAATGTGATCATCTGAAAAAGGAGGAGCCCATACCTAGAAGCACTTCCTCCTGTACCTCTCCACTTTGCATTCAAGAGAGGGAGATGACAGCTAAGTGATCCATTTGCCATTTTATAATTCTGCCCTCTTCTTTGGAAATAATTTTCTTTTTTTAACTGCTGGAGCCTCCTTCCATGTACTGTGAGACAGGATGTGGTTTCAGGATGCCATGAACCTTGCTGACTGACTGTTCTGGTTTCAGATAATGGAGCCTACAGAAGTAGGGCTTCAGCCAGAGTCATTCAAAAACTCTTCCCTGCCCTGTGTTCTCACAATCAAACATGTGTCACGAGGCGAGGGGCGGGGGGGGGGGGGGGGGGGAGGGGAAGAAAATTGCTCTGGAATGCAAAACATGCCCTCTAGTTATGTACTACCTTTTCAACAGCATTCCTGAAAGTTAAACAAATTTACAGTCTGCAGAGTGGATACTCAAACATCAGGTGATGATCTCTGGGCTACCTACACCATCATCTTTAGGTACCTAACTTTGCTGCCTGAGGGCGCTGATGTTGTGCATTGTCCATGTAAAGGAAGAGTCTCCCTACACAGAGGTCCTCAGACGTTTTAAAGCTGTAAGAGGTGCTTACCTCTCTCCAACAACTGTGTGGAGCAGCTGTTTCCTGATTTCACAACTCATTTACATGGTAGGGTGATAGGAAACAATCCTCACTTCATCCGAAAACATTAATCCGAAATACTTATATCAGTTCACATGAAAGTTCCATCTTTCCTTTAGCAGCCCTCCAAAATTAATTATTGACACCTTCCCTGCAGCTGAAGTTTCACCAAGAAGTCTCCTTCCTGACAGTTTATAAGCTCTAAGCCACTCTTTAAAATTCAGTGAATTATTTAAACTCTGCACAGTGAATTAATCAGATTTCAGTTTGTTTTCTCATCTAAGTATACAGAAATAAGTGAGCAATCCGTTTTTAAGAGATTTTGACAGTAGCACACAAGATCTCAAGAGTTCAGAAGTGATCAATACTCTCTTTAATGCTGTATAAAAGCAGAAGCACACGTAAGGTGATTTCCCTGCGTACACATATGGTTAATGTATAGATTTATATAATGTTTTGTATGCGAAGGGACCTTTGAAGGTCATCTAGTCCAACTCTCCTAGCAGTGAGCAGGGACATCTTCAACCAGATCAGGTTGCTCAGAGCTCCTTCCAGCCTGACCTTGAATGTTTCCAGGGATGGGGCATCTACCACCTCTCTGGATAACCTGTGCCAGTGTTTCACCACCTTCAGTGTAAAAAATTTCTTTCTTATATCTAGTCTAAATCTCCCTTGTTTCAGTTGAGAACCATTACCCCTTTTCCTATCACTACAGGCCCTACTAAAAAGTCTGTCCCAATCTTTCTTATAGGCCCACTTCAAGTACTGAAGGGTGCAATAAGGTCTCTCCAGAGCCTTTTTTCCTCCAGGCTGAACAACCCCAACTCTCTCAGCCTTTCTTCATTTGAGAGCTGTTCCATCAGTGTGAATACTTTTGTGGCCTCCTCTGGACCCACTCCAACAGGTCCATGTCTTTCCTGTGCTGAGGACCCCAGAGCTGGATGCAGTAGTCCAGGTGGGGTCCAACCAAGGCAGAATAGAGGGGCACAATCATCTCCCTGGCCCTGCTGGCCATGCTGCTTGTGATGCAGCCCAGGATACAGTTGGCTTTTGTGCTGCAGGTGCACATTGTTGGCTCACGTCCAGCTTTTCATCTCCCAGCACCCCCAAGTCCTCCTCTGCCAGGCTGTTTTCAATGCTGTGCTCTCCCAAGCCTGTATAGATAAAGGTGATTGCTTCGACCCAGCTGCAGAACCTTGCACTTGGCCTTGTTGAATCTCATGAGGTTCACATGGACCCAATCCTCCAGACTGTCCAGCTCTCTCCCTCTGGATATCATCCTGTCCCTCAGGCATGTCAACTGCTTGGTGTTACCCGCCAGCTTGCTGAGAGTGCATTTGATCCCACTATGTCATTGGTGAAAATATTAAATAGTATTGGTCCCAAAATACATGATTTGCTATATTTCCACAGGTCTGAAATGTTACTAATTCATATAGTTATTCCTAAGCAATTGTCTGAGCACTTGCAGTCCAGCACTAAAAATAAGTTACACACAGTACTTTTCAAATTTCCTGGCAGAGGGAATGGCTGAGGACTGGAAACCAACAGCCCTTGCAGAAGTAACTACAATAAACCTCGGAAACAGTAAGTGCTGGCCTCTAAGACAGCACTTAGCAACCTGAAGCTGTGGCTCAGCGAGAGCTCAGTGCCTCTGGGGACAGAGACCTCACAGTATGGAAGAAGCACCTTGGTGAGATGGATTGTCTCTGTGTGGGTGCAAGAGATGTGGACTTGTGAGGGAGAGGAAGACCTGAGTTGTAGGGTGTACATGCTTAGGAGTCAGTTCTGGCCCAACCTCTGAGGAAGCAGGACTTGAGAGTTCATGTCTCCTCTCTCCAGAGAGCACTGGGGACAGCCTCAGCATTTCCAAGTCCCAGGCTGCAGTGTCCAGTGTACATGTGTAGGTCTTGGGTAGAGGGAGGTGCTGTCCATCAGATCTAACCTGTGATCCTAGGTGCCTTCCTAGCATCATCACTTTTCTGGAAGCTAGCACTTGTATTTACCTGCAATACATCTTTGAAACACACTTCATACACCTTATAATTATAGGTATTAGAAAGATATTATGAATTCAAACCTTGCTGAGAAAAAAAAAATAGGAGAAAAAAAATTTCCATGCAAAGTCCAACATAAGTTTATATATATGTGATATATCATCTACTAGACTCAGGTCAAACAATAGACAAACATAAAGGGTCAAATTTGAACTGCAATGGTTACAGATTTGCATTAAGCCCAAAGTGTTGCTTTGCAAAATCAGATTAAGTTGAAACTACTGCAAACAATTTCAATAATGCATTTTTTCGTAGAATACATAGTAAAATAAAATTTATTTAAAATACTCTCTTATAATTCCCTGGAAAATCTCAAATAAAAATTAAAAATTGATTACCTGCAGTAGTCTCCTTGTTTAGCCACCTGGGCCAATGAGAACAGACAGTCGACAGTTGCTAGGTGACCAATCGCTTTAGACAAAGGGTGATAATGTTCACTAAAATGGCTATACCAAAACAGGGAAAAATAACAGGAGGAAGAAAAGAGAAAAAAGTAATTTCACACAGATACAAATGTACTGTCAAAATTTACCCCATGTGTGCTTCTCACAGAGCTCCTATGGTCTTTAAAATACTCTGAATTCAAATCTCCCAGCAGTGTATTAACTTACAATACAAGGACACAATCTTAATCAAGATAGACTTCATACTCCTCTTGTAACAGTGAATTATTTTTAAGCACAAATAAGCAGGCAAAATACAATTAATTATACAGCATATAAAGGGTTTGCAGTTGATTCCTGCTGCCTAAATGAGGTCTATAAAAATGCCACTGTTTATCACAGTGGCAACCGAATTCCAACTGCCAATTCACTTCAACCATAAGTTACAGTAAAAAAAAAAAATTAAACTAAAAGTGCCTGAACACAGGAGTTGCCTGTCACTTCAATAAAACATGGTATCTACAACAGGAAATTAAATAATTAATTTTCCATTTATGGTATTGCTTCCCCCAGTACAGTAATGATGTCACCACGAGAACATGGTTTTCAGTAAAGTTCATGCTCTTAGTCCTCGAGTATTTCTTTTTTCTCTCCTATTCTCAAAGATACAACATGGAATAAAAAACTAGTAGGGGAGAAAAAATTAATAAATAAATGGATGGGTGGGGAAGAAGAGCGCTTTCCTACACACCGTTGTTTCCTTCTTGCACGCTGCTTTCATACAGTACTATTGAAAACAATGAAGTGAACAGGAAAAGCAGCAAATCTGAATGAAGAAAGGTTGAAATAGGTCTACTCAAACTTACATGGCGAATATGGTGACAAAAAATGATCTAACAGAACTATTTTTATAGTATTGCAAAGGCAACACACATGGAGAAGAGTGAATTGGAATGTTTTTCTAGTTTCTACCAAATTTACAGAATTGCTGAATTCCTACTAGGATGCAAACCCTGGCATCACTTATGTCCAGTGAGACAACTTCAGAAGGAACTTGTTAAGTTTTTGCATCAGGGAAAAAAGCACAAGTGAAAGTGAGGCAATTATCATTGCATAACACGAGGAACAATTTCAGTGGGTCTGTAGTCCATGGAAGTAAAAAAAAACAATTGATAGCCAGACACCTGAAAAAGTAAAAGTGTTCAAAAGTTTGAGAAATATTTTTTTTAAACTTCCATTTTAAAGATCCTTTGCTAAATAGTGAAATAACTTCATTCAAAACTCTGATCTGAGACAAACAGATCTTTTGTGCCAGTTGTGAGGGACAAATAACACTTCAATTAATTTCTAGCAAACAGACTCACAGTCAGTCACAGGGTTTTAGTGTATGAAGTATAGGGCTGGGGACTGCCCAAACACCCTGAACATTCCTAAATAAAAAATTCTATGTAACACTGCAACTATACTTAATTTTTTTCTTTAGTAATGGCACACTTAACAGTGAAGCCATACTCTGTTTCAATTAGTACTAAAAGTGAATTTGGTTATTTGGTTAGCTTGCATAATAAATTCTTTTTCATCTCACTTACCTTATACTTCAATAAGAAAACTACTAGATTCAGTCTCACTCATTTACAGTCAGTCATACTTTCAGCTTCTTAATGCTGCAATATTAGTTTTCAAATTTTCAGAGCCATTTTCTATATTTAACAGTGTATTTTCATCAGAATTTTAAAATCTAGAGACACTACTGCTGGTCTCAGGACTCAGTCTGCAAAGGTCTTGTCTTCAAATGCTTTAAATTGAAGAACAATATTTTAATTTACTTTCTTTAAAGTTGTTGTGGGCAACATAATTGAATTATCAAGGTTGTTTGGTCTTTTGTTGTTTGGGTTTTTTTTAAGAAAAACACCTCTCTTTCTGTTCTTACAACAAAAATAAAATAAAATACAATAAAACTATAAAAACTGACTCTGTTTTGTAAACTCACTCTAAAAAATTTAGCCATTCAGCATTGCAGTCAAGGACTAGCTGCTCCCGGAGCTGATTCAGATGTCTGTAATTTTCTATAATAAAAGGAGAGTGGAAACGGCTGACAGCTTTTGTGCTGGAAGACAGAGAAAAGCCAAATAGGAAATCAAGGTTACTAAGCAATCAGTTACACCATCTACATGCAGAACCAGACTAGCTTTCTTATGCTCTGTGAGCCTTGAAAATAGGTGTTAAAATAAAGTGTTCTTTTATTGTGGTACCAAACTATTAATTTCAATGATCTTTACTGTGAATACAGTGATCGGTTACTGCACCCCTGCCCATTCGGAAAGCTTTTAAAATTATTTTTACAATGTAGTATATATCACTGAAGTTTATATATTTCACAAAATTCTGTTCAGCAATACACTGCACAAGCGGATTACTTTTCTGTGACTGCATTACAATGAATCCCAAGAAAAAACTGCACTTTAAAACGAAAAACTTCATGATAAGCCTGAAATAAACTTGCATGGATATTAGTTTCCATTTGAGGCACTTGTTATTTATTTATGTATTTTTTAAGGACTCACTTTGGCATTCCCAATAATTTTTTTACAAATTCCAGATTAGCTGAAATTTGTTCGTCATCTTAAATTTTGTCTAATCTGTGCATTTTTAATACTGAATTCTTGCATAAATGAATAAAATATCAATTCAGAGTTCACCTTGATTATGCCAATTTCTGGTGCAAGATGTCTGTGCTCACATATTACAATATTAGGGTATTTAACTTGTTTAAAGACTAAGACAAATAACCAAAAATAAAAAAGCCAACAACATAATTCAGCCTATCTCTGTTTCACCTAATGGAAAAATTACCCAAAACTGTCTAAAATCATGTTTATATAACACTAAGTACCAAAGCAAGCAAAGCTGGTCTGTATGAATAAATAAAATGACATTTTAAATACACAAAGTTTATTGAGATGCACAGATATTTGCACAGCTACCCTAACCTTCTGAATGAAATAAGAAAAAGCAAAATTTGATGAGATTTGTATCTACAAACTACACGCACAACTGAATCAAGATGATAGTTTTGACACAGGTGCATGTACTCTGAAAGATTAAGCAAATAATATAATGTACTAAGGATCTACCATGTAAAACCAAATGTTTTAAGAACTCTAGTTTTTCAGTTTGGTTTTGTTTGCTTTTAAGCAAGACCTATTATGGCAATAAACTAACATAACTATTTTGGTTGGCTTGTTTTCAGTTTAAAAAAAAACAAACACAAATAAGCTCATGGACCAATGAGACTATGTACATAATTAATGGTAATACCGAAAAAGTACCTTTTTTTCGTATATATTAAAATAGAACAAACATGAAGGGCATTTTACATACCTACTAATCATAACCCAGTCAGATGGCACAGATGATTTATGGGAATTCTTGACCTCTATCAGAAACTAAAAAAAACCCAATAGAAAACGTAGTATTATACATCACGGGTAGTTAGGAAGACTACAGAACCATAATCATCATATCACAAGAAATTAGCATATTCAGCTTGAAAAGCCTGAGCAGACCAGAAGCTAATGTTCTTTTGACCCTAGAAATGAGGGTCATGCATATTTTTGGCTGAAAAATCAATTCCTGTCTTGAGCTGTTCCTGTGCTCTACCATGTTTGTGCCCCATCTCTGCCCTTCTCTTCCTCCATACACTAACATGCTGTCCTCAACCTCCCTCTTATCAAGCCAAAACCAGACCAAAGCTAGTAAGTCAGTCTCGCTTACCTGATCCTGACCAGGCCTTGTAGAGAATTCAGCATTTACTTGGACTCTACACTACACGCTATCTGTACTGAGACTACTCCTTATCAGGGAGATGTGCCCTCCTGCCTAAGGATCAGTGATTCACACTGAGCCATACTTACCTACAACATTTCACAGACAAGAGCTCAAAATCTGAAATGCTAGCACTATCTACAGTATCTTGGTTCAAGTTTGGATCAACTTGGGGACAAAAATGGAAGGAATACGGGAAAGCAGCAGTAATAGCAAGAGGCTCAGTGCAGTGAAATTTACATTATGTGCTTATTGCAGTATTTTAAATTATACGTGTTGGTTATCTTTACAACACCAGCTTGAGGTCCTAGGTATCAAAGAATTGAGGTACTCTCAAATAAAAGAATTCAGCTGGAAAATGAATTTCTAGCAGAGATTAGAATAACCCAGAATCTGATCACCTTTACAGAAAACCACGAGACTCTCATCTGACAAAGTTTTTCCATTAGAGTTAGTATGATTTAGATAAAACCTTCCACACCTCACCAGAACAGCCAGCAATCACCTTCAAGTACTAACAAGGAGAATAATCCTAATATGAGCATAAGACTCTAGCAAGGACATAGTGCACTAGTTATTAATTTAACTAAGACACCTTGAAAATATCTGGTCCTGTAGAAACCCTGAAATTGCATAATATGTGTGAGACAAAAAGTCTGAAAATGGGTAGAAGTGGAGATCTGCAAGGATTTGAAAATGAGCCAACTGCTCCTGCCACTAGTGGTGTTGCTGATGTGCTGGTATTACAGTTTTCTCTGAATTTAATCTCAAAGCAATTAAATATGCTCTGTTTACAAAAGGAAGACAGAAAATAAATACCACAATTGTGTCTATGCTGGATGACTAACTGAACTCAGAACAGTCTAAATAAACACAGCCAGTTCAATTGTCTGGTTTGTTTGTGTGGCTAGTGAGAAATGAGAAGAGAGGTTGCAATCTTCTTCAAAACAACAAAAGCATTTGGTTTTCCATGCTTTAATTCTTAGCCCTATTAGATAAATAATTGTAATATTAAATAAACAGGGCCCAAAGCACTGCTTATACCATACAGGAAGCACATATTTGCCAAACATAGCAATTTCTCTAAATTCTGCCTGAAACAAATAGCAATGCTATCACTACCTGCACAGCTTTCTGTCCTGTGTAGTACACACTATGGATTACATTAGAAGTCTGGAAATGAAAGGTAAGATAGATACAGGTGTAACTTCAGATTTTGGAAAAGGTATGTTTCAACTGGATCTTCATCAGAACTCTAACAGGTACTTACTTAATGTAAGTTAATAAATTGTGGGCTGACTGAAAATCTAACCATGTATTCATAACCATGAGTTTGGGGCACACATGAGGGAGCAAATAGTTTGATTTTTTTTCCCCAATGCCAAGAATGCCTGTTGCCTCAACAGATGTTCAGACTGGGGAGATACATAGAAAAAGTTTCCTGGCAGCTTCTCTCTCTCTCTTCCAGAACTACCAAACCATAAACCTGCTCTGTTCAGGTCTGTTGCAAAGAAGTGTTTCAATACTACATCTATCAGAGTGCTACAATAACACCAGAAGAATATACCAGATCTGAGGAAGAAAGAGCTTAACTCAAAGTGGCTCCTGTTATGCCCGTGCTCTGCTCTCCCCATACAATTCCCTTTCCATTACATCCATTCCTTTAGTGTCTTTCCTTTCCTCATTGACCATCTTCTCTAGCCCTTCCTCTACTGCCTCTTTTGATGTCTCTGAAACACTCATACCAGATGTAATTAAATAACAGACATCCAAAACCTCCGCAGCTCCTTTCACGAACTTACCAAGACAGATTTCTTTGTCTGCAGTGGTTTCTGAGCTGTCCCCTGCTACAAAGGCCTCCTCTCTCAAACATCTGCATAGTGACTGGTGGTTTCTGAAACTTTCCTGTCCAGTTCACAACTGACTACTTCCAGAGATGCTCTCCTCTCTTTGGTCAGTTCTTCTCTTCTCCTTTCCTTCACACACACCCACCTCTTAAAACAGCCTCTCTGAGAGAAACCTTTCAAATCCTGGCTCTTCCCTCCCTCACACAATACTCACTCTTTCATGTTTCCTCTTGGACTTTACCTGACACGCCTATCCAACTCTTTAGCCACGTTTCCACTTCTCAACATCACACTCAAAAGAAATAACCACCTGAGGTCTATATCAAATGCTGCTCTCTCTAATTCATCCCTTCTCACCTTTTCTCTCACTTTCAGCATTGCCTGTCTGCTCCCTGCTGTGTCTCTTGGGTCTCTCTCAGTTTCCTAGCTCCTCAATGTGAAAGGGGGCTGCTTCCAGCTCCTTCCCTCCCTGCCTCATCTCTTTTACTCCCAACTCGCAGTCAGTTTCCCATCTCCTTTCTTTTTCCCAATTTTCTATGGGGTTTTCCCCAGCTTTCCTACTCTCAGGTCCCAAAGGCCAATGCTGAACAGTGCTACCTCACTGCTTCTTTCAGTTGCCCCTCAAATCTGGCAGGATCTGTCATCTCTCTCTTTTTTGCACTGAACTTCTCAGCTTGCTGGAGCATGGCCTGCCCACACTTGCACAGCATCTAGCAAACAAAACCTCCACTCTGCAACCACCATTTCTAAGAATTAAAATAACATTTATCATTCTTTAATACTGTTCCTCTTCTCTCCCATCTTTCAAATTACAGTCTTAATCAGTACTTACAAATCATTTTGCCATCCTTCAAATTAACCTAATGCTGTGCTTCCTGATTCTCTGAGACTATCTCAGCACTTAATAGTCACATAATTAACCCTGGAAGTATGCAAGTGTTTTTACATATACAGAAAAGCAAAGGATTACTGAAGCAAATTCAACTGCACTAATGTGTTTTTATTATTTAAATCATTAAAGTAACTGACTTAACAAATAAAAAGGTTTTACTGTCACAAAACTGTTCTTTAAAGTTGTACAAAAGATTACAGTCCAATGACCTCATCAAATATACTAAATGAAGAGTTCTAGTTAAGCCTAACTTTTAAGCTATTTTCTACACACGCAAGGGTACAGTCATACATAACAGATAATGTCTTACCTCTTGACCAGAAACTGTAACATACTCTGCAGAAGGATTCTTAATCTGTTTACGAATGTCCGGCAGATGCAATTGGATTTTAGAAAGCACATCCAGGATCTCCTCCTTTTTCTTTCTGATGACAGGGAAGTCTGTAAGGTCCTTGAACAATTGTGTTTTATCTCCAGTCCTATTCATATGAAGCACAAGATAAAACAATGGTAAAACCAAAGATACACTCCCTGATTCTACTGGCTGCATTCATATTTTTATTTGTTTTTCTAATTTGTTTTAACACTAGCTTTACCCTCCTCTAAATACAGCTTTTCTGTCAGTTGGTCATAGTACAGCACATTTAGAAAAACTGCCATAACACACTACATAAACAGAAAGGCACTTTGTACATGAACTCCAAGTGGCTACACCAAGATCTGTCCCTTCCAATGTATTAAAAACCCAATCTATTTCTGTTCCTTTCTTGCTCATTCTTCTGTACCAAACCTTGCTGGCTTCTTTGATTTTTTTTTTTGTCATCTCTGAATGTACATCTTGTGGCTTTCAGTTCTCCCTCAGCTGGGCAGAGCAAGAAAAGGAAGCACAAGAAAAATCATTTCCTTCTGTCTCAATCTGTAATTCTGGAATGCAATTGCTGCCCCAACCTGGACCATCTCAAGTGCTGACAAAGTCATTATCGTGACTAAATGTGAAGCTCTAGGTAATTTCTGCATAAACACAAACACAGATTTTTAATGTATTTAGAATTTGGCCAAATTTGGGCAGATTTTCCTGAGGACTGCAAAGAAAACCCCTCCACAAGGACCTTCATCAAAGCAGAACATCATCAGGAGTTTCTTGGAGTAGCTTCCTTCTTTTCTCAAGAAAAGATTAACCAGAGCATTTTTTAACACATGCAAAACAATGCTCTTTTCTAGGCTCAATGTCAGAAAATGACATAATTGTTTTGGATACTTTATTTCAGCTCAGGATTGAAACCTGAAACAAACAATGCCATTCACATGTTTAAAACTGGTTAAGTTGAACAAACTATTAAAAATATTATTGTAATAAAAAATAATAAAAATTTAAGTTATGCTAGTAAGTATCAGGCAAATAATAAAAAGTAGTGCAATCAGCCTTAAGTTAATTGGAATATACATTTGTATTTTAGAGAAAATACAAAGCTGTACCAGTTAATTACATAACCACTCTGACATCCAATATTTGGAGATCAAGTAATTAGCAAACTTAAAGTAACGAGACATGGAAGTAATAAAAAGTCCAATAGTCTATCTACTGTGATACCCCTTTGCCTGAGGATGAAACTGCAACTGAAGCCAGTAACAAGACAGGTAACACAAAGCTGTGCTTTGATTTTGCATTACATGGATGTCGTTAAATTGTAAATTGACAGTAAAATTGCCATTTAAAAATACAATACTAATTTTCAGTAATGATTTTGTGCTAATTAGACCTGTTTCCATGGGAATGCAAGGGAAAAAAAAGATCGGTAGTAGCCAGCAGCTAACTGTAAAGACTGTCACTGCTATATGATGGCTACAAAAATTTAAAAGTTGACAGTTTAAAAAACCCTCAAACCCTAAATTCTGAACTCCCTTGGAGCAGAAGAATACTTTTGAAAACCACTACCGAATTCTATCCACATCACATAATAAAATTAACACATGATGCAGTACACATATGTGTGCACAACTGTATGTGTGCATGTATGTATATGAGTAGTCATCATGATTTTGATGAAAGATTTTTTGAGTACAAATAATATTGCCACAGAGGTCTGAGATCTATAAAGGCCAAAAGGTAAGTTATTTTACTCATCTTGAATAAATGCAATTAAATATATGCATTCTGCAGATCAATGATGATATCTTCTACTATTTTATCTTATTCTAGCTATCATCAACACAGTGACAGAAAAAAACCCCATATTTTAAACCTACCTAGAGTAAATATGGTATAATTAAGATATACTCTGTTTTGTCATAACCTGGCACAACTATAATTGGATACCATGCATCAGTAGAAATCTTACAATCCCACTTGTCCAACAGGCACAGCAAATATTTCTACCCTTCTCAACTTCTAAATTTATACACCTTATATCTGTCTCTAATTCAGAAGCAAATAAAGTAAGTTCTATGCTTTAATTCTTAAATTTGTTTAATTTTATATCTCAGCTGGAAAAAGATTAAAATGATTTTATAAATAAATTGGATGTTTATTTTTGGTCTGTTTTGAAAATAAAAGATCAAGACTGCTGCCCCAGTATAACTACACATTAAACTATATACCACATCTTTAACCCAAGAAACTCTAGGTGTATCACAGTTAATTATATTTCATAATCTTACATGAGTTTCATTGGGCTGTCCCTTGGCTAGCAACTAACACAGCCATTCACCCACTTCCCCTCCACCACCAGGGGACAGAGGAGAGGACTAGGAGGCAAGGGTAGGGAGATTCATAGGTTTAGATAAGAACAGTTTAATAATTGAAATAAAACTTAAAATAATACTGATATTAACATAGTAGTGATAATGATAACAGTAATAAAATATGCAAAGTAGTGATAGCCAGTGCAACTGCTCACCATCAACTGACAAAGCCTGGCCTGTTCCCATTTAACGATCCTGAGGAGCAACAATCCTGAACTGAAACCACAATCTCAGGAGAGCGAGAGCCCAAGCGAAACCCAGAGAGAGCAAGAGAGGGAGAGAACCTCACTGATATACTGGACATGGGGGATAGGAGATGGAACAGCCCCTTGGCAGAGCCAAATGCCAATTTAGTTTATTCATTTAAGTATTCCTTGTCCCCCTAGATCTTGTGCTTGTAGACTAACAGAACACAAAGTCCTTCACTTCATTAGCAAGTATGCAAAGAGATTTTTATTAAAAAGGATGGGAGTCACTCAAAGCTTTGATGAATTTTCAGAAAAACAGTAAAAGGCATATTTCTGACAGCAGAGCAGCCACCCTGCTAAAGGACAGGTCTCTCTTCAAAAGGAATACCTTCATTATTCAGAAAAATAATTAAAAAGTTCTTAAACAAATTAACATGAGCAAAACATGTTTTGCCCTAAATTAATTCCCAAAAATAGCTGAAAAACTTTCAAAAAATTATTTGGCCTGAGGCAGACACCCACTAGGCAAAATACCTGCCTGCCTAGTTTAATTTTAAAAGAATAATACAAACTGTAGAAAACAACCTCTGTTTTAAACATAAGCAACATGTACATACATAAAAATAAAATAAAAAATATAAAACTAAGGTGTACTAGATCAAGATGCATAATTCACACAGCTGAATACATTTAGTCAGGAAGCCTATGAGGCATGGAAAATTCACCTTTTTTCTGTACTTACTTGGCTGCTTCTTCATTAAGGATCTTTAAATAATGTTTTACTGGTGACAGAAGTTCTGGGATTTCCAACAGTGCATTTTGTAATAGAGAAGTTTTCACATGAGAATGTATGACTGGAACAAGAGCTTGAATTTCCAAGTCCAGGCGAGACAGGGTGCTGACTATCAAGAAGAACTCCTGGGTTGAGCACTGAGAAGGGAAGCAATGTCTAAATCATTACCATGTACTGTATTTTCATTAAATCCTACAGGTTGTTTTTTTTATTTTTGAAAATAAGACAAAATACAGTTAAAATGTATGGACTGTAACACAACTGCATAATCTTATCACATTCATGAGGTTAATAAGGCATACTAATTATTTCAATCATTGCTGTTAGGAATCAGTCAAGAGCTGATCTCCATTATTCCTGTTGCTGGTGGGAGATGTGTAACACACACAATAGACAAATAGCAGAAAACTGGACTAATGATGTGCAAACAGCAACAAAAGCAGGTTGAGTAATTTTATGAGTACCACAACTCGTCCACATAGGCTTGTGCATCTATGTGCTGTTACCTGAATCCCAGGCTGCTGTTTTGGTAAGAGAGGTTAGGTACATAGAGGGAGAATCTTGGAAAAAGAAGACAGAAAAGAGGAAAAAAAAAAAAAGAAAACCAACAACAAAGAAAGAAAACCAGCAGTCACTGCTTAAAGTGCATGTAGCTATTGCCAGCTTCAGCCTCTGTCTGGTTACTCCAAGGTAACCAGATGGTGTGATGAGCAGATTAAGGAGAACACACTAACTTGGTCTTTGCTTTCATCCTCTCCTCTCTACATAGTTATGAAGGAGATTTTTCATTCTCTTTCAGGCAGCTAGCCAGGGTATCATCGAAAGGGAATCTCCCAGATCGGAGCCAACAGCACACAGCGCTTTCAGAGCTTGCTTCGTAATATCCACCATAGTGTAGGACCATATGTGTTCCCTTAAAGCAGCTTCTCACTAAAAGCGGTGACTAAAGCAGCAGTAAAGGAGAAATTCTTCTCTCTTTCTTTTTTTAACCATTAATATTACTTCTGATGTGGCTCTAATGTTTTGCTGATAGATTCTAGATGCTCTTCGGTGTCAGCACAGTTTGTTACCTTTAGCTCTTTGTTAAGAGTCAGCAGTCAGGGTCAGGATTTTGCAGGCAGTTAACAACTCTAACAAAACAATCTACCTCCTGCCACACTCCTACTCCCCCCACTCAGCTGTCCCACTCTACTCTCAGTTACCTAAGCACTCATGCCCCACCTATAAATTTGGCAACACGGCTCTGAAATGGTCTTAACAGCAGTAAGTTTGCCTTTGTGCTGTGCCATATATTTGCACACCAAATAGAAACGTGGCCCTACGAGACCCTTAATGCCGACAAACCCTGCTGAATTCAGTGGCATTCCAGGACATTTCAACTTCAGGAGGTTTGAAAAAAAGATGTCCATAAATAATTACGCTGATATTTTGTCACTTTTTACTGATCTGTAGAAACATTCCTCCTCCAATATTCTGAAATTCTCCCATTGGTCAACTGACAACACTGAAAAAAACAGTTTATTTTCCTTATCTGAGGATATGAGGAAGGGGGAAGGATATATGGAATGCTTCTACTATAATATTCTTTGTATGCCATATCTATTGCAACCTTCTTTTCCTACATTATTTCTCTCTCCTACCCAGGCAATATACAGTCTAGAATTTAATTTCTGGACAGCATTTTGTGGTGAACAGTACAATACTGATTACAGGACATGTAGGCTTCAGTGAATCACTATTTCACAAAACACATCTACATTTTTATTTTGTCAGCCCTTATCTTTCAACTTCTCCCCGGAGGTGAATTTTGTTTCTGTTTCCTTCCCACACCCTTATGCAAGAACTAAGAGAATTCTCTCAGCTATTACACTGCAGTTATTTCTCCCAGATAACTTCTGTACCCAAACAGAGAAGCAAATATTAACAAAACTGCTGGGCTGGAAAGGAACATTTTCTCTCTCTCTCCACAGATGTAAACCCTAAAATAAGTTTGCCCTGTAATGCCTACTAGCCCGTCAGAACATGAAGGCTGTCGAAACACAACATTCTGAAAACCATAAAAAATAAATTAGGGTGCACTCCAGTTACAGCCTTAGCCCTCTTCTCATTAAACACATGTCACTGCTGTGACCAGTGATGGAAAAGTGGCCTCCATGTGGTATAAACACAGAATAAAGATACATATGAACCCGCAGCCTTGGCTATCTACTACAGACACTGGAAGTTTTAAGTGACTGACAACATTAGGGTTAGAAAAAAAGTAATTTATAAGGTTCACTAATTTGCTCTATCATAAAGGCTATATTAAACAAAAATAATTAAAAAATCATTCCTAGCCATTTAAAATGTATTCAACTGTGAAAGATAGGGGAGAGTGTTGTTGGCTTTCGCCATAACAATTCTTTCTTTTGCTGACACATGGGGAATTTGATGAAGAGGCCTAAAATGACCAATCCTGGGGGAACAAAGAGGGGAAGCTGAGAAACTGTGGGGATATTGGGGGAACAAAGGGGGGAAGTTGAGGAACTGTGGAGATATAAACACCACTGCATCCACCATCTGGAGAGAACCAGACTGGTGGTCTGGAGGTCAGATAACCCCTTCACCAGGAGTGAAGAGGTCGCTCTGAAGAAAACTGTGGGTCTTCCTGCCAAGGACCTTTCCCACAACCACTGGACAGCAGCGCACATGCATGAAAAGATAAGATTTTATCTTAATAAGTCCCTCCAAAGTAATTAGGATAACCCTGCCCCTTTTAAAAACTAATTATAATAACCCAACCTTAAAATGAACATGTATGTGACTAATGCAATCCTAAATGTATATAAAGGGATAACGGATCTTTCCCGGTGTGCCTCTGACTTGAGTCAAGCACCCAGCGCTGTGCTTTTGCTTTACTGACTTTGTCCTCGCAAATAAAACTAAACCTACCTTGATTACAAGGCTTGGTCATTTATTACATCAACCACATGAATAAGTAAATGTAACTGAAGTTACCACACAGCCAGTATATGTTAGATACTCTCCAACTAACCTGAAGCATGGCTGTGTGCTGAAGAACTGAACTGTCATACCAAACAGGCAAGGTTAGTAGATAACTGACCAAAGGAATGTGCAATTTAACCATGATATTTCATGACATTCAGGAAAGCCAGAGAGATTACATTCTCTATGTTTCTAGAAAACCTAAGTTCACCTTTGTTTCAGATCCATGGAAACTAGGGATAGAAGAGATCCATTGGGTGGTTTCCCTGCAACTGCGTAAGTTTTCATTTCATCTGCTCTCAAGCCCTTATATTCCAAGAAGCTATTTGCTTACCACTTCCTTTCAGAAACTGATCCATAAAGCAGTATCATAATGTAAAAGTTTTATCCAATAGCCTAAATTTTCCTTCCATTAAATTAATCCAAATATCTCTCATTTTATTCTTTTGTATTACACTAACTCAACTCCCTCTTTGCTGTTAACACCCTCCACATATCTCTAAACCTTCTGTTCTCCTTTAATAATCAATTTAACTAAATGATAATCTTTTAATCTCTCTTCATAAACAATCCATTATTCAGCCTTATGAAAACTTTGGTTCTCCTCTGCACTTGCTGCAATTTATCAACATTTTTCTGATAATCTGGAACTTACTTATTCTATCTTGTAAAAGCTCTGACAACAAAATAAAACAAAATAATAAAGCAGTAAATCTGTCAATAGCATTTGAAGTCAAAGCACAAAGGAAAGGTCTGAACGACTAAGCAAATGATAAATCCAGGCTTAGACTCAAAGTCAAAGTGAAATACAGTATGATGGGACTGCATCATCATCAACCTTGATGTGGATAAAGGATAAAATTCTGCAAGACTTCCCTTGACTACAAAACGTACTCAAGGAGGCAAAGGCTGATGCCCTGTCATGCACAATTGAAAAGTAGGTCCCTGACAGACAGCATTAAGTGATTTATAGGAGAACAACGTCCAGAAAAAAAGAATGAGCAAATATGGACAGTAAGAAATACATCAGATGAATGGGTGATGTTTGGTTCTTTTTGTTAAATTGTTCTTTAAAAAAAGAAACCAAATACAGACTTAGTTAGTACGCTATCTGTATGAGGGTAGGAAAAGGAAAACATTTTAAAAATACATAAGAATACGTAAGAACACTTGTCTGAGGTGTTCTGCAGTGAGGGAAGGAAGCTAGACTTCAAGGCAGTGTCACTGATAAAAGAATCGGTGGGGGAAAAAAAAACAAACCCGAACTCGGTCCTGTACAAAAGGGACCATAAACAACCCTGCAAGTTACCATGAGGTTTCTCAAAGGATGCTTAATGAATATGCTGAAGCTTCTCACAGCAACTCTAACAGCCTACACACCAAAATAGTCATCTAATGAGTTAAAACCTATTTGATTCTACTCTGAGCTACAGTCTACATTACCTTTGGAGAATGGTAAATTCATCATGCTTTACTGCAAACAATCTTGTTAAACACAACATTCCCAAGAAAGGGGGTGAATACACCCGTTTCGTGCTTATTCAGAGTATTTCTGTTTCCCCTGGCTTGATTTTAGTAACACAGCAGGACTTTGCGTCTAAAATTTAATGGCTTCACTGCAGAAATTATTTACTAAGCAAACAGATAACTTGGAACAGATGCATAAAAATAATTCTGAAAAGCTGGGTTCCATTAAAGGGGGATTGATTCCATTTAAATCCTAAGTAACCTTACAAAAGATATATAACTGTGTTACAAATTAGTAGCATTTAAAATACAGTAAAAATGGTTTACATAAAGCAGGATTAAGAGTCTTGCACTCACAGAAGATTCTCACAAGCTTATTCAGTGCTACTTTTGAAGTCTAATTTTGAAATGTTGTCAATGATAGCTACACTTTCTCTAGCACTAGAAAAATAACCTCAGAGTTGACAGTGACGCCAAACAAGTTTCAACTGGTATTTTATCAAACTGCACTGAAAATGGTATGGCAGCCACTGAGAAGAATGCACAGGAGATGCACAGCAGTATGCCAGGTCTAACACCCTTTTGACAACGACATTGAAAGCAATTTAGCTGTGTTTGCATTAGTGAAATTGTTTCCAACAGATGTAAAAGGAAGGCACAGAGACCCGCAGCTGACAGCCATTGACCACTCCAAGTTAAAAGCATTTTAAATTAAAAAAAAGGCAGTTGAAATGCAGCATACATTTATCACTCCTTTCAAATTGTAATAACTACCTTTATGTTTTTAGTATAGTGAGCATACTATTTTTTGTTCAGGAAAAATGAGGTATCTCATTTTAAGGTTACTATGTCCCCTTCTTATGACACTATTTATATTAATCAGCTTAACGGGGAACAATTTGCTCAAATCAGCATTTAGTATTGCAAATCTAAAAATATCTGTGATGCACATTCTTTAAAAGATCAGAAGTATAGTATATGCAAGATGTGCATACTGCTACCATAGAAGAAAAAATGTACAAAAATTAAGGTATGTGTTAGCTGAAGTCAGTAACATTTTATGCTATAGGGAGGATTTATTTTAAACGTGCCATACATACAGGAGCTAATTTCCTGAGCCTATATAACAGGTTTTGATTTCATATGAGGAAAAAAAAAATTAGAAATACAACATTTTTCTCTGAATCTTCTGAAAGTCACACTGCCTTCAATGAAGTATCAAACACACCTTCCAGGGAATGGCACATTTTCAGCATCATTCTGGATATCAAGGTTATGTGAAAGATTTTAAACACTTAGCACCGAGCTGAGCAGCACCCTTCTCCTCTGAGGATTCTGAGCCTGACAGTGAACTAGTGAAGTACTCACTGGAAAACTGAAAGGCAAATCCCACAAGGAGGCTGTAGGCAGCCAAGCAGCCAAACACCCCTCTTGCAGCAACTGCCTCCTTTATTTTGCACAGGTGAGCAGCCTGGTAAGTGAGCAGCAAAGTTTTCGAGACTGATTCAGAACTGAACAGGTTTTCCCAACTGCAGCAACCTGTGAGGAATTCCAAATGTGGGAGAGCCTATGGTTGAAGTCAGGAGCATAAAAATCTGAAGTGACATTTAACTACACACTGTGGTAAGGTTTGACTATCGACCTCACTCCTTGTGTAGGAGTTCAGTGAAACAGCTTCACTTTAATGTGTTCTGTAAATTCAGTTACCATTTGTTATGATGATTCCTGTCCATTTTGGTGACTGAGCTTTAGTCAAAAAATAATGTTTACTGAGCAAAGGGTACAAATAAGATAAACATTTACAGATCAAGCCTGTATAAATATTTATCTTCTGAAGCACACTGCATGAAAGCAGGCATAAAACCAGCAAGCAACATCAGGATGGCCCTGTAGGACATATTTTTAAAAGTATTAATGACATGTTTATTCTATTATTGGTTTTTAGACCTACTCAAGCGTAACTCTCTGACTGCACGCTTGCCATTCTCTGCACTCCAAGGCAAGGCTAAGCAGTCATCACTTTAACTGAGACAAAAAAGTAGGGTCCTGCCATTCATATTTCCCACTGTCCTGAGATGCAGTTGACAAAAAGAAATGCATGTGTCCTCAATTTTGTTCTGTTATTTGGTGGCTCTCTCCAAGAGGGCATGGCTGAACTGGTTATGGAAAACACTGAACCAGCAAGATCTAAACCTGAATCAGTTCCAGGCACTATTTAGACAAAACTCTTGACAATTCCCGGTCTCTCAGTTTCCTTTTGAAGTCAACTTCTGAACGCTACCAAGATGACTTCGAACAGTCCATCTCCAGACATCCTTCTCTTCCCATGGAGGAGGGTGAGGCCATTCTCCTACTGACAGCATTTCTGCCTAGCAGGATGTCAGGTGCTGGAACTGCAGAAGAACAACCAGTACCTTGAATTAATTCAATTCTCAAATAGCAATGGTAATATTGCTCTTGTCTCCTTAACCATTCCCATAGTCCTTTTTCCAGGCTGGAGCAAACTTTGAGCTGGTAATATGACCTCCAAGGTAACAGCTAATTCCCACTGCAAAAATGCTGTTGTAATTCCAGACTGCTCATACCTGAGTATAGATAAGCAACGGGTTTTGGTGGTTTGAGTTTAGGGTAATGGGAACTTCTGGAGGGTCAGATTAACAATCGCCAATTTGAATGATGCTACTAGGTAAGAATCATTAGCAGACTTATTAAAAAAAAAATTAACAGTCAGACCAGGAAAATACACAATGATGTTATTCATCAGAAGACCTCCCATAAGAATGCTTTGCCTTGCAAAACAGAGCATTGTTTTGCCTTGATTTTTTTTTTCTTCTGTCTCCTCTAGAGGTAACTGGTGCAAAGTGCATTGCACAATGCAAGTTCTGCAGTGGCTGAGAGAATGAAAGACATTCAGAGCGACTGAGACAATCCAGCCATCTCTGTACACTTCAGAGATCTCCCTTTGCAAAACATACCTCCTTAAATACTGATGTCACTGAAGTCTGAAGGGCCTGGAGGCTGAAGTACTTGTCACCTTGACCTATTTTTCCTGCACTTGACAGTGAATTAACAAGCCTGCATTACACCATATTCTTTTAGTTAAGCCATCAGTGTGCTCCACTCAGTTTTGAAACCCTTAGTGGGAATGAAATTGCAGGGAACCTCATTTTGAGCATGTGAGGAATGGACATCTGGAATTAAACAGAACTGGAAAGGCTCCTAGTGGGATCTGAAATGGCAGCACTTACTGGCTATTCTGGAAAAAAAAAATAATGAAAATCAGTTATTCTTTGTTCTTGACCATGTATCTGCTTTGCAGGGACCTTTCTTCAGGCTCCATATTCCCTGTCTGTCTAGACTGCAGAATCTGTTTCTCAGAGTCTGCTTTTGATTCTTTATTCAAAACAGACCCTGTCTTTCAGGGACACTGTCATGTCCTCAAAGTCCTAAAGATCTTCAGTGCTTTGAGCACTTTCCACAGTGTTCTGCAAGGGATAACAAACTAGATTTTTACCAAGGGAAGCTAATTCATCAAAGGAAAAGTGTGTGCTTGGAGCTCTTCTCCCTACTTTACCCTTCTTAAGGACTCTGCTGGAGCACTTCTCTCCTGCAACTTCTTTCCAACATCTAAGTCACTAAATATATATCTTCAGACTGCAGTGGCTGTCCTTAGACAAACTACACTGTCATCTTATTGCAAAAATCACATGAAAATCAAGGGCTTCTGAATGGCTTCATCTAAATGCTGGCTTTAAAGCTGAGGCGGGTAAGCAGCCCTACAACAGAAAGGGACATCTGAAGAAACAGATACAGACTAGTAATAGTAAATAAATAAATGGCAGTACAGGATAGCAGTGGAGGATTGCCAGGATGATGTGAAGTACAGATGTATCCCTACAAACCTTATTACACAGCACTCAAACCTGAAATGAGTTAATCCATTAAAAAGTGAATTATCTAAGCCTTGTCAGCTGTTTTGAAAGAAAAACAATAGTATGGATATGGTACATTTTAGAGAATGGGGAAGTTGGTGCACACTCCCTCTTTTCATTATAGCTGGACCTCTGTATCCATTCACTGAAATGTGCGAGTCTTTCCTTTTGCCTAATGCTGTAACACATTAGAGCTTTAAAAACTATACAAGAACTAAGTTTCATATTTTCAGAGAGACGAAACCTTTGTGCTGTACCATCCAAAGAAATTACAACTTTGCTCTCCTTCTACCCACCTATTGCTTTATCTAAAACAAACTGTCAAAATCTCTAAATAGAACAGTGAAATGAAAGAACACGAAGTACTGCATAGGTGCTATTAGCACATTAATCTGCTCAACTAAGAATTGTCAGTGTCTCATTACAAGCAATTTTTATTAAAATGTGCAAGTGAGATCCAAATTACAGACTTTATAAACAAATTAACATTCATTTGAAAACAGCTAACTACAGACAAGTGGTTTCACTTGCAAGTGTGATTTTAGATAAGCATAAAGAATGCAATGCTTTGTTTCAAAGGGAAATAATTTACGCTACAAGGACCTATTGCACCATCCCATCTACTGAATCCAGCCACTAAATCATGAGTACCACAGACTTTTCCTGTTAGCATTAGCAATACAGTGTATGCATTCTAGAACCCTACTCAGATATTTCTTCTATAAGCATATCACTGATAACAGACAAAACATGATTCTACCACAGGGCAAAAATAATTGTTATAAACATACATCCCTTTATTATGTCAGCCTCAGTCTTGCTAAGAAGAAAATATTTTTAAACAAACATGCAAAAAACTACATAAGTACATCAAGACAGAATGACATCATTTAGAAAATAGTAAGTTAAGGTAATTATGGGTATACCTTTTTGTGAAAAACACTGCAGAGGCCTCTCTCTATGTCTGGCAGCTTACAAAGAAGATTTCGAATCTGACCAAAGACACTGGATTCTGACAGTAGAATTTCAGACACAGCATCAAGCCGGGCATTTATTTCACTGTAAAAGAATAATCATAAAATCAATAAATAAAACTTGTGTTTCTCTGAGGGGAAGGCATATAGCTAGTGAACTTTTTCATTTGTTTGTTTTGGGGTTTTTTTAACTTTGACTAAGGCCACATTCTCATGAGTAGGTTAAGTGAAAGAATGAAGAAATGCACAGGATCTTGGGCTTTCAGTCAAGATGCAAGCAAGATCTTGGATATAAGCTCATCATCCCTCTCTATGTGCAAAACAGCTAAATATACACTTCAGTGCCCATGTCTACATGTTCATCTAGTGGTACATGGTATAAGCAACACTGAATCCTGAATGTCCAACCTAAATTTGCAGATAAGTACCTGGGGGAAGGGCAGGGAGGGCTTACATTTGAACTCTATGTAGCATACTTTATTCCAACAGGGTATAAACATTGGTTACCATTTTCCCCTCTACTTTTGATCCAGACCAACAACTGGTAATTACATGAAGCAGAACCATGTTGGGGTTTTGGCTTTCTGCCCTGCCCCCCCTAAAAAGCCCCCTGTAACATTATTTTTCATATTTCAGGACTGAAGTCAATCAATGAGGAAACACTTTGTGAAAGAAACAATTCTACAGTTATTTGAACCTTCCTTACAATCATATTGTTGCAGCCACTGTCAGAAAAGAGCTTTAAAATGGACAACCTTGAATTTACAGTGCTGTTTAATGGCACAGAACAACTTCCAATATACCCATGAACTCAGAGCAGATTGCTGAGTTAAGGTAAACTCAATTTCTGCTTTTTGTGCAACCAAACTGCCTCAATCCTGCTTTCTAGGAAAAGACTAGGATGAGAGGTACATGAGTGCATCCAAAACATACAGGTTAGGGGTTTATCTTCAGGAGCTAGTGAACCAAAGCATGGTCAGTACATGCAGCCTAAAGGAAACAGAGCAAAAGGTAATGAGCTCACTGTAAGACAACAAGGAAAGAAACATGTCCAAGGTGAATACCACGACTCCTGTGAACAGATCTTTTCCATGTTCAGGCTTTCGCTCCGAGGTAACTGCAGTACAAAATGGAGTCAACTAGATGAAAGCTGTGCTAAGATCTGCTGAGGTTTCACAACAAAGACATCTCCTCCAGATTATATGTTTCCTCAGAGTCCCCCACCAATGTGCTGCTGGGCATGCTCGACAGATACCAGCGTGCTGGAATGCTTTAGCTGGCATTTGAAAAGTTTCTGGCAAGTAAGGCTGAATCTGAAACATGATGTTCCAAGAAACTTTAAAAATCCTCAAGACGCCTCAGTGCTTATTTCAAAATCCTTGTGTTTTATCCCAAAATGACAACTAGGCCTTGTCACAATGTTCCTCTCCTGAGACAAGAAAGTTCAAAAATCCCTACGCTGCTATGTGTGAGTCCGTCCATCCTTGCAGGTTAAGAAGAAAGCAGCCTTTTGATACCAACACCTCGTACACCAGCGAAGTGTGTGCAAGGCAAATACAGCCCAGCCCACGTCTGTTCTCATGGATTAGTGGCATGCTTAGAGCTCAGCCAGCACAGAGGCATAAAAATTAAGGATGCAGTCAAAATATAAGATTTCAGGGAAGACTGCCTGTCATGCTTATGGGTTTTACTGCAGAAAACTGCTGTGTTACTTGCCACTGTAGCTGCTAACAAATACTGTCCATGAGGAAATCAACAAAATTAGGGAGCTCCACAGGTTGCAGACATTACAACAGACTGGCAGTCAGAGGCCTGCGGCCCTGAAGACAGCTAAATCTGAGTCCTTGAAATTTTATTGCACAGCATGTGAAAAGGAGAACATCCTGACTGGATGTGCACTTGGATACACATAAATCTAATGGCATTTAAGTGCCAGGATTTTTTCAGCGACATACTGCTTTATATTAAAACAGTAAAACCATACTCTCATCTGTCACAAACGACACATATTCGTTCCCAAAACAGCCTTGCTGTACAACACCAGGATTTGCAGTGTCCCACCTGTCACCATCTATGTGGAACACAGGTAGATGCACTCTCCACAGCCCCTGTATGAACTGGAAACAGACTCTGTGCCCGGGCACCTTGGGAACTCACTTTGTCATCTCTGAACTGCACAACAGACTCCCCAGTCACACCACAGGACCCTAAATATTCCACTGTCCTAAAAGACTGCTTTTTCCCAGCCCTGAGAATAACAGAAATGTCAGAATTTGTAAGCTCTGCTTAGCAGTCCTGTTGCAGGTCACAAGAATATCTTTTTCTTCCCTGTCACCATTCCACTCCTCCAGCAATGCCAAATGCACATTTCTCCTGTTCCTCTGGGCAGCCAGGCAACCTGCGAGCAACAGCAGCAGACAGCAGGTACCTCAGCAACTGCTCAGACCCATAGTGTCTGTTTTCAGCATGGAACACATCCAAGCTTTAAATCCAATCCTTAAGAGCCACAATCATGTAGCTGGTGTAGACTGGCAGGGTTACAAAAAGTTATGCAACCAAATAACCAAAAAGCAAGTTGCTGGCACCCACACAGCGTATTGAAGACAGCAGAGATTGAAGCTTTGTACATCAATTAGTGAGGCATTCTAAACTACAGCTGGATAATGGAAAGGAAATTGAGAAGTGTTAATATCAGTGACAAAGTAATAAAATACCCTGAGTACACAGCTTTGAAGCTAGCAAACAGTTACAATGAAATTCTGAAAGGTCAGTATCATCAGCCCGCATTACATTTTCATGGAGAATTATTAAATTCACTGTATTTGAGACTCTGGAACACTCCTCTGATGAAGGAGTACCTAACTGTTAAATTATAAACACATGTACATTAAAGAAGAAAATAATCTGTATTTTTATTACAAAAAGCACCTGAAAGCAGCAGAATTCTGTTCCAGAACACTGTCACTTAATTTAAACAGCACGATTATATCTGTGTGGCCAGTTGAAAACACACAGCAATATGTAAAATAGATGCAGATATTAAAAAAACCCTCCTCCCTGCAAAGCTTAATCTGCACTTTAATCATCCTCACATATGGCTACGTTACTGTAGCTCCAGTAATCTAAAACTAAGCATCCAGGTTTTCTGCTTTAATCCCACAAATAAGAAAGGGTCAGGAAAACTGCACCCAGTATCAAATGACCCCTTTTTTCCACCTGTAAACAAAAGATATTGAGATTCCTATTTCAAAAGCCAGAAAGTGCAGTGAAGAACTATGTAAAACTACACATGTATGAGGAGGGAAGCACAGGGAAGAGAAGTGATAAAAACAGCCAGATTATGAATTCCAAAGTATGCTTTTAAACTTTAAATATGTATACTTAAACTAATAATAATTTTGTGGAGTCCAAATATACTACACTGATCAGTTGTTAAACCACCTCAAAACAATTTTTTTCTACCCTGCACAGTTATTCAGTACATTTAATGTACAGTTTGAGGTTTCTAAAAAAATTCCACCACTATAAAATTTGAATCTAACATCACGCAAATAAACTCAACAGCTTATGCTAAAAAACTACATCACATTTTATAAACTGGCTACTACTTCATTCTCTAATTAGGTGCAATATTAGCCTATTCTTTCCCATCTGTACAAACCGTGTCAGCAATCTGAGCTCCATCCAATTTTCCAAACAATCCTCTGTGAAATAATGTAACAGAAGTCAGCTAAAAGCAATATGCTTACTTCTGCTGTGCTCTCCATCTAAGAATAGCATCATTAATACAATACTGAAATAACTTTGCAATGTATTTAAACATAATAAAACCTAAATGCAGAATTTTTTATTCTAGTCATTTAAAAGAACTACTTGAAATTAAATCACGAGACACTCCCCTGTATTATTCTGCTGCCAAATATGTGAACAATATAGAAAATTAGCAAAATCAAAAATATTTGAATCTTGAACTAAAAATTGTTTTGACAAAGGAGAAGGCTGCAGATATGAATGTGCTGCTCTGAATTAACATCTGAACATCTCTAATAACCTGAACAGCATTGCTGGTTGCTAGTGTGCTAACAGATCTGCTGATCTCTCGTACAGTGAAGCAAGTTTTATATTTTTAGATGTGGTAATATATCATTACATTCAAAGCAGAATGAAATTGATAATGTAACTGCTACACAAGAACTGCAGAAAACTTTCAGTCATATAAGGTTTTGTTTTTATACAAGAGAAATAAATATAAATTTATCAGAAATCTCTTAACTTATAATAAGTGTACAAAGTTATGAGTTCATTCAACACGGTAAGGACATAGTTCAAGTACAGTGAATGTACAAAACTGAAATTAATTTTATTAAATCTGTTTAGAGACCACACCAATATATAAAATTACCAGTGATGAGAAGTCAACATGTGAAAAAATATAATGAAGAGTATGAAACAACAAGTGTTGCTTTCCACGAGGCACATTATCTAGACCAAAGCCTAGCAGCCCCCTGACTAACTAAAGCATTTCAAAAAAAGAAAATGTATTACTTAAACACTAGGAAAATGCAAGATACCCATGGGTATCAGTTGCACCTGAGCAAGTCCCTGAACTGCAAATTGTTGGCAGCTAGGAGAGAGAGTCCCCTGGGGAGGGGGACTGTTCTCACAGTTGTTGCCCTGTTCTCACACCCTTCTCAGGTACTGGCTACTTTCAAATACAGGACAAGGTGAAGGCTATCTTGACGTCTCTTGCTTTGTATTTTATCCCACTCACACATTTTTTTCTGGACCTTCCTTCAGAACAGAGTTTACAAATGAGGAATCTATATGAGTTGATTAAGGCCTTGTTAAGTAGTACAGACTTTTCTGCTTTAGACTGCTCTCTTTCATAACAAGCAATTAATGCCATCAAAACCCAAAGCTGTGGTAGAATTACCACTATGCAATCAGTAAACTGTATACATCTTTTTAAAGAACAAGCAAACAAAAAAACTCCCAGTCTATCTATGCCTTTTTTACTTAGAGTAGTTAAGTTAGAATCTGGCTAACTTCATGGAATAAATCTTGAATTGTTAAACTGTGCTGTGACCGCAGTAATTTTATGCATTAGCAACAATTAAAAAGTACAAACAAAGGTAATTATATGATAATTACTACCATTAAATTTAAATTAAATAATTAAAAAAAAAGTCCTTCTGGATCTGTTCACTTTTTTTTCCTATATGCAGGAGAAAGGAATTTGCTTTCAAAATTCCTAATGTCTCATACCCCTTCAGAGAGGTCCAATGTTCCTTTAAATAAACATGCAGCCATGAGAAGACAATATTCCTGAATGGATCTCAAATACTTAACAGCAATATACAAGTACTACAAACTTTGTCTTCACATCTGTTAAAAGAATGTATAAAATATGCAAATGGTAATCAAACACTTTTGATTATGTTCATACACAATATATTTCAGCTATTTGTGCCAAAAAGGGAACCATTAGCTACTTTAGCCAGCATGAATGAAAGCCTGATTACTACATTTATAAGGAGTTAGACACAGCATTCAATGGTACCAAAACACAGCCAGCAAAAATGAATACATGTGATGATGCTGCAATCTTTTTCTTTACTACAGCAATTTCGAGATCTCAGGCATATGCTGTAACCTGCATTTGTGCATTTTATATTGGCACTGATGCCAATATAAAAGATCTTTATTCTTGGGAGGAAAATTTAGCCCATGATATTCTGCTGTAGCATGGATGGGTTTTCATAGAATCAGAATAGTTTGGTTGGAAGAGACCATTATGATCATCTATTCCAACCATAAACCTGGCATTGCCAACTTCACCACTAAAACATGTCCCCAAGCACCACATCTACACATCCTTTAAATACCTCCAGGTTTGGCAACTCAACCACTTCCCTGGGCAGCCTCTTTCAATGCTTGACAACCCTTTCAGTGAAGAATTTTTCCCTAATATCCAACCTAAACCCCCCCTGGTGCAACTTAAGGCCGTTCCTTCTTGTCCTATCACTTGTTATTTGGGACAAGAGACCAACACCCACCTCACTACACCCTCCTTTCAGGTAGTTGTAGAGAGCAAGAAGGTCTCCCTTCAGCCTCCTCTCCTCCAGACTAAACAACCCAGTTCCCTCAGCCATGAACTCATAAGACTTGTTCTCCAGGCCCTTCACCAGCTCTGTTGCCCTTCTCTGGACACCTGCAACTCCATGTCCTTCTTGTAGTGAGGGGCCCAAAACTGAACCCAGCACTCGAGGTGCAACCTCACCAGTGCCAAGTACAGGGGCATTTTATTCCTAAATCTCTACTGCAAAAGAAGGCTCTAATCCAGCTCTGGATGATGATGGTATCAAATGGCAAACAGTTTAACTCTGAATTAAGATGGGTTTCTTTAAAGACCGCTAGGCACTTCGTTTCGCTGCACAGATCTCGATTATGAGAACAAGGACAAAGTCAAACTTGAAAGACTTACTTTGAGGATTGTATTTTGTGTATAGAAGTATAAAAAAAACCCAGCACTCAATATATTCAAAGTGAAAAGATTTAGAACAAGCTATTTTTGTATTAGGAAAGACGTGTCGTTGCCAACATCACTATAACAGGACGCTCTTCTTCCCAGTTCTACAGTACACCTCCTCCAAATGAAAGTCGTGTTGCATTAGTAACACCAATTTACGCTCTCTCTCTTCTTTAGTGGTAGCTAAGGAATTGTCTGCGGTTCTGAATTGTGCAGTTCTGAATTTGCTAAAGCTATTGTCATTCTATGCTATGTACATTCAGACTAATACAAATTATTAATACTATCCTACAAGGCTTTGATTCATCCTCAATAATAGCACCATCTCATCCAGAACTGGAAGAAATGGGGCACAACAAAGACTACTGGAATCACAGGAAAAAATTGAAATCCTATTTTTCAGGGGTAATTAAAAATTTGTTTTGTCTAGCCTACAAAGCAAAGGTTAAAATGTTTTTGGTAACTCACTACATACATACAATTTTTCTCCTTCCTTGAGATTTAAACATCAGCTTTAACTTGAAAAAGATCAAATGAGTATAAATTGACTACAAATAAATTCAGACAAGAAACTACACAGAGAGTTACAACCGTTTAAATCCCATATTCACTTCTTGAAAACAGTGTCTTGGAGACAAAACCACGTAAATACACCACAGTAAAGCTGAAATACATTGACAGGTTGGGGTGAATCTGGGGCCAAAAAGGTGAGCTCACTTAACAGGGCTTTAAGCATTTGATTTGCTGATACTCTTTGCAGCACCTGAAAATAAGTTTTGTTGCCATGTATTTGATCTGGTTTGGAATACTTTTTAACTAATTAATTCCATTTTTCTGGACTTCTATTAAAGGCCTGGAAGAATTAAGAGAGGCTTCTCTGTCCCCAGGCTTTTTCCACGACCCCAGCACCAGGGATACCAGCAGGGTGCTGGACACGGCAGTGCACTGGGAACACTTAGGAAACACGGAGCCTTGTGCTGGCAACACCTTCCCAGCAGCTCAGGGTCTGCACGGAAAGCAGGCAGAGGGACCTTGGCCCTCCAGGAGGGGTGGGCATTGCCCACTTCTATCTCACAAGCTGTTACAGCAGAGGCCCAAAACTTTGATGAAACCTTTGGTCACCACTCCCTTCCTGTGGCACATTAGCTTAGAGGCTTTAATTTTTTTGTTCTACATTTACTGCAGTACATGAAGAATACCCTGTGGCTTGCAGTACACCAGAACTGACACATGTATCCCCAAAACACAGCTGTGAAGTTGTGTGCATTGGCAATCAGGTTGAGGTTTTTTTCCCCCTATTTCAACAGAAGCAGACAAAGACAAAGCCTCTTTACCCCAAAGCTATGAGCAAGCTTTCCATGCTGGAAGTTGCATGACTTCTAAATTCTATGTTTAGGACATTCTGCTCTCCATAATCTTATCATTAACCTCATTATATTAGCTTCTGCACATCATGCATAACATATTAAAAAACTAAGAGAGTCAACAGACTATTAAAAAAACCCACAATTTAGGCACTCGTGGATCACCCAGTCTGTTCAAGCTACACCAAATCACAAATTTCCTCAAAAACCACTAAATATCACCCCAAAGAGAGGGGTGATTGTGCAAACTGGTATGTTGAAGCACACACACAACAATCACTTTATCACTTCCAGTTATCCACCCCCTACACCTAAATTTTTAAAATTTTTCATTAGATACTTTTCCAACTCTTTAACTAAACACTTTTGCAACAAAGGCAAACACGACCATATTTCAGGTTATCTTCCACTTGGATAGCAAAGTCTCTACCTTCTCCCTAACTACAGAACTAGAAATAACACTTCATGATGTCCACCCACTAATATTTAAAAGATATTCTACCCATCCAGGAATAGATTAAAGAGGAAAAACAAAACAAAAAAAAACAAAAAAACCCCCACATATTCCCCTACAGTGGCTAGAAATTGCTTGGTATGGTATCTCCATCATTTATCTCAAGTTCTACTTTAAGCACCTAGTCACAGCTTTATTAGCTTTACAGTCTGATCTAATATGGAAATAATAAACCTTCATATAATTGTGCTACTCATCCACCTTTTCCAGTTTTGAATTCTTTGTTCAGTTCCCACCAACCCTGACAAAGTCGACAAAGGTGTGTGTTTGATCTCAAGGAAGCAAATTGCCTACAAATTGTGCAAGAATAAACAGCTGAGCACAACACAGACACAGATTAATACTCAATAAGGAAAAGGATCCAATATTTGTTCCACAGTTTTCTATTCAATTTGGACTCCAGACTGGGCCAGCAGCGTTGCTACAGCTTAGAGCCAGTCATAACACTCAAGAAACAAGAAGGGGAGATGCAAAGATGAGGGTGAGTAGGAGTAACCATGGATATAACAGAGAGACAAAGACAGACATATTTTGCAGAAATGAGGCTTCAGACTGTCCACATGCAGGGCATCAACTTCCTTGTACTTTCTCTTATACCACCGCCATAGGACAACATACCCATAATATACAGCAACAAAACAAGAAAGGTGCAAACCAGATCCAGGTTTGCTTAACTGGGCCTGTGTTAAGCTCATCTTTCTCCTCTTCCTGTAGCTATTCAAAAAGCCATGACTGTTTCCCATCAACTTCAGAGGTTCCGAGATTAATTTTGCATTAGGAAAGAAATTCTTTTTAACACTGCACACATACAAAGACACAAAGATCACACTGCATTACAGCACTGTATCCTGAGACCAGTCCTCAGCCCTTTTGCTGTTGAGTATGACAATACACAGTGTCCTAGTTCTGCTCTACTCCTCTTCCTGATGAAACTCCATTGCCTGACAGGAAAAAAGCACGTTTCATTCAGTCAGAGATGTTCCAATCAACTCAGCTTTCTATTTCCTTTTCTTTTCAGTTTCCTTACAGAAATTAAGCAAGAAAGACACTTGATGGAACTTACATTTCAAAAGCAAGATAGGCAAAGTGAGATAACACTTCTTTAATCCACAAAGATGTAACTCCTACAAAAAAACAATTACTTTCCTGATTCGTCCTAAAAAGCTCATTCCTCAAGGACTCAACCACTCTTATCTCATCATCTTTGTATAACCAGGTGAATAAGTGAGGATGTTACACCGTCCTTGGTTAAGCCTCTTTCCCCTTCCTGCCCCCCCAAAATAGCACATGCCTAATGCTTAAAACCTTTTTTTGAAAGTCTCTAGATGTATTGCATCAACAGTGATCTAATGGATATCTTCAAGTTTGCCCAAAAGAGCTGTCTGTACACTTTCTGCCTTTATTCAGCCTAGTGTATGGTTTCTCCCCTGCAAATGTAGTCATTATCTCAAAGGATTTTCAACTATAAGGCATAAAGCAATAATTCCACCCTCTCACTTTTTGATACACCAAGGGAAATGCACCTACCCACTGACTGGAAAAGACACAGTACAGAAATCTTACTTCCTGTGAAAATGTCACTCCAGGAAGCACAGGTGAATTACAGTTACAGAATGTTCTCTAAGTGCATTTGTGCGCATTACTGGAAACAATACTGCTGAATGTCTGATGTGCTAAGTATGTTAAATTACGATTTGAGAGTCAGAAAGGGAGAAATACACAGAGACAAAATAGCTTTTTTAACTTCAACTGAGGAGTATTGCCAGCTCGAACCATAGAACTTCCTTCCATACCGAGAAAGAAGGCTGAAAAAGGGAAATAAAATCTCTAGAAGTAGCAAAAAGCAGAGGAGAAAGAGAAGAAACCAAAACTGCAAACTTCTAAAGCTGGCTCTGCACTGAGACAAGGGACAATTTAAACTAAATTGACTGGTTAAGAAAGAAGGTCTGAAGTCCCCAGGCACAGAGTTTTCTATCCTCTGGGTCTGGATAAGAGCTCTGTGTTTATTTTACTGTTGTTATTTCACCTGCTGCATCAAGTATGTGATGATTTGGGAGCAAAATGTTAAGAGGCACCCTATCCTCAGTGCTGGCACCAGAGCCTGTGCTCTGGCTCCCCCCGCTGACAACTTCACAAACAATTCCCAAAAGGTCATTAAGGTGCCTCAAGGGCAGGAAGAGAAATAAACTAATTTATTTCAATTTATTCCTCTAAAGTGACCCAGAAATTCTATCTATATGCTTTTAAGGTGAACACCAGACATATAATCAACTTCCATAAAGTCTAATACTATTTAGGATGGTTACAGCAAAAGCCTTTTTGAAGCAGGTAAGATATACAAAAGCTATTATCAGAAGAATTAAAAAAAAAAAAAAGGTATAGTGAAATCAACTTAAGTTCCTGACAGAAACTGCATCATGAAACAAACTTACCAGTATGGCTCCTACAAATGAAAAAGGTCTCTAATATTCTAAATTAACAAAATAGGAAGGAAAAAAACAGTTATGTACTTTTCTTATACTACTGAAAAAAGATCATTACAAAGAGGCTAAAAATAAAATTAAGCAGAAATGCTTCAGAAGTATAGTGCTTTAACATATTAAAAATTGGTCAAGGTAAAAAAAAATGCTTTCATAGAAACATTTGTACATTACCAACAACATCAAGATGCTAAAACCTCTATTTGAAGTTTTATTTTATTTTATACCTCTAATTGTTAAAAATTAATAAAACTGTTTAATATCTTTACAAAAGAAAAACAGAGGGAAAAATTCTTTTAGATAACTAAACCAGAAGGATTTTCTGTATGCTACAGCTTAAGTGAAAAACATGACAACTGAGTAAACTACACTGACATGCTCAGGGAATGTACACTCAAAGGAATCGTTCAAAAAGCTTAAAATGTAGGCAACAACCATTTCATGGCCTCAATACTGTTATTTATTACATATTCAAGTACAACACTCCAATACAGCCTGCAAAGAGAAATCAGAAAAGATGGAGTACTTTCAAAGCACAGACAAGTAAAAACAATGACAATATTACAAAATAAATCATGTCTAAAGCATTAGTAAATAAAGTATAGCTCAAAATACAAGAGTGCACAAACTATCATCACATTTCAGAACTAATAAAAAAAAAACCCCAAACTTTCATATGCAATGCATTGTACACAGGGATAACAGAAATATCCACAGCTCCTTTAGAACTAATTAAATACGTTAAGAGTGCAAATACTTGAGAAGCAAGAAAGACATCAAACATCAATTGGGAAGTTTAGGACTAAAACATCCTCCAGTAGCAGTTAATCCTCATACATTGTCTGAAAAAGGATATGCAATTAGAATAGTACCTGATCTGATTTCTGCACAGGAATTTCTAACTTGCTCCAAACCTACTACTCTAAACTACTTAGATGTTCTGTGCCCAAACAGGCCACTTTAACTCTTTCAAATCTATATATAACATTCACATCTTCTATCGTATCATTTCCTGTGTAAACTCTCCTATGGATCTCAGGTCTCCAGGAAAAATAAATACATTGGTCATACTCAACATCATAATTTTAAAATACAAATTTAGCCAAAGATAAAGAAGATTCTCACCTAGATTTCATGAGGGGTTGGGTTACCCATTTCTTCAATCTCCGACGTCCAAAGGAAGTTTTAGTATGATCCAGGACCCAGAGTAGGCTTCCTTTTGTTTTCATATCAGTCTAAAATAATAAAAATAGCATAATTATTTTTAACTGAACAACCAACAATGTAGTGAAAGGATACTCATCACACTACCTAAACATTCTGTTTATGCCTCAAGATATGACAACTGCATGTTCGTTTACTGATCTTGTTCACCAACAATGCCTTACATAAAGTACCTCCAACAGTCGTAGGATACTTAAGTCTGTTTTTTCCTTTAGCCAGAAAAACTTGTTAGAAAATGACTGGAATAAATTCAACAAGTTAAATTAAAGCTGTGCATAAAGGTCTGTGCATTAGCAGGAAAGAAAAAAAAAAATCCTACTGCCATTTTGTCACTTGATTGCAGTTGCTCAAGAACTCAAACTTTTGTAAAGGTCTTTGCTCATCAAAGTGTAGTAAAGTTCCTAACTTAAACTAAAAGCCAGCACGTATTAACTTTCATTTATGCCTCTGAAAATGTAACTTTCCTTCTGTTTGTTCTCAAAATAATTTAACCCTTCTGGGTGAGATTTGTGAACTAACTTAACTTCACTGGGAACAGTATGTCAAACAGCTGTGAAAACCTCAGCATTTCTTAAAAAAACCCACTACGTTTGTACTTACCTGATTCTGTAAAATTTCAAGATTTTTCATTGTTGTCCCATTAATTGTCATGTATTCAGTTTCACTTGACAACCGTTTGAAATTGCTGGGGAGAGGAATTTCATACATTATATTTTAAATTCAGGCATAGACGTAACGGTGAAACACTGTCAAGTCTCTCACATTAGAGAATTCATTAGTTATGCAACATAAAAAAAATGAAGTAAGAAATTAAAATCTATTCAAAAAAATAAAAGAACTGAACACTAATAACTTCTTTTAATTTACTGCTTGGGAAAACAAGATTTATGACTCACTTCCCAGTTTCCAACAATGACTCTGACAAAGCTTAGAATAAAATACAGCTCTACTGTTATTTAATCCTGACCCACCAAATGGTTAAGGAAGCACCTCTTCTTCAGTCTACGAAACTGAAAAAGCATGTACTTTTGTTAGTATCCTGTTAAGATCACTGTAGGATTAGGTGTAAAGATAGGACTAAGAATTAATACTTTGAGTGGAACAGACTTTTAACACAACTAATAATCAACACAGCACATCAAAAGACATATTCTTATATTTTTCTATTACTATAAATTTAAACAGGCCGTTTTGCAATGCAATCATTTAGGAAAACAAAACCAGGATATTTTAAACTATTTAATTTTATTTTTAATATTAAATAACCATGACCAATTTACTTGACTTTATGATACTCCTTAAGAGAACTGGATGAGACCACCCAAAGGTTGTGTTGGTTTAGAATCAATATTAATAAAATAATTGTATTAATGCGCAATCATATTAGATATTAAAATTATTTACGTCTCCGATATACACATGTGGTAGTTGGGACCATGAAGCGAAGTGCAAGATCCTTGCTAAATGCTCCTGACAAATCAAGTCGTGATTGTCTAGGTTAATCATACTGCTGACTGCCTTTTGCACAAAATCTAGGACACTCTTTATTGTCTTAGACTAAATAGAATGACTTGCTGAGTAGAATTTAAAACCTCTTTCTTGACGTTTCACAAAATTTTTTCAGTGCATTCAGTTTTAAACTCTCTGGGGGAGGATGCAAATGCTCAAACTTTTTGGTTAGGCACACACAGCTGCATTACTTCTATATTAAAAACAAAAATAGCACTAAAACTTTCAGAAACATGAAATATTCATAGACTGATGTTATATATTTATGTTGTATGCAGGTGTTTGGGCCTGCTAGCAAATTTGTTTCTAAATAATGGGTCAAATTATAAGCATTTTCCACATAATTTTAAAAAAAACAAAACCAAAAGAGCTCCTCCTCCTCCCCTCATCCTTCTCGATTCAACTGAGTGCCCTCAAGAAGTTCAAGATAGTTTGGCAGTACAGCTGACTCAGAATTGTACCCATAGTCATAATTACTCTGCTCTAGTCTGCTATCCCAGCAACCAAAGTTGACCAGCAAAACAAAACCTTGGAGGAAAAAGCAGCAGCACTTTCCAAAGCACACAGTATTATAAACAACAAAACAATACCTCCTTTTATTATCTTCAGTCACAACTGCTGATGCTGGCAAAAATTAAATAGGAATAATTTCTGCTTGGCTCCCAGTCCTTATGATCAACAACAAATCCAACCCACTCTTCCAAAAGCACCTCTTCTGCATCTAGGACTTACCTAAACTGCAGCTTCCCCATTTGCTGCATTTTGATTCACCGCTACTCAGGCCTGTGATCTCTTAAACCCAGCTGGGTAAGAACCATGCCTTTCCATCTCTTCCCGAAAGATAAAAGGATGCTTTTGGCTGTTTCTAGTAACCCTCAATCACCCATAAGTGAGTTTCAAGATTGCAGGTTTACTGGTTCTAGCGTTTTCCCACTTCACCTGGCTTCAGAGCACATTACATACAGTGTATTCTGTCCACAGCAACCTTGCTCTCCAGTAGTCTTTAAAGGCAACTAATTCTGCTCCAGTGCAGAGTATATATATATTTTTTTTTTTTCAGAATCAGACATGCTAAAGTTCTTCTCACAGAATAAATTATGTGTAGTTTATATTATCCAGGTGTTTGCTTTATCTGAGTTACTCCACTCTGCTATTAACCCTGGTAATTGAGAGCTTGTAGTGTATGAATAATAGCCAAGATCAACTGCAGTATATGCCCAACCAACAATTCCAGATGTCACAGCACAGAACATGTTTTGCTTCCACCCCCTCATCTTCCTTCAGCTTGGGATCAGAACACGATAAAAATGTGAACAAAGACAGACTCTTTGTAGGGAATTTAGGGACCAAATGGCATAAGAAGAAGGTTGCAAACAAATATTAAGTCAGTGCTGGTTTTGGTTTTGCAGCAAGCCTGTCAACACATTCCTTGTGAGACGTTCTAATGTGCTGCTATCAGCCGTCTCCTGCATCAGTAAAAATGACCCTTCAAAATCACTTCAACTGGATCATAACGCAATAAATCCTTTGTAGGCGACAGTGTGACCTGTCTTTCAAAGAACAGACTTGCAACTGTCTCAATACTTAAACAGCACAAAACACAAGTGACAGAAATAGCTGGCAATTCCACTACCGAGGAGCAAGGCAAGGTAGGACCATGCCATCTGGGCTAAGAAAAATTAATAGACAAAACAAAAACAAACATAAGCTTCTAGTAAGATTTAGGAAAACTCTTGGAGACTACTCATGAGAAAGAGGTTCCTCCTCATAAAATGACTTTTCAGAACAGAACTACACTTGTGATGAGTCTTAAAGGGTTACTGTGATTGCTTTAGAACAGTAAACTACACCTTCAGACTTTGAGTCTTATGTTTTACCTGTGAAATTGGATCTTCTTGGTCATTCTGCCTACTGAGAAGCTTGCAGTGAAGGGCACTTTTTACGCTTTATTCATGATCCTCTCCATGGGAGATATTATATATAATTTCATACTCAGTAACACAGCTTAAATGAATGCACGTTATTCAGATCAGTAGTTTTCAACTACTTTAATTTTGCAAATCTGTACAAACTTTCCAGTGAAGCTGCAAGGCACTGTATTGAAAGCCTACTAAGGAGCAGATTTTCTTTGCTCAATTACCTTTTACAGACCTCTAGAGTCCATGTCTTTGAAATTTCTAAGGGTGAATAAACCACAGAACAAACCTATATATTTAGGCAAGAGTTGCAGGAATCCCTATTCAGCTTTAAGGAGTAAAACTAAGTCTCTCAATTTCTCAGAAGTATCAGCTTTCTTTGGGCATGAAAAATATTTATCACAGTCTAAGTAGGAAAGGACATAAAGCCCAGATTATGTTTTGTATTTAATTAACCAGTTTTAAATTCATTAGCAAATACTGTCACAGAGCTAGAACTTCTGATCTCGATCCCTGATGTGACAGGAGTCCAGAAACTTCCAGCTAAACCAGTAACAAAATAAAACAAACACATACAAAACAAAACTGAGAAATGCAAAATAAAGAACAAGAACAGAAATGAGAGGACCTGAAAAGGATTAAGAGAAACAAAAATAACCTCCATCATTTTTATCGTGCATTACTCTCCTTTTTCTCCACTGAACTCACTCCAAGGAGTGGGCCTGCAACCTTATTCTGCACCTTCTCAGTCTGCTCTTTTGCACACGGCCTCAGCACTCCTATAAGCTCCAAGTGTCCAGAGTGCAAGAGGTCCCATCTGCTGCCCTTCTTCTGTGCTCTCAAAAGAGATGGCAAATCCTTTGCTAAGCACCTCTCCACAGTGTCTGAAAACCATGCCTTTCCTTTTTCAGTCCCTCATGCTCCTGAGCTGACTTTGAAACCTCCCAAAATAATTTAAGTATTCCCTTTCTCATAAGGCGAATGGGTAAATAAACCTATGCAGTGTCTAGTATACATGATGTTGCCGACATTATCAGCACCCAAGACATACAAAAGCTTTATGAATACTATCCCCCTTAATTTCTATGACATTTCCCCTGAAAATTCACTGATGTCCACCATTTTAAGCTGAAGAACTTACATTTTACTTCACTCTTAATTTCATCTTGCCAACTCCCTCCCACCCCTATTATAAAGTACAATCAAACATTTCTCATTTTATAGAATTCTTTCTCTCTTCCCTGTCCTCCCTCAAAACCATTTTAACCCTCCACTCTTCTCTTTCACTCCTGCCTCTGTTTTCTGTCTTCACTGCTGGTAGTTCTCCAATCCCAAAGCTACTCTCCTCCTTCAGAAAGATAGCCGTCTCTTCCATTCCCTGCATTTCCTGAAGTTCATCCATCACTATTTAAAATTAAGAACTACAGCCTCTCTCTTCTGCTTCCAATATTCTGGAAAACATATTTGTAATATTAAAATACACCAAGATACATTTCCCAGCAACTGCTATGCAGATGATGATTTTTCAGGCAAAACTGAGTACTCCACTGTATTTGAAAACCTCTCCTAGATGTGCACCAGCTTCTTGCCAATAAAGGTCTCAGCATGTAAAGGTACTAGAACACATCGATTAAAAAAAGCTTATATCATCAATTGTTAAATCTATTTTTACTAGCTACAAGAGCTTTAATGCACTCTAGCCATTTATATTCCAGGATTCTGCAGTGGCAGAAGTATTTATTTCTTTTTAATATTATGCTTTATTTAGGATATTAAAAGTGGATTTAAAAGCTTCAGCTAAATATTAAAACAAAACTAGTTGTTTTGCTTATAGTTTGTTTACTGTCCCCCTAGTAATGAGGATTCTCCATCACTTATGTGATGATCCATGATTCGTACTATTAAAATAAACTGGAGTTTTGTTCAGAAGGGAGAATAGTGTTTATCCAAAGAAGGTACAAAGGTGTAAGGAATTTTTTTGTCAGTCTTTCTATCAAATAGGTCTTTTTCATCCAGATCTGTGTCACTTACATTAATAAACTGAAAACTATCTTACAGCTCCGACTTCATGCTCACTGACTCATCAGTATATGCTCACTGACCTGAATTATCCTAGGAATTTTAAGTTGCTTGACAGTGCAATGGAAGCATTTATCTTCTGTTTCCTGCAGAATCACAGAAGATCCATGAGCCTGACATCCTTTGCTTAAAAGGCTTAACGTTTTCAGTATTTAGATGGTATTTTGCTGGCATTAGGAAACATACTGAAGCTGATTTGCCTCAATATTTGGCTCACTGTTTCGATATATGTGACACATTAAAAACAGCAGGGAGAATTCAGTATTAGGTAGTCAAAGCAGTAAAGGCTTTAGAAATAAATACAGTAGAATCCAAGCTCGTGAGCGCACGAACAAAGTTATCTCAAACAACGTATTCTATTTCTTCATAGAACATCATCAAGATATAAAATAGTCAATTGCCTTTCCACTCAGATGCTCATACGTTCACATAAAGTCCATTAGAGCAACCTTCAGCAAGCAAATGTCAACTCTAAAATTTAGTGCTTTTCTTTCCCAGTCTGTAATTATACTTTAGTTTAAGATGTAGCTATTACAAATGTGACCAACTGCTGCTAGATAAACCTTCATATAATGTTTCCCCTCTGCTACTGAATTACTTCTATATTAGAGATGGATTTTGTATTACTGTCATCTGAAAGAACATTCACCTTATGTGTGATTGCACATAGGGCACTGTGACAACAGTGATCTACAAGTGTAACCATGGAATGGCATTTCCTTGGAGTTCACCTTCTTCAGAAACTCTCACAAGATTCCTCCAAAAGCCAACCAAAGAGGATAAGTGGGAACAGCATGGTGCTGGAAAACTACAGATCAGAATGCTCCTCGATGGATGGCACAAGGGAATTCTTTTTGTTAACATTTTAATAGTATTTGAAGTGGGAAAGGGTAATTTAAGGAAGAAAATCCAATCCAAACTCCAGGAAATCCAGGTATATATTTTTTTCCAAATATTTTAGTAGATACCTGATAAATATTTAAAGTTGACATCAGCAGTCTTTTTTTTTCAAATGCAACCGCACTTAAAAAAAAAAAACACCCTAGTAATGTAGGGAGCCCTTCAAACTAAGGCTTGAAACTGAAAGAATCTCACATGTGTGAATGATCTACAACCGACATGACTAATTGCTAAGTTTCCAGTTTGCAGCCAGACTTACTTTGTTAAATTCTGCCTACTTTCAGGACAGGGGAATACTGAGACAACCAAGAGAATATTATGCACAGGATCCATGACAGATAAAGATGTTTTATTAAAGCATTTAATAAGCCTCAATGATATTTTCAAAGCTAAGCCAGGTAGGCTAGCAACCTTTTATACTCGTACAAGACAGGGTAAAAAGATGCTTGAGTGGCAATATCTTTCTATTTTCATTTGATTCCACCTGCATAATCCTGTTACTAATTGTGAGTACTCATCTGAGCATATCTAATAAACCTAAGTGTTGGGACTACTTAAGGGAAGACAAGATTATTTCCACGTCTGTGTGTTTTTGCAGTAACTTTGCACAAATGGCGATGGTCTATCAACAGCTTTTTGCATGAATGTTCCCTCACTCCTAGATACCACTGAGCCAACTCAGGGGATTTCTCAGAAAGCCAGAAGGTGTTGAATGTCTGTTTTCTTTATAACTGATAACCAGATTCACCACCTCAAACAGACTTGCTGAGCACTGTCTAAATAGTACAATACATTAGCATTTACACCTGCTTCCAGAGCTATACAAAGAGAAAATTATTTACACACCTCTGGCAAAATAAAACATCATCTGCAAAGCCAAATTACAGCTTTTTTTTTTTTTTTTGTACGTTGCCAAACACACCCCAAATTTTGTTCACCAAGTAAAACTGAGGTTAAGATATGATGGCTGATATTGATTAACAAACTTTAAATTTTTCCCCCTAGTTTCTACTACTTTTTGCACCTTATTTGTTTTCAGTAACACTTGGCAGCAATATATAATCACTATATATTACTGACAATAATGTCTAGACAACATACTTCAAAAAGATTTTCACGAAACACCACGTAAAAAAAGAAATAATTTGACTCTTCCAGTTCTGATTATAAGCTTGAATGTAAGATATAATTTTTACAAAGAATATGTTTATCACTCTAGCAGGTGTCTTCATTGCATTGAAGGGAATCTGTCTGCTAAAACTTACACAGTAACACTGCTACATGTATTGTTGCTTTGAATCAGAGGTTTATATAAGGCAACTTACCCTGGATTGTAAAGCATCCTTTCCAAATTAAATTCTTTGAGGTATGCAATCACTGCTGCCAGAGAGCAAATAACAGGCTTATCCAAGCTTAGTATTACAGATAGTTTTTGAGAACCTAAGAAAAAAGTTCATTTTCTTGTTAACTCACTGTTTACTACCTACGTATTTTAGAAAAAGTATAATCTATTTTTCAGGTTAATAAAATAGAAATCTGTAATACATGTGCAGTGTGCTATGATAACTATAAATCAACATAAAGTGATGTTCCAAAATAATATTTATAGTTCAAAAAAATGTAGAATATTACAATAATGTAAACACATTATAAAACATAAAAAATTTCATAGAATCCTAGAATGTTGTGAGTTGGACCCACAAGGATCACAGAGTCCAACTCCTGTCCCTGCACAGGACAATCCCAAGATTCAGACCATGTTGGCCAAATGCTTCTGGAATATTGTCAGTCTTGGTGCCATGAGCACCACCCTGGGGAGCCTGTTCCAGTGCTCCACCCCCCTCTGCCTCAAGAACCTTTTCCTCATGGCCAACCTCACCCTCCCCTGCCACATCTTCCTGCCATGGCCCCTGGTCCTAGAGTTGGTTGCCAGCAAGGAGAAGAGACCAGCGCCTGATCTATTCTGAGTCTCTTCTATTTGACTCCATATGTTTTTCTTCATAAAAATGACTAACTGTTGGCATAAGAAATTTCTAAATACACAAACTAAGAACTGAATTCTGAAATCTCCATTTCTGAAGGCAACATCTGTGCAAGTTTAAAGGAATGAACAGGCACATGTGCTGATGATTTATCTGCCATGGCCAAACTGCAGAATGTGGTTCCATCTTTGTGAGAAGCAATTTGCATTTCATAGTGTTTCTAAACAGTGCTCTACCATAGTCCCTGTTCCAGCTGCAACAATAGGAAAATTCACTTCACGGTATCTCAAAATAAAATGGTACTTGGTTAATTTTTTTCAAGAGATGTTTTTTAAAGCTGTTTTTCAGTTCTTAGAGTGTTAACACAAGGAAGAACTTGAATAAACATTTCAGATGTTGAATAATTTCCCTCAGTTGCTATATATGTGTGAATTTAAATCTGTCTAAACACACATCTTCAAGCTATGCAAAAAAAATTAAAAAAGGCATGCTAGCCCTGTATTCTTTTCTATTTAAATAATGTTCATTTTCGAAGTTCACCTCTTCCAAGTTCAAAAAAGATCCAAATTAGCAGAAAATTTAAGCAAAGGTGGCAGAAGGCCTGTAAGGATGAACAAGATGCTCCTGATTAAATCAAACATTAAAAAGGAGGAGTATGAGAGGTGGAAGCAGGGACAGGTGACCCAGGAAGAATATAGAGACATTGTCTGACCTTGCAGGGATGGGGTTAGGGAAACCAGAGCCCACCTGGAGATGAAACTGGCAAAGTACATGAAGGGCAGGCAACAAGGCCTTCTATGAGTACATCAGCAGCAAAAGTAAGACAAGGGAAAATGTGGGCCCACTGAACGGGGCAGCAGATCTGGTGACAAAGGACATGTAAGAGGCTGTGGAACTCAATGCCTTCTTTGTCTTGGTCTTTACTGGCAAGATATGCCTTGAGGAATCGAAGGTCTCTCAGACCAGTGGGAAATTCTGGACCAATGAACATTTCTCCTTAACAGCAGAGGACCATGTTAGGGAACACTTAAACAAACTGGACATAGACAAGTCCATGAGATCTGAGGGGATGCACCCACAGTGTTCTTTACCTGTGTAAAAGCTAACAGGATGCAGGCTTCAAAGACATTCTGAATGGCATACCTGTAGCATCAGGCACTTCTTTTGCGTAAAAATCAGTAATCAGCTGGAAAGCATGGCTGTAATCAAAATGTAGTTTTTCCATCCTTTCTATCCTAATTCTGTCATCCCGTAACCTGCAAAGAAGAAATCATTTACTTTCAGTATTTACACTCCCCACATGAAGGACACTTAAGTAGGTTACAAAGGTGTACTTTCTTTCATCTTCCTTTGTTAAGAATTGAATGGGTAAAGGGTGAAGAGATGAGCTACTTCATTAGGTTGAGAACATTTCTAAGAGCATGGTGGTTTTTTATAAACCTTTTTTCTTTCCATTATAAAAGTGCAAACAAATAAAACCCAAACAGCAACAGCAAGCAAGCCCAAAAGAGACTTCAAGAGGTTGTCTAGTATACCTACAAGGTAGATGTTAAATATGTTTTCATCAATCATAACAAGTATTTGCCTTACGTGTTCTTAAAGACTTAGGATGATTAAACAATGAAGCAAATCTCCTATGCTATCTATTAACATATTTAATTATCCTTTATCTTTAAAGGCTCTGTTCTGTTCTGTACAATTTGCTGCAAACATTGATCTATTGCACCTTTTACTATATGCAGCTGAAATAAAGTACCCCTGCCCTTTATTTCATAAATATTTGAAGACTTTTCCATGCGGTAAAGCATTCAATTTCAGTCTTTCCGCAGTCCAGGTTGTCAAGGATGTTACCAATGATAGCCCAGTCCCCCCAACATGCCAGCAGTTTCTAGTTTAACAGCACCAGCAAATGTAGCAAACTTGCTCACTTCCACAATTAAGCCAGATGAAATCTCTTCCATGTATCCTTCCCTACTGTCAGCAAGTAAGTGAGAATTACAGCACTACAGGATTTCAGCCAGAATGAGAAATTCATCCAGTCTGTTTCCTGTGACCTCTGCTTCCACAGCCCACTTGTGTAAGACAGTGGCAAAAACTCCCTTTATTCATTGCAATATGCACAAGATCAAACTTGCTCAGTGCTTGGGCTTGAGTGTCAAGCAGTACACTTGAGACACCAAAATCTGACTCAGAAGAGTATGTGTGTGGTGTTCACAAGATACAACCTTTCTACAGTGGTTGCTTTTCCTAACTGCTCACTGAAATTAAAACTGGATGCTACGTTATAAATTCAATTTGTACAGCTGTTAATACAGCATTAAACAGATGCACTGGTTAAAAAGGAAAACAAAAAATCACACACACTCTCCCTGCAACCTTTGAGTGCATCATTACACGGCTACAGAATGAGCACTGAAGCAGCAGCCAGTAGAAAGCTGCTAGTAAAAGACATATATAAAAGTTACTTGGCCTCAGAGTATCCAGTCTCACACTATCATGGGACATGACTTAACCAAATGCTGCTAGCACATTGGAATTATGCCAATGAGAGGGACTGTGTAGGTATTACAGGAAGGAAATAATCAATACCCTTTTTGCAGGGCCTTTCAACTTCACAGGAAAAAACAAACAAACAGGTTTTCTGCATTACATTGTACACATTCTCATCTGACTGGATCAATATGTCTCATATGCCTCAACTCTTAAAAATTAGAGTTATTTTCCTATAATACATGTCAAACTGACTGAGTCTTAGAGGTCTGACTTTTCTCAGCACATCCTAGATGATCCTTGCTTACTTCGAGTGCCTTAGTTTTAGCTGGCTGATCCAATTAAGTTTTCAGTCTTTAGACCCTCTGGTATTCCCCTCTGCTCCAACCCTACTCAGACTGAGCAAACATTTTTTTAAAGCAAATGGATTTCTGTGAGAGACAATTAGTTTGTGTTCCTCAACCTCTGATAGCAATCAGCTGTTTTCTTCCTCGCGTTTGTCACTTCCTCCAACCTTCACTAACGATCTGCCCTAACATCATCAATCATCATCTGCTCAATCCATCCATTTTGCTAAATTAGCATTATACTCACTACAGCCTTTTGCAAGAATATCACTTCAGCATTAAAACCTGAAGTTAGCAGAGTATAAGCCTTTCAATCAGTTCTGCAAGACAGCCTGGCTTTTCTGTCAACCATGCGTGAGTAGGGACTTTGAGAAATCTTTTTAAAACAGGTTTTTATTTTTAATTTCTACTTCTTTTGTTTTCATAACACTGCCTTCAGAAAAGCAAGGCTTAGCAAGGTCTGCAGAGCTAATTTTGAGAACCAAAGTCAAAACAGGAGGCTTTGGTGGGTAATTCATTGGATGATTCATGCCACACCTGCTTGTTTTAAAAGTAATGGTTAAAAAATAATTGTTGTCATTTTTTTTATGCATTTGTGATTTTCTTTCATTTCATAACCAGTTTTATCCAACTCCTTAGCATAAACTTTAGCAAATGACAGTTACAATCAATATAACTTGAATGACTTCTTATAGTAGTACTTTTGTTCATCAACTACATTGATAGGAAATAGTTCAAATTAGAATTAGACCACTCAGTGATATGTAAAGATCTTAATATATTTTAATATTTATATTCTAGGTACGGTATCATCAAACAATCATCTGATACTGTCTATCTGAAAGTACACACCTTATATTGTACATGAGACTAGAAGGTTACAGATATTTATTCAATGTACCAAAAAAAAAAAAAAAAAAAAAAAAATCTGAATTTTTATCAAGATGTATGAAAACAAAATTTGCTGAAGGTTTTCCTGTCTGTCTTTTGTTTAGACAGACAATCCCCCACAGGTCATTTTTCTGATTATAGCCAGAATGATATGTTGATGCATTACCTCTCCAGCTACCAATGCCTATTTAAATCAGAAGTCAATCTGCCATCAACTTTTGTAAACATCATGCTTGTCAGGACATCTACAGTGAGCTGCTGTGCAACTCATCCAGTATTTTATCGATACCCATTCCAGTACTTCTGAAAACAAACAATCCTCATAGTCCCAGGAGACTGACAGGGATAGTCAGTGATGAAACTTCACTTCTCACAGCTTTTTTACTTTCCTTGCACAAGTTTTTCTACTACCACTCTTAACTGGATACTGAGCAAACAGATGTTCCAGGGTTTCAAACTGATGGTACAAATGAACCCATAGTGCCCCTTATTAAAATGCCATGCTCTCTCAATGCACAGGGATTTTATGCAGAACTGTCTTTCCTCACAAGGTGAGTTATGGAAGTTGCTTAAAGAGATGAACATCAGTCACAGTTAAAAATGTGAAATCAGTATGTCCATAAATAGATACATAAAAGATTGACATCCTAAAATACACAGATTTCCACAGACACACACACTCACTTTCGTGTACATAATGTAATAGATCAAGTCCACTCCAGCTTACACTGCTCTATGATTCTGCTACTACAGCGATTAATTTATATGCCATCCTAGTGAGAAAATGAAAAAGGAACAACATTTCTGGGTTTTATCCCTCTATTTATCTGACAATTCAATGCATCCACTTAAAGATTCATTGCTTACCAAGTGCTGCAGGGAAAATATTTAAAAGAGATCACTAAATTTGAAGGGAAAAAAACCCTTAAGAAAAAGATTTTTAAAAAGCTAGAAGCTAGAAGAATGTAAAGCCACATAAACAAAACTAATTTACAGAAACTAATTTTAAAAAATAGTAAAATCTTTTGTTGTAAGAATGAGCTTGCATATAAACACAAGAGCCCACTGCAGCGTCCTGAATAAAACAGGAGTCACTTCATTACTGTTCTACAGTTCACAGTTAAACAGACATAAAGTGCATAAAGATTTCCTGAAAAACAAAACACATCCAAACTAAGTTTTCTCAAAGTTCAGGAAGCTTTCCTAAGGAAAGCAAATAACTCGAAGATTTTATCTTCCAACTACTATCCTGCCCTGCCCATTCTGCTTTAGGACTATTCAAACGCAGGGATGGAGGCACCAATGCTTTCCTGTATCCATATATCACAACACAAGTTCATAAACTGTTCAGAATTCGTGAAGGAGAACTCTTTACTGAAATTTAATACGAAGTTCTTATTTCTGATGCTAAGCACATATTTATGAAGTGCAAATAACTGTTATTTAAATTTTCCCATAAACTTTATTCAAACTGGTATTTTCTTTGCACTTCTCACAGTGCACTCAGATAGGAGTTTGTCACTGTGGGGAAAAAAATGCCTCCAGTGCTCCACAGAGCACGGTGACCTGAATGCATTAATCTTTTCAGAAATCCAAGTATACCATAACATCTTCCCTTATTAACATGCTTACCAGGAAGTGCATTTTCTTTATTTGTCATCATTTTGTTACCTTTGTTATACAATTGCTTCCAGCTCAGGGGCTCTAGGTTTGACCTTGCCTGTGAGAACTGGAGAACAATCATCCTTCCTTTTTTGGTAAATCTTGGCAGAGACCTCCAGTAGCTTCTCTGGCAAAGCCTCAATGACATTTCCAAGCAGTTGTACTTTTGGCACTGACTACATAGATTTTTATAAGCACAGCTTTTTAGTCCTGCCAGAGTAAAGTACTTTCCCACATTTGCTCTCAACAGCCTCCAGAAACCAGAAATGGAGACAATGTTGTTGCAAGGAAAATGGCAACACAAGTCACCTTCTCCGAGTATCTGCCACATAAATCACTGCTGCCTGTAATAACCAAACAATCATTACCACATGTATGCTATCTGTATAATACATACAACACATTACCCTCCACAAGACCTCCAGCTCTTTAAATGTCCCATCCCAAAATCTTCTTCCATGCTAGAAGCTGCTGAAAATCTAGAAACAACTCTGACACACTTTAATATATACACACCCCCACGTATATTTTACATATATAACTATACCTAGAAATTTGAAGAAAACATTCCCTTAGATTTAGGAACTCGGAGACAGGAGCTGTCAAGGAGGTAGAGCAAAGAGGCTATCAGAAAAGCAAAGGTTGTGTAGGCAGTGTACCACACTCCTGCTTCTGTGAGAACAGAATTAGGTACACTACAGGACAAAACACAAACACAGTTGTGCTCAGCAGCTAGTGCATCCACAAATCTTTTCCAGACTCCTTCCATCTGCCTATCTGAGGAATGGAGTGAGACACCCTACACTTGCTTCATGGAATCCTAGCAGAAAAGATCAAGACTGCTAGGAAACTATTTCTAAGCACCTAGAAGAAAGCAAGATGAGCAATAGCCAGCATGGATTTTGTCAAGAAAAAGAAAATCCCATCAAATCAATTTCATTTCCTTCAATGGCAGATTCTATGGACAGAGAGGAAGCAGATTATTTCTTACATGCTTAATTTCAGTGAGGTTCTATCGTTTCACACAACATTCTACTAACTGATCAGAACAGAAGCATGATTTATATGAAAGTACTTATTACAGAACGGGTACAAAACTGGCTGGAGAACAATACTCAGAACAGTGTCGGGGTTCACTGTCAAAATGAAAGAATGTGTTTTGCAAGGTTCCCTAAAGCTCAATACTGCACCTGGTAGCGCTCAGTATTTCAGTTATCACTTGGATAATGAAAGAGAAGACAACTCCAGTCAACTGGCAAACAGTATGAAGTTGAAGAAACTGCAAAAAAATTTTAGAAAACTATAGACTTGAACTCAAAACATTCTGTCATGGTGGAGAAATTACCTAAAAATTACAAGTTCTCTTCGTCATGTATGGCTGTGAGTAAAATACATGCACAAGTAGAATGAGGGATAAATTAGTAGAAGCTCTAACTTCTGACATAGTAGTTCTTTCCATTAAAACATCCACAGCACATATAGTTCACTTGGAAAATGACAACACAGAGCAGTCCATATCCAATGAACAGCACTACCTAAAGTGATCTTCAGTACCTTCTGGAATTGCTCTTCAGAATCAGCACAGTATCTTTCCCTCCGAGTTTTGCAGGTGCTACACAGACCATGACACTGGGAGGATGCGGATCATGCTGATTTGGTCTCATCAAGATTAGTCTGCCATGTGCTTGTTCTACTGTTATCCTCCACCTGTACTCCTGAGAGTGATGTGCTAGAGACAGCTCTGTAAAACAACTGCATTTCACCACTGGCACCAGAATTCCTCCATTCAGGAATATGCCAACCAGCACAAATCTCTCTTCTTGCAGGGCTCCAAAAAATTAAACAAAAAAAAAAAACAAACCCAAAGCAACCATAGCAGAAAACGAACTATAAAACACCCTGCCTAACATCTGTCAAGACCAATGAAACAATGCTCCCCCCGTTACACTCCACCATGGAAAACACCTCTTTCTGAATCAAAGTGCAAGTGAAGAAAGAGTTAAGACATAGATCCAATCACTTGCTCATGACAGTTTGGGATCACTCCCATGGCTCGCCTCTCTTTTCTGCACATCATCAAGTCCTGCACAGGAGAGTATATTTTGTGGTCTATGGCTATTTCTGCCCTGAATTTTCTGACATTAGTTATACAAATTCAAGGTTGGGAGTTTCCATCAGAACTAGCACACATTTTTGGTTTGTTTTTAAGGAAGATGATTTAACTGTGGTGCCTTTCTGTCAGACAACAGTTCAACAAATTCCAGATGCATGCTGTTCTGTGCTGCTTAAAACACTCAGTGTCCAAGCACATAGCAGTATGCCAAAGACTTTACCAGCTAATAGTCACCAGAACTTTCTCCAAAAAGATACCAGTAACCTGACCAGTAGAGCTGGTAACATCTTTTTCTCATGATACAGAAAAACATGATGAACTGCTGCAACCCACCAGAGCAACCCAGTGTCCCTGCTTTAAGGCCTTTGAAGGAACAGAGTACTTTGACACTTGCTACTTAGCTTCAAGTCAATCTTAATTCTGGCTGAGGGGGGAGGAATGACAGGTAGGGTAAAAGCCAATCCAAGTATTTCTAAAACCCCCAACAGACAATACAGTTACGAAGATTAATAATGCACGGGTGGCAAAAATGAATGAAATTCCATATTTACACTCCATATCATGAAATCAGATGTGAAAGACTTCTCTCCATGTCTCTTTCTCTGCACCTAGCTGACAGACCATGAAATACCCAAACACCGCATTGCGTTTTTGGGATCATTTTCAAAGTCTGAATTCCTCTCTTCCCCTTTTTTCCTCAAGAATGGATGATTGTGTCTCTCTGTATTGCCCAAGTTTTTGCTGAGTACTAAATAAGATGTTAATTATCCATGTTCTTTCCCATCAGACAGGATCTTTTTCTGTATTTTCTTCTCACATGGGGTCTTAAACTTCATACAACCAATGTGCAGCTTGACAAACATACCTACTTTATCTCAATGCTCACTCTTACCATTGTGTCTGGTCTCAACCACTTTGCAGCTGCTGTTCTGCACATGCCTACAGCAACGTTGCTGTGGAGTCTCCATCTCTGGAGATGTTCAAAACCTGCCTGGATGCTATCCTGTGTACTGATGGTCATGGTACCACTCTCTCCACCCCATCCCTGGCTGCTTATTCCCTACTGCTTCTTCTGCAATGGCTTCAGAGCTTCCCGACCCTGCACCAAGCACTTAGAGCATGCCATGACAGAAAAAAGTCACAGTAAAGCTTCCTGCTGGCTTAGCACAGCTAAATGGCTCAGCAACAATGAAGCAAAAAGACAGTGATGGTGACAGGACCAGAGCAGCCAGCTCTGATTACTATCAATTTCTAAGGGAAACTGTGGCAAAAGCTTGCCACCAGAAAGCTTTAAGAGCACTGGCTATTATCTTAGGCTTGTATCACAGTCCTCTTCCAATCCTTCCTAGGGCCAGAAGCTTTATTTCACTATTTGCAGTTGGTCAGCAAGAAGACTCAGCCCTTAGAGACTTTCACTGCCTGATCCTTCTGCCCACTCCACCTTCAAGTTTTCCTATTTTCATTGCTTAACAACGTGACTTTGAATGTCAGCAACGATCACAGTGAGCAGTAGAACCATACATCCCGCCTCTAACACTGCAGAAATCACTAAGGGACCTCCAGAGGTCATGTTGTCCAACCCTCCACTTCAAGCAGGACCATCGCCAACATCAGAGATCACTTCACTAAACTGTGTAAGCATCTGTCACTGATACAGCGAAGGAGCTGACAGAAATGAGAAGCAGGTTGTAAGAACAAGCCCCAGGTTGGACCAAAGTGAATTTTCAAACGTAGCACAAAAGAGATGACTGTGGGATGGAGGAGCCACAGCTGCGGGAGCTACTACCCTCAACTCCCACAGCACATGACAACAGCACAGCTCTCTGTTAACACAACTGCATGCTAAAAGGATAGTGCAGCATGAAAAGCAAAACAGTTGTAACTGCTCCTTACTGAAACCATGATAAGGAGCCGAGTGCCAAAACCTTCCCGTACGTGACATGCACTAGAAACACATAGTGAACTGCTGTTCTCTGGAAAGTACAACAAAACTGATGTTTAGGGAAAAGAGATTTTACTTAGAGAAGCAATGTCAGGGTCAAAATGAAGAGTCTCATCTATTTGGAAAAGAAAGCAGTAATGTAATCCAGGAATTATATCATCATTTTAATCTGCTCTGGATATGTTTCCCCCAGAAGCCAGCTAGAGTCCATCCTGAAATACTTAATTTTACAAAGGCGATGCCCTATTGTAAAACACTGTTGAATCTGTTCATAAAAAAAAAAATAATCCTTTAGATAATTTCATACTTAACCATAAGACCTAAAGCAACCACTTAATACTATTTTAAATTATCCTCTAACACAGTGATAATTGAATCTCAGGACTCCCCCTAAATTACTACGCTTTTTACCAAAAGGGACTTGTAAAAGAACATCTACATCACCAGACAATAAGGTGGCAGACAGAAATACTGAGCTCTGTATTACATATTATATAACTAGAGATATTACAACCTTACCTTCCATCATTTAAAAACACCTTCAAGTGCTTCATAAATGTTAATTTAATTTATAAATTTAATAAATTTAATTTAATAAATTAAATAATAGGAAGAGAGTAACTACAGCTAAAAGACAAGAAAAAGTTCTGGACATGCAGAGTGAAGGAAAAGATGACAGGACAACCTTGAAATACAATGAGTTTTGAAACTTTAATACAAATGTGTATGGTAAATTTTTTGTTCTAACCGGCAGCTTTTCTACTACCCTCCCTCACAACCCCACACCTCCTTCACTGTGTTACCCATCTTTCAGAAGTGAACATACTGCTCTTCACTTCACAAGGTCACGTGTTGTCTGATCATACTTATGTTGATTGACAGGAACATGTAACATTCTCATTTTGAACAGCAAAAACTTTTGAGCACAAAGAACTTTTCTTCATTTCTCTTCTAATCTTTTTGGAAAGGCTTCCCACTTACCAGAACTTGCAGTGAAGTCATAACCATTGTGCTTCTGTCAAATCACTGCCTACTGTCATTAAAACTCACCATCATAACCCCATTCTAGGATCAAGCTGATGGATTAAAACTCAGTAGAGTACATCTTATTCAAAGATGTATCTTCCTAGCAGAAGCAATGGCCCAAATTCAGTCTGAGCAAAGATGAGCTCAATGCTCAACTATGTTTCCCACTCATTTTAATTATCTCCTTTTCCCTTATGCTATGCCTGAGCAAAAATCTCTTAGGCATTTGTAGTTCAATATATTTTAAATACCACTGGCCCTCAAAACAGTCAAAGTTATCTGGATTCTGTACATACATATGCAAAACAGGTAATGCTTTGTCCACAAAAGGAAAGCATTCCTAGGTGAGGCTGTTAAAATATGTAAAAATTAAAAGCAGCTGGCTACAATACAACAAACTTCTAGAAGGAATCTTGAATTCAAGTTAGTGACAACTTCACAAGATTAAAGAGAACCCCAAATGAACGCTGAATGCTGCAGAAAATCCACAGTGGTTCTGAGGAGTGCTGCTGAAGCATGAACAATGTGTCTGCGCAGGTGATGGATAAAAGGATGTTCTACTAGCACAGATATAAATAGGAAGTTGAATGGAAGTCATCATCGGCTTATGAACATCATTTCCAATGATTAGATGAGAAATAATGGAGACTATGACAGAGAGAGTGCATCCATGTATCTGTTATAAATCAATTTCAACTAACCTCCCACACTACTACAACTCTACCTGCCAAGAACTGTCAAAAACATGAATTCTGTTCTTTAATCAGCATGAGAATTGCTGTGGAAATTTACTAGGAGCACTGCACATCTAATGCAGACCACACTAAGAAAGCATATTGCTTCTGCAAGCAAGAAGACCAAACCTGGATTTTCCATCCATCATTGTATCAAAAATCTTTAAGTTAATGGCTCTGAAGAAGGGATCTAGCTGATGTTCAGGCTCTTACACCCTTTCCTGTGGTCTATAAAAACATGATACAGCCACTACTTGGTTTTCAACTTTGTGTAAGGGAAGGTCAGAATCTTTTATAATTAACAAATACTTATACATACACTAACAATAGAGCAAAAGGGAACCCACTCATACAAGAGACAGGCTAGCTGTTTTGTTGGGCTGGAATGCTGTACTAGAGGAAGAGAGAAAATGTGGAGGTCCCCCAGGGACAGCCTGAAGGAGGGAGAAGGCCAGGGAGCAGATGGTTGTACTTTCCACACAGATGTCATGTGGGAAGGGAAGAGCTGAAAGGCCTCCAGGAAGAATCTATCTATGCCTTGTCTGCATCACAGAAAGGAATATTCTGACCCCTGTCTGGAAAATGATCAGCTGTCAAAATTAGCTACATGTAACTAATTCTGCCCTCTGATCCATAGATCTGTGTTCACAGCTGGAGAACGCCTGATACTCCAAATAAACTAGTGGAAACTGGAAATTTTCTTCTTTCAGTCTCCTAGAAGTGCAGATCACAGTTCAGAGCAGAACAATGGCCAAACATTTCTCCCATGCATTTCTCATCCAAGTCCTGTCAAAAGAAACTCACTGGTTCTCAAAGTGGCAGATGTCAACTAGCAACACATATCTGAAAAAATCTCCTGTAAAAATAGAATTGCTGTATCCTCTTGATAAATACAAACCCCATGACCCTGTAAGATTAGACAAAAACTTAAAAAAATAAACCCGGGGGGGGAAAAAGAGAAAAGAAAAATTCAGCTCATAATATCTCACTTTAATTTAAATCTGAAAAGAACGTATACACATTACTGTGTTTTCAAACTATGCTGACAGGTCATTACATCTGGCACCTAGGCAGAAAACCTGCAATCGTTCTCAAATTCTTTCCTTAAAACACCACATTATTCTAAAAAGTTGTAATAAAAAGAAAGGGAAAAAATCCAAATACGTCTTCAGGATTTTGATAAAATCTATCCATATATTTTTGCACAAGACTTGATATTCTTAACCTTTTTTATTATTAGCTATCTGCAAAATAAGTATCTGATCTATATCCAGACCTGAAATTGTTGAGAAGTCATTCCTCCAGGTATTACACATCATTTAAAAAAGGTGGAAAACACACTCATCCAAGCTGCAGAGTAAAAGGAAATCAACAGCGTGGTGTTTATACACCACACACGGCTCCATACTCAGAGTCACATTAAACAGGTCTGCGTGACCCATCTGTAGGAGCAACATGCCTAAGCTACACTGTACGAGTTGTAATTCAGCTAGCAGAGCAGCATGAAGCACAAAGCTTCACAGCCACTGGTATCTGTGCTAACACACTGGTCCTCATTTGCCTATTACAAGCACACTTCAATTATTCTTGTCACTTAGATTCACTTTTTCCAAGCAGGTAGGACACTAAGGGATAGTGGTATTAATTTTGTGAAAAAAAAAAAGTGGGGAAACATACCAGAATAAAAGTAATCTGAGTACTGTGAAGGTAAATAATTCTTGTGGCAGTGAAAGCTGACTTGTCCTGGGCGGCAATAGTACAAGGATGGTGAGCTCAACAGAAGTGATTATTCCACTCTACCTGGTATTCATAAGATCCTGTCTGGACTACTGAGTTCAGTTTGGCATACAAGACACCTACCAACAAACTAGAGGGAATCCAGGAGGCCCTCTGAAACAATTAGGGGTCTAAAGCATAAGGCAAACAAGGGCAGACTAAGTAAATTGAACATACTTGGTATGGAGAAAGCTAAAGGGGCATCTTCTACTCTCTAAAGGACATTTAGAAAAGCCTGCAGCAGATTCTTGTCAGAGGTGAACAATGAAAGGACAAAACCAGGCAGTCACAACTTGTCCAAAGTTCTGCACAGACTTCAGGAAAAAAAAATTCTTCCCCACAAGACCAATTAAGCACATAAGCAGGTGGTATAGAGAGCCTGGGGACTTCCCATCCTTGAGGATTTTCCAAACTGGGCAAAACTGTACGGAACCTGATCTAACATTGAAGACAGCCCTGCTTGGAGCAAGAGATTAAACAAAATGACCAGAAATCCCATCCAAGCCAAATTTTTCCAAGATTCTGAGAAACAAATGATTCTAAGAAACTGTGAAAGTTATTAAATACAATACAAACCAGCTGTAGCTTAATGGCACCAATAAGAACAGGAACATACAGACTGGCTGCATAGCCTTTCTTGCCTTACAGCACTGTTCTACCAAGCAGTTTCTCCTCCGCTGTAGAAAAAGAGATGAGCATATAACTTTTCATTTACTGTTTACAACAATCTACTAATGAGATTGGATCTGACACTGGAATAATTATGGTTCCACAGTTGATTTGTGACCACACCATGGTCTCAGGTGATCTGCTTCCACAAAGTCTTTCTCACACATCTCTGAGCTGTGTACTCTTTGGAAAACTAAAGAATTTTCATGCAGGAATTCCCTTAATATATCTTCATATAGAGGATTTCAACCATCCAGTAGCTAGCAGACGAGGAGATATGCTCTTCCCTTTCTATGGGCAAACTTCATATGCAACAGGATGTACAGGACATACTATTTAAGGTCATTATCTAACTCTATTTTTTCAGCTGAGACTGCGGCACAAAGTCTCTTATTTTTTTTTTTTTTTATTTCTGGCATGCATAACTTGCTGTTTACATTTCATTCTCCTCTCACACCATTGACAGCATCACTTGAACTGACTCCAGCTGAAAGGATATGATAGATTATGTAACTACCCAGCCTACTAGCTTTTTCCTTTTTCCCCTCCATTTGGAGGATCAATGCTCAGGACACTTAACACATTCAAGTCCCACCTAAACTACAGTAATAAAAACATTAAGCCACAACAACATCATGCAGCTGTCAGCATTTGTAACCACACATGTAATTAGAAACCATTAAAAAACCCCAAACCAATCTATTCAGCACCCCCATCCCAAAAATCAAACCACTTTTTTGAGGAAGTTTCAACCATACTGAGTTTGCCTTTGCACATGTCCCATACCTTGCTTTTTATCCTTTTCCAAGGATCATCCAGGTGTTTGTTGCAACAGGGCACTTTTTGTAATGATTCTACAACCTAGTATGGCTGGGAAACTGTATTATCACTAATTTTCTCCCCAAAATTACTCCATCTCAGCTCTCCAGCTATGACTGAAATAAAGTGACTCCAATTCCAAACTCACAAAGACATCCCAGTGAGACACTACCTTTAAATCTAACACAACAGGCAAAGTTCTGCTTCATCCCCACTCCTTTTTTCTTTGCTGTTACTGGAGTTATTCTCCTTCATTGCTGTCAAGCCATGACAGCACAGTACCCTGCTTTCTGCTGCATTCTACCGCTCCCCAGTGTGACTGACACTTGTCCTGCTCTCTGGAACAAAACTTTCTAACTTGATCTTTCAGTCACCCAGTAAAAACAGGATGACATTTAAGATAGAGAGAAAAGGGAGTTGAATATAACAACAAATCTACGTACAGAGTGAGCAAGAAGTCCCCAAGGAAGTAATTTGAATGAAAGCAAAAAAAAAGGAGCAGGAACCTTCACTGTTACAGGTCTTAATTTGAGAATGAATATCACATTCATTAAGGGCTTTGCTCATGTGCGCTAGTGACAAATAGGACTTTTATTTTTAATAATTCTAACTCAAACAGAAATTTGTCTCTCATACATTAGAAAAAGCCTGCAAATGGTAGACAAGCATTCAAAAAAGCCTTCAGATGCTGAGAGTTCTGTTGTTAATTCCCAGGAAGGCCAAACTCTGGTTTCCAGCAAGAAATACAGCTGCTGAGTTTGGTCATCATTGGTCTTGCACAGTCCCAGTGGAAAGTGTAGTATCAACACAAAAGCAGGCTAGTTACCTCCCCACTGTTAACTAGGCACATCCAAAAGAGCAACAGAGATTCTCCATGATCAAGGGGACCTTTGCAGTTCCCAACCATTTCACAGAAGGAAAACTGAAACACGTTCCACGAGGTCCCTCTAGTACCTGAAAGAATAATTTGCAAGCTTGGAAATGAACATTGTAAATCTAATGGACAAAACATATTCTACCCATGCAGAAAAGACTTGTTATGTTTTATGTTGTTCAAGTATGCCAGTTCAGCAAGGTATTGCCAGTATTCAGTATTTGCCTATTTACTGCTCCCAACACATGAGCCCAGTCCGGGAACTGCACTGCTATTAGAGGATTTCTTGTTTATAGTGAGAAAAACACAATCACACATTCAGCTTTAGTCATGCAGTGCTCCCTCCTGGAAGAAAGCATTCCAGCATGCTCATCATGGACGTCATGTTTAAGAAGGGGTTTCTCTGACAACTGGTAACAGAACCTGCCTCCATACAAAGTAGTACATGGCTACAGATACTAATCATCCAACATGCATTGAACTAACGAACTATCATTCAAATCGCACTGCTCGAGCAGCATTTGGCACAGGGAACTTCTTATCTGCCTCAGATAAAGAGCTTTACATGTTTTATAATATTTTTAATAGAGGCTGCTGGACAGAAAACAGGAAACAGCTGGCTAGTCAATTACACTTTTAATTAATGTTTCCTTTGATAAGCTGATAGAGATTTAAGAAACCATTAAATGTGATTAAATGAACTTGTTAGTTTTTCAACAGATTATTTCAGGCTTTCCTGTGAGATGCACAAAGATGCTCTAACACAGTGACGTTTCTAAAATAATAAATACAAAGAGCATTAATAATTATGCCCTCTATATACAATTCTCTTTTCACTGCTATATTCCTGCAATTAAGAGTGGCACATTTTAACCACAAATGGCTACTTACCTTGATTTCACATTCTGTGAAAAGTTAATGGAAGTGAAAAAGCAGGGAAGTTATCTTCCCTATGGCTTAATTTAGTACGTAACATACAGATGCTGTACACTGTGTATTTTTCATACTACTGCTTTGCTAGGATTTACAATCAATGAGCCAACAGCAAAAGCTAGGTAAATTGCTTTACAAATGGAAAATACATTTGAAGGAAATGGATAAATGCAGTGTAGTCTTAATGGCATGCTTTTTAAGAAAAAAATTAAAAAGCAGATCAGGATTCAAAATTGAAATTCAGTTTATCTATGTTTAGACTTTGGAGGTCTTGACTGGAGTGAATGCTCTCTCTGGCAAGGGTTCAGTACAAATATAATTTTCAATACCACAAGACTGCATACCATCTCTGTAGAAGTGAACTGAAAACAGAAGTGGCCGAGTTTTGTTTTATTTTCTTTTATATAAGACTAAATTTAAAGATTGAAAAATAGTATCTTAATTCTACTGGCAACTGATATTTACTCATTAGATTTTATAAGTCAAAACTTAGGGAAACTGAAGAATAAAACTTTTATTATTGCCAATAAATGAAATGCTTACAATGTTAGAGGGAATAGAGGGATAAAGCTACTAGGTGAAACTGTTAATTTTTGTCAGATAAAGGATTTTCACACACAAGACACATCACCTTCTTTTTGTTCAGTTCCTGCATTTTAAAATACACAAAGTTGCTGGCATAACATTGAAATCTGTCTATAAAGAATGTTCCTAACAAAACCATATGAATTCCCTTCACCCAGCTTAATGTAAAAGGAGCAAGGTATCAGTCTACATTCTACTCATAGTAAATGATGAGACAGAAGCATCTGAAAAGACATCCCTATTAATACACATCCATTTCTTGATGTGATTTGCACTTGAAATACTACATGTGTACAGACTGCAATAAAGGGACTTTATTTCCATGCTAAGTCCTCTCAACAGCCAACCTGAAATTGTACAACTATCAACAATGACCATGGTTCAAGAAAAATTTTCCATTTTAAAAAAAGGAATTATGTTAAAAGTTGGTTTTTTTTCTTTTTTCTTTTAATTTAACACACCACAGATCCTGTTCAGAGCAGAGCACTCGAACAACTAAGAGTATGGCCTGACAATCAATTAAAACTGACATACATTAACAGAGCCACTAATAACAACAGTCTTGCCATTCCCAACATTTTCATTTTTATCTCTTTCCTTTTGCACTGTCATAACAGCTTGGACAACCATATAGTGAACTCAGACAAGAATCTTAACCAGTCAAAAATTTACCCAGAATAGATGACCATAGAGGTTCTTCACCTGTCCCAGTTACCTGTTGCAGTTCACTATAAAGCCACAAAAGTTCTTCTACTGAATGTACAAAAGGGCTTGTGGGATAAGCGAAAAAAACTGTTTAATCCACCAATACCACTGAAATGTTATTGCTGAATAATTTTTATTAACAAGTAATATGTTTCCTTTCAAACATATTACTTGTTAATGAATAACACTTGATAATATGCTCATTATACACCACAGGCTGATTGAACTGCCAGGCAAATTTCAATTCACTTTTGTAACATCAAAAAGCTGCACAAAACCTATTTGTTAGTTTGGCTGAAGCCTCAGCTTTTCCTTTAAACACTTTCAGAGACAGTTAATAGAATACCAAGAGTCAAATGTAACTCCTCTTGTGATCAGTACCACTTCATTTGCCTAGTAGGCTCCTAAAACAGATGCAAGCACCTTGACTGTGTAGCCATAGGATCATTCTTTTACAATTCTTGCTTTCCCCTCAGTCCTTCCCTTTCATTTTGGGGTATTACACCACTGGAAATAACTGACAGACACACATTCCCTTTGAATCCCTAATATGAGCAGCATAGAACAATTCTAGAAGTATAATATGCAGTGATCCTAGAAACTTCATGATTAGTCCTTTCATGCCAGAGCTGAGGTGGTTTTTCTCATCACGGTCCTTATCTTTGCTTTTTATAGCACTTTTGTGTTCAAGATGACCCATCATATTTCAAAGGCCCTACATTCACACCAAGTTACAGTCCTCTTTTCTGCCCCTTTCCATATTACAAAAGCCACCACTTCAAACCCAGTACCTGTATGAAATACAGGGCTCAGGAGAGTGGAGATCCAGACCCTGACGCTATGGGCACACTCAGGCACAGCATGCCTGGACCAAGTCAGAGAGATGTATTTATTCTGCCTACTGAAGAAACCTGCACTATACAAGACAGCACAACAACAGAGATCTTAACCAACAGCTGTCTCCACTCCTCAGGATTACTTTTTTTTTTTAAATTTGAGTTGGTAACTACCACTCTTCCAAGGCTCAAAAAAAATTACATTATGATTTTGAGTAAAAAACAGCAAACAGATTCCAAAATATACATTCCAAAAAAATTAATTTTAATGCAAGGTGATCATAACTGCATTTAACTATGATAGTTATGAAAGCATTTCTTTACTTAGGCAACCCAAAGGCATTAGCACCCAAACTCTTACGCCAGATTGACTCTGTGGTCTGACTCTGGCTGTGTCTGAAACCTAGGTCACATATAATTTCTCACATCCAGATTAGATAACTAAATGTTTACTACCGTGTTCTCTGTTTTCAGTCATTTTTAGCTTAGCTTCAAGAATGTTTTCTACATCTTGATGCCTCTGTACACTTCAAGTCAGCAAGCACTATACACTTCCTAGCAGCTGAGAAGGACCACTTCTCCCAGCCTTCACTCTGCACACCGGTGTGAGAAGTCTGGCAGAAAGGAGCAGCATCCTTGGCCCGAGTTGGCTACGCAGCTCCCTTTGCTACATTCAATTCCTGCTCTTCAAACGCCAAGGCTGGCCTAAACAGACAGTTATTGGGTGAACCTGGTTGTAAAATACTCACTCCAAAGAGGAATAAGTGGTCTACAGCATCTTCTAGGTTGACTGATGGTTTTCTTCAGCCCAGTTTAAATGCAAGTTTTCTCCACTATCCTGATAATGCTGCTGCACACAAAACTGGACCCGATATGAGCTTCGATGGAGACATTAAACTTTATCAACAAGTGCATTAAAAAGCTCATCTAGGAAAACCAATGTTCCTTCAAATTCCGTAAAGTCCAGTCATCAGTTTACAGTTTTCCTTAGTTACAGATTATTTCTTTTAAACTGACTGTAAGCCAAAGACCATTGGCTGGGCTATTTTTATAGCGAGAATCCTTCATGAAACAAAGACTTTTTTATGGACAAGTTTACAAAATTCTGTACAGCTCATCCATATATAGATAACTTACATTACACATGTGTATACTTTCACCTAGATTAACTCAAAGCACAAATCCTCTAATTAATTTCAGACACAAATGAAGTATTTTTTCCTCAAGGTCACAAGGAATAACCAGTACACTGCCTCTGCAATATATACAGAATGCTTTTTACTAAGGCTTCACTTCTCCACTTTTTGATGCAAATCCACATGCTATCTTTTCAGATAATTAAAGCAGTTTAACACATCAATTAATACTGTCAGTAAGGATTTCTGACAGCTACACAACTGTTCTCCATCAATTAAAGGCTTCTTTTTTCAGACTTTCCTTCTTCCTGCTTCCCTTTTTCTCTGATGCATCAGGATTTTTTTTTGTTTGTTTGTTTAAACACACTGCCCTGTGAATGGTTTTGATGGATGGATAGTTCAGTGGATAAGGAATTGGTTGGATGGTTCCATCCAGAGGGTAGCAGTCAACAGCTCAATGTCCAGATAGAGATCAGTGATAAGTGGTGCCCCTCAGGGGTCTGTACTGGGACCACTGCTGTTTAGTATCTTCATCAATGATACAGACAGTGGGATCAAGTGCACCCTCAGAACCCCAAGCTGATTGGTGTGGTTGACACACCTGAGGGACAGGATGCCATCCAGAGGGATCTGGACAAGCTGGAGAAGTGGGCCCATGTGAATCTCCTGAGGTTCAACAAGGCCAAGTGCAAGGTCTTGCACCTGGGTCAGGGCAATCCCCAGCCTCAGTACAGGCTGGGGGATGAAGGGATGGAGAGCAGCCCTGATGAGAAGGACTTGGGGATACTGGGGGATGAAAAGCTGGACATGAGCCATAATGTGCACTTGCAGCCCCAAAAGCCAACTGCATCCTGCGCTGCATCACAAGCACCATGGCCAGCAGGGCCTGGGAGGGGATTCTGCCCCCTTACTCTGCTCTGGTGAGACCCCACCTGCAGTGCTGCCTCCAGCTCTGGGGTCCTCAGCACAGGAAAGTCATGGACCTGTTGGAGCGGGTCCAGAGGAGGCTACTAAAGTGATCAGTGGGCTGGAGCATGTCTCCTGTGAGAACAGGCTGAGAGAGTTGGGGCTGTTCAGCCCAGAGAAGAGAAGGCTCCAGGGAGATCTTATTGTGGCCTATAAGAATGACGGACACAGACGTTTTACCAGGGCCTGTAGCGATAGGACAAGGGATAATGGTTTTAAACTAAAAGAGGGGAAATTCAGACAAGGTACACGGAAGAAATTTCTTCCAATGAGGGTGGTGAAACACTGGCACAGATTTCCTAGAGAGGTGGCAGATGCCCTATCCCCAGAAATATTCAAGATCAGGCTGGATGAGGCTCTGAGCAACCTGATCTGGTTGAAGATGTCCCTGCTCATTGCAGGGGGGTTGGACTAGACGGCCTTTACACGTCCTTTCCAACCCAAACTCTTCTCTGAATTTATGAATACCACCTTGCTCTTTACAGTTTTCTCTTGGTTCTTCCTCAAACCCTAACAAAAAGTGTTTAATAAAAAGTGAAATGCATAGCCCAAAACCAGTATAAGACATACAGTGAGATAGTGTGAAGTATCAAAAACCCAGTGAAGTTGCCCAAAGAAGTTGTCCTTCCTTCTTAGAACCCTGCACTTCACCAGCATATGTGGAAGATGAAGAAAGGTAGAAGAGTCTGACTTATCTCCTCCCTAGGATGCTATCTGGGGACCTGCTGCTTCTCTCTCAATCTTAAGGTCCCTGGCAACCATGACTTTGTATAGAGGCACGCAGAGGAAAAGAACAGTGCCAAGCAGTCTGTGGCCAGGAGTGCCTGAAATCTTGCTGGGGAGAGGGACAAGTGCACCCTATGTACAGGAAACAAAAGGGCAGAGAGATGAAGAGGTGGCAAAGACTCATGAAAGCAGGTAGCATAGTTGTAAAGGCAGAAGTGATAGAGAGGTAGATAGTTATCTTCCACCTGACAAGGAGCAAGAGAGACAGGCGCCACATAAAGTAAGAGGAACAGATTCAAGTATATTTCCTAAAAATCGTTTTTAAGCACATCCATCTGCCTCTGCAGAAAGACTCCTTCACATAAATGGAAAGCAAATATAAGAACATGAAACCTTTTTACATTAAAAAACACTGTATTACTAAGCTTTGTGCTGGAAGAGTTAAAATTGAAATCAGTGCTATAGTAATTATTAAAGAAACTTATTGAGAACTCAGAAAATATCCATGTACATTTAGAAGCAAACTTAATTACAAATTTCTAACAACCATTTTTACTATTCCAAATTCCCAGAGGAAGAGTCCATGCTTAAAGTACACTCTTCACAGCTCTAATTTACTGAAAGCATCCTACCTATACCATTTATCAAAAAGAACATCTGTTAAAAGAGAGAGAAATGTTGTAAGCCAGTCAAGCACAAAATTAAACTGTTAAAGGTAACCTGAAAGATAAAGCTTTTTCCCTTTTTCACTTCACAAGATTGACGGCACATAAAAACCCATTTCAGTTTTATTTTCTTCAAAAGTAAGAAAATTAATATATTCTTGTATTATGAAAAATAAATATATTCATGGCCTTTCTCTCTTCCCTAACTCATGAGGGGTTGGGAACCACCATTACAACAGAATTATTTTTCTCCTCACTCTAGTATCACTGCAATCTGCATGTCAAACATGCAGACAGTTTTAGTCTCCTGTACTCATCTCCCTTACATCACTATATTGTTTTGATTAAAACTGATGAATTTCCAACTCCTAGCACTAACAATGAAGGCAGGAAATTTAGGAAGAAGTAATATCTGAGAAATTAACACATCCAAAGTGTCCATGATGCCACTGTTTCACAAGAAAAGATTTATGTTCCAAGACGACTTCAAAGGATTATAAATCACAGAAAAGAAATTGCCACTTAAAAAAAATGTTAGGACTTTAACAAATATACCAACAAATATTAAAAGAATTAAAATTAAAACTTGCGTGCCAGCTTAAAGAGCTCAAGAGCCCTTCTCCATTTCAATATGTGCACTCTAGCTGCAGATTACTGCAACGTTTTCAGGGATACCTGGAGCAAAGGAAAACATGCAACCGGTGCTCTGGTTATATGAGCAGGTTGGCATCAGACATACATAGGCTGCTTCATAGTACGTTAGCTCCTCCACAACAGATCTAACTGTACACATGCATTTACCCTCAGAAAAGTCCAGTTAGATTGCCACTGGACAAAAATAGACAAGTTATCTTCACATTTAAAACACACAACATGCACACTGGAAGTGACCATGGACCAGCCAACAGGCAGGACGGCCCAGAGTATGGAGTTACAACAGCAAAGCACCGATGTGACTGGATCCTTCAAAAAGGATTCTGCTTTCATCCAAAACTCACTTTCAGTCCAAACAGAGTAAGTTGTCAGTTGTGTTTGGGGTATGGCTATTTTTAAGAAGACAAGCTGCTTACTGTTCGTTCTGATCACCTCAAAGCATATAAACAAGTGGCTAGTTTATTGTAAAAACCTGAGCACTCCCTAGTACCTGTACTGTCAGAGTTACTGGGACATTCCACACTTTTTCAAGTCATTTATATCTGTACTTTAACACAGGTGAGACAACTTCCAGTTTTAAGTGTCTGCATGTGTGTGTCTTCCCTCCTCTCACACCTCAGTACATCATGCGGTTGCTAAAAACAACGGTACAACCCTCCAATTTACACAAGCCTGTCAGATATAATCACCTGCTCTATAATGAAAATCTCCAATACATATAAGATCTGTAAGTCCACTAGTGAACGTTCACGTCTTTGAACAACAACTGCATTATCTGACAACTGGAAATTAAATTACTAATAGGAATCACATCAGAATAACAATGTCATTTGGGAATTTTGGATTATTTTAATTTTTTTTTTTTTTTAATCAGAGCAATGACCTCCAGCTCAAGCTTAAAAAAAAAAACTTCAAATGTACATGAGAATTGTTCCTTCATATTAGAATTATTCAATTTGTGAATTTACCCTACTAAGCCACCTAGTGCACCGCAATTATTTTCCTCACAGATATCTAGGGAAAATTAGTTATTACTAATCGGTTGCCTTCAACCCCTCTGTCCCTAGGACCCTAACCAGGAGCTCTCCAGCATGGTGGTGCCACCTCCTGGAGCACAGAGGTGTAAGAGCTCCAGGCTTCCATCTGGGTTTCTTGATTGTGAGCTTCAGCACCCTTCTCTGCCTGAGAAACTTGGACAGCTGCTATGAAAAGTCAACAGTATACAAATATATACTGAGAGAAATAAGCAAGTAACATCATACCGACCAAAGAGTACAAAAAACCCCTAGAATTACCTACCCATCATCTCCTGCAGTTTCTCATCTATCCTACGATAACAAAACAAATCGGTGCCAAAACATGAAAACAAATACTTTAAAGTTTTCATTTTCCCACTTCTGTCAATAAGGTGGATTTTTTCTTATTTAAACGTTAATTTTTTTGACAGTAAGAAATTGCACAAGCATAAAAACCAATTTAATCATTCTTCATTTAATAATTTCTGGATTAAATACTGGAGGAAAAAACCTGCCAAAACCTAAGTATCACTAATCAGTGAAAAAAATGCCACAACTACAGCTCCTGAACACAGCATGTTTTCCATGCTGCCTGCAATCACAGGAAAAGTAACGTTCCTTTGAACCAAGTACAAACTGGTGGGGAAGCTTATCAGAGCACACATCTCCAGTTTTGCCTGGAAGAATTTACAAAAATGCATGGGCTGGAGAAGGCCTGCAAAGGCCAGCTGTTACAGTAATAAGCACCGTTAATGTTTTTAATCTAATATATCCTCCAGCTTACAAAAAGCGCTCTGCGCTGCATTTAGACCCAGTGCTTTGCAACTGCCTTCCCACATTTTTCTAGTTACAACTCTGCATGCACAATGGAACAGTGATTTCATCTAAAGGATGCCACATGCCTGCGCTGTGTCCCAAACTGTGAAGGGCAGTAAGGGAGACGATGGTAAAGAAGCAGACTTATAATCAGTTTATCAAGAGATTTAAGCCCCATGCTTCCCTCACCTGCAATGCCATATAAGACAATAATGAACTACAACATCGAGAACAGCATGTTTAGTAACTGCAACAAGATTAAATTAAAAAAACCCCACCTGTCCAACAATTGTTTCAGGTCATTAAATGATTTGATAATACTGTTGTGGGTTTTCTCCCTGCCTATTCAAAACAAGTGAGCTATGACATGATCATTATTCTCCAAGCAGCTCTCCATACAGCTGAGTTGCCCAGGCTATGAATTGGATTATTAGCAGTACAAAAAGCCTCTTTAGTCAGTAAACATCCGTTCAGTGATGCATTTGTTTTTGGTATTTACGGAAAATAGCTCACATGCTGTTTTTGTACTTTATTTGCTTTTTTTGCTGCTGCAAATTCAACTGCTTGTAGCTTCCATTTATACAAAACATTCTCGAGATGCTTGTCACAGCTTGCCTTTCACTTAAAAATCCATGGGAATATTACAATCTATACAAACTATGAAACCACTAGTTTCTACAAATACCAACTCTTTAGATACTTTTCAGTCCTCTGTTCAGCAATTTCATTTGCAGTACTGTTTACTCTTGCTGTAGCCATTTGGTGTCTTGTTTTTGCCACTACAAGCCTTTCCATCCTTGCTCACCCATAAACCTTATGAGCTGAGCTATGTACATATACACATGTAACAGCTCCTCGTTTTAAAAACTCAATGTTAACTTCATGAAAGCATCCTCTGATCTGAGCAACTATCAGCCACATATAAAGATCCACAAAACTAAAAACATTTTATGTTGATCTACAAGACTACACTGAGTTCATTCCAACTGAGTTTCTCTTTCTTGATTGATGATATAAATACTTATCTCTGTGACAGCAATTAGCAATGAATAGCACTACTGAGCAATGCATATAATAAATGGGCTACAACTCACTCCTATACTCTTTACAAGTTAAATTATAAAGACAGTTGTATTTCCGATTTCAAGGAACCCAAAGCATGCTGTATTCTACTATGGCACCACACATGCTGAAACAAAATAACTGAAAGACATCTCTTATTCTTGATTTCTGATAAATTACAATCAGGGGGAAGGATGATGAGAAACAACCAACCAGCAGTCAAACATCACCACCAGCTATGCCACAGCTAAAGCTCTGGGCTGGTAAGAGATGACAATAGGACTGAAACTAGAGAGTAGCACACCTGTAGAGCAATGCAGGTACTTGAGAGAGCACAAAGGCAGAAATCACTGCTAAAACAGAGGGGTTACCAGCACTGCACTGACTTACTGTAAGCAGAAAGTCTGAAACATCATTTATAGAGGTCCCTAAACACAAAGGAAGCAAGCCTGCACTGCATGTAATGGAAGATCAGCTACTTGAGGGATTTGGTCCGAGAGTAATCTGATCATACTAGTGAGCAGGGAGAACGATTTTAGTTCTCAAAGGATATGAGAGATAAGGGAATTCCAGGGAACAAACTCCAAGCCAAAGACAATATTGCAATACTCAAGTGAAAACAGAAACCTGAACACTATAATCAGAAGGAAAAAAAATCACTTAAACATATTATGAGGAACAAGTAGCAGACCTAGATACAGCCCAAACAAACCAATGAATGAAGGAGGTTGTGTCCAAACTGCCTCCCAGGTTACAGCCCAAGCTAATAGGAGTAAGACACGCTCTGCAGAGAGAAAAAAGTGAAAAATCTGCAGACATAGCCAAGAGGTTAGTTATTGTATCATTCTGATTTTAGATTGTTGGCCAGACGTCAAACAAGATAGGTTAGAACCAAAACAGTGCAGACTTGGGTGAAATGATGCTTTGGAGTTGAAAGCAAAGTACTTGTGACTGGTGTGTTTTTACATGGTGTGAAAGAACACTACAGAATAAACATTACCAGTGTTCACGCAGAAAAAGGCAAATGGAAAAAGTTCAAAGAGGAACACTGGGGCACTCTTAAGATGAGCTGGATAGAAGTATCACGTTTTTCAATTAACAAAAAAATGGGCACATGAGAATAGCAAGAAAACCAGAACAGAAAGAAGCCTCAAAAAAATATTCTGGGAAGATCAGTACAGAACAACTTTTAAAGCAGATAATATGATAAGGAGAATGGAAGGACTAGGAAGAGCTTAGAGTACAAAACACAGTGTTCTCCTGTAAAAATACGTGTATTTTTTGAAGGCAGGAATGTTTTGTTGGTTTTCTAGAAAGAAGGAAACTAAAAAAGTTAAATGATTTTCCTCCAGCCAGGCCAGCACTTGCAAACAGATGTTACTGACGGTTCGGGAACAGAACACAACCCACCAGAACAGCTTGTTCTGAAACAGTTGCCGTAACCTACTTTTAACTTATACTTTGCTTTTGAAGGAAGGCTCTCCACCAAAACTGACGTCCAGTTCAGTGTCCTTAAATAGTACTTTGTAGTCATTAAATTTGTCCTTGAATAGTACTTTCTAGTTTGTTTGTTTGTTTTTTTATGGACAAAGTCCATCACAACATTGGGAATAGGAACATTTCATTTACCACACAAAAGAGCAACATGCTATAAGCAAAGGACCATGAAATCACGTCACACATTTCAATACATCTGCCTCCATGAGTTCTAAATCACCAACAGGGGAAAGTTTGTAACTTGTAACACAAATCTACATCACAAGTTAAACTACTTTTTAAAGCTTACTTAGGTTGGTAAATACCAGAGTTTAATCCAAATGATTAAGCAAAATCTTTATAAAAAGATGGAACAAGTCTAACCCGACTTAAACCTATTGATCAAGGCTTGGATTTTCCACATCCCCTAAGTATGCAATTTAACTAAACTGGCTTCATACTAACTGAATTAAAACTCCACTGTATGAACAAATCTTATGAACAGATAACTAATCTTACAACAGTACCATTTCACTTTGTTTACTGCTCATTACATTAATGTCTGTGCCTAACTTAGACATGGAGAACTTCAGAACCAGGATCAAATCTTCCACTTACACACTGCAAGCTGCTTTCTTGGGCAGAGCTCAAACTTCTGCTTAGACAGTTCTTAAATCAGTTCTGCTGCCGCTTCAGTCATGTACTAACTTACTGTAAAATCTGCTTCAATCTCCCTATTGTGAGACCCTGTTTACAGACACATAAAAACATGTGAAACTATTTTCTCCACTGATTTGCAGGATAAGCAAACTTTTCTCTAACACTGTACTGCATAAAACTCAAAAAGTGAAGAGGCCACTCTCTGTTGTGTATTTTATTTACACTTTCATTTCTGACTCAAAACTCTTCACAAATATTTTACATTAATCCACAAAAATAATTTCTACCATAATAAAGTACTCCTTACTCATAAAGTACTCCTTACTCATAAGTAATAGCTCTTGGTGACTGTCAACCAGATTAAAACACTAAAACCTTTCTGGTGACTTATTTAGCTCTCGATTCCAATAAAAAACAAATTTAGAACAGAGGCATCCTGCCACTTGGCTGTTTTTTCTGTCTGTGATAGGTGTTCCTTTGATGTAAATTTGGCTGTGAAAATGTATGCAACACCAAAATGGAAGTACCAGTGTGAATGACATAGCTGAGCCTGGACATGGCTGTGGTGGCAAGAAGAGAATAGGAAGAGGGAAGCACAGCACTCTATAAGGAGGAAATACATATATTATGTATGTTATGTTTTTGTAGAATAAAGGTAGACAGACATGTAGACCAGAATAATATTCACATTTTGTCTTTGTATTAAATATATATAAAAAAAGATATAGAATTTGAAGGAAAGCACATAGATATGCTCAACTCTGTCAATACAACCAGGTGTTGAACCAGACTATGACTGCTCTCATAAAGCTGAAGTGGTTTATCTTTACATACTTTATTTTTTTTTTAATAACCATAAGCACATTCCTTGTACTGGAGGAGACTGTGGCCACATCACCTTGGTCGCTCAGTGAGAAGTTTTAATATTCAATATCCAAAACCAAATCATCCCCCAAGTCGCTCAGACAATCCCTGGTGCAGTTCTTGCATGGTATGGGCATGTAGTGAGCAGAAAGACCCCTCTTCTCTGCTCCTAACTGCTCCAAGCTCTACACCTCCTGGGAAGGTTTTTCTCTCCCATCTGTACTCTTTTTTTATAAATTCAGTGGCTTTCACTGCATTACAAATACACAAAGAGATGAGAAGCCTTCTTAAAACACAGGATCTTCGTTCCCATGGTTTTAGTCAGAAAGGTCTTCAAAAAATTACAGTGATGAAACCTTTCCCAGCTAACTGGTGATTCTTAATAGGAGTTATTAGAAAAGAGGAGACAAAAAAATGAAATTACCAGGTAATGCACAATAACCAAAAATGAATACTTTAGACCACTCAGTATGTATTAACATAAAATTACTGCCTTTATAAAAGCAATTACATAATAACTGCAGCAAAGTTAAAAGCACAAGAAAGCAGCATACTGGAACCACGTAAATGAATATTAAATACTTCAGGGCCCTCTGGTGGTTAAATCTTTGATACGAGAAAAATCCATAAAAAATTTATTTTGAAATAAGGTTACTGAAGCATACTAAAGTAATGTGTTTTATTTTTACAACTCCCATGTAATTAAGCACATTTAGGCTGGAGAGCTGCCTAATAAATTACCAGAAAGGGGAAAAAACCTACAAGCTAATATCTGTTCACAAAATCAGCTAATGGGTGGAATTTTTTGTTCTTAATAGCTATGAAAAGTTACTTACTAATATTGTCAGCTGTGCACAACCCTTAAAAAAAAAAAAGGGGGGAGAAAAAAAAAAATCAGTCTCTCAAATCTGCATTAGAATTACCATAATGCACAACTAAAATACTTGTTTCTGAAAATATGAACTTGCTTTCTCAGTTTTTTATATCATTTTACCTTCCTCAGGATTCCACAAAACTGTCAATGCACAACATCCGCAACAAATAAACAAACCAAACAAAAATAAGAATTGTTAATCTTCATCATGGTATATTTAGAAATATTTTGGGCATATTCCTACAGAATTGGTATGCAAAAGAGAAAGTTAGCAAAGCAAAATGATCAGCAAGGTAAAAACGCACTCTGTTGGCAACTGGAAAAGGTCTGTCACTTCCTAATCTGGTATTTCATATGCCCAAGTCTTAACAAACCATTTTACTGCAAGGAAATACCTCAATACTGCTTGCTTATTGCATCTAATTAGAGTTGACCTTTTTAACTCCTTATGGCCTTGCAGTGCATACATGAGCTGAGGGCACAGAAGAGCCTCGTGTGACAAGAGCACACCTCACTACAAGCCTAAGCATCACAACACCACTGTGAATACAGCAACTTTACAAGCCACATTTTCCTAAGATCCCCAACACCAAATCAGACATTTTCAGTCTCTCCTCTCAGTCTTGCCACTCCTCCCTACATACCCTTTAAAGCTCGTTAGATGAGCACAGCAACATCTGTGCAAGTTTCTACAGTGTGCCACAAAATCAGCTGTTCCTGATGATGACTGCCAACCCACCACTTCATGTCAACTTTTTCTTGTTTCTTTTTTATAAAAAAAAAAAAAGGGATGAGGAAGCATTACACAAAGGAACACCTGTGGAGCAGACTGATTCAGTAGCTCAGCTGTCTGGAGCAGTACAAGAAGCTACAAGATGATGACCTGGGCAGAGGTTAAGTGAGGTAGTCAGGTTGCTACCATCCATGTGACTGTGATGTATCTGCCTATCTTTACAGTATGGGAGGTGATGATATTTGTATCTTCCCCCAGTACAAAACTTTGCCTATGCAATACATTTATTTTTCTTTGGCTTTCTTTAGCTCCAGTTTTGTTAACACATAGAAGAAGAATATCCTTTCTGACTAGTTCATTCAGAATGGAAATGCCAAGCTCTAAGCTAGTTCTCTACAGCCCAGAGCTGCATGGTTTAAAAGAAAGAAGAGTGAAAAACCTATTTTCTCACAAAAACTGCACCTGCAAGATTTCACAAGTTCATCATATATGTACAGAGGATTGCTTTATCCTTCATCTATTACTCTACAAATTACATCCTATTCTGGCTTTATATCACAGTGCAACTGACACAGAAAACATGTGTTTACACACATGTGTAAGCAATGTTTAAAAAAATTTACTCTTGAAATACACAAAGAACTCAAAATACAGATGATCAGTCATAATACTTCCAAGCCTGTATGCAAGTTCAAGACAGTGTAATAGGACAAACAGAATGCAATAGCAATTGCAAAGGTTTTCTATACCTACCTATATTAACAGAAAAAAAGGTTCATGCCGTTAGAGATCTTAAGGCCATGACAAATAAGAGAAACAGACACATAACACCACTTTTAGATCCCAAAGATAAGTGCATGACTTCTGAAATGAATAAAATGGATCACATGATTGGGAGGTGGGAGCAAGACAATCTAAATGAAAATAACCAATGTTCAGGTGCATAAAACTTTCATAGGCCTGAGACAGAAGCCATGAATTTCAGTGTAAATACAATTTAAGAATGAAGTCAGTGGGATTTAGGGAATTTTCAACCCAGTCACAAACTACAGCCATTCTGAAATGGGTCTTTACAGAACTACACATGCATGCTTGCTTCTGGATCTAAGCTCCATCAATAGCTATGCTGTAATTGAAGAAAAAAAAAAAGGGATACATACACACACAAAAAAACCCACAAAGTCCCCATAGAACATACCTCATGGAGGTTATACTGCTGATGAGCTTTTCAGATTGATCTGACAAGCTTGATGGAAGTATTATTTCAACTGGCTGCAGCCGCAAAACCCGACTCTCTAGTTCTAAGCGAGATGCACAGTCCCGAAAACTGTCAAAAATTACTTCTCCAGTAGTTGGTTGGATTGCCTGTCAAATTAAAAATACAAAAATAAATTAAAAAAATCCACTGAATACTGAAATTTTCAGGGAGTGTTTCAGTGACTCAAATTGTTAAGTCAGAAATAAAATTTCTGGTATAAATTATAAAATAATATAGTGCCCACATGCTTAGTGAAAGTGGCATATCAAAAAATATAAAAGTGTTTTTCAAATCTATAATATGGGAATAACTTCAAAAGACAGTATACTACAATTTTATCTTGGTAAATGGTAACAATACCTTAAAAATGTAAGCACGCTCTTGTTATCATCAGTTCATCACTGCTCAACTTTTATTACTAAGCAAATCTATATAACAGGAAGTCTATGGAAAGTAGACACAACGCAGCCTGGAAACTAACTGTCGTCCTAGCACATGCTTTTGTGTTCTCTCCCAGCTGCAGTGTTGACATTCGAATACAAGGACAATTAAGATGCTTTTCAATTAATTAAATACCAGCAGACTACACTTCAGTTATCACTGTGTTTTGCCAGTTAAACTATCCTGCTTTTAATCTTCACCATAAAAGAGAATACAAATCTGAAATGTAAATAGCAAGAAAGCATAAGTCTCTTCATCTAAAAAACAGCATTTTGTAGAGGAAAAAAGTGTTCATAGGTTTTAAAATATTGACCCTAAAAACATTAAAACTTTAAAGTTAGTAATGCATCTGAACTAATGCTTTCCCTGTCTTTGGTTAAAACAGCTAAGTTTTCAAGTGATAGAGCAGCAAAAACAGTATCGGGAATATTCAGCTATCAGCTCCAAATCGTTTCTGTAGTTTTCAGCCATCACCATTCACACACAGATATCCTACCTAAACTGCACCTTGTCACAAAATAAACCCCCAAAAGCAACAAAAACTACCAAACTAAATGACAGAACAATCACGAATTTAAGATAACCACCCACCTCTCAAAAAAAAAAAACTCAACCCAAAACAAAATAATAAAACCCCCCCAAAACCCCCTGCATGAACCCTAAAATACCGACTCCCCTGTGAAACTAACTTACCATAATGCCTATAACAATGTCACCTTTCTTCCTGTCTTTTAAGTTTTCTCCATTTTCACAGATACAAAGGAGGTAATTATCAGGGACATCTGTTGTTACCTCTTCAACATCTACAGAATCATCTAGCTTCAGCAAAGGGTTCACATGTAACAAATGTTAAAAAAAATAAAAAATAACATAGTACACTTATTTTGGTGGATTACTCATAGTCCTAGATTTAAGTCCTTCTCAACAGATTTTGTGTAGCGCCTTCTAGACTAAAGGTCTATTTGACTTTCATTTGTCCGAATCCTACTATGAATTTAGTGAACTTCAGATGATTGTCAGCACCAGGACTGAAGTCAGTGGTTGTCTTCACAAGACAGGCAGTTACACGATGCAGATTTCATCGGCTCAAAGGCCATCTTTGACCATGTCTGTAGATCTCCCCATTCAACCAAGAGCAGTTATGTCAAAACTTAAACCAGCAGCTTATTCTGCACATGGGCTGCTACACATCATCATTTTGACTTCATATCCACAAACCACATACACCTAACAGAAAGTACTAAATGCACTAGGTATGCAGCAACTGAAAAGCAGGCAATACCCTCAGTTAAATAAAAGCATACACCCTAGCAGGAGAGTTAGGCTTGTTGCACTGAAAACTTGCTGTGTATCTATCCACTGGGTTGGGTCACAGTGCTGAGTCTGCTTTCGTTGTGAGTCTGTGAGTACACTACAAGTTTTCAGACAAAATCTCAGGACTGTGTTATCTGCTTCACTGATCTACTCCTTAAGCACAACCTCACCAGCGTTAATCTAACAATCTTTTTAGCTCTTGGCATCTAGCAAGTACTAGTTTGAGAAATTAAAGAAAAAAAAACATGAGGTAGATAAGGCAGGAGATAGGAAAACAAAAAGTGGAAGGAAAGAAATTAACTTCACTGATTAAAAGCTGTTTCTATCCCACTTTTGCATGTTCTTTGTTACAACAGCCAGGAGTTAATTACCTAGCCAAATTTTTAACAGCCCATTGATTTTATGACCTTCTTTTCACTTAAAGCAAACTGTTGCCACCAGTCAATTAATTCTTCCTTCACACCCTCCTGAATCACTAATACTATGCATTCTCAACCTGGTGAAACACCTTGTTGAAGAAGACAAGGCCTACACACTGTAGACTTGCAAAGTCCACTCCCTGACTTCAGAAAGCAACTACAGTAAACACAAGCTCTGCTGTCTCACAACAAACCTAAAGCTCTGAAGAGATTAAATTTTTTATAAAGCCAGCACAATGTTTTACCACAACATAAAATTAAAGGAACTGTATTTCCTGTTGCCATTCTTATGTCAGCAACTAGCTACTCATGTTCCATGTAGGTGGTAATACCAGAACTATGGTCTCTTGTACACCAAAGATTAGATAAAGTCTGAAACCAAATTTATTTGAAAAGGATATCTTCTCCAATAAGTGTAGACTTTGTGTAGAGAGCAGTCAGTTTCCGGCTGAAGAGAGAGCTTTTATTTTCTCCAGCAGCCTTCAGTGCTGCAGTTTCCATTTGTTTTATTACTCCAACCTACAGGCACACAGACAAGAAACAAAGTTAGCTCTTTGATAATAAATTATTTTCTTATTATTATTTCATAAATTTGGTGATCTTTTAAGATGTGCAAACAGCAAGTGCATCATTAAAGCTGAGCAGGATGAGTAGAGGCCAGCATCAATCATACTAATGAGACTATAAGACACCGCTTTTCCTTACACTCTATCCACTTCTAACTGCCCTCTCAACTTCTGCCCCTATCCTTCTCATCCTATTTCAAAACAATCTAGCCACAACTCACCACTTGTCAGGGAATGGCAATCAATTTAAATTCAGCAAATCCTTTTCTCACAAGCAGGAAAAAAAAAAGTATCAACAGAAAGCTGAAGAGTTACAGGGATCAACAATGGGAAGGAAAAAAGTAAAAAAAATGGGCTGGGATAAGAAAAACAAAAAATGTGAGGAAGAATAAAAGAAAGCATAGATATACAAATTACCCTGTCAGATGCAAAGGCTTGATAAAAAACTAAGAGAAATAATTGTTCTAGAAAACATGAAGATATTTTTTGGTAAAACAGAGGAAGCTTGAATCTACTTAAATTTCATGGCACTCATCACAACAGAGAAATTGAAACAAAGGAGAGTTAGCCATTTTACTTGCAAAACCAGGCAGTAGTGAGTTTCCCACTTCTCAGTTCAAATAAGACTTTGGTACAGTAAGTGCAAGTTATTACAGTGCTATTCTGTACTTAACATCATTTAATAAAAGCCAGGGATAACCTTATATCCTTTTGCTACAAGTCGCCGCACATGGACAAACAGTCTGTGACTCGGTATACTGGCAGTCATAAAATTATGATCCTGATGACAATAAATGTTTAGTTCTTTAGCTGCAATCTGCAAAGTACAAGAATAAGAGTCAGCCAATAGTTCAAAATGCAACAGAAGGAAATCATCACAGAAAAAAAAACCCTAGAGAGCTGGGCCCCTCCACACTCCTCCCCCAGCACGTTGTCACAAACAGGGGGTTCAGTATCGCAGACTTCGCGTGCCAGATTATTCTGCTGCACCTTTACCACCATGAGGTAAATCCCATACACAGCACACATGGATTCTGCAACACAGCTCAACAAAGGGTCAAATAATTTTCAAAACACCAAAAATACAGAAAGAATGGAGCTATTTGAACTGTGGTTATAAAGATATTAAGCCGGCTAATCAATTAAAATACTGAAAAAAACCCAGTATCAAACAGCAGTGGAAAACTAAATACTTTATAGAAAAAGAGTAACAGCACTTGTTAAAATGTGACATTATAATATATGATTTGCATTTGCATTTCTGCCCCTTGGCAAAAAGGTCGGTGTTTACTGACCAGGGAAAGTGGCCTTAAGCAGGAACTGCAGTCAAACACTGGACTGTGTACCTGGATAGTATATTTCTATTTCTGGACTGTGAACGCACAGGCAAACAAGTAGACAAATTACACAGTAAAAAGTTGATCAGCAAAATTAATTTCCAGTAACTAAGCAAAGTTTCCCACTGGTCTCAAAGTGTAGAAACAGCACAGATCAAAGGCTAAATTGGTAGCAATGATTTTTGGGACAGATCATGAAAACACTCATTATGAACCATTACTTTAAAGTTATGTTTGTTGCATAGTATTTTCCTACAGATCTGGCACATATAGGTGCCACATCTGAACCTGCATCCAAGACACACTGTCCACCCAGGCTATACCAGATATATTCATCTACTTTTACACCACTTGCTCTGCTGTCTTCCAAACTGAAATACTTTTCAGAGTTTCAGGCTATGACAGAGAACTCATCTCTGAAAGTCTTTCAGATTTAACTCTGACAAGTAGCTGTTCTAGGACTTCATCTTAAGTTCTCAATATGCAGGATAGCAAGCAATACCATATGATTACAAAATAATAAACACTATTTTGGTAAAAAGTGTGTGCATAATGGATAGTCTCCAGTGTAAGCATGCAGGATTTTTCTTCTTGATTTCAAGTATTAAAACATCCCAGGAAATTCATGGCCCCCCAAAAACTTTCCTTGCAGAAGTGGCCGTAGACCTAGTAAGACGCTTACATAATGCAAGTATCTCTCCTTAACCCTGTCAAAAATTACCTCTGCATCTTCTCCAAAGAAGCGGTATTTGTATCCACATTCCACACACAAAACAGCATCTTTATACTGTTTCTTCATTTCAATGAATTGAAGTTCTAGTGGAGTGTAAATGCTTTTGGTTCTCTTATTAAGATTCACATCTGAACTATTTTGAGTATTTTCATAAGACTTAAGAGATGCAGAAAACTGACTAAGGTCACAGCGTAACTCCTCCTGTAAATAAAAGATGGAAAAGTATAGTTAGGAATGATTAAATAAATCATTGCCCCTGCAGACTGTGAATCACAATGACCATAGAGCTTAAAGACCGTTCTCATACTAAACAACCCCAATAACTGCAGCAAAACTATTAAAGTAGGATACACAGAATACAGTTTATTTGTACTTAAAAGGAATTTTAAAAGTCACCGAAGTCAAAGATTTTGCACCAATTAGCCAAGTTGCTTTACAGCAGTCCTTAGACATCTCAGCTGAAATCAGATTCCTATTGTGTCATGAACTCTCAAAACACAGACCCAGAGATCATGCAGGCTGCAAACACTGGGCAGCCTAAGCTGTCAATATAAAAACAAGAATAAATTACCACTCCTATTTACAGATGACAAACTGCAGCGCAGAGATTAATGGTGTCCCCAAAATCCACAGTAAATCAAGAAAAAAAACAATTTGAGTATCAGTTCATCATCTCAAGCACCAAAACCATATTTCTTCTCCAGTCTGCTCTTCCTACATAAGCTCTGCAAACCTCCCAAAATAATTCATTCTTAAACACAGAAAATCTGTTATAGTTTCAAAAACCCTTACCAATTAAGGCTTGGAGCCCATTCTCTCTGCAGTTTATAATTTACAGTGTCATGATGCAGCCTATGCTACAACTTCAGCTCTACAATTTTGTTCCATTCTGCATTGTAAGCAGGGTGATGGATTCAGTCTTTCAGAAGTGCAGTGAACAACACTGATAAGGTGAGCTTCACCTACAGCAAAGTTCCTCGCCACTTGTATCACACAAGTACTGATAAAATTGGTAAAAAAAATATAAACTTGGTAAACTTAAATTTCTAATAACTGTCCTATCTAGATTACAAGGAACAAAGACAACAGACTGTTTAGAAGCAATTCTTAAGTAACTGGTCAATTCAAAAGAAACAGAGATAGTACAAATCATAAAGGTCATGGGAATGTGCAAAGAATGCAGTCAGAAAACAATAGGAAAAAATAAAGAACACTTAGATGTATTGTTAAATGAATTGCAAAACTCCCAGAACTGCACACCATCAAGGGATGATCCATGTGACAAGCAGACAACACAGCCCAGCACAAACAGAGCTGTACCATGCCCAGAACTCAGATGGCCCCAGGAGCTTAGAAGTCTCTGCTGCAAAATCCTCAGCCCAAGGATTCAGCAGTCTTCACTCCAAGGTCTGTGCTAAGTATGACTTGTCTCATTTTACAGAGAAAATTGTTGTGACAAAGCAAGTGAAATAAGGTCATGAAAGAAAATGAAAGAGGTAAAAACACACATGGAAGTTGAATTGTTGAGATGGTGGTAAGTTAGCAGCTCAAGGTATTTAGAAGAAAGTTACTCACAGAAAAAGGTTATAACTAAGAAAAAAGCAAGACACAAACATCTAAGATGAGCCATTCCAAGGAAGGTAGGCAGGCCAAGCCTTTCCCACCTTATTGCCTGGCTAGCACAGACTCAGCAGGAGTCTCACACAGAAAGATTATAGTAATGCTTTGTTAAGTAAATTAGGAGTCCTCACTATCTACTAAGGATACTAAGTAAGAAGTAAGTGCTCTTTACTTTTACTTTACATACATCTTGCCTGCAGAGTCTCTCTGCACATGGTTAAAGCTGACCCTCCCCATGATCTAGGAAGGGAGAATTAACAGCTGTCACAATCTCACAGACAATCTGTGATCCACTGGATCCGAGTGCTGTTTGGCAACAAGCATCTAAATATATGAATATGTAGTGGCAATACTGCTATAAAAAGAACACCAGTGTTAGCTGGTTGGACACCAGCTTTGGAATAGGAAGGCAGAAATACTGTACCAGCTGATACACAGAAGGTGAACAAATGCATGTGTTCAAAGAGAAAGAGAAACTTGAATTCTGCACAAAAAAAACATCTCAGGCCCACAGCTTGGTGGAGGGAGAGTTGCACATGCCTTTGCTCAACAAACACGCACTTCTGCTGCAGTTACAGTAACACATGCATTTTCAAGGGACAACCTGTGCTGGGCACATGCTGTCTCCAGTGTTACAGAAGAGAAAGTTACTAAGATAAAAGAAAAAAACTCCCCATGCATGTTTAACATACATGTATGTGTAAACCACATACATTTTACAGTTTCAGCATCTAGAATAGGTTCTCAAACATCCGTGAGATATGCTAAAGTATAATTTATAGGTGAAACTAGAAGGGGCAACCCCTGGTGTCAATGTAACTGGATGGACAAGGGGTCAGAAATTAAGACATTCCAGTCAGGCAAGGGTTTGAAAAAGAGGAACAGAGAAGGAATCAGTCTTCAGTGTTCTCCAGTTGACCACACCTACAAAATCTCAACGCTTATCATAAGTTGTTCACTTCACTGCTCTGATTTTAATCTCCTGTTCACACAACCCAGACTCCCCAGTTTCAGGTCATGACCTTCAGACCGGGAAGGCCAAATCAGCTAAACCACCTTTTGTACCATCTCCTTCCTTCAAAAAGCCAGGTGTAAAGCTTTGTTAAAGAGCAGCTGAGCCCCAATGCAACACCACAGTAAACCATGAGATAGATGCCTTTTGGGACCTGAACACTTCAAACTGAGCAAGGTGAGCACAAAACCCAACCAATTAACTAACGTTAATTATCCCCATAATAAAAGGAGAAGCAAGATAGTACTACACTCTTATCAACTCGTACCATAGGTATCATAATGATAAATTTTTATGGGAGCTACCTGTATCTTCTGCAGATAAAAGGAAGAGTGTTCTCTTCAGTAGTTAGATTTATTAGCAACTGGATTAAGCTACACCTCAGTAATAATTCTTATTTTTGCAAAGCCTGTTATGAATTTTACAGCCCATACCAAAACCAACAGAACTGAAAGCCGAGCAACGGGCCACACTGAACACTCATTATTACGATACAGACTCCTTCACAATCACAAAATACACACAGTGCCAGTGTTTCTGCTCTCTCACTACTGTTTTTTTTCAATGATATCACTGAAGAACTGTAACAGGCATTCTGCTCACTGTGCCAAGAGTGTCACAAAGACATCCATACACAAACATTGGTCTGTTGGGTACTGTTGCACTGTATTTCATGACAAAACACAAAAAAACCCCACAAAAAGGAATATTGTGCCAAAGCTTGCTTTTTTAAACCATAAAAAGTAATCTACACAGCACTGGACCAAAGCTCTACGTACCTTCTGAGCAACCTTTGGGTTAGTGTCCCCAGACTGAAGAGGGTTTTTCAGTTCTGAATTTCTCCCAGTAATACTGGGACATTTTTCCAAACTCGGAGATTGTTTCTCTTGAAAACTATTCTCCCGGACTCTGTGACACTGCTGGTCTGAATCACTGTAGAATTCTCTCAGTCTGTCCAGAGTTTGCAGACATATACGGGGCTTTTCACACTTCTGAGGTTCTTCTTCAGTAAAAATATACAATGAAAACATATTAGCAACTTATTTTCTAAACCAGAATGTCTATCAGAATTACATCAGTCAGAAGAGAATGCAATCATTTTGCTCCCTCTCTTCCCCACATTCCTCCTCCTCTCCCATTGCAGTATTTCTGCCAGCCTGACAGAATCGTGCATGTAATCAGCTTGGCTAACTTCCCTGGAAAATGCTCCTCACTTCCATGCTTCTTCATACATGGGATAAGAAGCACAATTATTTTGTGGACTGATAACTGCAAAGCCACAAAATCAGCCAATAGTATTGTAAGATGAGTGGTACTTTTTCAGTACAGCTATTAGGCAGAGAGTATTGCTAGCTGATGGTGTCTTAATGATATTTCAAACTATCACACACACAAAATTGAATATAATTACCTCTTAAAAAAATTATAGATGCTAATTATTTTCAGTGAAGTCAAATAAACTTTATATTAACTGATTTGTTTTTCTATTAGCATCATTAATGTGCTAAATTCTTGTGTCCAAGCCAGACAGAGAACAGGCATTTTCAATGTAATTAACTGGCTGTCATTTCACAGTTCAGAGCAGCACATTAGAACTCTTTACTCCGAAGTAGCCTTTACCAATCCCAGTCCCAGGACAGGCTCCACAGAGCTGTCAGGTGCCAGTCATGCTTCAGCCTGAGTTCAAAAGACAGACTATTAAACCAACACAGAAATGGCAGTTGCAGCATTTCTGCCTGGACATCCAGACTTCACTCACTGAAGAACCTGTTAAAGGTGAGTCAGCTGAAGGAGACTTGCACAGTAAATTTGGAGCAAGGCTCAAATACCTAGCTCCCGAGTCCCAGAAAAGAGCTTCAACAGTATAGCTAGTATGCTCATAACGGCTCTTCAGAGATGTATCTTACACTCTAGAGACACTTCCTCAAGTATCTGCTGACAAATTTTTTACATTTGACAATAAAAAACAATTTATTGGGTATAAATGCTTGAAGGTTTGTTTACAGTCAACTCACTTTTATCCTGAGTCTTCAGTGGGTTACAGATGTCTTCCAGAGTAATCTGTCGTGCCTTAGTCTTCTTTTCACAGGGTTCAATGCCTTCAGTTGTTGTTCTCCTCTTTGTGCCAAATTCAGAAGCCTGAAACATCAATCAAACAAAGCAATTAAGTTACTTTTTCTCTTTGCCATCCTCTATGAAAAACAAGGATTTCACACAGAGATAATGCAAAATTGGTTTACAATATATGAAATCCGTAATTATTTTAACTATCTATGGTTTTGGTTTATAAAATAGTTCTTCTAATATTCAAGGCTGGAAGAGGAAGAGGAAATAGTGCATTCTGTGAACAGGTCAGATGTTGTGCTAGAAAAGAAACACCTGCAGCTACCATGGCTTCAAAAGGCAGTGTGGAGCTACCTCTGTGGCAGAGAACTGAGCCAGCACTTAACAGACTTTCTCATCATACCACACACTCCCACCATGTGTCTGAATCAGATCTCTTCTGCAAATCCTTATTCCCACAGTCCGGAGCCCTCTTCTCACCAGATACTGGCTATTCACCTCTGAGAGGCACTGCTTCCTATGGCCTAGACCCTGATGACAAAGAGTATCTTCTCCACCTCATCCTGGAAGAGTTATGCCAGGCTTAAAAGATTTTCCTAAGCCATCTGTAAACCTAGCTAGTTTGATGATACCTAGCTAGTATCATCCTGGGTTTGGGTTTGTATAGAACACAGTACTTTCGACTACTGCTCCTCACAGAGCTTTTGGCACATGCACTTTTAACAATTTGTAAACAGAAAATTCATCAGTTTATCTTGTTTCATCATTGATAAATTCTGTTTGACAGAATGCAAGAAGTATGACCAAATATAAAGAAGTATCTTGCAACTGCAACAACGTACAAACACATTATCATTTCATTTTGAAGATGAACACAACAGGTGCTTGTAGCAGTTTGCATCCACACCTCGTTTGGTAATCTCAGATGGTTTTAAGTGTATTAATGGGGAAATTCAACCTCCTTATAACTAAGCAGGAACTTCACCCTCAGCAACTAAGCGGGCAACCTCTACATAATGTATCCACAGTCACAGACCATATGAATAGCAAAGAGTTTCCCTTCCAAGTCCAGTACTACATACCACTAGATTAACACTAATGAGGAAGCAGCCTTTCCTGCATGGACAAAAAACAATAATCACACCTTTCAAAATATACTTGGACCAAAGATAACAAAAAAGGTTGACTTGAGACACAGGGGAAAAAAAAACATACACTTTTCCAGGGCCAGAAAGGGCTAGAAACATTAACTACAAGGAAACTAGTACAAACTCAGAATGAAATCCCACTGCTGAGAGACAAGAATTTTTCGCAGCAGTGACATGCAGAGGCTGCAGAATCACTGCAAGCTCTCTTGGCCTTGCACCTCTCAGCAGACTAAGAGCAGTCCCAGCTCCAGCATCTGGGCCACCAGCTCAACCTACTGCCTGCCAGGAGGCACAGCCTGTGCCAGAAGGTCCAACACTACAGCGATGGCACCAAGTCCCTGTGACACAAAGCAGCACACTAGCTTTGCCAAGCTCACAGTTCCCACATCAAGCTTCAGTACCTACAAAATGGGCATATTCTGGCTGTTTCCTGAAAGCCTGGCTAGGGCTCCCCCGTGGTGCACAAGGCATAGATACCACAGCAAGTGTTGGTGATGGGAAGCCCCTGCCTGTTGGTGGGCACCCCTTAGTGCAGCAGGGTGGTGGCCATCTCTGTCCCTCCCTTCTGACATGACTTTCTGACATGGGGTAACCAGATAGGCCCGAGGGCCCCCGGTCACCGCCAAGAAGGTTCACAGCATCACAGAATGGTGGGGTTGGAAGAGACCTCAGGAGATCGTCCAGTCCAACCCCCCTGACAAAGCCCATCCCCTACACCAGGTTGCACAGGAAAGCGTCCAGGTGGGTTTGAACATCTCCAGAGATGGAGACTCCACACCCTCTCTGGGCAGCCTGTCCCAGGGCTCTGGCACCTTCACAGTGAAGGAGTTTTTCCTTAGGTTTGTCTGGAACTGTTGGTGTTTCAGTTTGTGCCCATTGCCCCTTGTCCTGTCACTGGGTGCTACTGAAAAGAGCCCGGCCCCATCCATTTGGCCCCCACATTTCAGATATTTATAGACATTGACAAGGTCCCCTCTCAGTCTTCTCCTCCCCAGGCTGAACAGTCCCAGCTCCCTCAGCCTCTCCTCACAGCCCCGCAGGGAACCGGCCCGCGCCCTTCAGGCGCCCTGAGCCCCAACCACCGCCGCCCCGGGCGCACCGTCTGCCGGGCAGCGCCCGGCTCCCCGCCGCTCCCCACCGCTCCGAAGAACCTGCTCAGCACCAGCTGCTGCCCCCCGGTACCGCCGGTACCGCCGCCACCGCCGCGCTCCCGCCGCCGCCCCCGCGGCATGGCGACAGCGATGGCGGACCCCGGGCCGAGGCCGCGGGCACCGGCACCACCTTCCTCGCCGGATGCGACGGCGGGCGCGGGGCGGGACCGCGGAGGAGGTGCCTCCGCCCGCGGGTGCGCTGCGCTGCGCTCCCTCCCTCCAACCTCCCGCCTCAGCCCTGCCCGTGGCACCGCCCCGTCCCGCCCCGGCGCTGCACGCTCAGCAGATCGCTGGCTGCGAAGTGCAGTGCGGCGGGAAGCGGCTGTGGGAGCCATGGTGCGTTCGCTGAACTCCATCGTGGCCGTGTGCCAGAACATGGGCATCGGGAAGGACGGCAGCCTGCCCTGGCCGCCGCTGAGGTACCGCGGCTCGGATCGGCTTCTTCTTGCCGGGACGGCGGGCGGACTACAGCTCCCGGTGTGCCGCGCCGCGCGCTCCGGCGGGCGGGCGGTTTTGGGCCGCGCGGTGCACGCTGGGAGTTGTAGTCCTGAGGGGCGATGCTCAGCTGGGCGGGAAAGTACCCACGCTGGCGGCTGTGGTGGGGCCGCGGCCGGGACCATGGCTGCAGGGCTCCGCCGCCGTGTCTGGGAGCCCTGAGGGGTCGGGACGGCGCGCCGGCAGGTCCCCGGCTGTGGGTTATGTCGAGCCGGGGCCAAAGGTCTCCCCTCAGGCATGGCGCTGGGCCGGGCTCCGTTCCGGGGCAGCGGTGGCCCTCGCGTGATGGTTTTATCACAGCTGGAGAAACGTAATTTATTCCTAAACAGCTCGGCAATGCTTCTCTTGTTTTCTTGCCAGGAATGAGTACAAGTACTTCCAGAGAATGACTAGCACGTCGCATGTGAAAGGTAACGTGTTACTTCTTGCTGAGGTGCATCTCTGCGTGTTAACCTCAGTTTGTGTGGTACCAGTCAGCGAAAACACCAGTAATTTTACTTTTCTCTGACTGAAAAGTCCAGCTTCTGCAGACAGACAGCCGTTCCCCACCCTCCCAAGCCTCGCAGGTGTTTTACCCCTTTGTAAATGCATCCGTCTGCAGATTGTTTCAGTTAGATAAAGAAACGGGAGGTGAATCAGATTTTGGTTTCTGGACTGCAGGTGGTTTGTAGATAAAAAGAATGTCAAAGTCCTGTTTCCCCAGCGGAGCAGAAAACTTCACCAACCTGTCTTTACCTGCAACTCCAGCTCTGAACAAATTAAAAATGGAAAGGTTTTTATATGCTGATTAATTATCAAGAGGTTTTTTTCAGGCTGTATTACCTTACCTAACTTGTTTGCTGTAGCTCAGCCTTAGACATTTGTTCCACCCCCCCTGACCCTTGTGACAGTAATTTTGCTTGATTTTCTGAAGGCTGAGCCATCCAAATATGCCAGAAAACCCTAACTGTGCTGGTAATACACAGCAACAACACTGCAGCCGTGTGCAATGTATCCGTACGCAGTAACGTGCAACTGTACTGGTAAAATACAGAAATAATGTTCAGGCCCAGCGAGACCTTTGCAGAAAAGTAATGTTCTAGACTCTGTTGATTTGGTGAGATAAAACCAGTTATTACAGAGTGAAAAAAATTGTGAACGTCAGCACAAACAAATAGGGATAGGAATGCAAAAGATTAAAACGGCTAATTTGTTTTGACTGGGTAATTCTCGCTGCCAGGAGAGACAAGTCTTGCCACATTGCCCTCGTTCCCCTTTCACATCAGCTTCAGTGCTGGTTTTACATTTTCTTAGGCTGTTTTAATCCTCTAACCCAGTAGACTAGGCTACTGGCTGTCTGCAGGGACTTCCAGTGCAAGGTGTGTGGTAGAAGTGGGGAGGAGGCATTGTGAAAGGAGGAATACAGCCTTCCTGAGCCATGCAGCTGACTCACTGCAACTGGCTCACTGCATCTGGTGGAATTGGAGCCATGAGAAGACAACAGGTTTATCCTCACGTTTCTGCTGCTTCTCTCTTTGTCAGCATTGTCACTCTTTCCTTTGTTTTTTCATGCTCCTGTTAGAACTGCTGTCTAGCAAAACTCGCTTGTTTGCTAAAACTTCTAGGCAGCCTAACATGTGCCCTTGTTTTGACTGAGTGACCTATTCCATATTCTGATTTGAAGGTCTGTTCCATATTCCACAAGAAATGTTTATTCTCATTTTGCAACAGTCTTAAGTGAAGGATTTTACTTATGTTTTGGAGAGCTCATTCGGAACATTGCAACCTTACATACAAAAAAGACAGAACACATAAATGTAAGTCTTTTTATACACCTGCAATTTGCATCTTGCCTGACACAAGACATTTTAAAATATCTTTAAAAAAAAGATATTTTAAATATAATTAAAAAGAAAAATTTTGCTCCATACTGCCTGCAGATCTTTTGCTAAGGTATCACCTTAGATGCTAGACAGTTAAGTTGCTTCGTAACCAGACCTTTTCATGCATTATGCTGCCATAAGTCTTCACAGCAGGGATGTCACCATTGTCTCAGAAAAGTCAGTCACTGATTTTTGAAAGTGGGGAGAATACAATGAAGAAACTTGCTTTTAGTCTTCTTGCATACCTGCACTGGCCACTGCTGTAAATTAATTACTGGTCTAGAAAAATCTTTCTTCTGACCCCACAGGTGTCCCAGTGTTAATCTTAGTAGGAAAATACGTAAATTTTTCAGAACTTACGCATTTCCTTCAGCGGTGGTGGCAGTAGTCTGGGCTAACGTGTCTAAACTGACACTGTAGTATGTCTCTTGGAAACCTGCTCATGAATCTTATCTGCAGGAGAAGGGTCTTTAGAACCTGTGTCTTAATTTTTGGCTGGGACAGAGCTAGGTTTCCCCTTAGTAGCTAGAATAGCGCTGTGTCTGGCTGCCAGCCGAGTGCTAGCCAAGTGAAACCACCAGTCTTCAGCGAAACCACCACACCCTGCTAATGAACAACTGCAGCATCAGTTGTCTGATGTGATCTAGTAGATCCAGCCTCTTTCAGGTTAAGAAGCAGGGAAAACAGCTGTGAACAAATAATACAATTTTATTTTCTCTAAAATCCCTTCCTCTTCTTAGCAAGGCATCGATAAGAGATAATCAGGTTATAAATGGTCAGAAATTAAGCTTAGGAATGAATTCTAGAATGTGATTGAACTACTTTGGATTTATTTTGGCTGGTTCTTTTCCTAAAAGTTATCCTTTTACTTTGCTGGTTTTTTTCCTAAATGACACTCAAGGCTGGCAATTATTCCTGATTATGTAACTGGAATGATGGAACATGCAAACACAAGTTGTTACTGCATGCTGCTCAGATTTCTAAAGAATTCTTTTGAGGATGTGAGTTGGTTTCATGAAGATTAATTTGCCCCTGTAACTAAAGCAGAGCCAATATCCGTGCAGTGCATGTAATGGGCAGTGACATGACTTTTTTAAATTTTCTTGCAATTATAAGTTTATGAGTGTGCATGAAACTACTTTGTTGTCACCTGCTTGCCAAGGCTTTGAGGCCACAAATGTGTTCTTCTATTCATGTGACTAATGTGGAAATTGGGGCCTAAACTTGTACTTTTGTTAACTGCCAGAGACGGAGTTTGAAGGAGGGAGGGAAAGTCCAGCAGGTGTCACTATACAACCGAAACAAACTGGGACAGAGCAAAAATGAGCATTAAATAGGTGTTTTCTCTCTTACTCAGGTAAACAGAATGCACTGATCATGGGTAGAAAAACCTGGTTCTCCATTCCTGAGAAGAATCGTCCTTTAAAAGACAGAATTAATATAGTGCTCAGCAGGGAGCTCAAGTATGTATGATGAATAATAGGCCTGTACAACAAGTAACAAGTCTGTGCCCTGTTACTTTAGTAACTTTCCTGCTACAAGTAATTCTAAATGTCACTTTTTATATATCTAGTTAGGAAGCATCTCTGCTATTGGTTCACTGCTTTACCTTTAATTTTTTAATTATTATTTTTAGTTCTTTTATTTTTTAATTAATTCACAAGATAATTGCCCTTAATTTGCATAATAAATACTGTAGTTCTCTAGTTCCTGGTTAAATTGATGGCTCTTATTTGCTCTTTTGGAGTTTATTTTTATTAAAATTTAAGGAAAAAGAACTGTCCTTTTTCAGAGTTCTCTTCTTAAATGCATTACCCACAGTCATCCAAATATTCTTAAAGAAAAATGTCAACTTAAAATGATTTATTGCTTTGGAGGATGTTGTTGGGTTTTGGGCTGTATACAGGGGCAGGGGGAGACGGACACTTTTTGACTAGTTGAATTGAATGAAATAGTAATGCTCTAGAATTCAAGTAGAAATCTATTTTTAATTTTATAGATATCTAAATTTCTCAGTAACACTTTTTAAAAAATTATATAAAATTTCAGATCTGTAATTTATAATTCCTTTTAAATCACAGTTATGATTAAACTGTCGTTTATGAAACAATCCTGCAGTCAGATGAGAATTCTAACATAGTTTAGAAATAATAGGCATTTCAAAATAATTAACTAATGTGAAACATTTAGTCATTTGTGAGTTCAGCAAAACACATTGTATGTCTAGATTGTATTGATTATCACGACGAATGGTCCTTTAATTATTTAGTAATGAAACTTTGCTTTTTCTAGGGAGACCCCAAAAGGAGCACATTATCTTTCCAAAAGTCTGGATGATGCTTTAGCTCTTTTGGATTCACCAGAGTTAAAAAGTAGAGTAGACATGGTTTGGATCGTCGGAGGCACTGCAGTTTACAAGGTACACTTAGAGTACTCCTAAAGTACTTATTTTCTGCGGTGGGATGAGGATGGCTCAAGTTTCTGTTACTTTGGCTTTGGGAAGTGCTGGCAAACTCCAACAGATTCCAACTGAACAAGTCTTGGAGAGTAAAATGTAAACTCACAAGTTTAAAATATCTGTCCAAGTAACTAAATGTTGCTCTTGCAAATGGTCCAGTGTCATACAGTCATTGTGCTTTTGAGAGTTTTTCTTAAATATCAAAATTGTGAGGTTTTTTACACCCAAGACCTATATTGTTGTGTTTATTTTACTGAGGTAGTAGACTGACTCTGCAGAGGATGTGGGGAAAAAAAAAAGGAAAAATGATCCAGCGTTTTCAGTCAGAGTATGATGCATTGTACAGATAAGAAAAGAGGATTTAGAGCTGTCAGGTGATGGTGTCAGCAATCAGAGGAGATAATCATACAACTAAACGTAGAACTGACTCTGTTTCCCCATCCAGCAACCACATGTCCCTACTGTTTCCACTCCCAGGTTTCTCTTGGTGTCTAGGGTGTCTCAGTATTCAGGTGTCTGTTCATATGCCAGACAGGTATCATGTGACACTTTTTTCTCAGGACCTGCTTTGCACAAAGCCCTGTATAAAGTGCCCTGTTTTCCCACAAATGCAATGGTCGTTCTGTCCTTAATTAAGATAATAGCTGTGCCACATGAAGGTCTGGAGTAAAACCTGTCTTATTGTTGCCCTGTGTTTCCTCAGCCATCTTTCTCCCTTCCTCCCATCTTCCTTTTACACACATGTGAAGGTTAGTAAACTCTCCATGCCTCCACTCACATCCTTAGAGCCATCCTTTCAACCCCTACACTGTCAGGGTTCTGCTCTTCTACTCTCGGTTGATTTTGACTTCTTTTGTTAAGTCCTCATATAATTCATATTTATTTTCACATAGCACCTCACAAAAGATAATGGCCATCAACCCTGGTTCCTTTCATACCAATCATGAGAATATGGAATAAGGCCAACAATAAGCATTGTTTCTTCTGATTAAAATAATCTGATTAAGAATTGTAAAGCAAATTCTTTTTTTTTTTTTTAATAGCAAAGGAAAAACAGTTCTGCAGTCTTTTAGTTATTACAAATATGCTAGGAAATACACTCCATTTGGCCCTTGGACTTAAGATGTGTGATGAAAATGCCATCATGCTCCTAGTAGCAAATGAGGGCTGATAATATGCTTTGTATACAGGGTGGGAGTATATGTGTTCTGGTATTTCGTGTCTTTGCAGTTTGTGCCTTACATGAACCTCTTCTCTATGTCTGAGGGTATGTATCTTTTACAGTAAGAAAAAAGCAAAGTAATTAGCTATTGCTTAGATGGTAAGAAAAAAACAGTGCATATGCAAATAGCTTGTAAAGCACTGTTGTTCCTTTTTTTTTTTTTTAATTTATATTTTATAATCAGTTTTGCCTGTGATGAACTCCACCATATATTTGGTGTCTGAATGCATTTATTCTATGATCAAGTATTATCTTATAGAAGTAACCTGTCCTTCACTTTCAGCCATTAAAATGCCTCCTTCCAGGCAGTAAGTAGCAAGTTTATTTCTGGAGACAGATTCTCTTCAAATTGGGCATAATATTCCAACCTGAGCAAGAGACTGGATTTGGCTTCTGCCTGTAATTCGGCAGGGTGCATAGTGTAAGCAGATGCCTTTACCCCTTCTGTGCAACGGCCACACACTCATCTAGTGCTGCACGGAGTGATTATTGTTGCTTGTTCTTTCAGGGGCATCTGTGTTGTAGAGTTCTAATTTAACTATTTCTCCAGTGTCTGGCTAATACTTTGTAGAAGGCAGTGCCATTTTTTAGACTGTAACTCACCAATACTTGGATTTATACATAAGCAATTTTGACTGAGAGTGCTTTTGCAATGTATTACTTGTGCTGGTCAGCCTAAGGGAATATGGCTTGAAATTTCAACTGTTTTCTCCCTTTCAAGCATCTACTTTAACATTTAAAAGGAATTTGTAATTTATTTGGGAGAAATCTGACAGTTTCATACAGATTCCTGCATTCAAACTAGCTTTGTGATCTTAATTAAAAGGGTTTGATGGAAACCATGCACCTCTACCAAAACTGCAGATAATATTTTTATTGTCTGTATTACAGATGCACAAAGGATTACAGGTGTATTTCCATTATACCCTGTAGAAATGTGTGGGAAGTGAAGTAGCAGTTAGTAATTGAGGTGAATCATTTTATTCAGTAGTGGTAGCTATTTGCTTTTAAAACATTATTTTGATCTTACTACTTTGTATGGCTTGAAGGTTTAGAACTGGTTATGTTTATTAGTACAAGCCTGTGAGAGAGAAAGTGTAACTACTTCAGCAAGTAGGTTCAACAGGAGTGGTTTGAAACAGGTAGTGCTGAGGACATGACATTTCCACTTTGGGGAGTTTAACCTGAAGTTCAGGTCTTTCTAATTGAACAGTGAAGACAGACCTTGAGGAGAACAGGCCACACTGGAAACAACTATACTTTTCATCTGCCTCCTGCAGATGATGGTCCCAAACTCTGTCTACTTTTTTTTTCTGTTCCTGATCTTGTACCTGGCTCCTCCTTCTGATTTACAAGCAACACTGCTGTCCCTGCTGAGTAAATCTTCTTCTGCATCTGTGTAGCCACACAACAATGCAGTAGAGAGCTGTTTTTCACCAGGAAGAACTAGTCCATGATGATCCCTGTAAGAAGAGCACCCAGACTCTGTAAAGTGTCATTTAAAATGCTGCTACTTAAGAACTAACACTTTAAAGAAGGACAGAATAGAGTAAGTAATCTTACATCCAAGTAGATGTTGGGAACTCCAAGTTGTGTGACATTAAAGAAGCCTCCAAGCCATGTGCAGCATGCTGCACAGACTCCATCTGTAGACAGGGCCACCCCATTTTGGTCATTCAAGCTGTTACAGGAATTTCTTACAAGAAGACAAGTCTGTTCATCGTTTCTGCTGTCAAACAGGAAGGGTGTTCACATGAGAACAGCTTGCTGCTCTGTTAGATAGAGGCAAGGACGTGCAGGTGGTACAGTCATTGGTACCTAATGGGAGCTGCCTGCAGACTCCTCTGTTACAGTTTTCTGGCTGAGCTTATCCTGTGGCCAAGGAATATGCACAGCACAGTACGGGCCGGGGTGTATCCAGGTTAATTGTTATGCAGATCACTAACTCCTGAATGTACAGTGATCTTTTAGTCAGGATCACTGCAAAAGGCAACAGCAAGCTCACACATATACCCGTTGCCCTCACTTAGGGTGGGCTGCTTTGACAGCCTGTCGTGGGCTGTTGTGGATGTCTTGAAGGATGAGTAGGAAGATGGGGGGTAATGGAATTCTGGGAGTCTTCTTTGTAGCTGCTCTGCCCTGGTTGATCAGACCTTGGCACAGGGGTTGAGCTTGGGGTGCTGGCGTCCCATTGGTACAGGGATCCTGGAGAATAAGTAGATGCAGAGTGTACTGAATGTGAGGGTGCACAAATGAGGTTGTCTGTCAAGAGCTACAACAGCTTTGCAATTGCCAGATGCCACTTCCACAGTCCATATCATTATTCAAGAGGGTGGTTTATTGTCCTGTGGAGCCTTTTAACATGGTTCATAACCTTAGCAACTTATGATCAGTTAATCAGTTTGGGATAGGGATCCACCATGATCAGGGTGTTTGTCACTGAGCTCCCTGAAGCAATCCTCCAAGCCATATTTCTGTAGATGCTATGAGGAGGGAACATGCATATGATCTTCCAGGCCTTTGCTCTCCTTGGTTTTCCACACTGTTTGTGTGGAAAATCCCAGACATCCCAGACAAATTCCACATCCCAGATGGGTTCGAGGCTCAAGGTAGCAAGCCAGAAGGGTTACCAAGGGTGGCCCGTAAACTGAGGCAAATTCAGTCACGTTTCAGGGGGTTTCCAAAGAACCTCAGGCTGAGAGACAGATCATGGCTGATGTTGCTATTGCTGGTACGGATGAGGAAGGAAGAGTGTAGCACACCAGCAATGGCCAGTAGGTCATAGCAGTTATGAAGCCATTAATGCACCGTGAGATGCACTAACATGATTTTGCGTGAGCACTTGATATTTTGAGAGCTGTCTGCTGGCTCCTGAGTGCTTGCTGTGTGCTGGAAAACTTGTGGTGGTGACTCACTCATTGGTTCTGGCTCTTACTCCCTGTTAGCTGTTAGAGCTTGTCAGACATGTTCCTGGAGCAGATTTTCTAGCTTGGTTTTCATCCTAAAGAAGCTTAGTTGATGCACACCAAGAGTGCTCCCCAGTAAAACTGAAACATGGTGAATGGGAACAACTGGAAGATTCATTTCAAAACCACATTTCTGTTGTGAGTTAGGAACAGAACTTTGTGTGGAGGTATTGTCCCTTAATTGAGAGGTTTGGGTCTTGGCTTTGACTCTGGAAAACAAGGCTACCTGGAGATCCTAAGGTTGTCTGCTCAGTATAAATTATATCAGTCTGTTTTAACAGGATTTAAACTGTGTGTTTTAAACTGATTTAAAACAACATTCAGATTTTACTAGGAATAGGAACTGTAAGTCCAGCATATCCCCAAAGAATAGACAGGGACTTTAAAACAAACAAAAACCCCCCAAAACAGGTGTAGATTTACGTATATGGATGGCATGGTCTTAGGATATATTGTTTGTAGAGTGTTAAATATAAATCTTGCTTTGTAGAAATAACCAAGAACAAATCCCTAACAGTGAACCTACCAGTGGAAAAGGAAAAAAAAAAAAACAAAAACCAAAAAACAAGAAACCAAAAACCACTAGCAACAAAACTTTAAAAAAAAGAAAATAATTGAAAAATTTATGACTCAGATCCTCATAACCAAGGCCTCTTTAGTACCACCAAAGCAGGCTATATGTCAAACGGGTTTTCACCTTGATAGAAGTTTTTCCTACAGCATCTCAAACATTTAGAATTGTCTCTTCTAATTTCAATGTTCCTATTCAGCTTGCTGCGTTCTGAATGCCACAGAAGCAAACAATGACACTCAAGGTCACACTACTGAAATACTGAATTGTATTCCTGTATTAAATTTGGAGAGCAAACTTGTAATTGCATAACGGAACAAAAAGTTATTTCATAAGAAGTTTTGTTGGCTTTGCTGTTTAGTTAATCTCTAGGCTGGCCATAACAGAAAATAGATGCTGGTGATAAACAGTGTTAGGGGAAGCTCTTCAACAAAGAGGCTTGAGCTGGAAAATTAAATTTCCAGTAATCTCCGAGGGAAAATTTTATCTAATATTCATGCTCAGGTGTCTTCCTGTGTATTAGTATTTGACATGTTGTGTTTGGTAATCTACCCCCTTTCATTTTTCAAAATTATTGAATGATGAAGTTGCTATTCATATTTAGTGCAGCAAGTCTCTTGCAGATGATTAATTACCCTCTTAAACAGAGTTTCTTGACTAAGCATATAAGCTTCAGTGGGTTCTGAGAGCCCCAAGCGGGTTGTGAATGCCACGTTTGCTAAGCTTCACGTCTTTGCGGTACTGTAAGGATCACTTCTCTAAAAGAGAAAGTATTAACAATTTGTGTCACTAGTTTATTGTGATTTTTTTTTGAGCTTGACAAAACTTTACTAGATGGTAGTAATATCTAAAATATACATTTTAAAGCTTACATATTAGTAGGTCTGAATCTCTTGGAAACTACAAAACATAGAATCGTCATTTTTCTGCCTTCTCTGCGTATAAGACAAAGTGCTTTTGAGCTGCGTACCTGTTGGAATAGACACTAACAGGTATGTTACCATGTTTCTGACATGTTGCATTCAGTCTGAGATGTGACCAAGGACTGAGATCCACTTACAAGGGAGCTAATTGTTAATTTTCCCATGCTCAGGAGCACACTCCTGCAGGTTGCAGGGCTGTTGCTCCCTTCCAGCAGTGCTCTCAAAGAACATGCTGTCAAGAGCAGGCTCCTCTGTGCTGTGTGACGCTGTTCATCTGGAGGATGTCACGCTGCAGGCCCAAAGCTTTATTCTGCTCTGGGAGCAACCAGTGCAAAAAGCTGAACAGTGCATTGGCTTTTCAGAGTGAACTAATTAGTATGGCTTAATGCTATTAACATTCTGAAAGCTCGTTCAGAATGTAAAGTTGTGTAAAGTGAAGACTGAAGGTTGTTGTGGTTGCACTGACCGTTATGTCCTTTCCCTGTCCCACCAAGCTCGTGATAATGTTCTTCAATTATGCATGTTTATGGTCCTGATGAGTTATTTCCAAGGAAGGGAACTGACCTTCTGGCATATATGCAAATGTAACTCTCTTACTTCATTACTGGGATGCCACAGAGTCCTCCTTTACAGAGAAATTTCCTGTATGTAGTTGTGTAGTTTTGTGTAGTGGTCTGAACAAAAAGATGGGAATGGGAAGACAATTTTCCTGGATTCCTATAACCTTCTAGGTGTTTTTGAGAAAGGATTTGAGCACTCTTAGCGTAAGTCCCTAACATCTCTTTTGTATGAAAGTGGCAGGGTCACAGCATTACAGCTGACAGCATTGCCCTCCCATAGAGATTTATGTTTTGTAAAGATAGATCTGTGACTATTGTAGTCATATCTCTGGTGGCCAACACTTCTTGCTCTTACCTGGGTATAAATAAAGTTAGAGGAAACAGAACCACAATACTAGCAATGGACTAGTTAATTAACTAATAATTTCTTTTAAAAGTTTAACAATATTCTTTAATTTAGCATCTTTATACTTTCACAGACTTGAGAGGGACATATCCAGCCTTTCCACAGCCTTCAAAATAAAGTTAGAGCTCTGATTTTTAACGTGGAAAGAAAGGTGTAATATTGCTGTTACTCCTAAACAAGCTTTTTTTCTGCTCATTATGTTGAACAAACATATTGATTTCACATTTCTCTGGTAAAAAATAATGACTAAAAAAGGTTAATATATTAAGTCAGTTGCAGACACAAATCATGCAGCTGTGAAAGGTTGTTGCTTTTTAAGTTCTTTTTCAAAGACACTTGCAGAGATTACAGAGCAGAAGGTTTAAAAGACCTCCCTTTAAGACTAGCACATGTAAAAGTCTGGTGGTTTAAGTGTACCTGTTTCTGCAGGGGCAAAATGGGCACAGTTCGATAATGCTCACAGAAGATTTCTGTTGCACTTGGCTTTGTCCCTGGTGGAGAACTGCTGGTGAGAACTACCACAGTGTCTCCTCCCTGACTAGGCTTAGCCTAGGGTAGCTATTCCCTACCTCATTAAGCTGAGCCTAGCAGTGTGGGAAGGAAGGATTTTTGAAGGTATTGATTCTCCTGGTTATTACCACAACTCTCCTGATAGCCAAAGTTTAATTTAAACAAGTCCTTTTACCTAGTTAAGATCTAGAACTTTGTGAGATCTTCAGCTGTGAGATTTTTATAATGTATAAAATACATATTTTAATGCTCTTGTGGCTTCAAAATGCAGCTTGCCAATATGACCCAATACATTTTAAAGGCTGAAAAACAGAATGTAAATAAGCATACTGTTTATTTTAAATTTTTTCTTTTGTAGTGTTCTCATATTTTGTTTGGATTGGCAATGTTGTTTTCTAGCAGTAGAAAGACACTTAAAAAATAAGTGCCTCACATAGTTACTTTGGCTGTTTTATGTATTTTATGTAATCCATAGAAGATGAGAAAGCAGAAACAGCAGTGTGTGTGTCCTTGTAAAATGTGTGAATCTTTAAATTACTAGAAATAATTGCTCCCTTATACGGCAGTTGGTTGCTATGCCCACTAGTTCACCATGGTTTGGTGAATAGATCTATAAAAAATAATTTTCTGTATCATACTTCTGAACCTACTTGTGATGCACAGCTGTTCTTTGGTGCAGAGCTTCAGGACTGTTTTAACCTGTGTTCTACGAAGAGAAACTTAATTCAAGGCCGTGGTCCTGCCTGTGCTGTCATAATCTAATCTTGTACAGCTGTCAGTCCAGTGCAGCTGGAAATTATGGGGAAGGTGATCCTTAGGTTATCTCCTTTTTGCTTTGTGCTTCAGAGGCAAGCCTGATGAGGATTTTTTAGAAGGGAGCAAAAAGATGAGGGTATGCTGAAATCTTTTCACAGGGTTACAAAGATACACGTGAGTAATAAAGGACTCTGGTTCACATGTAGGGCTGACATACCTGGGACAACAGGAGGGATCCTGATACCTCAGCGCTCCTGTCCTCCCTCCCTTGTAGAAAGTCATCCTTGCTTGAGGAGTGGTTCTGGTGTTTCTGACAGGTCAACAGCCATGGTTTTAATAGGCTGTGCTTTAGTGTGAACCAAAAATCAGCGTTGCTTTTCCCTGTTGAATCAGGCTGTGATATCTTAAAAGGTTCAGCAGCTGCTACACAAGGAGGTGAGCCCACGTGGAGAGAACACACATATGCAGCTCCCAAGGGAGACCAGTACAGGTACAAATACAATTCAAAGAGACCTGAATGAGTTATGAGCGAAAAACATCGTAAATTAAAAGAATTACTTTAGGACCCATTGTGGCACTGGAGTGAAGGCAACATAGTGACCGTAGACTAAGGATGCAGATTTTTCAAATTTAAGGAGGCATGAGCTCAGAGACTTCATCATTTTGAAAAACCTCCTCCTCTTGCCCTGATACAATTATTTCCAACAAGTCCTCTCTTGCTATCTTATCTTTTCCATCACATGCATTATCCTCACATTTACAAAATACCCAAAAACCAAAAAGGCAATACTGATCTCCTACTTACTGGAAATTGTTTGTCTGTGGAATATTATGCTACGTTACCACAGTGTTGCATGATCACTGTAAATATATTCAGTTACTGCACATTCTATTCAAATATTCAAGATTATTTACATCTATACCTTCATATCATGTATATGTTACAGTAAAACAAAGGCATATCCACCCTATTCTGTATTCTGTTTATTAGAGTAGATATGCATAATTCCTTGTCTGTGTATATTTCCTTGATTAAATTCAGAGGAAGTGTGTCAGTACAGCCTATGCATCCTCCAACTTGTTTTTGTACCAAAAAAGGTGGTGAAACTGATGAAGTGGGATGGACAGGGCAAGAGTGAATTGAATGTCAGTGAGGAACTGCTTTAACTCTCATGAAAATGCCAGAGTTGTGATAAAGCTCCTTCCCCATCCTGCCAGGTCTATAGCAGTAGTTTGCAGAGACAGTATCAAGAGTCAAGTTCTCTCTGAACAAGTTCCTGTAGAGGCTCCACATGTGGAAGTTTTCATGTTTGATACAAAATCTACTTAATCTGAAATTTTCTGAAGTTACTGTCAGGGAACTTGGAGAACAAGGTGCTCACAAAGAGCCAGGAGCTGGGACCCATGGGCAATAGTCTGACTGGGATGACAAGGACCTCACCATCCAGGGCTCGTGGTGATGAGGCAGGTCCACAGGGCAGGATCAGGCCCCATGAAGGTAACCAGAGTCAGGTGTAGCCCTGGAGTGACTCGGTGGGGCCATGAGGACAGGACAAGGCTGGGTCAGGATGCCAACCCATGATATGATTGAACTGTGTGCTTAAATCCCAGTACAAGTGATGATTACAATTAGCAGAGAAGAGTGACTGAAATATCAAGTCAAATCACTTCACCAGTGTGTTTCTCCCTGCCCAGTGCTGTAATGTGCTCGCTGCCATGATGCTGGGCATTCCCAGCTGCTGGGAAGGAGTATGCAGGTTGAACCCAGCTCAAGCCTGTTGCTCTTCCCCAGATTCTTTTCGTTGTTTAGTTTTCGTGCATCACGTGCATGTGCAGAGCCCCAGAGCAGGTCTGGCTAACGCAGGAAGCATTTTCACTTTTTTTTATTAGCTTGAGGACAAACAGTTACACAGGTGGTTGGTTCACTCAAGTAATGCAACCATTTATCTAGAATAGAGGTCACCCTGCAGTCCACTCTGTGCTGAGTTCAGCTTTCTCTGCAGTATCACTCAGTGTTCTCTGCCCTGACCAGTCCTGGGGGTACAGAGTTCTGCTGAAACTGAATTCCCATAGAGCTGAATAGGGAGTTGATTTATTTCTCTACTACAAAACAAAAGTGTCTCTGTTTACAGAGTACAGTATGGTTTTATTTGTGAAGCAAATTATTCTTCTGTTATCCTGCAGGTGTATGTTTCTCCTCTTACCTCCCACTCTTATTTAAAGGAAGAAAAAATGTTATATTTACATACAAGCTTGATGAGCACCAGTTCAATGCTGTTGGATGCTGGTGTGCTGTGACTTACTGCTTCCATTTTAAGCTGTTATCTAGTAATAGAGCAGTTTCTCTAGAAACTAACTTCTCAGCAGTGATACCAATTAATTTTATTGGATTAAATTTGCTATTACTTGGTTCCTGTACTCGTCAGAATACAGAGTACCTAGCAGCATGCTGCATGGTGAATCACCTTTAACAAAGAGCATTGCTCTTTGCTGGTTTATGGCAAGGGGAGAAACAGCTGTAATATATTAAAAAATATATTGTGACCAGGCATCAGTATAGCTTTTAATGGGTTGTTTTAATGCTGAGACAGTCTGGAAGAGGTGACCTTTCAGTCTGGTTTGGAGACAAAACTTCTTTTAACTTCTGAGTTTGTACGAATTTGTTAGTGAGGAACTCACCTAACAGATATCTTCATAACTTCTTTAATCCAAGGAGCTTGGAAACTGACTTTGTTGTTGTTGGTTTATAACTTTCAATGCCTTTTATCACAGAATCACAGAATGGTGGAGTTGGAAGGGAGCTCAGGAGATCATCTAGTCCCACCCCCTGCCAAAGCCATAATCCAGAGATCAAACTTTGAAGTTACACTGATAGATAATTTGATCGCTGGAATTGAAAACTAATACAGAGTAAAAATATATCATACATCCTTAGCAGTGATATTAATTAAACACTGGAACAAATTACCTTGACATGTGGGCCTCTCCCACCACTTAAAGCTTCCTATCTTTCAGGGAGGTATGATTCAGAAATCTCATGTTGAGACTAGGCGACACTGCTCCTTTCTTCTCACAGGACTGCTCATAATTTTTGTCTTAATTTCTATCATATGCCTCAAGCTCTGAGAATAGGTATTGCTGCCACTTAACCAGGCGGAACTGGCACAAGAATAAATTACCCTTTTAGAAAGTGCTTTTGGGCTGAATCCAAACAAGAATTAGAGTTCAATTTTCACTGTTTTACTTAAATCCCATAATGTATAAAATAGTAACTGAGTTTCAGTTTTAGATAACATATTTGTTGTGCAATCTACAAGCAGGAAATGTGCTAAGACTCTTAACTCTTTTTGAATGCTGCCATGGTGAGGGCTGGTGCTGGCAGAACAAGAATTTGGAGAGTTGGTACAGAAAGCTGGTGTTCCAAATACGTATTTGTACTTGATATTATCTTACAGACTTCAAACAGTGTTACAAAACAAAAATGTTAAAAAAATTAATAAACAGCAGTACTTCATGCATCATTGAGCTGTTTTACGGGGAACAACTCAATTTTAATCGTTTCTATTGTTTTTAAAGGCAGCGATGGAGAAGCCAATCAATCATCGATTGTTTGTAACAAGAATTTTGCAGGAATTTGAAAGTGACACATTTTTTCCAGAAATTGACTACAAAGACTACAAACTTCTCACAGAGTAAGTATCAAGATGCGTACTAGTCTTGTGTTCAGATGGAAGACAGTATCTGCTTTGAATGTGTAAGGATTCTGAGTTAGGGGTGCTTTTCACTGTTGTTTTCGCCCCGGAGTCATATTTTTCTTAGAACCTGGAATTGCACCACACTCAGCACAGAGAGGTTGTTGGAACTTGCTCTATTCTCCAACCTTCACATAACTGCATTTGTCAGTTTGCTTGAAAAGTAACTATCTTATTGTTTCTCACTTTAGAATTGCTCAAATATTAATTACTAAGCTTCATTAGTCAATGGTATTTAGCCTCTGAGTGTCTTTGATAAATAGCCAAAGAAAAAGAAAATGGGTTTGAGCAGAGAGGGTTGAGCCTTTATAGATTTCTAAGGTTATTCCTTTCTCTTCTGAAAATGACCTGTTCTTAACAGACTTAGTAGGGACAATTATTAAACTGTAAGTTTCTGCCATTCACTGTGATTTCTGTGTTATCTTTGTCATATTCCAGTCATACTTTTATGTCCTCTCCAGTGAGATTACATCCAACAGGTAGGAGGGAGGTGGCAAAAATTCAAATGTCTGCCTCATGAAGCAGCAAGGAAAGGACATCTTCCTCTTCTTGCTACTCTCATTTGGGTTCCCAGCTGGTTACAGACCAGCAGTGGGAGAAGTAGTCAAGCTCTCTGCATGTATCACAGGAATGGATTAGCAGTGAAGTGGGGGAGAATAGGTGGGGACAGGAAAGAGGAATACAGGAGAGACAAATAAAGTGAATGGGGAGGTAGAGTCACCTTTTTCAACTGTAACATGTTCTGAACTGTTCTGTGCCATATCATGAGCCCACTTTAGTATCCTGGTGTGTGACCCAAAGCTCCCCGCTCTTGGCTGTTTCTTAGGTAGACATTGGTTTTGACCAGTGTGCTGAAATCAGAATTTGGACTTAAAGCATGAATTTACAAAATAGGATATAATTCCCTTACTAAAGCAGGAAACTGATAAGAGCCAAACCTAGTGAATAAAATTTAAAATTTCTTTCTCCCTCAAGGTTGACATTTCTCATACAAAATCCTTATCTGTCACAGGGAGCTGAAGAGATTTTTGAAAGTGTCTGTTGATAAAAATTGTTCTAGCAAATCTGGAATATAGGGGAACACTTTGCATGGCAGCAGTCAGCTGCTTTAAGAAGTTGTTGTAAACTTGTAAGAAACCTTTACCTTAGCATTTCCTCTAAACCATCTGAGGAAAAGCAAAGCAAAAAAATCCCAAAGTGTTCTGTATCTCTTCTGCCTTTGCAAATACTTTAAATAACATGTTGAAGACTTTAATAAAAATGTTGAGGTTTTTTGATTAAACCAAAAAGGTGGGAGTTTTTTTACATTGGAGTATGCTTTCTTGATTTAAAAAGATCAAATGTACACATTGCTGATAGCAGTTAACATGAGTCCTAAAAATAGTTTGTAGTCAGTATATCTGTGTCTCCTTTTTCAGACAACACTTTTCTATTTGATTGGGTAAATTACAGGTGACTCATAATGATATTTTTATCTACTTGTTGGCTTTGCTTTTCTTTCTCCCCTCTCTCCAGATACCCAGGTGTTCCTGCTGATATCCAAGAAGAGAATGGCATCCAGTACAAATTTGAAGTGTATGAAAAAGCTGTCTTGGCACAATAAATGATGCTTTCTGTACTTCTGTGTAAGTGCAGGCATTTTAAATCATGAAGTCTTACTGAGTGAAAATAGATATTAAATTATTAAGAGAAAATCCTGCTTGACAGCACAGTACCTCAGTGGTGAATGATTCCAAAAAACACAACCCACACTCTTGAATATACACCCTGCAGTGGGAATATGAAGGTAGTCAGCAGTGTGAAAGAGGGAGTTTTAGGGAATACCACAACTAAGGTTACATGAGACCTTGTATTGATCTTTACAATGCAAGGCAGCTCCCCTAACCATTCCATGAGTAATGAAAGGCATTAGACTGCGTCAGAACTTTTCTATCTCAACAAAGGTTTTGATCATCTCCTGATTCAAAATGTCCAACGCTAAGAAAATGTCAAAACTCCTGAGTTGGACTGGGATGGTATAGAAATTTCTAACAATCTTTAAAACATACTGTTGCAGAGGAAAAGGTAATTAAGTTTGAAAGCATAACAAGAGAAACAGCGTCTGGAAATCTCAGGCAGCAGTTGAGGGATACACTGATCTTTCATGGAAGTCGTCTGTTTTCATCTTAACCATCCTGGGTACACGCCTACTTCAACCCTTTGGCTGAAAACAGACTTACAAATCAATCTGATAAAGAAGTTCTGACATTTCCATTAACTTCACACCCATGTAAAGGCTTGCTGCTCTTATGAGAAGTTGCTATGTCAGATTGACTGAGGCCACTTTGCAGGATAAGAACATAAGCATTGCTTTCTTAACAGAACCTGTGTTTTTATGTCCCTTCTAAATGCAGATGCAGAGTGTTAATTTGCCAGTGTGATTTTGAATGTTCTGTGCTGCCTACAAATATGGATTATAAGCAGATAGTGGGGTCCTGTTTCCTCTTTCATTACATACAGCTGGTATAATAATGTCTTGCATTGCTGTTCCCTAAAAGTAGTGAGCAATATACTGGTACTGTAGTAACACTGTGATTCTAATGGCATACAATGGCAAGTGTTGACCAAAGTTTATTATTACCAATGTTGTGACAACATTATCAGTAATACTAGTCTGCTGCTATGTTCTCAGTGTGAGGAGTTTGTGAGATGGCAGAGGACTCCATATACAGGGTGTGGAGAGGAGCTAGGATGTACCATGGCTATCTGTGCTTCCTTGTGCTGCTGCTGCCACCCTGATAGCAATACAAGGAGGGAGCCCTGCCTGCCTTTCATTGCAGGTCAGTCTGAGACCAGAAGAGTGGGAGAAAAAGGTTTTTTAAAAAATAAAAGCATTTTAAAAGCATTGTCTTTTGAAGCAGTGTTGTGGGAGATTCAAGTAATGATGCTCATCCTTTAATGTCACACTGAGGCCCAATTCTAACGTCAGGGAGGGCAGCACTGGCCGTTGGCAGGCTTTACGCAGGCTATAACTGTACAGAGGAGTGTTAACAGTGCACAGTTTTCTAAGATTAAGCCTTGATTTTTCTTGCTTTTGAAAAACAAACCTCTTTGATAAGAGGAAAACACTTAGAATATCTGCTATGAACACCTCTTAGATTTTCTGTGGTGATTTACAACATTTAACTGATAAAAAAGGTGTTAAAGGAATTTAACTCAGTCTGTGGGTAACTGAGTTTGCTTTATTTACAACTCAGAGTTGGGCCATCACCTCGGTGAGTGGCAAAGGCATGACAAAAATAAAGCTCTCTATATAAGCTAAATTCAACATTGTACAATAGGTATTCTTCTCAAAGTTCTTGGTGTTTGGTGTTCCAAATTTCTCATTAATTTAAAATCCTATAAAAAGTCCATAGTGATTCTTCAAACTCGTCTGATTCTTACCATCTCGTGTCAGTTCCTCTTCAGAAGTTGCAGCCCGCTGGTCCCACTCTGTGTTCACTTATCTTGAATAATCTTCCTGTCTGCTCACCTCTGCACTTCTAAGAAAAACTTACATAATGACATTTAACTTATGTTTCTAAATTATATTATTCTTGTTGATTCAGCTGGATTGGGTTTAAACCAGCCACAGAGAGGGCTATAACTATTATTTTATTATTTCATATCACCTGTTTCTAACCCTTCATCTTAACCGTAATACTTCTATTGATCAATATAATTTTACCTATAAGCATTTTCTTAGAGAGTCCTTTCCCTTTTACAAAAGGTACCTGTTCTGGGTTGTCTCAGTTTTCTCTGCGTTCCTTTTGCATTCTTAAAAATGTAAATACTTTCCTGTGTTAATCTTCTTGCCCCATGTGTGCTGACTTTACATCAGTCCATAAAGATAAAAACAACAAGGCTATATGCTTGCATAATACAGGAAAAAGTCTCCTGAATATGAATTTGCAAACATGTTGTGAAAAGAAAGGAAAAAGGAATGTTCTGGGGTTTTTAAATGTAAGTCACCGTGACCCTGACAAGGGAAAATAACCTCACCAAGTGTGTTTAATATGTACCAGTTAGCATGAAAAACAGGTCACTGTTGAAAGCTCTGCACAACCAGTCTGCAAAGTACTGTGTTTATGGCAACTGACATGAGAAGTGGAAGGAAAGACTACGTGCACTGTTCGCCTACACCGTGATACTGATGTGAGCATAGGTTAGGAAATTTCTGCCTAAGCAAGTGTTGCAGGAGACACAGTCCACTGAGACCGGAATGTTTTGTAGAGCCACTTTACTGGCAAAGAACTTTTAACTTGGATGCAAACAAGCCTTCTGTCTACATAAATAGTTACTCCGGCTCTTTGTGGACTCACTCTGTCCTCTCCAGATTTAACTATGTTAATTTGTCAAATTCTACAGCAAATTAAGTCAATTAATGATTTGTGGAAATGAGAACTTTATAAATAAGACAGCAGTTTCCTGGTTAAAGCTTTTCAGAACGTATTAACGGTGCAGTTTCTTCAGTATGCCACTCTGACGAAAAGGTGCATTTTTGTTTGTTTTGGTTTTTGTTTTAACTAAAGCACTGCGTTTGGACAGCACCTTTTGCAGCAGAGCTTTTCAATAGGTCGTGCAGATTGCAATCAAGAATTAGGAAAATGCATTTGAGTGTGGTGAAGTTTGCTGCAGAAGAACTCTTCATCCTAATGACAGATGTACCAGCCACCACAAGGTTAGAGGCGTACTGGTTCAAGAGGATGGATAGGCAGAAGGGTGCAAGTCCGTGTGTTCAGGAAGCTGACAGGTGTATTATTCCCAGAGAATGGTCACTTTGCACGGTTTTTTTAAATCTATGCCTTTTTAAAGATACCTCAGATTGTTCATCCAAAAACTGAGACAAGAAAAATGGTTGCTCTCTTCTTCTACAGGCCGGAGTTACTACTTGGAATTTGTACGGGGCCTTTTTCAAAAGCAGTGCTGTGCTGGGTGACAGGTCGACTGAAAAAGCAACAGATACAAAATAAGTGTTTGCTGTCCATCTAAATCAGACTTTGTACCTGTTACTTCCCCATTTGTATTTCCCTTGGGAAATATAAATATTTTATACTATGGCGTGGAGAAAATATCCTTTGTTCCAAATACAACTTTCCTACGTTTTGTTTACTCCCATACCCCACTGATGTATGATTCTGTGAAAAGCCATAGATTCTCATTATGCCTAGTGCAAGGGGAAATGTCATATTTTTCCCCAGTTCCATGCAGCTAAGTGCAGTGAATAGCATCATGAGTGACAATATAATTACCAATCACCAGGAAATAATTTAATCCCCCTCTTTCTTGCTTTCCCAGGAACAAAGTGTTCTAAACAGATTAAAAATTTAATTTTTAAAGATAATACTAGTTTTAACAAGATAGCTAAAACCAGAGGGTCTGCATAAGAGGTGAAAAACAAACCATTAATGTTTCTGTTGCTTGTCTGTTACTCATTATCTCTTACCTGACAGCAGGAAACTCTTTCCATTTGGCAATAGAAGGCTGATGTTTTCAGTAGCTCACCAGTAGCGTTGTGGCCACAGTGTGTTCAAGGACAGAACTGGGAACATTCCAGCAACAAATCTCTTGTCATGGAGAGCAATTGTGGAGAAGAAAGGTATACACCAAATAATATGAGTTTCCTAATTTAGCAAACGGAATATTAGTGTGTATATATATATATATGTACATACAGAACACCAGGGGAAAAACAGGAAGGGGAAAATATGACAGTGACTAGCTTATGCACATTACCAAAAGGAGAGCATGAGGAGTGCTTGACATTAAGATCTTAACTGGGACCAGACAACCATGTTGTCTTCATCAGACTACAGCTAGTTTGCCAAAGGTTTAAACCTCAACCCAGACTAATTCTGGGTAGTTTTAAAAGCTTTGCTAACAGATGAGGAAGGTATGAGCAGGCAGCAGCAGATTTGGAGAGAGGAGAAGCTGTGGGAAGGGTTGTTTTTTAATCAGTGCAGAAGATGAGGTGACTGGAGATGACAAATGAGGTGACAAAGCTTGGTCAAGTATGAAAAGAGATAACTTCCCTCATCATTCACTTGTGCATTAAGTATCTCTGCTTGCCCTGGAGGGCTGTAGGAATGAAGTCAGGGTAGTCTAACCGAAAAATCACAATCTTCTAAAGAGAGAGGTCCTGGCAACACAGGAGTGGGAATGGAGAAAAGATAAGTGAGAAGAGGGAATTTATATTTCCTAGAAGGGTTACATGGTTTGTTTTGTGAGTTTGCCCTGTAACTATAATTACTAGGGAAACGCTTCCAAGCTGCCGTGGGCTTTAGCACTTTTAAGATTCTGTAACAACTTCATTAGTGAAGGGTTTTCAAGATTTGGATGTCTGTGTGAGTGCCTTTGTTGTCTACACTGAAATTTTCAATTATAATTCCTGTCCTGAAGTATCTGCACTACATCTGAAGGCAACAGTCCCATCCCAGAGCATCAGGCAGCCCAAGGGTTAGGTTTGTGCCTAGGCTGGTCATCTCCTGCTTCTCTTGGTGGACAGTATACGCTTCTGTGACTGCAAATGGGAAACCTGGTGATCTTTCTTGGTTTTCAGTTATAAAGACTTGCTTTCTCTGGGGACATCCCAGGTTATTCTCTCCTCTGTTTTCTGTCTGCAGCTCATTCTGTCTCCTTTTGTGTAACATCAAAGCAAAATTTCTACAATAAGTCTTTTATTAGGTTAATTGACATGGTTGGGAAAAGAACAGACAAGTTCTCAAGCAGATTTCTGTTCTGGTTACATTTTCAAGACTTTTTCCAGGTGACTTGAAGAAGAGCTTCCACACCCACCAGAACTTGCCTGTTTATCTCCAATTACATTGGGTGGTTCAGTAAAGTAGATTATCTCATCATGTATGTCTTGTTCGCATCTTTTAATGGTTCTGGTTTCAGCATTTGTATATTACCTTCAGTCCTCAAGCTGTGGTCCTCTCAATTCAGTCCCTTGTCTCTTCAGCTATCCTGTTGGATTGGAAATTCACAGAAATTTCAGAGAATTGTTCTGATCAAGAAAAGGAGGCATTTCAAATGGAGTGCTCTTGAGTACGTGCTTATGTCTGATTAAGTGGTAGTAAGTGTTTTTGCTGAAACTGGGCCATATATTTGCCTGGTGAAGGAAAGCTTTAGGTAAGAAGTTAAATATTTTGCTAAATGATGTTTGCTGTGAAAAAACAAACAGGAAAAAACGTGAATACAGAACTGGAGAGGTCAGGAAATGGGTGGTACACCATTACTCATGGAAGCCTATAATCAAAGTCTTTTCTTTCAGGAGTTCAGTTTAATGAGCTCCTAATTCTAAGCAGAATCTTTTTCAAGAAACAAGCCATGGTACAGAAGTCACTTTAGCTATAAGTTGTGTTATTGATGTAATTGAGAAGGACAGTTGCACAATAACAGTGTTTGCTCCTTGGAAGTAACATGACTTTGGTGTTCATCCTTCCTCTGAACTCATAGTTTTCCACACAAAACCCTGCTGGGAACACTCGTGCTCGTTTCAGGCAGCTGTACGAGTTGATTAAATACCAGTCCTTTGCTGGAGATCCCGGCTGGCTGGAGGGGTTGTGCCTACTGCACTTCCAGCAGAGCCAGATGGGTTCCTTGAAACACCCAGTGAAGAGTGATTTCAGCTGAACACAGTGGGTTTGCCTGAAAGGAAAAGGAAAACCCCAAGTGATCCCTCCCACTGATACAGCTGTGGGGCCAGTCGTGCCTGGTGATGGACCGTGGTGAGCCAGCAGGAGCAGACGTGTCACTCGCTTCAGCTGGATTGAGGTGAGCAGCTTAAAAACCTGGCATTGTTTGACATGAGCTGTGTGTGGACATGCTCCATGAAGGTGCACACCTCGCAGACACAACACAGGCTTGGAGGATGCCTGTGAGCAGCACATCTCACTGGGTTACTACACCCCCATTCCCATTCTTGCAGTAATTATAAACAGAAAAGAGAGAAATATTAAATACACCTGTTATGTAAGAGTAAATAACTTAAAATAGACTGGGCCAACTCAACCACTGGATTCCACTGGAGCTTGTGCAGTTGCACTAAGGAGCACTTCAGACGCTTTTGACTTTCAAAGCTGTATCAGTAGGTTATTAAATATGGCAAAAAAGCTTCTGAAAACTTGTTTATTATGAAATCATCTTGAAAGAGAGATTCATTTTCACATGTACAAGAAAGGTTTTAATCACTATACCTCATCTTGTTAGGTTTTGTTTAGAAAGGCAAAAACTTAGATCTGTTCCCATCAAGAGTCCTAGGTGGAAAACCATCAATTTAACATACCTGAGTTTAGAAAGACTTAATTTTCCTAGTTAATTTTAAATTAAATTTTTCTCATGTTCAATTGTTAATCACGTTAAAAGGCAATCCATTCTTCTGGAGTTGTTCTTTACTCACTAAGTACTTTTTGCATATTGCTTTTTCAGTGAGTCAGAATTGATTTATTCAGGGTATTGAGTCTCAGTGTCCATCAAATTATGGTTCTTTTTCAGATGGAATCGCGTAGATTCTCTTCCTTTTGTCACACAGCAGTTGCACATTGTTTACTGCACAATTCACTATATTTTTTTTTCTAGTATGTAATTCAGATTCCTTTAGAAACTACTACAGTGCACAAAGGGTACAGAACTTTCTGCTGCAATATAAGTGGTGATTGCTTTTATTCACTGTATCATTTACCTTCATATGGAGGAAATCTATATCCTTCAAGTTAAGGCAGAATAACAGCTTGGCCTGCTCAAAAAATAAAAAAAATCTGTTGGAGGGGGAATAAAAAGCTTGTGTAACAATACAGTGAGCGTGCATTTTTCTTCTCAGGAGCATGAAAGATTCAGCTGGTGTTTGCTATTGCTAATACATGAATTTTAAACAAGCCTGTAACCAGAGAAAGTAGCAACTGGTGTATTCAGCTATGATGTGATTTTTCATCCTAATTAGAAAACAAGTGCTGTGATCAGGAACTGCTCTACTGACATCAGTCCTCGCTACATGTCAGGGAGCATGCTTCACTACCCTCTTACTTTACCAATATGCCCAATACTGTAACGTCAAATAATTTAAAAATATCTTACGTTCACATACGGCATCAATAATACCTGATTCACACAGGAGGAAATAAAAGCACTGGCAAAAAGAGAGATATCCCATGAGCCTGCTGATTTGCACTTCAGCACTTGGGTTTTGCAGCACTGCAAATTGTTGTGTCCATGGAACAAGACATTTCAGTGCAGTAAATTCTCTAAAGTTGTTTGCAGAACTCCTGTTCCCTCCTGTACCAGTCGTAATTATTCCTGCGGGTACCACCGGAGCGATTCCCACGCACAGCCAGTTTTTTTAATTGAAGTAATTAGCAAAAATACACTAAACACTTCAGGGAGCATATTGTTCCAGAAGGAAGACTCCCATGTCATAACTGGATAATTAAAACATGCCTGAAAGAAATCGGGAGAAAACTTGACTTTGGCGTTAGCTGGCTGAATCCAAATGGGTAACACCAGACCGAGCGTCAAACGAGCCTGTCTCAGTGCTCTTACCTGATGTGATCGACACAACAGTGTGTTAGCAAAGGCAGCACAGTGGCAGTTCTACCTCAAAATCAGAGTTATCCATGTAAACAAACCAATAAAGTAATAAAGCGTTATTCTAGATCTTATACTGCCTGCAGGATTGTGGCTTTTTGTGAGACTTAATGGAGTTCTGATTTCTTCTGGCTGGTTTTGCTTATTATTTTTGAAACAAAACATAGTGCTCCTCTGTACTCTACCTACTGCCTCCATCTCCTCTCCTCTCTTTAGACCTCTCCTGTGATGTCTCTAGATAACCAGAATTTACTTTATTTTGGTTTTTATCACTTCTTTATTTTACACAAGCAAGCAGCTGTACCTGTTACATTTAATAAAAATATTTCTAAGAAACATGATTGTTTACAACATAGTATTGCATTCCTTGCAGCCAACAGTTCTAGCACAGTAAACTTCTGCCTCAGTACATAATGTTTTAAAATGTAATTTTAAGGTACCAAATTAATACATAATTAATATTAATTTTAGGGATAGGGTGAGGGTTAGTCACTGCAACTAAACCAAGTTAATTATGCTTTTGTATTTTTCCATTTGCTCAGTTTTGTAAAAAATTCTATGTACCAATACATAATTAAGTAATAGAATGACTTATATTACATTATACTATGGTCAACAATCTACACATTAATGCATTAATATATAAATAATTAGCAAACTTCTTCATTTGAGTCATTTTTTCCTTGTGTAGGCTAAGGCTGATTGGTACCGTGCAGCTCCAAGACATGATGACCGAAGTATTTACAATTTCCCATGGCAAGCAAAATCCCAAAAAAGTTTTGTTTCAGATAAAATAAAAATATTTCCATTCTTTTTTTTTCCTATTAGCAAAATAGAGCAGCTAACTTAGGGATCCCCAGGGACCCAGGACAGTGCCCTGCCGTGCTGGATTCTCTGCTAGCACTGGGAAATCGTGGATTCCTGTCTGCAAACGCTGGGCTTTAAGCTCTGAAACCACCTTCCCAAAACAAGGCTCCTGGGCTCAAGGTCAACAGTCCAGCTCTGGACACCAGAAAGTTAAGTGTGTTTCTTTAGTTTTGCTGTCTGCCTGCCCATATTTGGGCAAAAGTTTATCAAGAATCAGTGCAGTGGAACATTTTAGTCAATTAGAATCTATATTAGCATTCTGTGACCATCAAACTTTCCCTTGGTAGATATCTAGCTAGCCCAACTGTCAGTAAAATACAGGAGAGGGCTGGACTGATAGAGATCCCGAGAGGGATAACAAGAAGTGTCATAAACTAATAAGCTGTGTGCATATGCAAACATCTTCTGTAATTTGAATAAACTTTGCACTGCACTGATGTATTCCCCACTCTGGTTTTCTACCCTCCTTCACTGTTAACATAAAAATTAACTTCTTGGTACGAACAGTTGTTTTTATATCCAATTAAAAGTAGCCAAAAGGGAGGATATTGTGACATTTATTTTAGAAATCTAATTATCTTCCTAAAAGTGCTCTTCTAAGAACTAGTGTGATATGTTGGGGTTTTTTTTTGAGGAAGATGTATGTTGGCTATCATAAGCACAACAGTACAAAGCAGGCAAGGACGGAAAGCAGAGCAAGAAAGTGTACATGAGAGCTGCAGAAGCGAAGGTGCTCCAGCAGCAGAAACAATGAACCGTGCACAAGTGTACCCCGCCTCCGTATCTTATATAAATCACACAGCAACAGGTCTGAGGAGAGCAGTGACCTCCCTGAGGAGTGGGTGTTCAACACACGTGCCTTTCCGAGGCTGTTTGAACAAGTATAAACAATGTGGGTGAGGTGCAAAGAATGAAAGAAAACAAATATAATTAGAATCACGCAGCAGAAGAAATAAAACAGTCAGCGGACATTCTCCCAGCTTAGTTTTTGAAAGGCAAGGTTAGGGAGTAACTAAAGAACCTGCCCTTGGGACGTTGTTTGTCTTAGTGGCTTATTCATACGATTCATCCAGCTCTTAGTCATGCCAGTATCTCACTGATCCTGTCATGCACTTGTATTTGAAAGTAGAACGGCACAAATCTCCTTCACATTCCTCCTGGAAACTTCTTTCTGCTGTGATGCCTAAAAAAAGCCCTTTATAGCATCAAGGCTGCTGGTGCCCTGGGACTGCTACGTATTATACCAAGCGTGATGGATTGTTTTGCTGTTACTTTGCCCTCACCTCCTCTGTTTGTTTGCTGCATTCACCCATTGTCTTTTATAATAATCCGAGACAACAACGTCTGTGAGGCAGCAGTTGCATTTTTATATAGGTGAGCACAGGACCTTGCACGGTAACGGCACGGCAGCCCCCACATTTAACTGTGTTTGCCAGGGAGACAAGACAGTTGCTGCAGGTCCCATGACTATCTGTCCATGCTTCACCACCACAAAAAGTTAGCGTGACAAAAGGCAACCAAAACTTCTGCAATATGTTGTGTGGAACTGTCACAGCGTGATTTTGTGGAAACCAGCATTCCAATAAAATATCCTTAGAATATTTGGGATAACAGGAGGAAGTCTGGTCATTTGCAGGTATGCTTAAGGATCTCCATGAGCATCATCAGAGGTGCCAAACAACTAAACAAAACTATAGCACAGTAAAGGTGGTTGGGAGGAGTCAGCTTGGCTTCAGCAAGGGGAAGTTATGCTTGACCAACCTGATGACCTTCTACAGTGAAACAGCTGGCCTGGGAGATGAGGGGAGAACAGTGGATATTGTCCACCTGGACTTCACTAGGGCTTTTGACACTGTCTCCCAGAAAGTCCTCATAGAGAATCTGTAGATGTATAGGCTGGGTAAGCAGACAGTGAGGTGGGCTGAAAACTGGCTGAACAAGCAGACTCAGAGGATGGTGATCAGTGGCATGAAGTCTAGTTGGAGGTGACTAGAGAGCAAGGTAACCCAGGGGCCAATACTGTGTCCAGTCCTGTTTAACATCTTCATTAATGATCTGGATGATGGGGCAGAGCATAACCTTGGGAAGTCTGCAGACAACACAAAACTGGAAGGATTGGCTGATACACCAGAGGGTCATGTGGCCATCCAGAGGGACCTGGACAGGCTGGAGAATGGGAAGTGCCAAGTCCTGCACCTGGGAAGGACCAGGACATGCTGGGGCCACCCAACGAGAAAGCAGCTTTGCAGAAAAGGACATGGGTGTCCTGGTGAGTACCAAGTTGACTATGAGCTAACGATGTGCCCTTGCCACAAAGAAGACTAACAATAGCCTGGGCTGCATTAGGCAAAGTATTGCCAGCAGGTCAAGTGAAGTGACCCTTCCCCTCTGCTCAGCGCTGGTGAGGTCACACCTGGAGTTCTGTGTCCAGTTCTGGGCTCCCCAGTACAAGAGAGACATGGACATACTGCAGAAAGTCCAGCAAAGGGCTGCTAAGATGATGAAGGTGCCAGAGCATCTCCTCTGTGAGGGGTGGGAACTGGGAGCTGGGACTGCTTAGCCTGCAGGAGAAAAGGCCCAGGGAGATCTTGTCAGTGTATAAATCTACCTGAAAGGAGGGTGCAAAGAAGACAGAGCCAGGCTCAGATTTCTAGTAGTGCTTGGTGACACAAGAAGAGGCAATGGGCACAAATTGAAACCAGAGATTCCCCCTGAACATCGGGAAACACTTTTTCCCTGTGAGGGTGACCAAGCACTGGCACAGGTTGTCCAAAGAGGCTGTGGAGTCTCCATCCTTAAAGACATCAAAAAAATGTGTGGACATGGTCTCGGGCAAGTGGCTGTAGGTGACCCTAGTTAATCAGGGGAGTTGGACCAGGTGACCTCTGGAGGTCACTTCCAACCTGTGATTCTGTGAAGGTGTACCAAACCTGGCGTGAGAGTCAGGAAAGTTCTTTCACCATGCTTCAAAATTTCATTGGGTTTTAGTAGCAACCTGCAAGCTCTCAGTAGGAACCAAAGTCCTATGAGACAATGAGCTTAGAAAAATGTGAGCCAAGGAGCTAAGATAGCCTCAGAGAAGTACTACACGGCAGCTGTGAGAAGAGATAGGTTCTAGTATTTTTTTTTTTTTCCCTGATTTTATGGTCAAGAGCCTACACCTTGGCTTTGTTGGAATATTTTTTTCTTACTGAAGCTTGTTCGGTGCTGAGAGTGATTCCAAGCCACTCTGGAAAGCATAATGTAAGCTACTTCTCAGGAAACAAATCTGTGTAAAGTGATGTTGCAGATAAACTTCTCGTGTGCCTGCCACACAAGAAAATCCCAGGAGCTGGGACTCACTTGTTATCAGGTGCATTTGGTGGTGGGCAATGTCAAGTATCAAGAAACAAGAAAATGTCTCTCCTGGCAGGCTTTGACTAGATAGCTTCTGCCAAGGAGCAGGCAGCCGTGAGATAATCCATGATATCAGGTAATCACATACTGATGTGGGGGCCATCATCTCCAACAGGGTCCATGGGTAATCCTGCTGAAGAAAAAAAAATAGCAATAAAAATTTAGCCAGCTGGATGGATTTAGGGTTGTTTAATAACAAAGAAGCCTTTTCAGAGAACTAAGACCTCTTAGTCTTCCTACAAGCAGACAGGACCCATATCTTTTCTTTTCTTTTTTTTAAAGAAAAAAAATCTTTTGGTAACTTTACTGTCTTTTGCAAAGCAGCCAGGGATTATTGCAGAGAAAAACTTGATTACACCCAAAGGAAGCATCTCTTCAGACTCACCTTCCTCTAATTACTATTAAAGTCATTTAATTCATGGTTCTGGGCAGCAGGAAGCAGTGGGGTGTTGAAGAAGGGTCTTAGGTGGGTTATTTCTACCCTTCACTACATGGAAAGGGAAAAAGCTAATTCAGCCGGACACATCTTGGTGTTTTCTGGTTCCTGAGGGGTGACGGCCGGGCTCTTCACCAGGAGGGAAAAGAGTGGAGGTGCGGCAGGATGGGGGTGTGCGGGTGTGAGACGGGACAGGGTGTGGGGAGGTGTCAGGTGTCGGTGTGGGGACTGAGGGGTGTGGAGGTGTGTAAGGGTGTGAGGGTGTGAAGCTGTGGGAGGATGTGAGGGGGTGAGAGGGGTGCGAGTGAACGTGGGGGTGAGGAGGTGTGAGGGGGTGTGAGGGGGTGGGTGGGTGTAAGGGTGTGTAGTGTGTGGGGTGTACAAGCGTGAGGGTTTGAGGGGCTGTGAGTGTGGATTCGGGGGCTGTGAGGGGTGTGAGAGCGGGTGTGCAGGGGTAGGGGCATTGAGGGGGTGTGAGGCGGCGGCTGCGGGGGTGAGAGGGGGGTGTGGGTGTGCGCGTGGTGTGGGGGTGGTTGTGAGGGGCTTGTGGGGGTGTGGCCGTGGGTGTGCGGGGGAGTAGCCCTCGGGCTGTGAGGGGGAGCGGGAGTGGCGGCCGCCCAGCTCCGTTCCTCTCCTCTCCCACCCCGCCGCGTTGCCCGCTCCGCCCACGCGGGCCGGCCGGAGCCGGCGACACCGCCTGCGCTCAGCCCCGGCAGGGAGGCCACTGCGGGGAGCGGCGGTCTCTCAACACCGGCCCTCAGCACCGCCTGAGGCGGGACGGAGGCTGCTGGAGAGCCCGCTCATCCCCGCCGTCTCCCTCAGGCTGCGCTTCCGCAGCCGGGAGCGCGGTGCGGGCTGGCGGAGCGCTCCCCTCACCGAGAGCTGCCGGGGGAGCCGCAGGTGCGTCCCTCCCTCCATCCCGCCTGCCCGGCGGAACGCGATGCGGGAGGAGGAGGTGCTGCCGACGGCGACAGGTAAAACCGCTCCCCGCTGCTGCGTGGCCAAGCCTTTGCCTTTCCCCGCACCAAGGGAGGGGTTGGCGCCTTTTTTACCGCATGTTAGAGCGGCCGGGATGCTGAGGAGGGGCTCGGGTACGTGGCTGAAGGTCTGTACGGGGGATGTTTGTCTTGCAGAGCCATTCTGACAGGCTCTTCTCCTTTCGAACATCGGTCCCTTCCTTCTCGGTGAATTTTTAAAGATAAATCCTTTAACATGCTTACTCTTCCAGCCTACATTTGCATTTTTCAGGTGTGGTCTGTCTTAACTTCTCTCTAGGGAAGTTGTTTGTCCCTTTTTTCCCCCAGATCTCTCTCAGGAAAAACGTTAGAGCCGTTAGTTACAGGTCAGGATGCTGTGAAACGGGAGTGAGCAACAACACGGACCTTAACGCACAGCCCCTGTGAAAACTTCCCTGGTGCTCTCCACCGCGCTCCAACCACTCTCTGGCAGTAATTTCTACCGTAGGAAACACCTGCAAATGAGAAACAGTGCTTAGAAAGATGATAAATGCTGTGACAGGAAAAATATACTTGATGCTGAGAGGCTGGACCTCTCCAAACTTCTTCAGAAGTATAAACACAGGGGAAGTGGGAAGGTGGGTGAGAAGCTTTATAGATCCTGAGCATCCTGTGCTTAACCGTGGAGACAGCAAGGCTGAAGAGACAGATGCTTCACTTTGGAAGGTTGCACTTTACAGGTTTGGTTTCAAAATTGGACTTGATTTTGGCATTTTTTTTTTCTTTTTTTTTGGGGGGGAGGGGAGCAGTGGCAGAGATTTGACATTGTTAGAAAGGTGTTTTTTTAATCAAAAGCTACTGTCACATGTGATACATTTTAATGTGTTTATGATAGTGTAGGAAATAAATTCTTGTTATACTGACAGAGAATTTAGAGGGTTAACACGGTTACCAAGAATCACAAAAATATTTAAAGGCTTATGCCCTTTAAGCACATCTTGTTTCTCATATGAGAACTGTTGACTTAATTTTGCTGGAATGATTGAGACTTTCCAAACACTACTGGGAAAGCTTGTTTGTTTAACTCAGAGTGCTGAGGCACAGACAGCAGAAAATTTGGCTTTCACATTGAAAAAGCGAGGAATATCTTGCAAGAATATAAACTGATTCATCAGCAGGACTGATAAGCAGTCCCTTATTTAGGGAAAATATTGTTTATGTTTATATTTATTTATACATGATAACATCTGTTAGCTTTTCCCTTCTTGATTTTTTTTATTAGTTCCACTTATAGATGTAACAAAACACTGTGAGAGTTTCTCCTAGTAATTAAATGCTATTTACAAATCAAGAAAAAAGGGTTGGAGGAAGAAGGGCTGAAACTTTGAAGTTCTGCTGGCTTTTCCCACTCCACTGGCAGCAGGACATGTATCAGGATAGGACTCTGGGTTATCACTCTTCGATTTGGCAGCCTGACCTCGGGACAGGACCCAGCACACATCTGCAGCAGTGGCTATCTACTTCTGGAAACAAATCATCAGTGGCTTCAAAAATTGATTTTCATCTACAAGATGCTTTGTGCTACTACTTTGTCTCAGAGCACTTTCCAGGGTAATACTGCTTTTTGAAACTAAAATGAAGCCCTTCCTAGTCAGAAAGAGTGTTTTAGGAATATTATTTGTACAAGAACACCAGAAATTTGTAGATAATCTAAAAGACCAATTGAGTGTCACACACCAGGTTACATAGTTTCTTGAAGCTGCTATCTTGTCACAGGTTTACCTCCCCGGCTGAAAAGCAGCTGTGTAACTCCTGGCACGTCAGTAACATGTGTCGTGGTTCTGACATTGCAGTTAATTAGAATTAGGGATGCTTTATAATCCCAGTCTGTTTAGCATCAATCCATGACGAATTATCAAATAAATTAGTCTTTTAGGGAATCTACTTGGACTGTTGTCTTTCACTTCAAAATAGCTAGCTGTGGTTTTTTTGGAGCAGGTTGTACCCAATCCAGGTGTAGCATGTGTATTTCCACTGGGCCAGTGTCAGGGTTAACAGAAGCCCAGATGCACTTTGTTCCCACAGGGGCAATTTTAGGATGACACAGCCCCAGGTGCATTTTCCTGTACTTAACAGGTTCTCCAGATGAAATCGTGGTTATCTTCATTCAGCATTCAGGAATGTATTCTGCGTTATGTTGTTCCAGTTACAAACCTGCAACACTTCCTTTTATTCATATTTGATCTGATTTTGAAGGTTTTTTTTTTGTTTTATTCTCTACTTTATATTTCTTTCTCCCCTTTCCCCCATGCTGTCCCTTTTTCCTTTGCAGTGCAAAGTGCAGATCAACCTATAAATAATATGGTTGGACCTGAGCAGCACTGCCAGCTGTGCTCGTTTCAGGGATGAGCCATCCTGTTTTGCAGACCTGACAGTCCCAGTCTGTGGATATAATGATTAGTTGGGTTTCTGAAATTAAATTTATTAGTACCTACAAGCCCTGGTGAGATCTTGGGCACATGGGAACTGCTCACCTGCCTGCACAAAAACAACTTGGGCTTGTCCCAGGCCAGGTTCAGACAACATCCTGGCTACACAATCTACTCGAAATATTAACTATTGCCTTAGAGGAGCCTTCCTCGACCCTGACTCACCTGAATAGTCCTGGTAAAGTCCACAGAGACAGTGAATTTAAGCAATTAGAGGTATTAGATTGGATGTCAGAGAGAGTTTCATTTTTAGCACTGACCTACTGCATGACTTCAAGTAGCATTCTTCTCTTTCTGTCCCTGTTTAATATTTAATGTTCTTTTGGCCATAAGGCGTAATTCTACAGATGAAAAGACTTGTGTAAAAAGTGCCATCACTGAAGTAAGTCAAGCAAGTGGTTAAGTGTCAGAAGAACTTCAGATAAATATGAAAGAAATGTAAAATGACCAATGACTTCCAGGTAGGTCAAAACCAAGGGAGAGCACAAGCAGAATTCCAGCATCTGTGCTATCTAAAAGATACTTCTCTTTAGTTTGTTTCTGGAAACCTAAATGCACAAATTAATTGGATACTTTTATAAGAGACCTGATAATAATCTTTAATATATTACTTGTCAAAAATATGCATTTCATAGTAATGGTTTGCACATCAAGGGAAGCCGAGATAGGCATTACTAAATCATGTACTTTCAGCATAATAGAATGAATCCTTAAAGTAATTCCAACACAATTACTTTTTAAAAAAACCCCAACTCAAAAGAAGGTGATAGCACCACAGCGGCATCCCCATTTTCAGCAGTGTTCAGAACTGGGATGTTTACTCTCCTGAGGATGGATGCTCCTTTAATGTCTCAGGCCAGGACTGCAGTCACACATACATACTGAACAGTCATTCTGAGGGCCGTAAGCACAGAAATAAAACGCTACCAAAAGTGAACTGGTTCATCTCATGCATTTATCTCTGTTTTTTCTCCTGACACACCAAATATTGTGAGGTATCTTACCCAAACACGTGCTGCACATGACCGTTATTACTCAGTGTCACCAAACAATGACGATATCGAATAATTGTTAAATACCTAATTAACACCTTGCATGTATGAAGCCCTGTAACTAACTGTTCTCACCGTGGCTTGATGAGCCACTGAATGTCACTGCTTAGCGAAAGCACCTGTAGCTGCAGGGCATGATGCTATGGAGCAAAATAAACGAGGTGGGGGAAATTGGTGACAAAAAAATGTCATGTGTATGTCAGCTGACTTTTTTTTTGTTTGCTGAAATTTGGAACAAACTACATTGGTAGCATCCTTTCATATTGGAATTAAAAGTGAAACTCCAGTATTGAAGAAAAGCAGAGTGGAATTACTGTTCTTCATTTATTCACCAGAACATTACAAGTGCTTTAAATGGTAAATAAAAATGAGTCTCTGCTAATTTCCTTTGCAGTTAAACTAATTAAACATTTTCAATTATCTGGAAATATACTGTAAACACACAAATGCAATTTCGTATCCATTTCTGATTTTGTCTTTGAATTATATTGCTGTGCCAACTGTTAAATATTGATTTTTTTTTTTCCCTCTAAAGATTTTCCCTACACATGGTTAAGCATGAAAGACAAATAAAAGTAATTGAATTGTACTGTTTGTACATATGTGGGTATACATTCATACAAGATATTCTGTTATTTATACCTCTTAATTTTTTTGTCTGAAACCTCCAGATTTTCTTTGATGCTATTAAATATTTCTTTTCTTTTAGAGATGATGCTGTCTGCCAGGTACCAGACTCCACTCAGTCCCCTGGTCCCCAGGATGACGGGGACAGGCTGTGCATCGCTCCATTTATGCTGTTTCACTCAGACCAGTATGCTTTCAAAGCAGAGTAAGGAAGGTGGTGTACTTCCACAACTGCAATTACTTTTATGAAATACATTAATATTTATTTTCCAACCATGTTAACAGTTTATACTTGGGTAAAAAACAATATTTTACTGTGCTTGCTTTTCTTGTTTATTAGGATGCATGAACTTTCTTTTTCTCATTAATTTATGGATGTTTAGCATTGTTTTATGAGATACAATAGTGAATGTGACACTATCTCACATCAATGCAAAAATGCTGCAGAATTCGTTCAGTCAGTCTTTGGTTCTTGCAGTGATGCAAATCAGGAGTGGTGCAACTGTAGCACAGCCACTGGGGTGTAGTCAATATAAAGCCATTAGAGTGTGAAGAATTAAACTTTTTTTGCAGCTTAGAGTGGGACAAAAGGGAGAACAATAAAAAAGGTGACAGCCATGCTTTAAGCACCTATAAATGTTGTAGTTCCATCCAAATATTAAATTTTTAATATATTTCTTAAAGTCTAGGAGGTGGGAATACCTTCCCCACCCCATTTTCATACTCTTTTCCCAAAATATGGGGGTGTTTACAGGAACAATTTGTATAGCTAAATCCCTTTTTTCTTTTCTTAAAAGAAAATTTTTTTTTTTTTTTTTTTTTCTGGGGAGCTGCTTTGCTTTCTCTAAAACACAGGTGTTTTTTTCCAGACACTAGGAAGGTGTAAGTGATACAAGTGCAATGAGTGAAACGGCGGAGCTCCCGGCGGAGGGGAATTCCCTGATAAGAGCCGTCTATCAAAGCCGTCTCCGCCTCACCAGACTGTTACTGGAGGGTGGTGCCTACATCAACGAGAGCAATGACAGGGGCGAAACCCCTTTAATGATTGCTTGCAGGACAAAACATGTGGACTCCCAGAGTGTCAGCAAGGCAAAGATGGTTAAATACCTCCTGGAAAACAAGGCTGATCCGAACATACAGGACAAATCTGGAAAGACAGCCTTGATGCACGCATGTCTGGAAAAAGCAGGCCCTGAAGTGGTATCTCTGCTCCTGAACAGCGGAGCTGACCCAAGCCTGCAAGATCACTCCAACTGCTCTGCACTTGTGTATGCAATAAATTCTGAAGACAAAGAGACTCTGGAAGTTCTTCTTAATGCTTGCAGGGTGCGAGGGAAGGAAGTCATCATCATCACAACGGACAAGTCCCCATCAGGAAGGACGAGAATGAAGCAGTACTTAAACGTGCCTCCTGCAGACCTCGAGGAATGCCACTCCCCAGCTGCTTGCACTTCCCCATCAGAAATAGAACTGAAAACATCTCCATCTCCACTGTCAACTTCAGATGAAACTAAAGAAGCACTGTTCAGCTTTAAAGAGCTGGAGCATCCAAGAAGCGTGGACAGCTCATCTCAAACAGTTTCACCAATGAAAAAATCCAGCTCAACAAAAGCAGGGCCCAAGCTGGCACAAGTGCAGCGGCTGCAGACTGAGCCTTGGGTAAAGAGCTCTCTGTCACTGTCTCACCAGAATAAAATTGCCTCTTTACAAGAAGAACTTCAGGATATTACTCCAGAAGAAGAGCTGTCTTTTAAAATCAGTGGCCTTGCCTTGTCAAAGAGATTCATCACCAGGCACCAAAGTATTGACATAAAAGACACTGCTTATTTATTAAAAACCTTTGATCAAACCGGCTCAAGGAAATTATCATATGATGAGATAAACTCTCACACTCCTTATGCTGAAGAGAAACATAACCCCAGTGGGATTCCTGTGGGTAAGGATGACAGTTTGGGACAAATCAGCTTTGTCTCAAGCCTCAGCAGTATTATCCAGAAAAGAAATTTAGGAGCAAATCACTACAGCTCTGATTCTCAGTTAACTACTAGTCTAAGGCCTGTGGCTGCAGAAGACAGTAAGTCAGTGATAGGAAAGAAAAAGATTCTTTCTCCATCTCCCTCTTTGTTAACAGGTTCTAGAGAAGTACTGGAGAACACACCTCCTGTTACCCTGAGCAGGAGAAATCGAGCTCTGCTAGAAAGACAGGGTTCAGGAGCCTTATTGCTGGATCATATGGCTCAGACAAGACCTGGTTTTCTTCCACCACTGAATGTAAACCCTCACACCCCAATTCCAGATAATACTTTCTTAAACAGGGTTTCTGAGATGGTTTCTTGTGGACAAAAGCACTTAATGCCAGCAGCACCTGCTTTCCCTAGGGAGACCAGAAATACGAAGATGCTCCTAAGGAGGCAGTCATTACAGACTGAGCAGATTAAGCAATTAGTGAATTTTTAACAGGGGATTAAAGGGTTACAAAGTGTTTACAATATGTACATATTCAGTGAACTACCTGATTGTGATGATACATTTCAGAGAACATAGCAGGTCTGTGATGTGAGGCTCTCTGCCTTGGAATGAGGTAAAATAGCTTAGAGAGTATATGAAAAGATATGCTTAACTAATGATGCTGCTTTCTGCAAACTGAAGAATATTTATTACACTGTTTTAATAATGTTTTAAAGTTCAGCACTGAAATCTTACCCTGGACAGGCTGAACCCACAAAGGCTCTTAGGCACTGCAGTTCTCATTTTAGGTTGGAAAAACCTCCAAGGTTTCCCCACACATGGACTCTTTCTCCACTCAGAAAGGTGGTACACGTGGAATTTGGAAACATTTGACTGTGATGCCGGACACCAGCATCTGTCTGAGTTGTGCAGTAGCCAGAAATCCCAGGCACAAGCAGTGTGCACCAAGAGCAGGCAGTGCTTGCTACACAGGCAGCAGCTTCTGGCTTCAGCAGCTTTAATGCCCGTGAATGGACAATACACAGAGTGAACAGAAACCTGTGTTGCAGAGCGGTGTTCCTTGCACAGCTACACCTGGAAAGTCCCAGCTGAAGACTGAGAGCCTACTTGAGATGCCTTGCTGCCCACTGGAAGTCAGTCTGACGGAGAGCACTGGAGAGCTCAAGTGTGGCACAGGACGCCTGGGAGCCAAGAAGCCACCACAGCGAGCAAGAAGTCCTGAATAACCTCATGTGAAGTGACCCAACCCTGCTCGCCGTGTCAGAGCCATGTCAATCTACTTGGGCTTCTCAAGGTCTTTGCTGGAATCCACTCATTTAAAAAGAGGAAGGGGGGAGGCAGAGGCTGTATCTAAACTAAGGTCCATTACTTTTTGTAGTTCCAGACTACAGGTAATGTTGCATAGCTTTTGTGCAACTGAGGCCTCTCTGGCAGATCTGAAGGCATGGATTCAACATTACTCTCATCTTTTGAGTCTACCTTTTCTGTGGCACCTCTTCCATACATCTCTTTGCTTACTGCAGAGCATGCACTTTCATCTGGAGACTCACAAGGCAATTTTTCAGGTGCTTTCTCATCTTTGGGACTGTCTGCATTTGAATTCTGTGGTGTTACAGGGACACAAGCAGTATTAAGGCAAGCAGTTTGCTCAAGCTGATCAAGTACTTTGCTGCACCTTACAGATTCTGTTCTGTGTTGATCACAGAATCACAGAATGTCAGGGACTGGAAGGGACCTCAAAAGCTCATCCAGTCCAACCCCCCTGCCAGAGCAGGAACACCTAGATGAGATCACACAGGAAGGTGTCCAGGCGGGTCTTGAATGTCTCCAGAGAAGGAGACTCCACACCCTCCCTGGGCAGCCTGTCCCAGGGCTCTGTTACCCTCACAGTAAAGAAGTTCCTTCTCAAATTTAAGCAGAACACACTACCTATGAGAATACTGATTTTTAATCAATGCACTAAGTTTAGAAAGGTGAAAAACCTTTACTTTTGGTTTTAATTTTCTCTGCAAAATGCAGAGAAACCATACAATGAAACTAACTTCTAGACAAATAGTGGTGGCCTCATGGGAAACAGTGATGATCTAAAAACTTCATATTTTAAGAAATTTAAGAAGAGCAAGTCACTGCACAAGAACGCTGTAAAAAAGCAGTTTTCAAGGTTGTGTTTAAGGTGTGGTGTTCTAACTAGTTTTCAAAATATCCTTCTGTGCTTGTTTTTGCTTTGAAGAGAAAGGCAGTTGGAGCTGCTTTGTTTATTTTTGTCTCTTACTATTATGCAGCACTTACAAAAGAATATTGCCATAATTTGATGCAGCTACAAAGGAAAAAAAGTAAACTAAACCAGACATTAATTTCCTCTTTTTGCCCTCATGTATGTCAGAGGAATGCAAAGAGGAAGGCAAGAAGATGCCAGGATAATGTCTCTTCACAGAATCAGCTTTCATTTAGAAATCAAAATCTCCTCTGTCATTGTGAATAAAAAACTCTGTAATGTTTGGCAAAAGACAACACCACACAGCTTGTGTTTCAATCTGCACAGATTTCAATATCTGTATTCATTTCAAGGGATGCAGGACCAAGAAAGACAAAAATTGCTTAGAATTAAAGAGGTCAGAATGTTCCTGGTGGTGATAAGCAGGGTTGCACGATTTTGATTTTTCTCAAAGGAAAGTTCAACTTTTGAAAAATTCTGAAATCATATTGTCAGAGTTAAAACATGCACAATCCAGGAGAATGTAGAAAATAATGGTTCTATCCCATAAATGCACAATTTTTATTGTACATCACTGTACAGCCATTTCACTCTTGGAGCCTCTGGCTTTCAGGACATCTTACAGAACTTTTGCTGTACTTCCAATTCATTGTAAAGCTTGCAATAACCACCAGCACTTCTCTCCTACAAACCACCACAGCTCTTTTAATGCAGTCTCTGATGTATACCTCATGGTAATCCATCTTCATGCTCTATATACAGGACAAGGTTATTCTTCCTTTTGGGAGGTTCTGTTTGCCCCAGCATCTCGTGCAGTACAGCTACAACTCCAACTCAGCCTCCTCACAATCCAAGGACTATGTTGCTGACTGCTCAGAAAGCATGGAGGCAAGCCAAGGTGTGGAATGCAACTTAACTATATTGCAGAGAATCTGATTAGTAGTTTTAATTCAGTAAAAATAACCCATTCTTTCTCCCAGGAATGTGTAACATCACAGATCCCACTCTTCACATCTAGCAAACAGAATCTTCTACTGACTAGGAGTGAGAACATTATCAATTGCAATAGCATTAAAAATGGAATGTATCAAGATGAGCTACAAAACAACCCCTTTGGGAACTGCATGGTTCTGTACTTCTTACAGTCTTGACTTTTGTCCTCCCCTATAAAAAGCCAAACCAGGCTTTGGTAGAGATTGAGTGTCCCATAGACTCTGACTTACACACAAACAGTTAGGAGCAAATTACCTTGGTCCACAATGATCTGCTGGGGCCATTCCCCCCTTTATATGCTTGCAGGGTGAATGAGAGGGAACATGCATATGATGAGTAAGTTACAATTCTGACCTTTTAAAGAAGGCATTAAATTTCTACTTGAAAAGTCTTTCAATAAAGTTATTATAAAAAAACTCCTTCAATAACCATGGCTGTGTTCTATACAATTCTTTTGGGAAGGAATATGCATTAAAAGAAATCTTCACGTTTAAGGAGGCTCAGTATTCTATGGTCAGAGACTGCCTGTATTGTATTTATTATTCTACTCCTATGGCTTTTTTGAATTCAGAATTGTGTGGCTCTAAGATGTCATAATAAACCCTACTTTTATCAAAGTTTTCTCGGATGTAAAGCAAATCTTCTACAGAATACACATCTTCCTTGCCTGTCCAAACAGTGAGGCTGTATCTATGTTAAAAAAAAAAAAGGGGACAGAGAGAAAAAAGAATATGTTATTATCTTAAGATAATGTGTTTAAGACAGAAAGACACTGCACTAATATGCTCCTGAATATTTCAGGACTATGGGATCTTAATTTTAAGAATGAAATTAAATACCAACAACTTAATGTCCTTTAGATTTCAAAGTTAAGCAACCACAATTTATGAACCATCATCACAATTAACAGTTTTATGTCCCTGCCCTCCTCACCCCTCTACATCCAGGTGAGTCATCACCTAGCCTGCCTCTGCACTAAAAGCAACTGCATTGAGAGTCTCTCCAATTTTCTTGTTACCACAGTAACTTCAAGTTACTGGAAAAAGCAATTGCTGGATCAAAATGTTACCGCAGAAACAAGCACGATCAAACTCAGTCTCGTCTGCACACAGGGTGCACAGAATGCTTGGTACAGACAGAGCAGCTGAACCAAAGCTCTACTTAACACATAGAAACTGGAATTTGCAGAGGTCTGTTCCTTTGCCACATTTCTTTTTTCATTATTACAGAGGTAAGTCACACAATTCAGCTGCAATCAAACTTCAAGTTCTTGCTCCTAAAGCTAAACTTGCTAGAACTTTGTTGACGATACGAAGTTGGGAGGAGTGGCTGGCACACCAGAAGGCTGTGCTGCCATCCAGACAGACCTGGACACAGAATCACAGAATGTTTGGGATTGGAAGGGACCTCGAAAGATCATCCAGTCCAATCCCCCTGCCGGAGCAAGAACACCTGGATGAGTTCACACAGGAAGGCGTCCAGGTGGGTCTTGAATGTCTCCAGAGAAGGAGACTCCACACCCTCCCTGGGCAGCTGGAGAGCTGGGCAGAAAGGAACCTGATGAGGTTCAACAAGAGCAAGTGCAGAGTCCTTCAGCTGGGGAGGAATAACCACATGCACCAGTACAGGCTGGGGCTGACCTGCTGGAGGGGAGCTCTGTGGAAAAGGACCTGGGTGTGCTGGTGGGCAGCAGGCTGGCCATGAGCCAGCACTGTGCCCTGGGGCCAGGAAGGCCAACAGTGTCCTGGGGTGCATTAAAGAATGTGGCCAGCAGGTCAAGGGACGTTCTCCTGCCCCTCTACTCTGCCCTGGTGAGGCCACATCTGGAATATTGTGTCCGGTTCTGGGCTCCTCAGTTCAAGAGAGACAAGGAACTTCGGGAGAGAGTCCAGCAGAGGGGCACAAAGATGATCAGGGCCTGGAGCATCTCCCATGTCAGGAGAGGCTGAAAGAGCTGGGACTGTTCAGCCTGGGGAGGAGAAGACTGAGAGGGGACGTTATCAATGTCTATAAATACCTGAAATGTGGGGGCCAAATGGATGGGGCTGGGCTCTTTTCAGTAGCACCCAGTGACAGGACAAGGGGCAATGGGCACAAACTGAAACACCAACAGTTCCAGACAAACCTAAGGAAAAACTCCTTCACTGTGAAGGTGCCAGAGCCCTGGGACAGGCTGCCCAGAGAGGGTGTGGAGTCTCCATCTCTGGAGATGTTCAAACCCACCTGGACGCCTTCCTGTGCAACCTGGTGTAGGGGATGGGCTTTGGTAGGGGGGTTGGACTGGATGATCTCCTGAGGTCTCTTCCAACCCCACCATTCTGTGATGCTGTGACTCTGTGATTCTGTAACTTCCCAAGGAGGACTGCAAAATTTTTAAGATGGACAATCCTACACTGCCCAGAACAATTTATCTCTCATCTAGCCTGGTCCTTGTGTGAACTATCCTGACAAACCTAGTAAGGAGTAAAATTAAAAATCTTAGGCAGATATCCCACAAAAAAATGTACCAAACTGAGCATTTAAAGTCTGAAAACGAAATAAATAGCTACAAGCAGAGCATTAGAACAGAATATATGAGGCAATCTCAGTCATAGGTGATTTTCATACTCTCATATTTGTCACCTAAGTGATGTGTAGTGATGCCGCCCGATTCACTGAATGTATCTTCTGTTCTGTATCACATACACTTCTCTCAGGAACTGCACAGACTTTATTATAACTTTTCAAAACAACAGAAAAACTTCCAAGTATCATTTTAAGTTAAAAGCATTACCCTCCAAAATCTTCACAAGACAAGTACTTCACTTTTCCCTTTGTTTATTTAAATTGCATAATCTAAAATACAGGTAAATCAGAATTTAGTGGTACGTCAGCAAAACTGTCTCAGGAATTTCAGTCTTCTAATCATGCCACTAAAAAAAAATAAATCTGTTTTTATGCTGAGGTAAAAGAGAAAATCCTAGTATTTCAGTGGGAATAATGCTTGTATCCCATGAGGATACACTCAAGAATGGTAGAATTCACAAGACATACTCTTAACATAACAATATTTTGAAATTAATTTCCCCATTTAAAATGTTTAACTCCAATTTCTCTCTTGGTTCTCCACTGTAACTGAGAATAACAACACTCTGTTTGCTGACCTTGTTGTCTAATTACTTAGAAATTTTTCCAGACAAGTGACTGTCTTAAATTTTCTGTCTTGGGCTTTGACTTTGTTGGTGCTTAGAGAACAACTTTATTAGAAGTGCAAGTAGGCAGAGTAGGTGAAAAAGATGAGTAAATGACAGTATGTATGAAGCACACTTTATTTTCATTCTATTACATATAAATAATTTTGTAATCAAATTGTTATGTGTTTGTAAGAACAATTTTTAGGACAAAATATAAGTCAGTGTTTAGAAACCACTGAATGTATTTCAAGTACCTAAGCAAAATTAATTAGTTCACGGCAAAGTCACTGACTTCCAATCTAAAAATCAACTGTGAAGTTTTTAAGTAACATTACTACAGATAATATAAATACTGCCTCCAATAAAAATATATATATATATAAAAGCTAAGTACTTAAATTTAATTAATACCAAATTGCAACATCAAGCTATTCAGTCTATTTAGCTAAATTAGTCTTATGAAATGTTTATAGTGGACTACAAACCTACACAAGATTTAAAATTAATTATTACAGGTAATGAAAGAGGCTTTTGGAATGTTTTTACTTTAAAGAAATGAATAGTGACCGCTTCTGTATGACAAAACAATTTAAGAACTGACGGAATAAAAGAACCGAAGGGATAAATTAAAAGAAAAAAATATTTTCAGTGTGATTGGGATAATTACAGAAATGTGTTGTATTTAATATAAAGAAATATATGTCTTTATAATAAAGACAGCTAAAAATAAAGGCCCTCAAACTTACCTATCTGACTGCTGGATTAACCAACCCAGCTCAGGTATTGACTGTCGCACCAGTGCTGCTCTTACAGGGAAAGTTACAGGCTGGGAAAGCGCATTGCATATCTGAGCCATTTCCTTCACCATCATCCAATCATAGCCTACAGTAAAGAGCATTTGATTAAAAAGAATTATTCACAAATACAATCTCTCTCAAAATAAAGACACAATGATTTACAGAATGGTTAGGTTGTAAGACAAAACAAAAGCAAATACGAGTTCCGTGAAAATCACGTCATGCTAAAATGAAATGGCCAAATGAGCACGAGTGAAAATGTCATTGTCCCAGGGGAGTCAAGCACTACTGAAGTGGAAAAATAAACTTATTCTGAAAATCTTTATTTGCAGTAACTGCAGTGTTATTTTTCATATAGCTACAGAATGTGACATTTTTTAATGTCCAGGAAATTGTATCTTTGTGCTTTCTCTAAAAAACATTGCTGCCACTGACTTCAATATGGACTCGTTTTAACTTGGCAGTGACCCCTTAAAACAAAAACATTATGAAAAATTTGAAAAAAAAGTAATTAATCCAGTAGGACTAGAGTTACATATAAATTAAGCAGGTAAAAGATTTTGTGCTTAAAAAATACTAAATTCAAGCAATCTAAACCATTTGAAGTGTCCGCTGTTGAGATTTTTACAAACACTATTTAAAATGGTATTTAACTGTTTTTCTAACTCTTATTTCTACAGTCTATCAAAATCTTACCTTCAATAACAAGTTAATTTGTTTTTTCAATTACTCCTATGCACTGTAGTGACTGGAAAGACTAAAAAAGCATCAAGTCTTGAAAAAAAAAAAGGTTTTGTTGGGTGAACAGCAACTTTTAGTTGCAATCAGTCAAATAAGCTGTGTTTCTCATGTCTCGCAGTGTACCTTTAATTAGCATCACTATAAACTGAAATTTAGAATGGAACCGAAGTTATATTTATCAAAAAAGTTTACTCAGTACAGAATTTCTGGTACATATTTCTGGCAACTTTTCACTGCACTGAAAATACTTTGGAGAATGTACTATACAGTTTAATAAAATTAAGGTAATGGCTACATGTTCAGGATCTAAATTCCAGCTAGGGAATAACAATAAGAAACTTCAATTAGATTCTCAAAACTGAGATTTTAAAAGGTTAATAAATAAATAATAAATTAGAAAATTTATTGCAAAAGTTCAATTACTCAACAGAAATGAAATGTTAAACCAGGTGCTGACCTACAATTTTATTTAAGTTATCTACTGCAAAAGCACACTGATAGGGTTTTGGATTTCTGGAAAATCTATTTTTCTTCAGGAAACGTGCTAGAATTCTAATTATCAAATCAATCCTCCTAGGATTCTGGAAGCAGACTACCTGAAACAGGGCTTAAGCAGTTTGTCCCCTAAAATTCCTCAGTATGTGAGACTGAAGAAGAAAATATTTTAACAACAAAAATACTAGATTTTTATCCAGTTCTATTGCAACCTAAATGCCGAACTAACTGCTATATAATACACTATGAACCATATGTCAACAAAAGAAAATAATTCTTCTTACATTCAGTATTAAAATGATGGCATATAGGTTATTTTGAATCAATTATGAAATGAATTTGAAGGAAACAGACTATGCAGTGTAAGCATTACATTTTCTATCTTTACCTTTGTTGTGCTTGCCAGGGTGCCAGCCAGTTGTCCACCCCAGTGATAAGGTGACATTTGGGAAGAATGAAGTGACGGTGTCGAGGAACCCTTTTGCATCCACGACAGCATGACTTCCATTAGGTCCTGACAGGATGTCTGCATTGATCCAAACCGGTCGCTTCAAATGCTGCTGCACGTGCTCAAGAAGCTCCAAGGAAGGTCGTACGGCTTCTAGACTGTACCAGTAAGAGATGAGACAACTCACTCTACTGAGGATGGGACATGTGCAGTGCATACATCGATGGATACACTAACAGAACTGTCTCCGTAAGACAGAGAGCAAATGCTGAGGGCCCTTTGCAACATCAGGTGACTGTTACCACTGGTTTAAAGTACTGTGAGTCTCTTGTCTCCCTGCTGCCCAATATGAACTGCTGCCTGGCTCTTACCTCGTGGCTCTGCTAACTCGTAACCTGTTCAGACTTGGTTGCCACTGAATGCTTGCAAGGGATTTTAATAAAGGAAGCCACGGCATGCTCTAACACTTTTGTTTAAGATTAGACCACTGGGATGAAGATAACTGAAAGCCACACACACACACTGTCATGAATGTTGTCATAGTTTCACTGGGCTAGCCCTTGGCTAGCAGCCAACACTTTCACTCACCCATTTCCCCCAACCCCAGGGGATAGGACAGAGGACTGGGGGGGCAAGGGTAAGGAGACTTGTAGAGTGAGATAAGAACAGTTTAATAATATAAATAAAATAAAACTTAAAGCAATACTAATATTAAAATAGTGATAATGATAACAGTAATGAAATATGCAAATGAGTGATACCCAGTGCCACTGCTCACCACCCGCTGACCGAGCCTGGCCCGTTCCCAGATAACGATTCCGGATGAGTGACAATCCCAAACCGAAACCACAATCCTGGGAGAGCGAGAGCCCGAGCGAGAGCCAGAGAGAGCAAGAGAGGGAGAGACCCTCACTGATATACTGAGCATGACGTGATGTGATATGCAATATCCCATTGGCATATTTAAATGTCAATTTAGCTTATTAATTTAAATGTTCCTTGTCCCCGTAGATCTTGCACTTGTGGACTAACAGAACACAAAGTCCTTCACTTCCAGTGACAAAAATGCAAACACTGGTGTGATCTCAGTGTCTCTCTCATAACAAATCCCAGGATGAAAGCAAAATGCAGTACTACTGTAACTACTGAAAAAGAAGCCCAGCTCTCTTTCAGCTAAAAACCAGGACAAATGTAAATACATTTACTGTATTTATATATATCCCCGAAGTTTATATACCGCCCAAAGGGTAAAAGTAATCTCTCCCAAACTTAAAAGCACTTTAAGTGGCAAGGGTTTTATTACTATTTCAGATCCAGTTAACAGACTGAAAGTTAAGTCTCCATAATCCCTGTGCAAGATGATGCCCCCACACTAGGAGAATAAAAAGCCAAAACCCAAACATTTTCAGGCAACTAATAGATTGAAAGGCACCCATCTGAACATTTTATCCCTGGTAGAGGTTGTTCCCACAACCCAAGCAGACATTTACAGATTCTGTTAACAATAAAAGGATTTAGCCTGCCCGTATTTTTTGTATTTTCATGAACTTTTACATGAAAAGTGTGATTGCATTACACAGAACAAGATTACAAATCACTGCTATACATTACAACTATCTAGCCATTTTTTTGCATTTCTATAGCATACACAGGCACTGATGAAGCTTTTTTTAATGTGGAGGTGGATTCTCCACCTGCTGCAAAAATAGACATTATACATGCAAGTTCAGACAAAGCTAAAGTTAGAACTTGCAGAGGTGTATGTCTGAAAATCACAGCTCCCTTTGAACTCCATTTCAAACTTTTCAAGGCAATTTCATGGGGTTTTCAGGTGTATTTTCTATTAAAGACAATGAAACAGCTAATGGTTAAAATTTCAAAGGAACCTCGGAAAATGCAATTAGTCAGTTAAGCCAAAGAAACAGAACTTACTTCAGTGTACACTTTACCACAGAAAAAGCAAGACAACTTCTTTGTGTGACAAACCATGCTGAAGAAATCTAACACAATATCACATGTGGCACAAGATCAGATATTCAAAGGAGTGCACCTAATTTTTGAACTGAGATACCTCCAACAGATCGACCAGTAAAACAGAATTCCCCCCTCTTTGGAGGAGAAGGGGGAAAGCTCTGGGAAAATAAGGATATCCATGCTGGTATGGGATGAAGTTTCTAAATCATTATGAACTTCAGTAGACTGGAACAGGAGCTGGCTTTTCAGCAAGCTTTTCAGAAGCTCCTTGAAAAACCTTGACACTTTCATTCCTCTTGCCCAGTAAAGAACGACTCCAAGAAAGCAGGATGACAGCAGGAGAGACCTGTGTGCTGCCAGGCAGAGAGACCCAGGGGGCTCAGCCCCATTTGCAGCCTGGGAGCCACTGTCTGATTTCCCAGTTAGAATGTTGTCTTTCACAATTTTTTTGGATGAGCAGAAAACTGACAGGAGCTTTCCAGATAGGCACTATCATTTCAGTTTTTCCAATGGGAAAACTTTCCTAATACCAACTCAGTAACAAGTTCACTGAATATTAAATTGTTATTTGTAGTTCAAAACACTCTCAAAGTTTATTCTTGCAATAGATTTAGTAATTCTGACTATGTTTCCTCGTTTTCTCTTCAGGAAGAAATACACTACACCACTACATTGCACAATAAGAAAAAGTTTGGTCTGCCATCACCAGAAGATAGTTAGTACTACCTTTAAAATAGTTAATTAATAAGAACACAAACAACATAAAAATATTTTTGTCTGGAAATACCTCTTAAAATCCAGCTTGATGCCTTTATTTGTGCTGATGATCTCCTTCAGCCATTCCTGCAATGTGATGTCACTGTCTGTTTCAGGTGGATGAGCCATGATAGGGTCTCCATTTCCTCCCTGGCCACCACGAAGAAGAACATCTGCTTCTATCATGTGAACCTCACCTGTTGATTAAAAAAAAATGAATGCTCTAACAGAAGCAAACCCAACAAATCCAGTGGTTGCCTCAGAGTAACAATTACAGGGAAAGTCTTTCTACGTTGGACTGTGCACGCTCATTCCACAAAGATCACCCAGCATGAGCTGCTGTCTGTGAGGCAACAGAGACACATTTATTTGGATATTTTAGTCACTGAACTCTTTAAACATCTAAGAATGTGAAAACTGATTTTTGTAAAGACATTTGGTCAAGTAATCATGATTTTTTCAGAGGAACAGCAATATGAATGTCCAAAACGTGAATCCGCTCTTGCTAAATTTAAATTCTGTAGTAGCAGATTTTTTATATAGTAGTAAATTTTTAGTAGTAAAGTTTTATAGTGTTGTCCTGACAAAGCTGTCACAACCATCCATCCTCACAGCACTGCAGCTACAAAGCCGGAAGGAAGGGAAGGAGGGAGGGAGAAAGGAAGGAAGGAAGGGAGGAAGGAAGGGAGGGAAGGAAGGGAGGACGGACACTTACTTCTCGCAGCCTCCGCAGCTCGGGCCCTGCTGTTCGCGGCGTGGAACCACCTGATGGCCGCCCCGTCCCTCGCTCTGATGCGCTGAGACCTCAGAAAGTGATCGACCACCTCCTCGCTCCAGGCTCCTGCGCCAAGGGAGACGACCCCTGAGCGGGACCGGCCACAGGCCCACCCCGCCGCGGGACCGGGGGGAGAGAAGGCCCGGTCCCCGCCGCCCAGCTCTTACCCTGCGCCTCGTCCGCCATCGCCTCGCCGCTGAGGCGGGGCTGCGGGGGGTGCGCTCCCTCCTCCGCCTGCTGAGGCGTGCGGAGCGCGGCCGGCTGCCGGGCTGGGCCCCGCGGGGCTGCCGCCGCCCTCGGGCGCAGGAACGGGCAGTCAGGGCCCTCAGTGCGGGCGCTGAGGGAGGGGGTTGCGGGGAATGTTTCCGCAGGAAGCGGAACCGTGGGCCGGTCAGAGGAGAACGGGACAGCAGCGGGAACGGCTGAGGGCTGCGGCATGAAAGGGACGGCGAGGAGATTCCCAAAGAGCTGCAAAGCCCAGACCCATCCACCGAAAAGGTGTCAGTTTTAAAAATAAATAAATAAATAAATAAAATATATATATTAAAAATATAGAATATTTTTTTAACGCCAGAGGTAAGAGACCAAACATCTTTGTTAACTTTCTTTATTGATCATTACATAAAGGGAGTTAGTACAGGGTAAGTGACAGGAGTCAGCTCTTCCTCTGGTTACCTTCCACCAGCAGACACGGGCAAGGCTGGGGCACAGCCACCTCTGACCCTGGCACGGTCCTCCACTGCTGTTCTACCTCTCGCCGTTCATCCCTCGAGTGTCTGCTTGTAGTGTGTTTTCAAGCAAGCACATGTTTTTTGTTCATACTGTGTGTGGTCTTCAGCTCTACTCCAGAACTAGTTTCTCTGAAGATGTTACACTAATTAGCTCAAATGCAACCTCAGTCTCCTCCAGCGTGAGATCGTGAAGCCTAAACCCTTCTAGAACTGGTATTTTTAAGCACAGGTAACAGCAGAGCAGATTAGATTAAGTTACAAATTGTTTTTGATACAAAAACATAAAATATCCCCTATTAGCATCAAGAAGGCATCAAAGTTTTAACAGTCTTATTATAAAATTGTACCAATATTTTTACTGAAAACAATATAGATCTTGTATATTTAGTTTTGGTTCTGTTCTTAATAAACAGTTGTGTGACAGTTACCAAACCCCAATTATGGTTCCCTGAACCTCAGTACAAATCACATGCACCACAAAAACATAGAGATCTTAATGACCCAATATCAAAAATACATACTATACAAGAACCTCAGGTATACTAAAAAAATTACTCTGTTCATGAAAATTCACACTTAATACATTCTCCCTGAAAGTAAAGGTAGCTACTAAGAGGTGGCAAAAGCAGTAGACAGGAGCAGAAAAAAAATATTGCAGAATTCTTGTCTGATTTTATTGCTAAATGTAGATTACAAGGGTAATCTGTTTTTTTGTTAATCCTTGAAAGGTTAAATTGTATCAGGACTTTGAGCACATGAGTAAAGAAAAAAAAAAAGCAGTATTTATAAAAATAGCATTCATTTAAGTTAGATAAATCCTTATAAATACAAGAAAGAAGTCAGTTATTCTATTAAAAATCAATTCAGAGCATATCTTCCTGAAGCACCAGCATAATATGCTGATATTAAGGACTTCAGCTACAAAGTTGTCACAAACATACCTGCAAAGTTCTTCCTTGTGCTGACCATAAACAAGTGTCAGAAGGTGTGCACGTGTATTTTGTACTGACACATGAAATTTGCAGTCAGCAACCGAAGATCTCATATTTGAATCTCAAATGGCAAGAAAACAGTTTTGTGCCAGCTTCTACTTCAGTGTTTAGCTTATTTGCACATGGAAAGCACATACTTGCAGAGATCACATCTAACCACAGCCATCTGAAGTAACACATTTATCTGAGGTTAAGAGGCAGGATAGTATGGCTTAAAGTTACACTACATAGAGTAAATGCTACAACTGTGTAAAGAGGTAACAAAATCTGCCTTCCTCTGCACCTGTATTAAGTGTAAGCTTTCACAACTTTAGGGAACATCACATACTACCATTCTTTTGTGGTAAAGTAACCAAAGAGGATTTGAGGGTTTAAAAAACAGTTTGAAACTCTTAAAACATTACAGGTTTAGAAACTTTTAATATTTTTAGTGTTTGTGGCATTATGACTTTGGTGTTCAGATCTAGCAAATCAGTATGTCGCCTGTCATCAGCCTCATCAAAACAGATGTTCGATAATGAAAAATACTAATTCTATTTCCAATGGTAGACTTGTAGGATCTGACATTCCACCATCAATCACAGGAATCAGAGCACTGTCCAGTTCATTCAGATAGTTCTGTGGAAGAAGGTGACCTCCAGATCCAGCTAAGTATTCAACCTAAAAGGAAAACATATTAAAGTTGGTATTAACACTTTTTGTATTAACAAGACAATGCAGAAGTGTAGTATCAAAGAATGGTTAGGGTTGGAAGGGACCTTAAAGATCATCTATTTCCAAATGCCCAGTATCTTGGTAAAAGAATATTTCAGCTAGCATGAAGTAAAAAAATAACATGAACACTGGCAACTAGATGGGCTTTGAGGTCAATCATGACCGATTAGGTTTGCCACTGAGAAGCATAAAACGTTCCCCCTGGGTTTGCAAGGGCTACGCATCCTCTGTGTCCCAGACAGCTTTTGTCTGATGTCCACGAGTGATCTGGTTTTATCCTAGTATCACAGTTACTATTAATGATTAATTTCAAAATAGACTACTGAAAACTAGATTTTCAGGACTGTATTTCCAGCTTCTTGCAAAAGATCAGGAAGTGTAACACAACACCTTCAGAGGCAAGGAACTGAATTGTTCTACAGTTCTGTAATTTTCTGACGGGCATCACATGCTGGATAGCCTTGCCTTCCCTCTCCATCCTCAGCTGGGCAGACCTGTCCTTTTCTGCTATACAGATTTTGGTGCAAATATCACTTGCTGAACTACAATCAGGAGCAAAACCAGCAGAAAATTACATACTTCAAGAAAAGCACTGGAAAATTAGCCCTACCGTTCCCTAACTGACTCACTTTGGAGGCAGATGAGTGCCAGAGTGAGTCAGAACAAGGGAAGGACTGATAGCTTACTGCAAGCAGCTATTGAGGAATATGGTCAGACTAAGGAAACAGAACTATTTCTTTCAAGAATTACTAATCATTAAGAAAGCTTTGTGAACTCTCATCTTCAGTCTGGATCTGGGGTAGGGCAAAGAACTAAAAACATCCAGAAAGAGTTCCAAGGTCTTTACAAGAAACGGATTTCGGTTGAAATGGAATGTCTGCAATAAAAGTTGGAAGATTACCGTATCTGAGTCAATAGAAACTCTTAGGCCTATCTTATTAATCCCATTATTTTTCAAGGTTTTAAGGTGTGGGCAAAGAGCAGTACTGCAGGCAGCCGCAATCTCTTTAGCAAACTGGTGATGAGCAGGACTGGATAGTTCCCAGTCCTTTAGAAAATGGTATACCTGAAATTATAGAAAGGATAAGGACAGTCAGCAGCCTGGTTATATCACAGAGTAAGGAAAAGAGTAATTCAGTATACATGTAATGCAGAACAGAGTAAGGTATAATAATGCTTGTCCAAGCATTCCAGTATTTCATCTATCCCATCAAAACACTTAAGTGACCATGGAGTATCTGAATTATATACACACAGAGTTATCAATGCTAACAGACTTAAGTCTTCTTCAGAGGAGAAAAAATGAAAAGTATGTAAACTTGTCAGAGAACTATGGAGTTGGTTTCTTTAACAGCATCACTTAGTATGATCACTTTACCACTTCACTATTCTAAAAAGTAGCCAAAGTCTCAAGAACAGTGTAAGTTACTAACTTCAGTACACTTCATAACTTTTCCATCTCTTTCAAAGTCTCTGCCTTGTGGTAGTTTTTCACTCTGAGTTCCTTCCATTGATTTTCCATCAACTGGGCTTAAAATTCTATGGAAGATAATAGTAGGGTTAGTAATTAAAACAATGTTTTATATTTTAGATTGAGTAACTTGTATGAAATAATGTTTAGACATCCTTAAAGGCTATTTAAACAGCTTTACAATAAAATGTAATAAAGGACTTGGATAATGAAAATACAGATGTTACAAAAATAAATATCCTAAATAGGGAACAAACAATCCTTACTTGATAAAAATAAACTAATCTAAGCCACTGTTTTTTCTAATTGGTCAGAGAAGCCACAGAAAAAGGCATACCAAGTCAAGACTGTGGCCTGAGAAACAAGATGATGTAAGATTTGAGTTAGTGATATATAATTAAAGTTTGAAGCTACATAAACAAGCATTCAAATGACATCAAATAAAGATGTCTTACATCTCATTTTGCTTTGCTGAATGCTGGCATTCTAAGCAGCGAATGGCCAAGGGCAGTTCCATGCACTTCCAAGCCCCCTCCTCAAACAAGGAAGCTTAAAGGGATTAATTGCATCCTCACACAAACTGATTACTGACTTGATAGAGGACTTTCAGAGGAAACCAAGGATTCACACACTTTTCCTGACAACTTCCCAAACAGAGTAAACTGTACTAATTTTGGTGAACTACAAGCAACATTGTACTCTTAGTGACACCTAGGGGAAGTTGTTTACCATTCTATTCCCTTTCAGGCTTCAGTATTAGGTATTTTCTTTCAGTAAAAATACCATAGATTAATTTCAAGAAATTAAAGGCGGATATTGGAAAATTGGGAACAAGATTTCTCCTAAGATGTTTTCCTTTAGTAATACATTTACCCTTTGTTTGTTTTTTCTTCATTTTCTACCCAGCAGATATCTACATATTCTTTTATGTCTCCTGTATCCGTTTTGCCACAAGTTATTTTAAAGTCCTTCTTGTCTCTTAACGCCTGACGTAGACTTTCCATCGTTTCTGGTGTTATTTGTACCATTAGTCCATCTAGAAGAAAACCAGTTAAAATGCCAACTTATCTACAGAAAGAGCAGCGCAGCTTTTTAGTAGAGTCTTAGCTTAAATTCTAGTGGGACCAACCCCCTCGTTAACAAATGTATGTCAAATGGTCTCCATCCCCCCACTACAGCATTAAAAGTTACGTGAAAAAGGAAGCAATGAAAACCTTTCCTGTCAACAATACTAAGGCTAGAACATAAATCCCAGACTCATCTTAGAAGTTTTTTGCATTTATATGTCAATATATGCATTTCATCAATACAGCAGTGAAAATAGTTCCAGATATAGGCAGCCACAAAGGAAAGACTTGTGCTGACTAAAGCAAAAACAGTTAAAACTTAGTATGTTTTAAAACAAGTACGTAAACTAGCATATATTTTTATACAGCATTTCTTTGCAATAGGTTTTCTACAAAGTTAAAAATCCTAAGAAAAGGTTTAGCTTACTGAGGAATAAAGATCTTGCAAAAGACTACTGCTTTTTTTTTTTTAAAAAAAGTTCTCTCAAGAAGAAACCCCATAAGACAAAATTCTTACCTTCAACTATACTAGATTTAGCTAAATATCCTGAAGATGTTTTTAAGGCTCCATTAAACACCACAAAACTTGCACCTGTAACTAGAAAAAGTAGGAACAAAGTTAGTACCACTTTGTATCACTCAAGTTTGTCATTGCTAACATTCAGCTTGCATTCCTTTATAATAAGGTAGGCAAAAAAGGTACTACTATATTGAAAGTGCTAACAGAAATTCCTTACTGACAGGATGACATGAAACTCTCTACATAGAGACTCATGTTTTCCCATCAGACCTTGGCAAAAAAGACCAGTTAACTTACAAACTGGTCTTGTTAACTTATTTTGTGAGTGCATACAGTATATCCAAGATACCGGCAGCAAGCCAACATAGGCAAGTCAAAAAAGCTCCATATACAAAGAGGGGTTTTTTTTGGTCCTTTAAAACAGGCATGACACTAAAATTTATATTTTTTTTTTTACGGAAGATATTCCTGAAGTTTAGATCATTTTCAGTGGTACTAAAAGCAGCTGAAACAAAAGATGACATAACTGATTTTCCATACTAACCTTTGCATAAATTTGTTAGTTAACGCACAATGCTTCCAACAAAAACACACTAAGCAGCTACGCTTAATGAAGCACAGAACATTTATTTTGACACCAGAGATGGTAAGAGTACAGCCCTATCAATCTACAATGAGCTTTGCTGAAAAGCATGACTCATCAGTGCAGACACACTGCCATGCTGCAAGGTTGTATTACTTTCAGAACAGAAAAGGTACTCTTCTCTCTGCAGGTGGCGGTATCTGTTTGCTAGGTATTGTACAGAGATACTCACTCACTGTTACTGTATTTCCATACACTCAGTTATTGAAACTATTTGTTTACATATGTAAATATATTGCCTCATTCACACTAATATTAAATTTAGATTCTGAAATAAGAATTGATTATGTCTGAAAGTGTAAGCTGTATTAATAAAATTCTGGACACAAGGAGGAAAAACGTATTAATCTCAATTGAATATAGTTTTATAAAAGGCACCCGAGTGTTGCTATAAACCAGCAACATTTTTTTTTTGCTTTAAATTACTTTGCTGCTTGAATGCTGAACTTTGTCTCAACAACTTACTACAAATATGTATTTACCTTGCAGCCTAAAAGTGAACTTACATTTCTGCTCTTTAGAAATGTGATTTTTCTCCACAATCCAAGTCAGATAGCTTACCTTTCCTAGGATGTCCAGTAGCACTGGTTGCTTGTGTGTGGTAGAGGCCATGCTTATTCTGCACACACACTAAGTGAGAATCTGCTTCAGTATTAAAGCTTGCTCCAATACTAATTACATGTTCATTAGAAGAATTTATCACCTTCATTACCTGTCAATACAAAATGTCATTAAAGTGACAAATCTCATTATGCAGCATTCATTTTACATACTAGACATTAGAAAAATCCATCTCTCAAAACAAATTCCCAGAATTAGTCACTTAATTCCAGTGTGCGAACAACAAAATTTGCCATGACTAGCTGGAAGAACACTAAACATGATCAAAAATACTAGTTCAGCAGAGAAGGATGAGTAAACCTGGACAATCCACAATATTGGAGTTGTGGGGGTTTTATTGGTCTTTAGGCTAAAATACACATTAAGCCTCGTGCAGTTTACTATTCAGTTTGGTGGTGGTTTGTGGGTTTTTTTGTTAAAGCTGAAATAAACAAATTGTAATTAAAATGACACTGACTAGAATGGTTCTGTTTTTCTTTTTTTAAAAAAAAAAGTTTTAAGCAAAACACCATCATCAGGAAATGTGTAAGACAGAATCCTTGAAAAAACATAATAAAAGGTTTTGAACAAACTGCTGATTTTTCAGCATTTAACAGTTATCCTAAAGCTCAACTTTTCACTCATCATTATCCACCTTCTAACATACCCAGGAAGAAGGAAACGTGTGTTCAGATCATTTCATGCCCTCCCTCTTCCCCAGTCATATTACTACATTAGTTTAAAGTTCAAAGAGCCTACTGCACAGCAAATATCAAAGTAATCTCTAGAGCTGCTATCAAATGGAGAACTCACCTGCTTGGAAGCTGATTACAAAATAAAAACATTACATCCTCTAAAAAAAAAAGGTGGGGGAAGGGGAGAGGAGAGGGTGGTTCTTAAAGAGCTCATGTTAAATATGTGACTGGTATTATATGAAAAATAAAGACTAAAGCAGTTTGGGTTAGAAAGCTAATCAACATGGTTTTACTCACCTCATCATACTTCCTTAGGGGTATTTTAATACAGCTTCTACCCATTTCCACATGAACAAAGAGGTTGTCTATGGTATGCAAAGTATACTTATAGTTTCTAAGGTCCTATAACAGACAAAGTTTTTACGTTAGCAGACAATCAAGTATAAGTTTCTTACCTTTTATAACAAATATCACCTGAAGTACTTCACATACATCTAAGATTTCTAAAGAGTACTGACATTAAGACTTAGTGGTAATCTTTTTCCTAGTGTGACGTAGGTGAATGGTACTTTAGTGAATATATAAACAAATTTAGAGCTACCATGTCAGTGCTATAACTGTTTACCAGCGTGTTGTTTAGACTATGGCTACTTTATCCACATTATAGTGTTTTAAATAACAAAATATTTCAACACCCTCCCTCTGTGATAGAAAATCAAAGCATGGAAGCCACCATCTAGATCAGTTTGTTTCCAGGCTCACACCCTGTACCCTACAGCTCTAACTTCTTAAGTTATAGCACTGTTTCTTATATGTTTCTTTGACAGAAGCTACCATGCAAATGTCAACCACTTCTGTGAAATTTCCCTATTCTGTTTTATTCCAGAAGAAATGGGTCTCATTCACCTTTACTAGCTCAGCTGGAAAAAAGTTAGAAAAGGCTCTTGTCACCAGCTGAGCCAGGTAATCAGTATCTTCCTCAATCAGCACAGCTGTAGCAAGAAGAGCATTTATGAACACATTTCACTGCATTGCAAGTTTCAGTTGAGGTGGCATTGTTTTAGCAGTGTTAAGGATATACATCACAGATGCCCTTTGCCTTCATTGTTTACCTCAGTCACTTGTGTGGAACAAGATTTTACGTGACCTTTAATTCAGGATTTGCACCACTGGGAGTCAAAAATGTAACACCAAGAGAACATTTTGCAGTCATCTTACAATGATCAAAACTCCTGCTGCATCAAAAGAGGTAGTCCAGCCAAAGAGCACATATTCCCATTGCCTGCTTCAAGGTGTCATGACAAATACAGCTATGAAGGAGAATCAGAATAACTCTAACCTAGCTGAAAATAAACTCCACAGAAGCCCCCTTCATCAGCAGCACAACATTAAGATTCCTCAAAGTCTGAAGATGCAATTCTACATTGGCACTGGCACTCCAACAATCAGGGAGGCAGCTGGTTCATGGAATTAAAATGCAAGATTCCTCCATTAAAAAAAAAAGACTGTATTTTTCAGATGCTGCAACTCATCTGATCGATTCCTTATGTAAGTCAAAAAGGAAAGAGGGGGCCAAGACTATCGTTCTGTATCATCTGTAACAGTCTCCAGACTCTTAAGAGAAGATTTAGTGATCACCTAAATACACCAAATTCTCTCCACAACCTTATGGGACTTTTCATTACAGCATTAAGGACAAGTTCTAAGTAGTAGAAGAAAGTTACTGATCAGGAATATTGGCTCCCTGAAGTTTAAATCAAATTATTTTGAGCAACAGAGCTAAAAATTCCTTGGGGAATGACTTAAATTCCAGATTTGACTCACTCTGATGATTTTGCCAAAACCTAAAGTACTTCACATAAGAGCCAGACTGGTTAATTGTGGTAAACGGTTACGCTTGTGTGACAAAGTACTGTTACAGTGAGACCACAGCAACTGCTTTTCAACGCTTTTCTTCAGATTAAAAAAATATGTCAAATTTAAGACTAGAATTCCTGCACCACAACAATGCTTGGAGGAGAAAAATGCAGCTGAACAATGATTACTAGAAGCTTCAATGTAAATGTTAATATTTTTTTCATCAATTTAACGCTGTTTCTTACTACCAGAACAAACGCAGAACAATGTAACATGAAAGTAAGCTTTCCTAACTTACACTCTTTGGTAAGAAAATTTCGAGTCACTATTAGCCCTTTGCAAAAAATAACTGCTTTCAAGAGCCTTTAAGATATTTTACATTATCTAAATTATAACAGAAAGAGAAGAGAATAAAACATTTACTCACAACAAGCAGATTCATAATTGTGTGTCCTATCTCTCCAAAGAGAGGCTTCCGGTTCCTGAAACTTACCACAGGAGTTGGATATGCTAGGGTGGGAGAAGAAAAAAGAAGAAAAAAATCAAAAGGTCATGTTTACCTGTCCATAACTGTAAGACTTGCTAATGCAAGTATTTATTTTTATTTTCAGCTATAGCCTATGTTTCTTAAACTCAATATCTGACCAGCCAAAGGAACTAGAACCCCTGCCTGATTCTCTGCCATGGACTGTCCTACAGCTCACCGCACATTTTCCCCACCCACATCGACACCCAGTAAATCCTACTGCAGTGTCATTGCAAGGAGTCACTCTCCTAGTGGCAGTAATTTTGTGGCAGAGGCTTGCTGCTGCTTTCATGCTGCTCTGTCTGCTATGTTTCTTGCAATAGGTGATCTGGACAGAAACATCTAGGGTTCAGTCTTTGTTTCACCAGCTGTGGAAGGAGCTGCAAGGCTTCATAGTTGCTTGAATAGGGATATCATGCAGGTTAACATCTGCTTCTGTGTTAATGCGATAATACAAAGTGAACTATCACTCAGTATTGATAAGCAAGAATAGAGTGAATGGGGATACTCATACGAAGTAATATGCTTTAAAGTTCCATGGCTGCAATGGGAAACACATGCAGATGGAAACTCAGGAAGGCAATGAGATGCAGACCACTGAGCATAATATGAAGATGCTTGAAAACAAAACAAGTGGCACAGCAAAGTCAGAATTGAGGTCAAAGATGCAAAATTGTGGTTTTTTTTTTTAAAAAGAGACAAGTAGTTTGGTAAGACAAAGAAGAATGACAAAGAAGTTACCACTCTTAACACACAGACAGAAGCCTGGCCAGTAGAAATACACTACTGACTCAAGAAATGCATAAAAAAGCAAGTGATGGATATTTATGGACTTGGCAGCTTCTAAAATAGTAGGTTTATTTATCAGAAATGCATTCAGGTCAGGAAGGGTGCGTATGATACATTTCTGAAATCCACTCCCTTTAAGAACTGCTGCGTGCTACACCTTAACTTCTGCTCTCTAAATCATAAGGAGCAGCACAACAGGAAACAAAACAGCACCTGTATCGCTAAATTAGATGTCTTCATTATTCAAACAAGTACAGAAGCAACTCTGGGAGGCATTTAGGACAGGATCTACTTTCAGGTCTTGCTCAAGCTAGCTTTATTTGTTCTTCTAGGCAATAGCAATCTGTGTAAAGACTTTCCTTTGGTGAGTCTGGAGCAGAGTCAATGCACATCTTGTTGGGAGAGCAGGAAGTGCTCACATCAGCCTGCAACAGACTGTGGAAGGCAACTCCCACATGGAGGCTGTGTCACTGCACAACTTGTGGCAGTGCACATTTACTTGCTCTCCACCTCCCTCACTTTGAAACAAAGCCTCCTGCATTTTTACAGGCCCAGAGATTTCAAATATATTAATTATTAATTTACCCTTACAAGTAATTAATACCTTTATCGGTATTATGAAGCAGTAATATTTTGCCAACATACTAAATTTCAGTAATTTAATTAAAAAAACCACTTTGTCAGAGTTGTAGGTTGGGCTTGTAAGCTTCCCTTCCAATGCTTCTCCTATGACAACAGAAGTCAGAGATTTTGATAGTTTACTGCTGTCAGTTTTGGTTTCTTAGCTTTCTCATCAGATAACAGAAAAAAAAAAAAAAAGAAAAAATCAAGGGAGTCTACCAGCACAACATAATTCCAAAGTATCTCAACAGGTGGCTCCCCATGCAGGAAGCTTCAGTCTTACACATGTGTAATATAAAATACTGCAACTATTATTTTAAATATTTTGCTTGTCTAAAAAACTTGTTTTCCAAAGGGAATTTTACATTTATACAGCTGTTTAAAGTTTTAAAACCTACCCCCATATTCTGCTCCCAGTCTCAACATTAAACGGATGGGAAAAACTTTTGCCCAGGGTATTTCCAGTTTATGGATGAGAATGCCACAAAGAAAAGGATTATCTGGTAGAATCTGGTCATCAAGTTTCTGAAAAGTTGATGAAACAAACAGGAATCCTCCATGCTCTTTGCTACTGAGAAAGTTTTCGGTAAAAGTAATGTTTTCCATGTTTCTTATTAATCTTCCTGTAGAAAGAGGGACAGAGAGTCTTTGAACATCTGGAGAAGCAATACATTACTGTTAATTAAACTACTCTAACCAGTGGTGTCCTACAGACTTGTAGGCCATACAGCGTACCTCATCTTCCTGAAAGTCTGACAGACATCTAAACCCATACACTAAGTGCTCTATATTTACTAACTAGATTAATTTGAATATGAAAGTAGGTTTTTCCAAACAAATACCAAAAAGCCTGAAGTGGACGATGTTTTGGCACACACCAAGTGATGAACTTTGATTAAGAGACCTCAAATATTTACATACATCAGACTATCATACTTCTACAAATGGGGTTCCATATGTCCTAAACCATGGACTCAAGGACTTACACCCAGAATCTCCAACACAGTATGACTGAATAACAACAAAAACCTGCAAACATGTTTACAGAAGTATATGAAACAAAGAAATTTAAATTTTTTTCTTCCTGTTGTTTATTTAGAACCCAAGGCTAACACTGTTTAGGAACAGAATCTTTACATACTTGCAAATACTTCAAGAAAAATTACATATCAACTTCCAGCTTTAAAGATCAGGGAGAAGATACTATAAAATAAAAAGTTAGATATTAAAATTACATACCTTTCATTGCATCCTTATAAATGTCAATAAATAATTGGAACATTTCACTAGGAAAAATCTCTTCATCTGGCAAACACTGCAACAGAATGACAATTTCTGCCTGACCCAAACCATGGAGTCCGTTGGTTGAGAAGTACCAGCACTTTTCTGAAGAATCTTTAATTAAAAGATAGATACCACAGTAATGCTGTTTTACAGTCAGAAAAAGAAAGCTGGGTTTAATGGAAAGAAAATGTGTTCTACTTACAAGTTATTAGCTTGACATTCACAAGCAAGTTTGCATTTAGGATAAAAGTTAATGGATTAGGACCTCCTTCTACAAGAAGCAAGGTGACCTGTTGGTGAGATGGATGTTCTTCCACTAGAGGATCTAAAGAAATTAACACCCAGTTTAGTTCAACATGTCAGCCAGCCATTTAAAACAAGAATTACAGATCATAGCATATGAAAGACTTTCCCATCCTCTCTTAAGAAAGTGGTAATTATTCACAAACTTAGAATAGCTGCAGCTCAAACAATGAATAGCTTACACCAGGATTCAAGGAACACATGAAAGGCAGTGACTTGTAACAAAGGTGCAAATTAGGGCTACCATTCATTTGGTAATTACTGACAAGCTGTGTATGCTGTCTCCTCATCCATATACTGGTACTGTTATTGGTTACCATCAGTGAGCACAGTCACTACTCTAAGAAATTTAAGTGATGAAGTATTCTTTTTGTAATATGTTGATATTGTTAATAATGCTATTATCCAACAATCCAATGTGCAGTGAATAAATGAGAGATTAGAACTGTATTAAAATACAAAATATATACACACAAGTTCATATTTAGAAATCTTGCATTAGGTGATTAAATATTAAGAATTTTATCAAATTTTACCTTTTCCTTTTTCACCCACTGCAAGCAATAGTGGTGGCAGTTTATCACCATCAGGGACAAGGCTGATCTCTTTACGAACACAGTTTTCAATGCCACATAGTGCTCTGTAACTTGAAGGACTAACAGGCATGTCACTTGTAGTCTGATCAGCTGAACTGCAACTTGTCTTCTCAGCTTCTGCAGCAGGAGAACGCTCTTTAGTTTCTGGAGTTACAGATTTGTAACTGTGTACCACCTCACTCTGGTGTGGAACAGCCTGCTGTGCATTATCTGAAGAAACAGAAGGACATAATTCGTCCATTCCTGTAGTAATATCAACTTCTTCCTTAGGTTTTGGATTTACATCAGTTAATATGTCGTTTTCATCTGGGTTTGCAGCCTGTGAAGGAGGAAAAAAAAAATAAATCTACACTCTTGTCTCACAACAAGCTAGAATTTCATTACTAGCATTTTAGAAGCAAAAAGATAAATAATCTATCACAAATACTGACAATACATTTCCTCCAAACAACAAGAAAACCACCAAACCTCTCTTGGATCTTCCTCCTCCTCCCCTCCACCACCCATCTCTTTCAAAGTCACATTAGTCCCTATTTTATGTGAGATGCATGACTAATTTATCTGTTTGGGAACATAAAATTCATATCAGAGTGGTGCAGATTAGTTGTCTCATCATGCAACAGTCAGATGCGACATAAACACCAACAAACCAAGCACCCCTCCAGGAATCTGTTTAGTATTACTGTTTCCCCACTCATAGCTACTGAACATGGTCATCCCTCTAACTTGCCATCATTGGGATCAGCAGTTCAGCGCTGCCAGTGTGTTTCTACTTCTATACTATGTACTAATACCCAAGCATTTCACAGTCTGATTCATTTCTAGTTGGGAGTCAAACTGATGCTGCTCCCTCAGTGAAATGGATATGACAACCTATGAACACAGGCACATTAGGATATGAGCTGCCATCAAAAAAACCCCCAACCAACCAAACACAAATCTACAGGTGCATTTGCATCCTATCTCAACAGGGAAGACTCTGCATTGCATCAAGGAAAAAACCTAACAACTCTATACTTGTCCTGTAATAGTTCTCCTGGTATGCTATCAGCTTCAGCAAATCCTCTGTTTAAAGAGTACACCTGCCAGAAAAACAATACAAAAAAGAAGACACCAACACCAAAAATAACACCCCACAAACACACAAAAACATGACTAAATCGGCCTCTAACAGACTTCTTCCCCGTGAATTTGCTTGCTAGTGTTTCATATCACTTTATACTTTTGACCGTCACAGCATCCTGTGGCAGCATGCTCAGGATTATGTGTTACCTAGTGAAGTACATCCTTTGCTTTAGAGCTGGAGTACAGCAGCTTTGTTTGAGCTTCTCAAGCTGCATACAAGAACCATCAGCTAATTGCTTCCCACTCGCTTTGTCCATGTTGCTTTTTATTTCAGATATTGCTCATCTTTTGCAAGTGAAAATATCCTCTTCTCTCCCCAAAATGGAAGACAGGCTATACCTTTTCATTACTAAAATGGGCAGAGAAAGAGCTGCCAGCTCTTAAAAAGGCTCCAGCTGATTAATCTCTCTCCAGATCTTTCCATAGCAAACTTATGGACTTCTCTTGTCAAATGCAACTAGTTCAACACCAGGAATATGATCTATTATAAAAAGTCAATCTCACTCTCAGTTCAGTATTAGTTTGCATTAGAAGTGGTAAGTAGATTTTGCTGCACCCTATAATGTAGTATTCTAGGGCACTGAGCAACTCCTGGTTAGTCTACTCCAACAGGCAAATTATAGCAAGCCACTGGAAAAAAAAAAACAAAACCAAACCCACAAACTTCTTCTATACACGTGTACATGACAGGTTTCAGAACTATGGCTGAGTTTCATAAAAATAGTTAATCAAAGGTGTCCTGATCCGGTGTTGGGATCACTCAAATATCCCGATCTGATGTCAGGGAAAGGTTTTGATATGACCCCAAGAGCGAGATTAAGACACAAACGAGGTCAAATGCCGCACTCCCGAAACACCATTTATTACCAAAAGTAATAAAGAGGGTAGCGATAGGACAGAATGGAAAGAGAGATGGAAATGAAGCAAGGACTTGGGATAGGGCAAGCAGCAAGAAACAGTCACCACCACGTGTCCAGTGGCGAGGCGATGGTGACCGGGTGAGGAGGTCTCAGTTGCTTGTTCCAGCGGTGGTGCCACAGCATGGCGGGCTCCCTTTCTTCCTGCTTGCCCTTGCCCATGCAGGTCCTCCTTAAGTACCCCTTTGAGGGCTGTGGTTTCCATAGCAATGGCACATCTCTTTGTGCCCCCCAGCACTGGGGGCAGGGACATGTCCGGGCAGAAGACCTCCCACGGGCAGGGCATCTTCACAAGTCGGGGTTTCCAAAACCCAGTGGTCTTGTGAAAACAATCTTGCAAACAATCTTTGAGACAAGTCTGTAGTGCAGTTCCTCACAAAAGGCTATAGAAAATGACTTGTTTTGGTAAGTTTTCTGCCATACCATTTTTAAAGTTCACATACATCCCAAAACAAACATGGTTTCCTTTGAAGTATCATCTACAGAATACTTCAATCCAAGGACTTCCAGCCACTCCCCAAAAAATAATCAAATATTGGCTCAGATTCCAACAGCTATGAAGCAAAAGTCATATTATGGTATGTAAGGGGCCTTATGGATAGCAAACAAAAGTATTTCAAGGGACAATTCATGCACCTACACACACACTGTAATTCATACCATATGTGTCTCTGGCAAGTCAGGGTTTACTGGACTCAAGTCCTGTGACGACCTCTTTGCTCCAGATGAAAGTTTCGTTGTATCTGCCACTTCGCCATTTGGCAAAATACCATCTGCAAACCAAACTCTCCTCTGTTCTTTGGGACACAGCCCTAGGACAGGTTAAGAAAATGACATTGACTTTGTATTACTGTACCGTTCTAACACCTGAAAGGGATTAAAGTTAAGTCACTTCTCTCCCCACATATATAAAGAATCTGTTTACTGGAAGCAAGCACAGGTAGACAGTTTGACACCACCAATCTCCAGTCAGGCAACTAAGTGCAGAAAGATCTCATTCTTGCAGAGGAAGCTGCCATACTATAGTTAGATCTATAAATTCCCATATAAGGAAGGCTACTTCCTCAATCACCTCTCTGTAGTAAGGTAAGAATGAAATACATACTGCAACTAAAATATTAATTACACTCTAAAAAAGTTAGTTTATCACTTGGTTTAGAAGTTTATTTTCACTAAAGAAGGTCAGATGTTTAATAAAAAGGGAGCAAAGACACTACTTATCTACTAATAATTCAAATTTACAGAGAGAATGAACCCCTACTGCGCCCTAGCCACTTTGTCTAAACAACTACTTTGTTTTTACTGTAAGACTGGCAGTCACAACACAAGCCAGAGATTTCCTAAGCTACTTATAAATGATGAAAGGAATATCTACAAAAAATTGCAATATAAACAGAGAGGACCATTGAAAAAAACCAAACAACCAGAATCCACATTTCAAAAATGGAAACTTAAGACAGATTTAATCAAGCTCATACATGGCATCAAAACCAGAAACTAAGAGTAACTTTCCAGTATTCCAGTTCATAGTTTCCATTACCCACAAAAAAATCAGTATACTAAGTAAGTATTCACAATGCACTAAACAATCCTTTCCAAAGAGATACTGAAAGTGTTAGATATGTTATACTATATTTAGCATACCTTCAATACCAGGTTGTTTAAGTACCGAGATAGGCAACAATGCAGAAGGTGAAGGAGAACTAGCACTGCCAGGTATCTGGGCTTCCTCCAAGGGTGGAACAGCAGAAGAATACTCAGAGGAGATACTGGAATTGGGGACAGGACCAGTTGGACTCATCATTCTTTCAAATGCCTGTGCTAAAAAAATTTGGTTAGTTTATAAGATCTCACAACTGATTAAATTTCACATGCAGTGCAGCATTATGGGTGGGGTTTTTTTGCAAGAGCGGTGCACAATTTGTGCACTAGTTACAAAAAATGAACACTCAAGCTATTGTACAGAAGCAAATTCAGGTTTCTTGATTTTCTATCTGCACACTTGCCTAATTCATTCCTAATGTAGCAACAGAGCTCCTTCTACACCTTGCTACCATTGCAGTGACTACATTGAACCATAGGATCCCCATACCTTGGTGCAAATACATCTATCACCTTTATCAGGTCAAATTCCATTCAGGTGCCATAGTGGAATTCTGGTATGTTTTCAGTTTGTTATTTAAACATTAATAATTGTGACCTCAGTTTTTTCTCCTGATGTTTCCATAAACATTCATGCTTAGCTTTCAGTTAAGAAAAGGTTACCTTATGATTCAATTACTGTAGTACTGTTTATAGAGACTTCTAAAAAAATCAGTATACAAAGCTACATAAAATGGACAAATAACATCAGAACAAGCAGGGGTATGGCGTTTAAACAGAAGGCTACTGTGGAGGGAGGATGACTTTTGCTAGACTCTTGCCCCAAATGACATAACAGCATAACTTTATATTTAGCTCTACAGAGGTCAAACCTACTTAAAAAAAAAAAAAGCAAACAAAACTAGCTTGCTACTCCAAGTTTAAAATAAGAACTGGCATACAACTAAGAAATACAATTATTCTCTTCCCCTCTCCATCTGACAAATAGGAAAACATACATCAATCAATGCAGCGAAGCTACTCAGGAAGAACAACTGTTAGAGATGCTAGTTTTACCTATTATTCTTTAATGATTACTGCAGTGACTAAAAAAAACCAACCAACTTTTTACCTTTATTAATATCATCATAACAGCCAGTACAGACTCTTGCTTCCTTCTCCATGTACTGCAGTTTGCACTTTCGCTTGCAACAGCCACCACAAAAAACCTGAACCAGAAAAAGATTGAATATCATAAACAAAATCCCAGTATTTCTTGAATTAAATTCCTATTATTATTATTATTTCTGTTTGGGGAAAAAGGGAAAGTACTAGACTTAAAAGGCTTTTCCTGCATCCAGCTCTGGAGTCCTCAGCACAGGAAAGACATGGACCTGTTGGAGTGGGTCCAGAGGAGGCCACTAAAGTGATCACTGGGCTGGAGCAGCTCTGCTATGGGGACAGGCTGAGAGAGTTGGGGTTGTTCAGCCTGGAGAAGAGAAGGCTCTGGGGAGACCTTATTGTGGCCTTTCAGTGCTTGAAGGGGCCTATAAGAAACACGAGGACAGAGTTTTTAGTAAGGCCTGTAGCAAGAGGACAAGGGGAAACTGTTTTAAACTGAAAGAGGGGAGATTTGGACTGGGCATAGGAAATTTTTTTTTTTTTTTAATGATGAGGGTGGTGAGACCCAGAAACAGGCTGCCCAGAGAAGCTGTGGATGCCCCATCACTGGAAGTGTTCAAGGTCAGGTTGGATGGGGCTCTGAGCAACTTGACTGAGTGAGAGATGTCCCTGCACACAGCAGGAAGGTTGTACTAGATGATTTTTAAAGGCTCCTTGCAACCCAAACCATTCTATGATGCTACGAGTAAGAATCTCAAAGCCTACAATTTTGGCCAAACTATGAAGTTTGTCAAATCTGCTTTTGTTCAGGGGTTCTTCCTGTCCTGCTGCCCAGAACCATACCACAACCTATCCATACCATAAGCTCTTAAAATTCATCAGGCATTTCTGTAGGACCAAAGCAGTCCTTAGATCTTTACAAAGCAACCTTCCACACGTGGCCAGGAATGCCCACATTACACAGCTAAGCATTCAGCTCTTGCCAATACTCTCTCAGATTCAGCTATGAAACACAGCAGCACCTAAAACTTCTTGCTGTGGGTGGATATAATTACATAAGGCCACGTGCCCACAAAACAGCTGAAACTGCATTTTAATTTTTTTCTTTTTTTTTTTTTTTTAATCATAGCTGGAAGCAGTTGTTTATACAATTGCACAGCTATTAGAAAACTCTTCCAAGAAATACACTACTTTGATTCTAAATTCTCTGCAGTCCAATATTCAAGCCTGTATCATAATCTCTCATGAAGAAACCTTCAGGAAAAAAAAAAAAACAAAACCAAAAACCCCCAATAATATGTACACAAAGAGCAGCAACAAGGAGGATATTGTACCAAAATTCTTATCTGGAGAGATTAAAAGAATTCTTGGTTTCAGCAACTATTTATAAATTCACTCCTACTTCTGTTAATTCCACAACTGTTTTACGTTAAACAGTGATAGGAGCAGAGACTGAACCCCAGAACCGTGTCAGATTTGCTTTACTGGTTTAGTATTATCTCTGAAGAGACCTGTTGCAGTTTCCCATTAGGCTCAGGTAATGGTTAAAATGATCTAGTCTCACACCAGCAAAGAGTCATTTCTTATCCACTGACCTTGCAGCACTGTGTGCTGCACCAAGTATCTCTGTAACAAACGTTAACAGTTTTGTCATGAAATTCCAAGCTTCCTCTTCTACCTCATGGACAAACTATCTAAGCCAGTTTTCTAATGCTGGGTCAGGAACTATGTTGGCTCCCCAATTCTGTCAGAAAGAATAAGCATAGCTGCCTTCATTATACCAGCTCCCTTCAGGAAAGTATTTTAAAAGCCTGCTTTGAAAGAACAGAATACTTTATTCTACTCCAACAGGACACACATCCTGTCTATTTCTAACCAGTGATGGGAAAAAAGTGCATCTCGTTAGCCTGGACTACACCTGCACAATCCCATTCAAAGACCTATGCCTCTAGTAAAGCTGTCTCATACAAGTCTTAAAAAATATCTGGTGCTTTTATAACTTTTCTCTTATGTTCTTTCAAGGGTGATTTGTAAGTTTTCAAAGAGTTCTACCATTTTTAGCTATAAGCAGACTCTAGAATCAGTATAAGCCTTCACAAAAGGTATCTTTTGAAACCTTGGTCTGACAGAAGCCTTCTACCACTGACAAAGAGTTAAGTAAGTGGAAAGAACACTAGAAGTCATCTGCCACTCCTAATTATTTCCAGGAAAACAAAGTGTATTAAGGGGAAAAAAACCCAAATGGTAGTGATAGAGAAAAAAAATTACTACAAGTGAACTCCTTTAAGCAGGAAAAGTCACTGTAAATACAGTAATACTTGACTGGTGCAGCATGAGCTCAAAAAAGAAACTATTCCAATTGCTTCTGTATTAGTGTCACAGGTAATTTACCTAAATTAAAAATGCACATACTCGGTAAAGATGTTAAGAATGCAACTGGTAAAGATTAATTGCTAATCCACCTCAGGGCTTTAAATGCTAAGCAGAACAATACTTTGCAATTGGAATTCTCCTCTTACTCGTGGGGCTGCTGGGACCCACAACAGAAGAGGGAGCTTAATCCTAGTGCACAGGAGACAAGAGGTGAAGACAAACTGAGGGACAAGTAACATAAGGGGGGAAAGGAGATGAATATGGGGCTGCTGAGCAAAGAAATTTATTCTAGGTGAACTAGGAAGAGGAAGAGTATCACAAGAGACAAACACCTAAAGAAATTGTAAAGCTGTTTGGCCTCAGAAGTGCTGGAGATGGGAAAGAAAGGAGGGATCACTAACCTCACACTTCCCTCCAGCACAGAAGCCATTTTCATTGATAAAAAAGCTGCAGGACCACATGAAAACTACACAGTTGTCTTCCAGAACAGTCTACAGAGGACAACCGTGAACTCCTACCAGTTTATCCTTATATCCAATAGGTTTAAAACACAACAACCAACAGCATGTCCACAAGGTTTGTCGTGTTTTTCGTTGTTGGTGGGTTGGGGTTTTTTTAAAGACAAAAAGTTACTATTAAAAAGGCAGAAAGTCTTACAAGGCAGAAAGTTAAGCTGATGCAGAGTCAGAAAAGCTATGACAGCACTCCAGTATCTAGCGTGTAGATTATCTACTGCCTTCACCCATTCTCCCAAAAAACACATTGTGATGCTCCCTCTCATTACACTGTTCTTTCGATAAAACCACTTCTGTAAACACGGAAGGTTAACACCACCAACAGCAGGTGGATGTAAACAGGACTGAAGTCAAGGGTGCTTCTATCCCCATCTCTAGACAAGGTGCAAGAAATTTCAGAGCAGATGTAAACAGGAACTTGAAGTCAGTCAGTCTTATGACTAAAACGAAACCCACCCTGAAGAACTGTGTTTTAAACTTGCAAAACTCCAACAGGATATTCTGCCAAGTGATTAAGTTCCATGTCTTCTAGGTTGTCACACGGAGTTCTTCATTTTCTTGGCACCCAAATGCAGACCTAGTTCACCCTTACTGCAGCTGAAGTCAACAAGTACTATGCTTTGAATACAGAGTGCTACAAGAAGCTTCTTGGGAAAAAAATTACCAAGCCTCTCAACACTGAGGATGCAAAAAGTTAGTAATGACTGACGTTAGTCTTTGCTGTATCTCCTCATCCATTAAACTTACAGAGGAACACTGAAAAATAAGTTTACTACTATTGTTAGTATATCTGTTTATGCACTAGTACGAGTGTCAGACTCTTAGGGAATTCTGGATTAAGATTTGACATTATTTACTCACTGCAGAAGATCACAGGGTATAAAAAGTTCTACAGATTACCTGCTCAGTTGGTGAGTACCATTCACCCCGCCAAAGCAGCATACTTTTCCCCTGAGATGACTCCTGGGAAGTTATACATCTCAACACACAGGAAGACTGATTTAGGCTATAAACCCTTTGCATTGGTACTGCTGCTACAGCTCCTGAAGGAATGCAATCCTTCCACATTTATGGACAGTGTTCTACAGCTAGTATAATCGCTTACCTGAACTCCGATTCATCACTATCTTGGTTATTTTTTAAGCTTAAATACTTCAGCTTAACTTAAAACCTGTGTAAAAAGCGGATTCACTACAACTACTATGAAGTAGTCCACTGTCTCATCTTCCTTGGGCTAATCAAAACATATTAGTCTAACCAGTAATGGAAGATAAAATAAGAACATTCTCTCCACCCCCTGTTAATTATTTTCTTAATTAATATCAATCTTTTCCAACAGTCTCCAAATTTCTATAAAGGAAAAATAGAAATTTTTTTTTTTTAATACTGTGAGCCTAGACAAATTGTGTCAGTAGTCCTTCCCTTCTGTATTTTGGTTATGCCCAAATCAGAGTTCATTCGCTTTCCATAACACCGCACTCCTCCTCGGTAACTCACCTTTCCACACGCACGGCAGTGGTGCCGTCTTTTTGTAAACGTGAACTTGACTTGGCAGCTCATGCAGTTGGGTGCCTCTGAATCAGGAACCCACAGTGGTCGTTTCTGTGAGAGAGCTGCAGGTATTTGAAGCGATTCTACATTTTCAGATGTTTGATCTCCTCCAGCTTCAGAGTTGCTTTCCCGAGACTGTGCAGGTTCAGAGTTTTTATTAACATTTATGCTGGTGCCCGAGAGGGAAGCTTCTGCAGGAACAGAACTGGCTTCCTGGCTTTCTCCCTCAAGTACATCTGTTCTAGTCAGCTGTCGGTGACTAACAGCTCCCTGGGAAAGGCCAAGCAACTGCTTTGGTCTTGCACCTTCAGTACAAATGTCAGAAACTAGTGCTTCACTACCACTCTCAGTCATGTCCTGAACATGAGATGTACTCTCTTCAGTTGCAGGTTCTGATTCACTGGCAGTAAGAGATACTTTAAGATTACTATTAGTGCTAGTTACCTCCTCCAGTTTTGATTGCATATGTTCTTCACTGACTGCTGTGAAATCGAGGTTGTTCACATCTGTTAAATTTCCTTCATCCACAGCAGCTTCCACTAAATTACTATCATATTCTGAAGACTTCAATACATTGGACTGAAGACTTTGTCCATACAAGAAATCATCAAGCTCAGCATCACTTATTAGAGTATCACTTTTTATAACATCCTCCTCAACAGTAAAGTCAGTCATAACCAGGCTCATAGTTTCATTGCAGTAAGAGTCTATACCCACACCATATGGCTCAGCTTCATATTCCAGAAAAGCAGAACCAAAAGCTTTGATTTGCTGAGAATCACTGCCATCAACTTCATTCTCGTACTTCTCTCCCTCTGTACTTTTTCCCACAATACTCTCATTAATTTTAGCTATATATCCTTCCTGTTCACTCAAGTTGGTGTTTTCACAGGATTCCCTACCTGAGAGGTCAGTTTTAGACTCTCCATCATGAACAGTTAAAATACCACTAATAACCTCTGTCATTTCATTTTGAGGTAGAGGATTAACTTTCTCTTCTGCTACAACGGATGAACCACATATAGATACAGGAAGTGGAAGAAACAACAGCGAGGTCTGGGAATCCTCAACTGAAATACATGAAGCTGAAGGAGTGTTTAGTATTTCATTGCTATCAAGCTCCTCACTACCCTCATTCTCTTCTGTGATTTTCTTTTCCAATTCTACTTTAGGTCCAGTTTGACATGAGGAACCTTGTAAAACGTAATTCCCAGGTGATGTTGCATGGCTTTTGTGCAGCTGAGACCTCTCTGGCAGATCTGAAGGCATGGATTCAACATTACTCTCATCTTTTGAGTCTATCTTTTCTGTGGCACTTCTGCCATACATCTGTGTGCTTACTGCAGAGCATGCACTTTCATCTGGACGCTCACAAGGCAATTTTTCAGGTGCTTTCTCATCTTTGGGACTGTCTGCATTCGAATTCTGTGGTGTTACAGGGACACAAGCAGTATTAAGGCAAGCAGTTTGCTCAAGCTGATCAAGTACTTCGCTGCACCTTACAGATTCTGTTCTGTGTTGATCATCACGTGGATCCGAGATCTTTGCTGTAGCACAACTGTCTGTTTTCAAAGCTAAATGATTAACCTCCTCTGTTTTAAGATGTCCTGAATCTTGCAGCACTGAGTCCCCATCACTCTGCTCTGTACCTGAACCACCACTGTAATCAGCTGGTGACACACAAGTAGGAACAGGTATGCAAGATATGCCAAAACCAAGCAAACCTTCACTGTACTGGAAGTCATCTGGCTGCAACTTTTGAGTATCTTCAAGAGTAGTCACTGAATGTATTAAGTTACCTGTGTCATTAACAAGATCACACACAGGTACACTACACCTTCCCAGGTTTGAAGCCTGAATTTCATTTAAGGAACCACTGTCCACAGTGGACAAAAGATCAGGTCCAGCAATGCTCTTCTCGTTTTGTGGTGAGTAACTCAGAAGCGCTTCACTTGCTCCAATGTGGCTAGCTAGAGAGATTTCTTCTGATGAACTACAACTGTTAGCATCCTCTTGCAGTTCTGGTGTTGGGTATACATGTTGTAAGCAATCAAGGACCGAAGAAAGCGAATGGTGTTTCGAGTCATACGGATTTTGAGGTGTTCTGTAGCAGTCATATTCATCTATTTTAAACAAAAAGAGATGAAAAGCAAAGTTTGTAAAACTCCTCTTTCCACAGTGCACTCCCTCTAAATCTGATCTATTCATCCATGCAAACTTTCACTTAGCATATGTTACTTTCAGATTCCATAGTAACAGTCATTTGACCAAACTGTGCTGGAGGACAAGGCAGCACAGAAACTAACCTGCATTCTGTTCAAATTCATCAAGTAGCTTGTCCAAGTCACAGACTGCAGCTTTAAAGTAACTGTCCATTCTAGTCACAGTTCTAGCGAAGCTTTAGCCTTCTTAAACCTGAAAAGAAAAAAGTGTTTCATTCACAGCATTTTGCTGTTTACAAAGTCAAACTCTATTATTAGAAGGCAACTTCTATGAAGTATTTTTTTCTTTTTAATAACACTTTCTTTTTTCTCCGAATAAACAACATGTAAGTACAAAGCTGCAGACTGTCAGCCTCCATGTACTCTGAATATGCTCTACAGTATACTCAACATATTATGCACAATACACTCAAAAATTCACCTTAAATCAGGAAACTGAGGCTGCCCGATTAAAATCAAATGCATCTGAAAGTACATCCTATGGCATTATAACACCAGGAAATTCAAAACCAGAAAGGATACTACAATCTTCTAGTTTGACTCCTTTATACATTTTACACCATGCAGTTCTCACAGGCAAAAAACCAAAACAGGCCACTTGCAACACAAGTGAACTGTCAATCCCAGACATTTCATGCTTTAAACCGCAGCAAGAAGCACAAAAAGCACCCTTCTGTTGGCAGAAGCGGCAGCAAGACAAAAACCTCCTTTAGTAGTTCAAACCTGACAACCAGTTGAACACTGAGCATGTGAAAATGACACTTAAAGAAACAGATTCTCCTAGTTCCCCAGATATCCAACCAATCCACCTCAATTTACCCTCAGCTATGACCAAGTGTCTCACACAAGGCTAAAACCTAAAACATATCAGGACTATAAAAAGCAGGTAACCACCTGAAGCATGACAGTCTCTAAACACAGAGCTGCAGTGTGTTTAAGCAGGTTGAGGTCAGTACTCCTCCCCCAGGAGGATCAATGAGCTTCCTGTAAATCTTTATCTTAAACCTTCCTCCAAGGCCAAGGAAAAAAAAAAAAATCCAGCATGGTAATTCAGCTCATCACCTCCAAACAGAAACTCATTAAACTTCTGAGTCTCAAACAAACAAAAAATACATATACATTAAAAATCTATTTTTAGAGACTTACTAATGCATCAGAAAGCTATTTATTAATCACATTACCTATTGCAAAACATCCAGTTTCATTTGTTTGATGAAGATTTCCAGCCATACAATGTTATGCATTTTTGGTCACTCTAAAGTGCTTTCTAATTCAACATCTTTTTCACATCTGAGCACCCATGCTGTGCAATTGCCTATAACATATAATCAAAATGTTATTTACACTTCCCTTAAGTAAACTGAAGGGACACAGATCCCTTTAGTCTTACGTCTGGAAAACAGAGCCGTGGAGGTCTGTCTAATCTCCTTCCTTCCTTCCACTTACTTTCCTTCTACTTTTATCAGTGTGATTTAGTCTCTGCACCAGCTGACTTCACACCTTACCCCATTCAATGTACTCTGACCACCTAGTACTGCCTCTTCTCAAAGCTTAGAGCCCTAAGAAATACTTAAATCTTCCCATATCATTTATGTCACCACCCTGCAGCTACAGATCTAGATTCTATGCCTTACTTACTCCACTGAGGTGTAAGGTTTCCTCTCACTGATCAGGTGCATTCACTTACCAACACATGAATATGCATTTGAGAAGAATACTTTTTAAAACTAATACATAGTTCAAATGGAGACTTGCAAAGCACAAGAAGGACGAAAGGAAATTTCAGCACAAGGAAATACAGTTCTTTGTGCCCATGTCTAAGCAAAAAAACAATCTGAACACACCACTGTATTGACATCCATGACCATGAATTAGTCACTCCCACGGCTGCTGCAGGGTAAGTCAAGTCTCACACAGCTATCTCATGAGCATCAAATAGCAACAAGCACCTACTTAACACCATTTCTCTTACACTCATTTGAATACTGGCCTTGCCTGTAACAATCACCTCATTTCAAGACCTCCTGGCAAGTGGGAGATTGCAACTTGAAATGAAGGGTATTTCAGTTAAGAGCCTTACAAGGTTAGTGGCTTTTGGTGATTCACTTCAAAGACATTAAAGAACAGATCCCATGCTTAAAGCATGTATTTATGAACAGCAACAAAACCAGCGGTCAAAAATTAGTCTAACACATGACATAAACTAGAAATATTCAAGGATTATGAGAAAACTGGGGATCAAGAAATACAGAATGCTGATTTTTACTCTCTGTAGGGATATTATACAACCTTACCGCTCAAGTGCACACCAACAGCTGTGACCAAAAGGGGTCACAGGCCCCTCACCACTCTCCAACCACACATTTATTCCCCAAGCCTTCGTTTGCACTGGCACCCACTCTCACCTCATCCCACAAGAAGCTCGGTCAACGAGTAAAAAAGACAGAAAGTCATGTACTTTAAAGAGAGAATAAAGGGGCTTTTTTGGCTTGTTTCTCCACCAAAACAGGTCTCCAAAGTGAAACAAATACTAACCTAGCGTAAGGTGCTGGGAAGGATCTGTTAAGTCTGGCTGCTTCACTCTTAATTACCTCCAGGAAACACTGTTTGCAGAGTTACAGCTCTGCAAATTAAGCTCTCAATTTACCACAATTTTGAGTATTTTTTTAATCAGTAATAAATATTTTTTTAAAAAACCTAATTGTTCATGAAGGAAACAAATATTAATCATCAATAAATTAAAAAAGTCTTCTGAAATTAATTTCGTTCAGGTATCTCTAAGACACCAGAAGCTGTTATTAAGAAATCTTTCATATTTAGTTTTAGATACTTACTTTTACAGATTACTGTGCTGAACTGAGCTAATTAGGGCTGTTATTTCCTTAAGACATCTGACTGTCTGCTGTACAAGTGAACTACAAGGCCTGATGTCAAGAGAAGCACTGGAGCACTCACTCACTACTTCTTCATCCAGAAATACACCGAAAATTACACATTAGTGAATAGACACAAGTCACATTCAGAACATTTTATACCATTACAGGTTATCAATTCTCATCACACCATTCATCCTTATGTACATCTCACTTCCTTAAGCAGCAGCCAATCTCACAGAAAGAACAGAACACACTGATCACAGCGTTTCCAAGTAGATCTATATATTTTTTTCCAGTGAACAGTCAACTGTTCATTTTGTTGACGGAGTATTCTTCAGCTTCAGGACAGAATAATGCTTTTTGTTGATGTATTACAAAAAAAACCACACTAAAGAGTTCTTGCCACATTTGGTATATTTCTAAACAACCTCACTTTAAGTCTCCTAACTTTCAAAGCTTTTACTCGTGCCCTGATTCCAAGACCAGCTTGTTTTATCATCTCACTTCAGCATATTTAGTGGCATATTTAGGCAGCAGTCACCATGGTGAACTCAAGAAGCCAGCACCCAGGACAGCTGATGTGAACAGGAATGGTGAGCTATCCTATGTCAGTCTCAGGAAGGATTCTGAACAGTTAATATTTAGGTCACATTGACATCTGGTCAAATGCCCTTCTTCACCTTCTGAGGCCTCCAACAGGCAAGCTTAAATGGAACAAAAGAGAATAGCAAAGGTTGCTTATGTTACTTGCCCAGCTAGACAAGGCTTGGTCTCTAGGAAACTCCTAATACTGCAGTTTAAATTGAATAAAGACAGTACCTTAAGAAACAGAGGCAATAATAAAAAAATAATTTAAAAAATACATGAAAACTGTTACCTAAGGGAAGAAAATACTGTAATATGGATGACTGTGCAATGAGTGCGAGTCTGTCAGTGCATTTTAAAACAATTTATAGGCCATTTCTTTTACAGCCTTTATAAATCACTTCTATTATAATAAGCAGATAATCCAGAGCTCAAAACTCGAATTCCACTAAGGACTTCTCAACACACTCTGATTTAAAAGGAGAAGATAAAACAAGTCTGCTAGGTAAGAGAATGGCCAAGTTACAGGATGGACTGTCATTTTTTAAAAATTATTTTTCAAATACAGCCTCTCTGAATGGAGATGGACAGTAGTTTTCAGGGGGGATAACTTGTAAAATAAAACAGGTAAGTTAATTATTACCAGCTAACTAGTTTAATGTCTCGGATAAGTAGCCTTTTGATGTTTAAGAACCCCTGAAAAACATTCTCTATAGTGTTAATATATATAGCCATTACCAGATCCCCAGCTAGAGACAGCTAATTACCACCGCAGAATCCAGGCCTGCTTTTGAATGGAGCAGGCTAAAACACAAGATCAGGTTTGGAGATAAAGAAACACACACACACATATATATATACATACATGCATACAGGTCTTCACTCCAGAAAGATGACCACAGTACCAATCTTAATTTTAGGTTATCAGGAAAGTCTCCCTCACTGCAAAGTTGTATGATTTCAATTTCACCATTGCTTTTAATCACTATATTTAGTCCGAGCAGAAAGCTATAATGAAGCACTTATCTTCACACCAGCGTTTAAATAGTTTTTTCCAGCCTACCACCCAGCAACTACCATAACTAGAACAAAGCCTCTGACAGAAACACAACTACTAAAAACTATCTGTTCACAGCGATAGAAATGAAAGGCTGCCTCACAGTATGCGTCTTCTCTCACCTTAAGGGTACTTAACTATTTAATGCCCAGCTTTCTCCTTCTCACCCCTGTCCAGCATCCCTACACCATACACCTACCCATACGCTTGAGGCCCTACAGACAAAAAAATATTAAGGGTACAACTGCCCATGGAGTTCATCAGCAACCAGCTTAATAGGGAAGTTCATTACAACTGAGCGAATGCTTTGTGAGAAACTCAAATGTTGTCAAATAAAAGCTAAAATTATTCTTGCTGAGCAAGACAACATATTATCCAACCCAAAAACTGCAGCAGCTGCTGCCACTGCAAATTTCCTAGCTGAATCAGGAGCTGAAGATAAAAGTCACAGAAGTTTTCAGACACATAAGGAAAAGCTTATATAGCACACCACAAAAATCTCATCTGCCTTGCCTGAAGAGCGACATTCTGATATTTCAACACTATTTCTTCAGAAGAATAGCAACAGCTTTATAGTACCACCAACACCAACGAGACAACTTTATCCTGACATCATCTTCAGCCCCTGAAGATTTTCCTTTTGTTCATCCACAGTAATTTGTTACTGGTCTTTTGAACAGAAAATAGTATCACTCACACTAGACAGAAAAAATTGCCTCTTAACAACTGCTGATTTTCAGCAGTGCTCCAACAGATCAGTGGTACCACCAGCAGCCAGGCCCACAGCTGAAGAATCCACCTGCTTAACAGAACAAACACATCTCTCACATACTGCCCCCAGTGCCATCACCATTAGTTGTATCAGCATTTATTACTCAGCATTAGAAAATGAGTAATGAGAATATGATTATTACATCAGGCCTGAAAGATCATTCCTCAGTGGGAACCAGTATTCCCTTAACATTCTCATCTGCTCTGATGTGCATTATTAATAACCAGATATTAATATTAGACAACCTCAGCATACAGCAGTAGACTCTAACAACATTTAGTACTGTCAGTCAACTGAATCCTTTTCTGTGCTCTATTCATTTCTCCAGAACGTGCTAATAACCATTTCTCTGCCACTGTACCTTGTATTTCAATACAGACTGAGGACATTTCCTAGTTTATCCAGAATCATGTATATTATACCCTGTATCCTGTATCAAAATAAATGGAATAAAAGCAAGCAAAAGCATCACTAATATCGCTAAATCTCTAAGGGCAATTAAGCGCTCTAAGCAATCTAATATGTGCTACACAGCATGAAGCGTGGTACAAGTACGGCAGTTAGCTGCTCTAAGTGTGGAATCAGCAAACTGTCTGTTAAAAACCACACGGGTTTATTTTTGTTTCATCACCACCTTCCACCGCCAAAGAGTGCAGCCACTGATGCTGCGGAGCCTGTACACTCCTCACTGCACCAGGCTTCTCTGACTAACCACAGCCTCACCCGTTCTGAAGTACAGAAGCCCTTCTTCACGCCTGGAAGAAATCTCCGTGCCCAACGCCAGCTCAGGACACTCTGCTCAACCGAGACCAGCACCCGTGCCCGCTCAGGCAGGACAAAGGCGGCCAGCACCCGCGGAGCGGAGCCGAGCACAGCCGGCCGCGGCAGGGCGAGGCGATCAGCCCGCGGGACGGGTGACACACAGGCAGGCCAGAGCCGGGTCGAGGCCTTACAAGCAGCCGCGCTCCTGCAGTCCGCGGAGCCCCGGGCCCACAGCAGCTCTGCCTCCGCCCCGCCCCCGCCGCGCAACCCCCCCGGCCGGGACCCTCGAGAGGCACCGCCCCGCAGCTCTGCGGGCAGTCCCGTGCTCCCCGCCGCGCAGGGCGGCCCAGCAGGCCGCGGCCGCCGACGGAAGGACACCCGTGACCGCCGCGGACCGCGCGTCACCCACCGCGGCTCCCCCAGCCCCCGGCCCACATCCTCACCCGCATGCGGGCAAGGGGCCGCCGGGCGAGGGCCCACGCTGCTGCTGTGGGGCGGGCGGTGACACGCCCCCGCGCCGCCGGCCGGAGCTCCGCGCAGAGGCCGCCGCCGCCCCCTCCCCCGCCAGCGGCTGCGGAACGGCCACGGCAGCGCCCCTTGTTTGTGCGCGCGGCCGCCGTTCGGCGTATGCGCGACCCCGCCCCTCACAGCTGCCGAGGCCCCGCTCACCCTCGCGCCTGCGCAGAGGCAGCGCTCGGCGCCCCCCTGCCGGCCAGGGGGCGGAGCCGGCGCTGAGACTCACGTGGACCGTCCAGGCGCGCTCCCCCGCCCCGCCAACAGGGGGCGCTGCCCCGCATCACCTCTCTCCCCTCCTTTTCTCTTGACGTCACCCTCCGCCGTGACGTCGCTCGTACGCCATCACCTTCGTCACCAGATAATGTGGTGTCAGGGAAGGGGTGGGCAAAAGTGAGGGCTCGGGCAAGGGAGTGCTGCTGCTCTAGCTTGGAAACGGCCATTAAACTAATTAACCTGGGCTGTTGGCCAAAGCCATCGTTACCGCCCTGTTACATCATCACCAACGACTGTATCGGCTAATGTGGTGCCCTGGTGGTTTGGCCCCACCAGCGATGGCATCACAGGATGTTTTTAGGCGTGTCCACAAGATCTTTCTCTGTAAAAAAGGATTTATTCCAGCAGATGGCTACACAGAGATGACCACGGTCTGGTCCGCTTCTCCACGCGCGGCATTTCCTTCGCAGCGCGCAGTCTCTGACGGCCAGGAGTGTGATTTTCGTAGCACCTTTACTGGATTTTCAAAGGTTTTTGCGCTGGGAACTGAAGAAACACTGTTCTGAGAGCAGAGGTTTTGGCAGCAGGCGTGCACAGGGCCCGATGACCCCTGGGCTTCGTGCGGATGACTCCCCAGCGTGCCGTTTCCTTTATCCTGTTCCAAAACATCCTCTTTCATCTCCATTGCGCGTGCTAGCATGTAACTAACCTTTCTCTGATGAGCCAGAGCCTCCTCTTTATCATTTATCTGAGTATTTATTTAAAAGAGAAAGAAAAGAAAGTAGTTTATAAGCTAAGAACAAAGTAGTGTATGTTAAATAGGCAGTTATATTTGCTCCCTTAAGGACTCACAATGAATAGTTTAAGAAAATACTAACCAAATCTATTAACATCTTCAGGATTTCATGAGGATTGTCTAGATCTTCAACTTTCCTGCAGTCCACATCTGATGAGAGCAGGCTGGATAGTTTTTGTCCCAAACTGTTCCTGTTCCCTTGCAACTTGACAGGCCCTAAAGAAAATAAAAGTACCTGAAATGTGGAATTGCTTAGGAAGAGAAAAACTACTTTGGGATAAAATAAGCATGCATAAAACTGGATTCTTAATTATCTCCTCTAAAAGGGCAATGCAAGCTGCAGCTTCTCCCATTTTATGTACATAATACAGCAGATTACCTGCATGCAGCACCGCTCTTAGCATCACTTAAAGGCTAAATAGACCTTTCATCATACCTATGGGCAAACTGAAAGCAAAATTATTTTTGCTGTATAGAAAATACACTTTGACACTCTAATTAAACAACCATTCACTGCAATTTGTTTTTAAACAGTAGGTAGCCTGAAAAAAAAAAAAAGATTCTTTGACATTAGCTGTTTAAAAGTTTCTAACATTTCTAAAAAGATTAAAATACATTAAAATTATGAAATGTACATATCAGGATGTACAGCTTGGAAATGATGTTGGTATAAGGGAAACAGATATTCAAGATGTATGGTGTTTGAGTATTACATCCCAAGGGTGCTCAAGAAATCTAGAAGACCCAACAAAGTTCTAAGCCTGCACCTCCAGGGCAATGGCTAGCACAAATATATCTAGAAGTGCCATTCCTAAATTCTGCTACGGTTTTGAGAATGACATAAGCAATTAAAATACTTCTCTTTATCCTTTTTCTTCAAGGAGAAAAGGATTATTAGAATTCTTCCTCTACAGAAGGCTTTGTAACTCACTTTGTAACATATTTAGTGTAATAATAATAATAAGTATCAATGTAAGATACACGTGCATAATAAAAAACCAAAAATGTTTTCAAAAACCAGAAAAAAATATATGTAGTATTTCAGTGAAAGCTCAGTATATATTTTTTTGCATTTCTCCTTCTTTCCTAACTCTCATACGGAGCTCATTTGGAAAAAAACCCAAATCTCAACACATTAAATTATTGGTAACATCTAAAATGGCCAGGCTAAGCTTGCCAGTTGTTAGCTTTTTTTGTCCTGGTCTCATAAAAAACATTTTTAATATCCAGAATGTTACTGTCATCCTGGATAACAGCTTACTTATTCTAGCACGTTTTCACTCAGATAACACAGTTAATGAAGGTGTAATTAAAAAAGGTTACATTAAAAGCCTACACTGGTAGCTCCAACGTCCTGCAGTAGTATTTATTTATTCCACACCCTACATTACACATGCAAAACTTCTGGCAGAAATTCTTCAACTGCATGACACACTACCTAACGTATTTACAGTTTCGACATAACTTTGTTCCTTTTTTCTCCCCTCTTTGGAAACCTCAGTCAGAAATTAAACCACAACCACACATTTAACACAGTAAGTAATTCTCCTTATGCCACTTGTCAACTGTTTTCTTTCTAGTCAACCATTACAGATAAGTAACATGCCCAGTTACCATCATCTTTCAGACGTCTCCAGTTTATAAATCTTGTTTCCTTCTTAATCTTTATCACTTCTGCAAGCCTTAGGGCTTGGTCCTTCCTCTGCATTAGCTGCTGCTCAAATGCAATTCTGAAGGCATCTGCCATTATATAAGCTTCATCTTTACTCTTCTTCAGATTTTCAATCTGGTTTTAATTCAGATAAAATTTAAAGTATATTAAGAAATTAGGAAGCAATAGCAGGTTTAAAATGTATATTAAGAGACAGACTGAAACCATCAACACAGACAATTTAAAGTAATCAAGGAAGTAGTAGAAACCAAAGTGCTTTTTTGCCATGTTAAGAAATACTTTTTGAAATGTGTACTGAAATCCTTTTCTACACATGAACATGCTGCCACCCATCTATACAGACAAGCTGCCAGCAATGTCTATTTGTCTCTATGCATGCAGAAGAGCTTGGGGAGGGCATTAAATGTCCCATCTCACAGTTGGGCCAGGAGCAAAAGGAGCAAAACAATGGTATCTTATGTCAGGGATAGTAGCTTTTGTAATAAATGGACATGACAGTACCCTTTTTCAAAACCAGTAAGTCAACTGGAACTTCTGCAGTGGGACCATGGGGATGAGTCTATCTCATAGGTGCATCCCACATTTGCAGAGTCAAATATAAATTAGAAGAAAAATACTAAAACTAGAAATTTCACTAAATTAAAAAAACAAAGAACTTCAAAATCATGTTATCAATTTAAGTGTGAAGTAAATATACAGTTTTCAGCAAGATCAGCTTCCTGGCATAGCTGGGTGAGCAGCCTCGTGAGTGCTCATCATCATGTCCATGGGAGGGAGGGGTGGGACGCACTGCCAGGAAGGAAGGGAAGGAGGAGTCACGGCCATCAGTGGTAGTCCACACTCACACTGTGTATACATTTACACAGTGTATACCCTTAAGAGTGGTTTTTCCCTTTTTTTAGATTACAAAATATAGTTGGAAGGAAAAAAGAATGCGAAAGATTTTTTTTTTTAACTAGTAAAGCTGACTGATATAAATACAGTTTTGTATCAGCAAAAGTTAGGGCATTACAAACAAATTTTCATTATTTCTGTGATGTATTCTTGTTTTAAATCATATTTGTTTGTGTAAGCTGCAGTAGAGCATTTCTGGGTTTATTTTTTTTTGAGCACAAGCACCCCTCTGCTTGTTCAGAACTAAGCCAAGCGGCATTACCTCTTGCTTCAGATGAAGAAGTTGCTTTCGGGTTACAGCTGCTGTTTTAGCACAGGGACAAGGTTGCCCCCCAGAAGTATTGCAGGTGCAGGCCCCAAGAACTGCCAGCTTAAAATCCAAAACAAACCACCAGTTAAATATCTAACTGCATATACAACACAATCCAAGAGATGCCAGATGACTAGCAAAAAAACCATTCTGAAACTACAAAGGGAATGTAAGAGTCAGGGGAAGCAAGCTACAAGAGATTTAGCTGTGATTGCTTTTGACTCACAATGGCACATGTGAAATGCACTTTTCAGCAAAATAAACTACAGGCAAAAACTGTCAGCCTGTGTATGCTACTCCCTGCAGACCTCATTAGATTTGTTTTCTTCCTCAATAAAGTAAAGCGCTAGGCACGGACATTAGGATTTAAGGTGTTAGGAAGAAAAATATAAGCAGGCTGGCTTGTGAAAAACAGCCTGATGCTCCTTCTTTCTACTCTTTCTTTGCAAGACAGACCACAAATTAGAAAACTGATTAACAGATATGCAAGGACATATTCTTGTTAGCTAAAAATGCGTCTGAAGAAGCAGTTAAACAATCAGTAAGCAAAATATACCTGTATATTTTGAATATAAACATTCCTCTGAACCAGCCATTTTTGAAAAACACGTAAGTCATACTTACTTCAAGACCTGTAAAATCTGTAATGTCACTTTTATTCAAGGACATATTTTCCTGAACAACCTTCTGTTGTTTCACATCTAGCATTGCAAGAAATTCCAAGCACTGCTGATTCAGGACTATGAAATAAAACAAAGAAAGTGATTAAAAGGTCTGCTGCTCTGATTTCTAACTTTCTGGGTTTAGCTACACACAAATTAATCAATTCTGTAGCTTAGGCATCAGTGTGATGAGACTATGTAGATCTAAAAACTCAGCTCCCAGTTGTCTTCCTTTCTGTGTTTTCCTAGAGGTAGTGACCCGCTGACAGGAATAACATATCTTACTCTGCTTCAGGACTAGGGACTCATTTCTTTGTACACTTACAACTACAGCAGCTGCTCATTTAGAATAGCACAATATTGGGAAAATAATGTCAGCTCTTTTAAAACATTTTGCAAATGAAAAACAAGAGAAAGAGGCTTGAGCCATCTGACCCAGCCAGATGCCTGCACAACCTGCAGTTTGAAAAGCTCCACTATAAAGCTGTCAAGCTGAATACTTCAGAGTTTGTGCTATGGGAATCTTTGTATGGGTATGCAAAAGTGAATGTTAGCGATGCAGATTGTCATGGCAGCAGGAGCACTTGGTGGCTCCCCCGGCTGCTGTTGCCTCCTTCCAGGACACAACTGGGAGCATCAACTGGTTGTGTCCCTCCACACCCACGCTGTCACCACACCAGTGAGGCGAGATAGGTGTACTTCTTTCACACCTGATCTACTCTTTAATCTATGCCTACCTGACCTCTCCTATCATTTCATGGTTCTTTTTTTTTCAGTTCAAGTGACACTGTGAGAAGAAAATCAAACACAACTTGTCTGTTTATAGAGGGTTTCTGCATATCCACTAATACCAGCTGCCAGTAACAAGAGATTTATCCCAACAAAAAGCTAAATCCCAACAGATTTAGCTTCATAGCTAAATCCTGAATTATTCCTGAGAAATGGTATGTGAAGACAAAGCTGTTGGTAGCTTACTTGCATTTTCAGCTTTAAGAGTTTTAACTTCTTCTGTTCTCAGTTTCAATGCTTCCTTGAGAGCTGCATTTTCACAATATATCCTGCAGAAGTCAGAAAAAGGCTGTATTACCTTTTAAAAAATATTTTTAAAGGGGTACTCAAATTAAAAAAAAAAGGTGAAAACATTTTACCTAATATTTCTGCAAATTAAAATTAGGATTACTGAAAGGACTGAAGAAAAAAGTAAAAACTGAAAAGAGCTGAGTATTTGGTTTGACAAGACATTACCCATACTGCGCTATACAAGCAGTTTCCTCACTTTTTAATTTTTTTATGGAAAGATTTTACAATTTTTTCCATAATTGTATCTGTTCCAATAATATGTAGTATGTTGTCAGATCCCAATCTACGGCCAGGGGCCAATAAGCAATCTAAAACTATTCCTAACTCTCTGAAGAAAGTTCTGTGTGTAGGCTTGGTCTGTCACCGAACTACGCCAGGTTGTCTTCTCTGGAGTCACTCCTCGTGATCCAGGCTGCAGGTGGCTCTGCAGGGAGCAAAACCAAGAACCTCTGCACTCATACAGAGGTTTCTCTGCAACCCAGATAGCATGTGCTGTTTAAACAGGCTCACCTTGTTCATGAAACCACACCCTCCCACAACCAATTTAAACAAGACCAAGTGAATGTTAAAAAAGAAAACAAACAAAAAATCATTTGTCTAAGTAAAAGGTGCCGAAAGCTTCAGAGTTTAACAAGAGAAGAGCTTAAATGCCACATTACCATCAGAAACTCAAAGAAATTAGTAGCTGTGACCCTCTGAAACACTTGCTAGAAATCTCTTACTTCCTTGAAAGAACAAAATTGTTACTGGACATGTGACAATCATGGCTCTGGTCTTAATTTTAGAAAGTAAACTTCCTGTATTCTTAATACTGTTCTCAAGAACAGCTGCACTTTCAAGCACTGCAACCTGAGAATGTACGATAAGCATTTATAATGCTTTTTTTTTTTGGTGAAGTATTTAAGTATTTCCTACTTGAATAGGAAAGTGGGAATCTAAAGTCCTAAATGTTAAAGCAATACAGTTTTTTTTGGTGCATTTCTTTGTCAGTAAATGCAGTATACTGTAAATTCATGGTTCTGTTTAAAACTAAATAGCAACCTGAATTATTTCACTTGAATAAACAAAGGGAAATACACATACTTCTCATCCTGCTGTCTCAGATATCAGAAAACCTTTTTGCAAAGTGGGCTGAGCTCCTGGCTTGCAGTTTTCTGAAGCCACGTTTCTAGCTTTCAACACTGAACATTATTTTTGTTGCTCCAAATGACCTGGCTGCACAATCTCCTAGGTCAGGAAAGCCAAAGGGGTTTTCACAAGTGTAACTAAGTTAACAGTTGAAAAAGACATAATAGATACAAAAGTCTTCTTACAAATTTATAGTTTGCAAACTTTTGGCTTATTTCTTAAGTTTTCAAATTTTAAATAAAAATCTCTGCCGAAATAACTCTGATGGGTAGACTTCAGCAATATCATTTCTACGTTTAAAGAAGTGAGCCTGCTGGTCACAGTTTCCAAGGTCTGTTACTGCAGTTGTTAGTTTAGTTCCTCTGGCATCTTCTACTTGCCTAACCACACCCGCTGTCCGTCCAGAGTAACTCTTACTTAAACAAAGAACCAGTTGATCAGCCTCTCTCAAAAGCATTCCGTTTTACCTGCATGTATGCTCATACCTACAATGCAAGAAAATAAAGCAATGATTAACCAGCAAATGATATTTCCACATGCATGCACATACCATTATTTTCTATGCCTCATTAACATTTAAAGTAAATAAGGACATTTTGGATCCAGCTGGCTAACTTAACAATGTGACAGGATGAAAATGAAAACTCAGCCTAGCAAAAAAGGCAAAGCTAGCCTGTATATATACTAAGGAATTAAGACTTAATAATTTTAGTAGTTTTAATTGAAAAATACACATGTGACTAGCATGAAAATCAAATAAATCTTCACAAATTTGGAAGAAAATTAGGAAAAACCAAAAACCCCAGAAAACCTGATGAAGCAAACTTGAACCCAAGAAAGATGACATATAGCATTCAATGCAATTAAAAAAACACCCCCAAAAATACAATGTGTAAGTCAAATACCTGTCATATTTTTCTGTCCACGTGTCTTCTATGTTTTTAAATCTATCCTGATCAAACTCAATTTCCCACTGCAAAATATTTATTTCCTGTGGAGACAAAACAAGGCAGCAGCAGTTCATTGCAAGCCTCACAGTGTAAGGAAGAAGTGGAAGTGATGGTGCTGAGCTGGGCACGGGCAGAGATCTAGGTGACCAACCATGATGACAATCTATGATACTGTTAAACATATATTTGGTGCCATACACGAAAAAGCTTCTGCAACATTAATCTATGGATTCCAGACCATGTTGCTTGAACTAATACTTGTATTGGCTTATGATAAAAACAAACTTATGCTGTCACGTTTCCCTGTCCCCTCACTGTTCCACAGGAAGAGAAACACAGCATAAAACTCATTTTAATGAAGTAGCTCAATTCCACCTTCCTCCTCCTCCCTATCTTCCCTATGAAAACTGGGCACCCATTTCTTTGACTCCTCGAGAAGTTCCAGCCTAGTAACTAAGAAACAGTGCAATGCACTGTGAATGACTGTGAAACTTACAACAAAGACCAACTGAAAGTACAGAAAGAACTCTAGTAACTTCCAGGTATTATTTGTACACACTATAGCATGAGAACATTTAGATTGAAACAGTGATACATCAACCTTTTCCCTTTCTACTAAAGAAAGGAATAAGAATACTTTCAAAAAAACCTGGAACTAATAGCAGGTTTATTCTGAATTAAATCAACAGTCTGATAACCCCTTATTAATAGCAATGGACTTGGATTTTTTGCACAGGTGTGAAGGAAACATGCACCTTTACCTTTTCTAAAGTTCTCTTTTCTTCCTCAGTTTTTCGAAGCATTGCTTTTGTATGACTAGTGGCTTTATTAAATACTGCCTGCAAAAAAAGTACAACTGTCAAATACTGTAATAAAGTTTACCTAATTTGGCCTTAGCCAAATTTTCAGTTTTACATCAAGAGAAGTTCACATTCTTAGTTAAACAGGTGTGCAGAATTACAAACACTAGCAACTTGCTTGTAAGTCCCAGAAGGTTCTAATTTCAAGTCAATAAATAGCTTTGTTGCATAACAAACTTGTGTTTCAATCCCATAATCTTTTCTATTGAAAAATGTAGCAACATTTAAAATGAGACTGTGTCCTCTTTAGGGCTTGTCCACAAAATTAGCTCTTAAAAAACTTGGTTACAACATACTTATACTTTGATCCAGGTGCAACTTACTAAGAATGTCTGAGGGTAGAAGCTGCAGAACTATAAATGGGTTATGGAAGTAGGCTAAAAAACAGGAACTGATTTCAACATAATTCATTGTGACAGTGAATGAAAATATTACAAACTGTGAACAAAAGACTGACCTAACATTTAATGCATACTGTCCTCTAAGACAACAGATGGAGTAGTCAACTGAAAATATTTGTGCTTTGCAGTAGAATTTCAAGCACTGGCAAAATATGTAATTTAAAGGACTGGGAAAAGGTCTTATTCTTTACATAAAGTAGCTAAACCTTCAAGAATCCTCAAAGACAAAATTAGGAGAATTTGCTACAACAGTAAAGTCTTCTTAAATAACCACAATGGTTCCAGGCAGAAAAAGTAGTAAATTGTAGAAGCCAAGTCTGTAGACACTTGCAGACTCAATGCTCTAAATTATAGCCCTGAGAAGAACTTAAAGTTTTTTTTGAGGGGGAGGGTTTATGAGGAGTAGCAGAAAGATTTCTTCTGCTTTCTTTCCTTTACCACTATGTAATTAATTTCTGAACAACTCCTACCATACTCTGCAGAATTCTTAGGGCTTCATCTTTTCCTTCAAGCTGTCTGTGAGATGCTTCAAGCTCAACTTTCAAAATTTCAGCTTCCTGAAGTGAAATAAAATAGGTACACTCAGCAAAAGCCAAGGTAATCTTGTTAAAACTCAACTGTAACAGCAATGTAACTTTGTCCTCTTCAAAAACCAATCTTCTCCTGTTTCTACCCTAGGTAATTATTTTCTGACTAATAATTTGATTACGATGAAGAAATGTTAACAGTGCATGCCAACACAAAATCCTTAAAGAAGAATACTTGTAACTATTATTCTTTCTGTTCTCCTCCACTGTTATTTGGAAAATAAACCAATAAATACTGCAGTTCTTCCTCGCTAAATAAGTTGTATATATCAACACAGGTCTGGAGCTTTAAAACAAGTAAGCAAAAGAGAATAGCAGATATACATACATGTAAATACAGCAGAATAAAAATATAATGAATATTACAAATATAGACTACAAGATAAATATATATTAACATAATGTACTATAATGATACAAAATGTCCATACTCTCTCTATGGTGCAGACACTATGTTAGGACTGTTAGATCAAAAAAACTACCTGTCCATACCAAGCCAACAACAACAAAACAGGTTCCTTCTCCACATACATGCCAATCATGTCTCTGTGCAACATTTTTCCTTTCAGAAGAAAGCAGTTTTTCAATTTCCAAGCGTTAAAAGAAAATTTACTACTTTGTATACCTGTCTTTCCTTAAGCCTTAGGGCAGGTCACTTTGTTGTTCACTTGTGGTCATACAGAACTTTTTTCATAGTTCTTCCAGTTCTATTAGCTCAGTGATTGACACTGACATTGTATCTGGGAGCAGTGGCAATTAATCAGTTTTGTCTAATTGGAATTGAGTAATGTTCCTTGACATTTTAACCTGCTGTGCAACGAACGTTTTTCAAGCTAAGACAGCTTGAAAATGACTTACCACGGGCTATCCTGAGGTTAAAGAACACACTGCAGATGAAGTGTGTATTTTTACAGCTGAGATCACCCTGCTCTTTCTGCCCAGACTGATGCCAACACATCAACATGTTTAACCACAGTAAGATCAAAATGTAGGCATGAACTACCTTTCAACAAAAATACAGACTGAAAACCCAAAGACTATTCTGTTTACACTGCAAATTTTCAGGCCCACAGCTTAATTAAAAAAAAAAAAAAATCTGCTAAAAAGGGAGCACAATCCTTTTAATATTCTCTACTTATTTAAAAATACTTCTCCTCCCTCTCCCCCTCAAAAATCCAGAGTATAAACTGCACCTCACACTGATTTCCTGGCATAAAATGTAATAAGGCTTACAAATGCTACTCTAAAGAATCTGAATCCACCCAAGACTCCAGACATGCCAAGATCTTCAGCTAAACCAACATTGCGCTTTACTTTGCTACATTAAAAGGAAATGCAGATTTCAAGAGCTGCACACTTGGCACAGTCACTAACCTCTAGAGCATCCTGAAGTTGTTGCTTTAGTTCTTCGTTTGAGACTTCAGTGTTAGATTCTGCAGGATTGATAGGAGATACTAAATGATGAGATACTACAGTATTTACAAAAGAAAACTTGAGAATTTGCTTTCCCCTGAAAACAGATAACGTTTAGAGGTGAATTTTCACCTTTGTGTTTTTCTTCTTCTGGAGCTAATAAACAGATTTTAGAAATACATAAATACCAAGCTCAAACATATTGTTTCACAGCTAAAGAACTGAAATGGAAAAAAAATCAGTTTTAAAGAGACCTAAAATAAGGGCAATTATTTTAGAATGTCCTTAAACAAAAAAAACAAACCACAAAACTGCAATCTTGATTCAAAAACTAATTTCATCTTTTAGATTCTTTTTAGAGAGTTAACTTTTCAACAACCAAACTCAACATAGCAGTAGCTGGCACTATTTAGAAGTAGGGGCAATTTTCAACAGACCATGATGAAGTTCAGTGGTGGAATATTCCACAAGATCCAATTCTCTAAACAAGAGGTTACTACTGGTACTCAGCATCACAGAGAGATGTTAAGATGCAGCCTCCTACTAAATCCAAGTCAGGTCCATGTGTACTTCACTCATGCTTCATGGGTATTGCAGTGTGAAAGACCCAAACCAAAGGCAAGCATCATACAGAGACTGTCAGAAGGACAGTGAAACCAATCAAAATTACACTGCTCTTGTAACATCTCTTTGAGGCTACTGAAACCAATAATTACATGGCTTAGCTTACTGCGGTGTGTGGAAAGAATAGGAGGGACTTGTTTTAAAGGAGAGAAATAATCAAGTTACATGAAAATACTTCAGTCAAAATACTAAAAATGGCTAAAAATGTAAGGCAAACCAGCTAAAGTGTAATGGACAACAACACTGTCTTTATTTTATTTTATTTTATTTTATTTTATTTTATTTTATTTTATTTTATTTTATTCACAGCAGTGTTGTCTTCACAAAAAAACCTGAATGCCAGCACCAGGAGAATGGTGATGTGCAGGTTCTAAAAACAACTGCTTAACCTCAAAACTATGCAAATTCAGAAAGATCCACTAAATAGCAAATAAGATTTTTAAGATTTAGCCATAAGCTTTAGATACAACCTCTGAGAATACATGCTTAAACAAGCCCAAGCAATTCCATTCAACTTCATACAGGTATTTAGAGAAAACCAATGCTGTCCCCCACCACAGGATGTTCTTTGCTAAATGTCACTTCCAAATGCAAAACTAAACACTTTAAAAATAGCCATTTTACACAAAGAAGGCCCATAGCCTCATTCACTGAAAAGTAAATCTGCTGTTAACATGTTTTGGGAGGAAGATGTTAGAACAGACTCCTCTGTTGCCTCAATGGCTTGGAGCATCTCCTCCTGCGACCCTGACCGCAGACTTGAAGGATGCACCAACCCACCAGCGAGGCTGCGCTAGGTAAGAAATGGGCAGACGCTTCTTCGAAACTTCAGAGATTTTTAAGAGTTTTGGCAAATGGTTTGAATTAAACTTGAAGACACCTTGTGAAGCAGCTGAACTGCCCAGTTTTGCTAACAGAGGTTTTTCTCTTAGTGAACAGTTAAATTCTAAATTATTCTTACCACAGCTATTTTGTCGCGTGGAACCAGTAACAGGTTTTTTGGATGATCCATCGTAAAAACTGTTTCGTTTTGAACCGGGAAGTGCTGCAGCATCACTTTCTTCCTCTCTCTTTGCTGAGAAGAGAGAACTGCCAACCTTTGTAGATCCTTTCCTAGATCTAAACGAATAGGAGTCTTGTGAATTCTCCCCTTCATAAACACCTCCAGGTCTTCTCCCAAATCCATTTCCCAAGTCTCCACATGTCATGTCATCTTCTTCTGCTTCCTCCATCCTCTTGGTTTAGGTGTTTTGGTTTTTGTTTTGTTTTTTTCCTGACTGGGGTTACTCCACTCACTGGTGATATGAACAGTGCCTCCTCCAAACCAACAGGTATTTTCGCTAGAAAAACAGAAACACAACATCATTACAGCAGAAAAACAACACTACAGTGAAAAATCTGACGCTGCTGCCGCGCGGTCACGTCCCACAGGGGTTCAGGCTGCGGAAAATACCTCCCCCGCCGCACGGTAAAACCTCCCGCTGCGGATGGGTCAAGGCGGGCTGGGCGGGGGGGGATGCGCCGCGGCGACCCCCCGCAATACCCCCGAACCTCTCCCGGTGCAGGTCCCCGTCTCACCTGCCCGCCCGGCTGCCGCGCTGCCGGTCCCGCCCCCGAGCGGGCTGGAGCCGTGGCGGGGGCGGTGGCTCCCGGGAGGCTGCGCAGAAACCTGTGGAGTTAACGCTTATTTTTAAAATAAATTTTATTTTTTTTTTTAAATATAGGTCTATATTCTGCCAACAGCTCCCCCTCGTAACCACAACAGCACTTACCAAAATCCCCCAGCAGCTTTGGGAAGCCTGATTTTACAAGACACATAATCCAAAACACTCTCAAGAAGCGTTGTTGTCCAGACACCCCCACCCCATCCATCACCCCCACCCCATCCATCACCCCCCACCCCATCTATCACCCCCCACCCCATCCATCACCCTCCACCTGCTGTCACATTCAGCCAGGACCCCTGAAAGGGGCCCTTCAAGAGCAGTAAGTGTATGTGTGAGTTCCCACAGCGTTTGGTCCCCATTCTGCAAGGAAACTCCAGATTTCTCACCATTTTGGTTTATAGAAGGGGTCAAGTTGCCGATGCAGTTTTCCTCTCTGAATCTCACAAAAAACCCCTCAACCTATACCAAATCTAGAATAAAAACCAGAATCTTAAATATGTAACCATAATACTCTTTACAACAGAAATTTCCAAGCAAATAGAGCTTTACTATTCAAAGTTGTTTATATAAAAACTTTATTAGCCAGAACTTTCTACAGACTCTTTCACAGGGCCTAACGAGCCACCTTGTCAGTGAAGAACAATTATTTTTCCTTTGCACAGTAATTTTCTCCTGAGACCCAAGTTTTACAAGCAATCAGAGATGCTGCCAGTATTTCAAGTGTAACCATGTTTTGGGACACTGTAGGTTCATTATCCTGCCAAATTATGTGTTTCCTTGATAAACACATTTTCCTTGATAAACCTAAATAAATACATTCCACGTATCCACGACTGGGACGGGCGACAGAGAATATAGAGAGAAAAAGGAGAAAGAAAACTTATTAATATTCCACACCAGTGCAGAGATAGGTGATGCTTCCTCATACCATAAGTCATTCCCAAAGTTCTGTGTAATCATTTAAAAATATCATTCTTCACTCCAAAATAAAGCGCCACCCTTAAACCGCATCATACACGCCTCCCACACACTCAAGAAGGCAGTGGAGTACAGCAGGTTTTAGTTTAACAATTCAGAAACAGGTGAATTTTCAGGACACTGTTTTACCCATCAGAAGTCAAAAGCTCCTCAACTGCCATCAGTTACCAGGATTTTATGGGGTTTTTTTTCTGGGAGGGAGGAAGGTTTTAATTGTAAGCTCCAAAAAAATTCTCAGTTATTGAATTTATTTTCCTGCCACTAAGAGGAACTGTGTCATTTTCATCCTTTCCTTCCCAGCCCAATTTTCACTTGTGTCAGTTCTCCCGTGTGCCTCACCCAGAGCACCTCAGAGGCTGCTCCAAATCCCTATGGCCTGACTGTTCTCAACCTTCTTCTCCTCCCCAGACATACCAAATTACAATAAAGTTAATTATAATTTATCATACAAGAATGATGAATGTCGTTTATTAAACCCTCCCAGGAAGCGATCCAGCAGTTACTTTTTCACCAAATGTCAATTGTTGTCCTTCATCCATTGCTCAATCCATTGCATAATCTGATCCAAATTTCTCTCTAGGTCTTCTGGAGTGTTGCTGGGTAACTGGTGTACAATTTCCTTTCTATATGACAACATAGCTTCCTCATAAATGGTCTGAAAAATTTCACACTGAATGTTGTCTTGCAGCTTTTTCCCTTTGTAGCCCCTAGAAAACAAGAAAAATACCGAGTAACAGTGTTAGATATGCAGAGAACTATAAAGTCTTCTACAGAGAATCAGTAATTTATACCCTAGAGAACTCTCTGATGAGGTCACACAACTGTACTTTACTCCTTAGTTACTCCACTGACATACCTGCTTTCAAGTCTGTCATACAGAAACGAATTCTCTGTTCGAAGCACAAACACTATATGAAACCACCGTTCAGGGAAAAAATCGCAGCCATGATAATCGACAATAACTCCACCCTCACTCATTTTATCTTCTAGTTCATCAAGTACCTACAAAAGAAACAAAAATAGGCAAGTTATAGTCTAGCTGAAATGACAGAAAGTCTAAATATAAAAATGGTAGGTTTTGAAGTTGGACTTACCCTGTCTTCATCCAAAATCGGACAATTATATTCCTCATCAAAGCCTTCATACAGCTCTCCTGCAGCAAAAATAATTAGTGGAAGTCTGTGAAGTAACAGCAGTTATTGAAAATATTTATATTGTTACGTTTATTTCAGAAAGATGTGAATAAAATATAGGGGTCAGAGGAAGGAACACTTTGTTTGCAAGTCGTACAAGGATAGTTTATTTAGTACTTAATACAAAGTATGTTACTGTTACAGACACGCTTTCTTAACTCATATGACAAAAAATATTTGTTAAAGCAAATTCATTGCCTTTTCATTCAATGCATAGTACAGGCACGACAAGCACATAGTTACACAAAGCAAAAATATCTGCAGTACTCTGATTAACTATTCTGTTGATATGGCCTACCTTCTCTTGCCATGTCACCCACATTAATATAGCTCATCTCAGCCCTTGATGCAAGTTCTTTTCCGAGCGTGGTTTTCCCAACGCCTGGAGTACCTGAAGACAAAACCCCATATAAACCAGGAAGAGAACAGCATGCAAGACCTCTTCAAATAAGGAGTCAAAAAGGAAACTTTTGTCAGTCAATGTTGGCAAGTTCGTATAAGAAAAATGAGGCAAAAAGCAGCATGACAAGGAAAACCAAATAAGAGCAACGTCTAGAGATTAAAAAAGACAACTACGACGAAAGCCCCCAGTTTGTGCAGATGTTATTCTAACTGGGACCCTGCAAAAGTAAAACCTGCTTCATTTAAAAGCCACAACTAACACGGAGAAGCCCCAAGTTTCCAGGCAGAGCAGCTCGGCACCGCCTCCGCAGGGACCTCACAACCCAGACCGTGAAGAGCGCTGGGGCCGAGCCCCGCCGGGGCAGCCCGGGCCCCGCCGGGACAGCCCGGGCCCCGCCACGCTCCCCCGCCAGCCCCGCCGCTCCCAGCCCGGACGGGACCAAGTGGCCTGTACACCACCGGCGCCCTCCCGCTTCTCGCCGGCTCATGACCCAGGACCCAGCCCCCCGCCGGCGCCGCCGCCGGCCCGCACCGGTGAGCAGGATGTTGGGCCGCCTCATCCCGCCGCTCCGCCCGGCGCCGCCGACAGCGCCCGCTGGTCGCCTAGGAGACACGTGCGCGGGGCCTCCACCGCCGCCGGCGCACACCGATGGCGTCACCAGCACTGCGCTGGGCCGGCCGGCGGGCGGACAGGCAGACAGGCGCGGCGCGGGCAGCTAAGAGCCGCGGGAGGAGAAGGACCCCGCGGAAGCGGGTGTGAGGGGCTCGGCCCGGCTCAGCTCGGCCCGGCTCGGCTCGGGTCCCGCTGCCGCCTCAGCCCGCCCGGGCGCTGCCTCGGCCCTGGGCGCTGCCTCGGGCCCGGGAGCTGCCTCGGCTCCAGGAGCGGGGTTCGCCTCTCAGGCCCGGCGGTCGCAGCGGAGCCGCGCGGCGGATGGGCCCTGCCCGGGCTGAGGATGTCGGGAAGCTCCGCGGGAGGGCAGGCGGCGCCGGCGGAGGTAGGCCGCGGAGGGGGCGGGCAGGGGCTGGGCTGCGGCCCGAAGCCTGCCCTCAGGAGGCTTTTTGCAGCTGCCAGAGCGGCTCCGGTTAGCAACAGTTTTAGGCCCTGTAATTACTCCTGAGTCTCTGCGTTGGCTGTTTCTCTTCAGCTGCGTTTTTTTTCTTTATAATGTGTTTTTTTACTGGTGCGATGTGTAAAAACGAAACTCCTTTCACACGGTGGTATCCGGCCCGCTGGTGAATATGCAAATTCAACTAAAAATAGCTTTTGTCAGAATAACGTTGAAAGCAAAGCGTGCAGAGAGAAATTATCTTTCCCAGTTCATGCCTTTTACTCTGAGACAATCTCTTGTCTGATAACGGTCTGCTGAATTAACTTCTAAAACGTGTAAACTGTAGAGTTTACTGTAAAGATTTTGGAGATGATGTGTCTGTTTTGTTACTCACAGTTTCACAGAACTGTGTTTCTCTGTGTAGCCTGTTACGGTTCCTATGCTCAAAGGTAATCCTGCAGTTGTTAGCAGCGGAGAGTGTGATTTTTATTTACTGGGATATTATTTTAGGACCACAGGTAGGCTGAAAAGTGGCTCTGGGGTGTAAGTTTGTACACCTGTCCCAGCAGGGTATTTCTCAAATCCCAGATTAAATATTGATGCTGTTAGCTGTTTCATTCCTTGTCACTGGCAGACTTCTGATACATGTGACAGTCTGATTCTAGATCAGGCCAAGCTTCTGCATGCAGCAGACAAATAATAATGCTTGACTTTATTGTGCTGCCTAAATAGTTTTGCCTATTTCAAACTTTTAAACACAGATGGCTGCACTGTAAATGTTAAAAAAGAAATAAAAAGCCACATACTAAAAACTATACAGGGACAACATAAACACAACCTTAATGTAAAAATGGTATAAATAAGTTGATGCTATTTTTTTCATTCTTATCTCTTTTAATTCTGCTTCTTTAGTTTGAATACGTGTTTGTAGAATTTTTGAGCTTGTTCTGATTTGCCAATTTGCTGCAAAATACCATCACAACATGTAAGGTGTAGCTTTTTTAATGCTGAAGAAGCATGTTATTGCCATATTCAAAAAGCATAAGTGCCCGTGTTTGTTGCTAAGTAGTAGTATGCCTTTCAATGCTAATGAAGTTCTTTACAATTACAAGATATTCTTACATACACTTGATAAAAATCTCTGATTTTCTAGAGACAACTGTACCCAATTAAGAGGAGGAGAATGCAACATTAATAGCAAAACATTTGTATTTTACCAGGTAACAGATTGGTTGGCGTGTACGTTTGATGACTTCTTTGGAAACACAAATATTTCTTCTAGTGCCGTTGCTGGGAAGCCACCAGAAGGCAACTCTGGAAGAAAACGGCAGCAGAAGAAGAAAGACCCGTCTTCTGTGCCAGAAAGTAGCAAAACCAAAGCTCTGCCTAGAAAAAGAGCAAAGTCGTCTTCAGTAGATTTGCCTTGTAACAAGACCGGACAAAACTGGAGCCAGTCTGAAGATGAGCCATGGGTAGATAGATACAAACCCAAAACTCAGGTGAGAGAGTTATTCTTAGTGCTCATATAGTAGTAACATTCTAGTGTAACATGATGTGCTTCTGTTCATAATGAAGTTCTAAGTATATCCTATTTTATTAGGGCAGTGCACTAATAGTGGCTAGTATTAGTCTGATTTATTCACTGTCTAGGAAAATCCACAGCTAAAGAAAGGAGAGAGCTGAGTTAGCACACTCACTGTGGGAAAGAGAACAGGAATTATCTTGTGTGTTACTGAGCAGCAGTTAGCTGGTCCGTTAGCCTGTGCAGAGTACTGGACTAGTTGCAGTTTGCATTATGTCCTGATTGATATGCTTTAGGTGTGACTTTGTGGGTGGGGGGCGTCCTGTGGTACCTTAGGGCTTCAAGGAGGAAGGGCTCAGATCTGTAGTGAGCCTGGTTCTGCTCGTGGAACAGCTGCTTGACAGCGTGCTGTCTGCGAGCTTGCTGATGTAAGTGAGTCAGTGTAGTTCTTGTGTAGTGTATTTAAATATTTAATAGCTCATCTCTGGAGAGGAATTGAGTTACAAGGCTAGAAGATGAATAAGCTGCATGAGATTTGCAGAAGTTCCAAAAAACCTTATGTAGTATTAGAGTCAGTAGGGCCTAAAAAGTAGTACCACCTCCAGCAGTAGCTATAAAGTATATTGACACAAACAGGCACGAGTGTAATGTTGGGAATAATAAATAATTCATTATTTCCCAGCTGCAAGGAGTGGAAATTCAGTTGTTTGAGGAAACAGGCTGAAATGATTATCCCTAACGTGCACTTAATTCTATGTAAGGTAAACATATGTAACTGGAAAATACATGGATATGTCTTTAATATTTTAGTCAGCATGTGTTCTGTTCTTAAATCTCATCATTACAGTCATGGAAACCAAGAGGTGTATGTATGCATTTCATATATTTTAATCTTGTTTTAGAATGACCTTGCTGTGCAAAAGAAGAAAATTGAAGAGGTTGAAACCTGGTTAAAAAAGCACATATTTCAGAGGCAGCCAAAGCAGGTAATCTTGCTAGAATTAGCAGCTAGAGATATAAAAACATACAAATGGATTAAATTTATTTTAATTTTGGAGAAAAACTTTGTTAATTTATAGGTAATGATTATATATCTATTGCCTGAGAAGAAATCTGTTAAGAACATAGAGTAGTGCTTGTACATTTGTTTAGGACTTATGCTGCAAAGAGGTGGATTCTGGTTTTGCTCAGAAATACTATTTTCTATTATTCAGTCCGTTCATACCTCTTCAGTGTCTGCTTGTAACTGCATTTTATCTCCTACAGAATAATTTTAAGTGTCTTGGCGAATTTCCAGTTGCACTGACTTGATGTAACAGGATGTTTTTAACCTCTTGATTGCTAAGACATTCTTACACACATGGATAATTTACCAGTCTTACCTAATGCTTTTCAGACCTGATTCTCCAGTTCAGTATGTATTATATTGGTAGTCTACATGGTGTGCAGTTACCTAAACAGATACATTACAAATGAGAGAAGAAATTTCAGTGTATTGGTCTAGCTCTTTCTATCTGAATACTCAGCAGGTAAATTAATAACACAAAATATTTAACTCATTTTTTTAATTGGGAAAAGAGACTCTTTAGCAGAGAAACTATAGAAGAAATTCAACCAATATTAATCTTCAGCTAACTTGCAGTCTTCATCATTTTTGGGAATTTTTTTTGTCTTTTTTTCTTTTCCTGTGACAGAATGACTCTATTTTACTGCTGACTGGTCCTCCTGGTTGTGGAAAGACTGCGACTATAGAAATATTAGCAAAAGATCTCGGTGTTCAGGTGCAAGAATGGACCAATCCAATATCGTTAGACTTTACAAAAGAAGACTTAAGAAATATGTTTGGCCACGGTAAGTATTTTGATTTTTTTTCTTTTCTTTTATTTTTTTTTCCCCCAGTTACTTTTGTGATTTCTGTATTCTGTATGTTTTATTCTTTTGTGTATCTGTCACCTATGAAGTCAGATTCTATAGTTTAATAAGAATCTTCCTTTTGCTTTTATCTGAAAAGGGATTTAGTTTTTTAATACAGTGTTTACTCCAAAATAATTTGTGATTCACATCAGTATAGAGAGCTATGTAATAGCCTGAATATCATTTGAGCCAATTAAATAAAAACAGGTCAGGCTGTCTTTGTCTGGGTCTTTAATTGAATTCTACCCTTTAAAAATTCTCTTGTATTTGTAATGTGCCTGCCAAAGGGTGCTGGTGTTCAATGGCTACTGTCAGAAAACAGTATGGATGGGTATTAGTTCTTGTGGGTATTTGTATTCTACTTGGTATAATACAGAAAACATTTTTAATTAGTTTTCTTTTTCAGGCTCGAATTTTCATACATTGCCAAGTCAGGCCCAAGCAGCTCTCTTTCAAGATTTTCTGTTAAGAGCGAATAAGTATAACAAACTTCAGATGCTTGGGGAGTCCTCAGAAAATGATAAAAAGCTTATTCTTGTTGAAGTAAGTAAAAACTTGTAAAATCTTGTTTTGAAAACAATACCTTTTATTATAATATTGATATGCTAACTAGGTTCAGCTGGTGGATTGGTGCTGGCAAAAGTTACTTTTCTGTATTGCAGATAAGTTCTTTATTACTTTTTGAGACTCTACAGCAGGCTAGAACCAAGTTCTACCTGTAGGTAAACTATGAAAGTTAATAGGCAGGCAGAAACTGGAGACTAGTTTTTGTATAGAAATAAGTAATAGAGTATTAAAAAGTAGATGAAAAACAATACTGAAGAGTCAGTCATACCCATGTTTCTGTATGATTAGCTTTTTAGAAATATTTATGTCTATAAACAGGAAGGGGGGGGAAAACACCTCTATTCTTGTTACTTAAGAATGCAGGAGAGTGTAAAAGATACAATTAATAAGAATACACTCAGAAAGCATTTTAAATGTAGCATTCCCTGGTCTTAAGCTGGTGGGGGGGAGGTGTTATTTAGGGCAGAGATGTGAACTCTGAGAGTTTGCAAGCCATAATGGGAGGTACAGGAGAAGACTTTATTTTTACTTAGGAATGTGTTTCAATAGCACTTTCTTTCTCAGCTTTTAATTTTTTCTGACAGAGGAATTTTATAGGTTGTGATAGTCAAGTTGTCTGTAAACTTTCAAGAAAAAGAGTAGGTGAGATAAAAATTCTCGCTGAGTAATGTGATGTACTGTGGAATTTAGGAAACAGTTTTCTGTGACTTCTCTTCATGAAGTCGCTTCCTTGCGTAGGTCCTCTCGTATTTCAGATAGTATGTCCTGCCTTCTTCCTCAGCAGAGCTACCTCGAGTGTTTATCCTCTGAGTAAAACTCCATCTGGTAGGCAAAGTAATGACCCGAGACTGTTCCTTAGGAAAGAATGACAGAAAGAAAACGTTTCTTTTTAGATAATTTTACTCGATAATAAAAGAAATACTATGCTTTTTTTTTTTTCTTTCCCCTTTGTTCCTCCCTCCCCTCTGGTTCTCTTCACTGTTAGCTGCCCAGTTGAAAGCAAGCTTACTAGGAAGAAAAACTGTGTAGCAACATAGTGTGCCGTAACAGTCAGTCTGTGGGAGGGAATATTTACATCTGAATGTAACGACAGCGTTTCCTTTGTTTCGAACAGGACATACCAAACCAATTCTATCGAGACCCCAGCACTCTACATGAAATTCTCAGGTCAGCTGGAAATAAGTTTTTAACAATTAGCTTTAGCCACTTGCAGTAAACTGTATTTTGATTCTTGTTGCACTTGCTTATTTTTCAACTTAGGAGATTTGTTCGTACAAGTAGATGTCCCCTTATATTTATAATCTCGGATAACTTCAGTGGAGACAGCAACCAGAGGTTATTATTCCCAACGGAAATTCTAGAGGAGTTGTGTATATCCACTATTAGGTAAGATCTTTTATCTCATTAAAACTTGACTGAAATAAATGAGAAGTCAGAAACTAATTAATTTTTTTTCAAATGAAATTCAACAGTTTCAAGCCTGTTGCACCAACAAATATGATGAAAGTTCTTAATCGAATAGCTGCAACAGAAGCTAGTATGGTAAGTTGTCAAAACTGATAACTTCTGTGCAGTGCCACGACCAAAAGATGTCAGATTTTATATCTGAAATATTTTATTTATATTTGTTTGATCTTTGATAGGAGACCCCTACACCCTCCAAAAACCCTACCAATCCTCTCCCCAAGAGAAAACAAGGAACAAAGTGGAAAGATGTCTTTTTTTTTAAGATGAGTTCCACTTGACCCTTGTTTAAGTCTTCAAAGTTACTTCTGAAAATTCTGCCTATTACAGAAACGATATCTGTGAAACAATTAATAAGTAATTTGCGATGTATCTATCAAATGAGGCTCGAAGAGGTCACAAATCTAGATCCTGTGTTTTTCCTGAACTGTTTTAATTATGACCAAGTCTACTATTGAGTGACACCTTGCAAATAATTATGTCCATTATTATCTTTAATATTGCTATATAAAATATGGCAACGTGCTTAAATGGATTAAATGTTTTCCAGTGAGCAGTATTACATGGTTTGAGCAGATGGTGGGTGCTCACACATCTGTTTATGGTGTGTATCAGAGGGGGGTCCCCACAGACAGAATAATATTCAAATACTCCTTTTCCTACTTTTTCTTATTACCTTGAATGTTGCTTTTCCTTGTAGAACAGAGAGAGGAATTATGGTCTTGATAGAACTTTTTTGGAGTTACTTTGCAAAGGTTGTTCAGGTGATATAAGAAGTGCAATAAACAGTCTTCAGTTTTCTTCTATGAAAGGTAAATACCTATGATTTTTTTAAGTGAATGACATTTTGACCATTTCTGCTGTAAAGATATTCTGTTTGCTCTTGCAGCACAGCAAGGTGAGCTGTGGAAAACATTTTTGACATGCTGCTTTGGAGCAGGAAGAAAAGTCTTTTAAGCTGGAAATGTTCCATTTCATAGCTGTTTATTGTAGTCTTAAAGTTGAATAACATCTGCTATGTATGTGTTGATGTTATTCAATGAAATGCCCTCTTTTCATCTTAATATTTTTGCTATTAGTGTGTGTTTACTGATCAAAGCGTTTACGATGCAACCTTAGTTTGAAAGGGCTATTTAATCACTTGGTTCTTTATATTTCTCCATGTCCTTATCTCTGCCTTTAAAGCATTTCTCAAATAGCCCACTGACTTTGTATAGAGCATTTCTGAAAGGACTGATTTTGCTTTGGAGTTCTTACAACTGTTGATAAGTTGAAAAGGGTTTTAGTAGTCTTCAAAGCACATGGTTAGACAGTGCTCAAATTAGACTTAGTTTGGGATTATTTTACATGTTCTAACATAAAAAGGAAACGGGAGACTTGCTGTCATGGCTTTTAAAAGCATTGGAAGGCAACAGTTGTTAAGAAACCAATGTATGGGAGTTAAATAATCCGTGATTTTAAAAGCAGTGCTATGGTACGTGTAGTTCATTTTAAGAACCTTTAGATGGTGCCAGTATTTATATTCAACACAGAAATGAGGAAGGGAATTCAACAGTTGTCTTCTGCTGTGTGTCCTAACTCGAGCAATGATCTTGTGGCTTTTACTTATTTTCTCTGACATCCACCTTGCAAATAGAAATGTGCTCATGGAATACAGGGTTAAATGTATTTTCAAGTCCTTGTTCTAAGAGGGAGTGTTGTAGTTGAAGTTCTAGAGCATATTGAAATTAAATTAGCTGTGTTTGTTAAATTACATGAGGGAGAGAGACGAAGTTTCTAGGTTTAACTTACCAATGTGGAAACTAAATTTTTCTGATGTTGTCCTCTTGTACACTAAGTTTGTATTGCTCTGTGTTAATAAGAAAAATATAAAATTCTGCTCAGTGAAACCATTTTTATGATAATGCCATCAAGTTAATAAATAATGGGTTGGTGATACCTGAGAAAAGCTTACAGTAGCTCACTGCTTGATGCTACATAGCTGCTACATGCTGTAGAAAATCTAAATGGTCTTAAAATTACTAGTTTGTGTAACTGTTAATACACAAATTTTTACACCTTGGAAGTGTAAAAACATGAGAGTTATAAAGAGAACTTGGGAAGCAAAGACCTGTGGCTTGGCAGCTTTTGTACATGACACCTCAGAATCATATACCCAAGTCATACCACACTGAACAAACATTCTCTTCTCACGTTTTCTCTAAGAGGTTTAGAAGAGCTGCTTTCATGTTGAACAGCAAGTTTTCAGTTATTCAGGTATTTTGGTTAGGTAAATGATTGGCAGCCAGTGATACTTTGTAAATTTTGGAGACATCTCACCTCGTTGTTGATCTCCTGAGAATGCAGTATTAGTTTATATATATATATATATATAATTTCTTTATTCAGTTTGTAGGTGTAAACACAAGTGATACATTCACTTAGGTAATATTAATGGGTAAAATAAATCCATGGTAATCATGGGAGAAGAGAAAGGTAAATACTTAAAAGATAAGTTCTCTTAGTTTGATAAGAGTATTCTTCTGCCACTAAATCAAAATCTGGGTGAAAATATTTTGAGTTTTAAATTAGAGTAGAAGGAGGGTTTTATTCCTTGGAGCTCAAAACACTGTGAAAATTAACAGGCTGTTGGAATAATCACCTAAATGAACAATTTTCTGCTTTATATTTCAGTAAGGATATTATACAGGTAATGCAAATAGATAAATTCAGTAAACAGAATGTAACTGAAATAATTTACATATGTTTGCCCTTATACTTTATAAAGAAGAAATTTTTAATAGAGACAAGTTGGGGATGTATCAGAACTAGAAGGAATGGGCAAGAACGCTAGCTTTTTTAAAGACATACTATTCAAACAAATACTTGGCATCCGAGCTGTGGCTTAAGGGACAGATTTTGAATGCTAGTTTAGGTGACTATGTTGCCCTCCCCTTAAATTAATTTTCTCTTAATGCCCCTATTTGTATTACCATTTCTGTTTTGGTTTTAATTGTCATTTTTTAAAAAAAATGTTTAGAATGCTAGCAGTAGCAATATAATAGAAAACTTCCTCAGATTCATGTACTTAATCCTGGTTGTATTCTTGCTTTTATTGATAGAGTGCTCATTGGAGAAGGAGTTTTGGTCAAGGAAGAAGAGAAGCTCCACACTAAAAACTGAGGCAGCATCAGTATCTAAAGTAAGAAAGAACAGTAGATCTGATACTTCAGAAGACCAGGAGATACAAGCTATTGGTGGCAAAGATGCTTCCATCTTTCTTTTCCATGCTCTGGGGAAAATAATTTACTGCAAAAGTAAGAAAACTTTGACTTACTCTCCCTTTAAATGGGCAAAGCATGTCAGCTGCTAATAGCTAGATTTGCTAAAGTAAGGGTTAGGGTGAGGTCTAATTTGCATGTTTGGTCATAGTTAACATAAAAACAGTAATAAAAGTTTGTGGTAACTGCAATTGCAACTGTCTGTATCTATTAGGTAAATAAACATTTCATTAAGACGTGCTACATGTGTGTAATACAGTTACATAACTGCAGTTGCATTAGGTCCACGTGCTGTCACGCACACAAAGCTCAGCAGGTAAGCCACCACACTTGCTGCTTTGTACAACAAATTTGCAAACTTTGCTTTTGTGCAGAATTATGCATTCTTGTACAGTTATGTTCTGTACTGGCCTGTATTCCTACAGCCCTGCAGTTTCATGGCTACTGCCTTCCTTATTTGTGTGCATGGGTTTGACTCTTCCTGCTGTCTTTTCCTCCTTACTTTTAATCTCAATAATTTTTTTCCCTTTAACAGCCATACGTGCTCTCTCTTTTTCTGACATGAAAGCCTCTTCCACTTTAGTCACACCCTGTCTCCCTTTCCACCTCTCCAAAATACTTTCCACCTTACTGCTGCTGAAAGTTCTACTTTTTATCAACACAGATTCTGTAAATTTCACAGAACTTACCTGCTGCCTGCCTGTGATTACAGTATTTTTTTTTTACATTTAAAACTTATAATTCATAAGTGTTCAATACTTATTAAACCAGTACTGTCTGCAGTCGGCTAAATAAGGACTCATAATGCCATTGCCAGTACACATTTCAGTAATAATTCACAATACCAGTTCCAAAATCAACTGAAGAGAAATAGTGGAGATAAGGGAATATGAAAATAATTAATTACATTTGTTATTTGAAGTGTAACATAACTCATTACATGTTGTTGACTATATAATATTGACTATATAATTAAATACTTATGCTTGCGTAAGTACTTAATTCTGGGAACTGAAAATAGTGTCTTCTAGTTTCTGGTAGAGTTAACAGTTGCTAAAATTGATGCTCAGTATCTGCAAAAACTACTCTTCACACAGTTACACATCTCTGTTCTTGCTGCTATCTAATTTTTATTCTGTTTTTGAATATTTAACCTGACATGTGTGTCTTCATCTTCTGGCTTTTCTGATTATGTGCAGAAATGTGACAACATCTTTGATACTAAAAGACTAAAGATTGTAAAATCCTTTGTAGGAGAACCAGTGTCAGAATCCGAATTTCCTCAGCTGCCTGCTCACTTATCAGAATACCATCGAGACACCTTGCTTATTCAGCCTGAGGTACTTCTGCAATAACTACTTGATTCCAGTTTGAAAAAAACCCAAATCTTAAGGGATTGATGCGAATTCTTAAGCACGGTGGTTTTGTCACTGATCTTAATGTGTGTGTATTCAGTCTAAGTTATAGAATAATCTGGAAGGGACCTCTGGAGGTTAACTTCACAGGTAGGTTAGGTTCCCAGGCTTGAGTTTTGAGTATCTCCAGGCCCATAGATTCTCTCCCCTCACTGACAGACTTGTGGTGGAAGGTGGAGTTGCCCTTGCTGCAGTGTGACTTACCTCTCATCCCTTCCCTCTGCCAAGAGGAGTCTGAGTTCACTTTTCTGTTAACACCCATTAAGAGAGTTGAAGTCAGCAATGGCTTCCGCTCCTCTCTCCCCAGTGTTAGCTTTCTCTGGCAGCAAACTGTGCTCCATTTGTGTATATAAACATCACTGCAGAGATCATGTGTGCCAGCTCCCTAACCATCTAACTGTGTCATAACTTTTATAGGATGCTTTTCCTTATATGCTGTGTAAAACTTGAACTTTTTTTTTTTTCCCTAACAGGATATTGTGGAAAAGTCCCATATGTCTGGAAGCATATTTAATTTATACCTTCACCAGAACTATGTAGACTTTTTTTCTGATATAGATGATGTAGTAAGAGCCAGTGAATATTTGAGCACTGCTGATGTCCTTTGTAGTAATTGGAGTGTAAGTGTCATCTTATACACACTTTTTCTCTTAATATTCTGAGCTTCTAGATGTTTCCCTTGAGCATTTATGTTTACTGCAAACTTACAGCGTAGGTGACAGTGAGTTGTTAATGAATGCTAAAGTACATCAGTGAGAGAAGAGATGCAGGTCCAACTTTTTGTTCAACTTCTGTCAGTATTTTATTATAGTTGGTTACAGTGTTGGTAAAATGTTCTACTCAAAAGTAGTTTGTAGAATAAATTTATGCTAAAAACGTGTTGGAGTGTGCCTTTTCCCTGAAGCAGTTGAGCTAGCTTCTTCATTCAGCTGCTTTGAGTACAAGTTTCATAGTAATCTAAACATATTCTGGGTGTGTTGTGTCACGGCAGTTACAGAGTGTGTTTTAGATCAAAGAGACTAGTCTACTTCACAGAGACCTTGAGTTCATACAGAGCCCGATTTCTCTCTCAGACACGGCTTGTGATGGAAGAATACAGTGCATCTGTGGCTACCCGAGGTGTGATACATTCAAACACATCCCGAGCCTTTGCCCACCACCAAGGAGGGATGGGCTTCCGGCCTTTACATAAGCCCCAGTGGTTCTTTATCCATAAAAAGGTAAATGCTTGATTTATTTATTTATTTATTTATTTATTTTTTTTAAGTATGGCAGTTCAGATTTGCTCATAGTGCTAAATTTGTCAAATACCCTATTCTGATATAAGCTACTTCTAAAAAGCACTTGCTTGAAGAATACATTTGTATTATTCCTTTAATGGAAAATTAAGTTGGAGGCCTCTGACAAAGTCTTGTTCCTGTGTCCAAGTTGACATTCTGCTGGGAGAGTCTTAATCCTGAGCCAACAGAGGGTTGAAATACTATAAAGTATTCCTAAAAGTAAGTTTAAGTCTTTGTGCGGTTTAAATCACATTGAACTGCTGTGTAAGTTTAGCAAATTATTGCTGTTCTGTTTTATGTGTTTATCAGAAATAGCTCGTTCATGAGATACCAAAGCTCTTGGCAATTTTTTACATTTGAACTAATACTTCTTTTGCTGTATCTGGCAAAAAATATTGTCCTGGATAGGTGGAGAATTCTATAATCAAGGGATTAATATTTTCTGGGAATTTTAATGACCAACAGAAGGCAAAAATGAAGGAATTTACCATTTTTATGATCTGTAAATGTTAACTCTAACTGCTTCTCTTTTTGTTTTTTCCTGTTCTGATTTTTCAGTAGCTTGTGTGTACTCATCCAGCAAGCAGGAAGAAAGTCTGTCTCTTATAGTACAGAATATCTACATTAACAACGATTTACTAGGTTTTTTACTTATGTTTATTTTTTCCCATGAATCTTTCAGTATCAAGAAAACTGCCTTGCTGCAAAATCTCTCTTTTCAAGCTTTTGTTTACCACCCGAGTGTCTTCAGACAGAGCTATTGCCTTATCTTGCTATGTTAGCAAATCCAATGAGAAACCAAGGTAAGATGGGTATAACCCTTGATCTTAGACTCTTTTTTTATATTTAAAACATACTGAAAAATTTTGTAACCCAAAATGTCAACACTATCTGTGCTTTTGCCTCAGTAAAAAAAAAAATACTTATGGTAAATGCGTATAGCTGATATCCAAAAATGTTTCTAGTAACATAGCCAAAATTAAAGCTGCTCTGTTAGGTTTGAAATAACATCAATAACATTTTTAAAACTTAAGTAACTGAAAAAATTAAAATAAGTACCTCTCTTGGCAGAAGTGAGGCTTGTATCATGCTGTATAAATGTGTAAGATGGAGTCCTCATGTTGGAGTATTTGAAATAATTTTTCCCTGTTTTTTTCTGCATGGATTCCTAGTATCTGTGTACTTTTGAATTTCATCATGTTGCCCTCTCACTCAGTCTCTAAGGTCCTTGTACAGTTTTTCTCTCTGCCCATGTCCTTGCTCGTTTGTCTGACTGGGTGGCATTGGCAAACTTGCTCCCCTCGCTCTTCACCCCATGTTTAAGACCGTACTGGATAGCCCAGGTCCTAGCACAGATCTCTGCAGAACTGTGTTGGCAGCTTTTTTCCCTTGCAAACATTAACTATTACCTCGTACCCCTCTCCCCATTTCCTAGTCATTTAGTTATTTATCAAACTCTACTAATTAAGTTGTTCTCTGAGGTTTAGGGCTTCTTTTGAATCTCCTAGAGGATTTGGTGAGACTTTTGGGAACCTAGTAGGCAGTATTAGCTAGGTCTTCATTGCTTCCTGATCCCTTTCCAGTAACATCAACAAACTTAAAAGGCTTTCAGAAGCCTTTCCCAGATAAAGTAGACAAAATCCAAGTTTGCAGTGCATTAAGAAAAAAGTGTAATCTGAGGTAATCCAATAGCAGACAGTTCATGCAGAAAAGTTTACTTTTTATGGTACATAATACAAAATTTACTGTTTAGACACCTGGGTGGCTTATGCTATGTTAACTACTTCTAATAAAAGACTTCATGTCCTAACTAAGACCTTGACATTCAGGATGAATTCATTTTGTAGGCTATGGAATAATAACTGAGCATCATAAATTCACAGTTGATGAATGTCAGGGTTTTTTTAAATGTAAATATGTTACAGCAGTGTGGTAAAAAAGGGACAAAAACTGTACACTGGTGCACAGTGTTTTGATATTAAAAATACTGCAAATATATACAGGAGTACTTCACTAAACTTATTTATTACTTACTTTCCAATATGTTTAATTGTATGTGTATTGTGATCTACCCAATATGATACTGGTGATTCTTTGTTCTCAGCTCAGATTGCTTTTATCCAAGACATTGGGAGGCTACCGCTGCAAAGACATTTTGGGAGGTAAACTTGACTTTTGTCTTTTCTTAAAGAAAGTCTTTCTTTTTCTTTCTTAATATATTTAGGAAAAGAACCTTTTCATAGAGAAACAATGTACATTTGTGATGTGACGTTTTCCCTCACTTGCAGCATGGTAATTTTATATTTTGCCTGTTAAAACTTTTGCCAGGTCAAATCTATTCATCATTAAAATGTCAGTAGCAACGTTTTTACTGTACTTTTGCTTTTAATCCTTGTTTAGCTTTCATTTCCACTGTATCAAATATTAGCTTTGTCCTAGACACATCTGTGTTTGTTTCTGCAGTGCGTGACCTGAATAGTTTTTTGTTTTGGTTTTTTTTTTTTTCAATAAAAACGTGTGTAATAAAGTATAACAGGGAATTATTCTTACTTCTTTTGAAGCAGTTGTGTATCTATGGAACTACAGAATATGTTAACAAATGCTTCCTCTGAAATTAGATAGCAGCACTGGTTTTTATTTTGTGAAATTTTTGCCTATCGGACTGCTTAGAGTAAACCTTTGTTTGAAACGCATTTTAAAAATAAAACTGTAGCTACTGAAGTTCTATCTTAGAAGTTAAATACTGAAAAAATACTTTTTTATTTCAACTGCAAGGCTGTAGTGCTCTGCTTGCTGATGGTGTAGCGCTCATGGGGTGATGTGGCATGACATGTTATACCGTGATGCTACAGAGCCCTCTGAATCATAGGCATCATTTTTACTAGTGTAGCCTCAGTGATATTTCTGTAACTTCCATATCTCTGAAATAAAAAGAAGAGTTATAATTTTGATGGCCATTTTCTAATAAAGGACTGAAATTACATTTAGCTGGAATGAGATTAACTCTTTCATCTGTTAACCCAGAGAGAGATTTGGGTTAAGGCATCTGACAAAGCATCTTGCACTTATCACCGTGGTATTGCTGTCTGATTTTAACAATGAAGTACTGGCTTTTTTTTTTTTTAAAGTTATTAATTGGATGGGAATGGCACTGTAGTAAGAAAACTGTCATCAAGGAGAGTGCATGGTATTTGATGAGTTTTTGTAAGTTTTTATTATTCCCATGTAAAGTGGGAAAAATAATAAAGGAACATAGGTAACATACTGATATAGAGATGCTAGAAAGATTGAGAAGTCCAAATGCTAAAAGAAATTATAAAATATTTCCTTTCTACTCCTTTTTTTTTCCTTTTTTTTTCTTTTTAATTTGCCTGTTTGTAGTTAGGACAGTAGCTTCCTGTCCTAAAGGATTTCAGTTTTGCTTGGAAGGGGTCTGCTGTACCACGGGCTGTTGTCAGTAAGTTAATTGCTAGCAGCTCATGTGCTGCTAAAAAGGCTTGGAAAGCTTGGCAAAACCACTGTCACCATAAGGCAGAAATAATCCTGAAAGTATTTACTGACAGAAAATGTGAAAGCTCTCAAGCACCAGTGAAGAAGGGTGACCTGTGTGCTATGCAGGCAGTCTCTTCTATCGCAGTGTCTGTGTGAGCGAGCAGATGTTTTTTCATGATAACTTACTGTTGCAATGATTGTTTTACAGGTTAAAGCTCGAAACACTTACTGACAAAGAACCTGGGATACCAGACCTGTTTGTTAGCTCTGAGGGGGACTGTGCTGACGTATATGCTACGGAGACGGCTGCACAGATGGAGAAAAGCAGAATGAATGAGAACGAATCGGATGGATTCCCTCTTTCTTCTAGCCAGTGCAGTGGAAGTGAACTACCTGGCAGTCAGCCTCAGCCTGTTGCAGCTCAAGCAATCATGGAGGAAGAGGAATTAAAAATAGAGGAGTATGATAGTGACTGAGTACAACAAAATATCAGCTACTGACTTGCCTAAATAGATTAATATGCTACAAAAGCCTTTGGTAAAGGGAGTATGGTCTGCACAAAAGCAGATCTAGCTACTTAGGCCAAGTCTAAACATGCTGTATCAGCATTGAGACAACTCTCCTCACCTTCCTCCTAACTGCAGAATCCAGTTTGAGCTGAATACTAAACTACAAGCTATTCCCTGCCTCTCCTGAGCCATGAAATAATCTATATTGATAAAAAGAGAATAACAAATTATGCCTGAAATTAGTTTGAAAGAGATAAGCAGTGTCACTCTTAAGTTATTTTTATTTTTTTACACATTTTAATTTACTTTGCAATTGTACAGTGTGTGTACACATTTGGTAAATTGTCAGCATTTGAAGGTTTTATTAAAATTCATACCTTCAGAAAAAAAAATTGCTATTTGGAACCTTGGCGCTTCTGAAAGAAGAAACTGAAGTGTACATGTAAAAAGTTTGATATCCCACACTGATGATGTAAATAAAACTCCTACTGTGTTCATACTGTTTTGTACTCTACTACAGATTTTCGTGTTTGTAAGTTGAACATATGTTGTATTTTGGATTCCTTTTTGAAAGATATTTTCATAACTTACGGAGGGGAAAATACAACAATCAAGCATAAGTCTTTCTCATCCTTTGCATTCTCTAGGAAGTTTAAGGTGGTGTGTGCAGTTTTTCTCCTGAAATTGCAGTTGTGCCAGGGGTAAGAATACCCCTGTGTTTGGTAACGTGACACAGAAGTGTGTTGTGGTTGTCTGAACAGACTGTTCAGTACTGCAGTGTTTCTCTGTAACTGGGCTTGGCCCATGCAGTCATCAGTCTGAGATGCTGCCGTGGTTAGTGATGCTGCAGGAATAAGGAAAAAAATCAAACCCGCCCACATTTCTCCTTACAGCCCCGGTCCTTGGCAAGTGTTAGCCAGAGCCTTCCCCACCAGTGCTGCCTTTCCAGGCCCTCCTCAAGTGCAGGCCCTTGCTGACAGGACCGCAAAGCCTTTTGGAACATGGGGTCTCCACCGCACAGCCCAGGCCGCCAGTGCTACAGGGACAAGACCCGCAGCAGCCAGGCCACAGCACGAGCCCCACCTCAGCTGCCAGCAGCCCCCGTGGCAGGGCCTGGCCCGCCCCCCCGTTGGCCTGCAAACCCCTGCGAGCGGGGGGCTGCAGGGCCCCTCCTGGCCCCTTGGCCGCAGAGAGAGAAAGGCGATGCAGGGAGCAGCACGCTCGCCCCGCCCGGGCACGGGCACCAGCAGCCTTTATTTGGCACCGTCCCCTTTGCAAGGGCACTCATCGGTTTTCAGGCTTTTTCTGAGCCTTTTCCATATCCGTGGCTGCAGGAGGATTTCCTGCAGCATTAGACACCATTGACATTGCCCTTTGACTCTGGAGGCCTTGGCTTGTGGTGGGGTGTGGGGGTCAGGGAAGGGCAGCGGGAGAAGGGGCAGAAGGCAGCACCCAGAGACTGTCAGGGAAATAGGAATTTGTTTCCTTTCCCTCCAGTGAAGACTTGCTGCAGCCCTGCTGAATCGTGCCTGCAGACAGCTCAGACACCTCTAACAGGGTGACCACGGGGGCTCACAGCAGCCCACTTTATCAGCTAAGCCAACAACACAGGGTCAACTGCCCAGAGCACACGGCTGCCTGTTTAGTTACTGTGCTTGCTGCTTGCTGCACGCAGGTCTGAAGGAACCTTCTCTGTTTGGAAGTACCTGCGTTAGGGATTCCGGAGAAACATCAGAAACAAAAGGACGATGTGCTCAATGTTATTAATGTTTCCTTCCTTCTTCAACAGCCTTTAGTAACTCCTTCATGCTCTCCAACAACAGGATCACCCAAAATATAAAGTGTGTCTGAAAACAGTTTCCAAAATTGTGAGGAACCACATATGTATTTCTTTTTTCTGGGCTTTGAGGTTTTCTTTGTTTTTTTAGTTGATTGGTTTGGTTTTGTTCATTTTACCCACATCTGCAAGATCCCTATGTATTATTAGTGTTTATAGCAACAGTGCTTCTGGTACTACCTCCTTTTCCTATCCCTAAGCTGCTCTACCTTTCCCTTTCTTTCTGCCCTCCTTTTATAATACGCATTTTTACCTTATTGCATAGGTCTTTCCCCCTCTCCAATTAAATGAACTCGAACTGGTCTTCAGGTTGTACAGTTCCTCTGATTCTACCTCAGCAAACTTAAGTTTTTCACTAATGCCTTCTACAGAACTTGTGTTAGGCATTATCAGAGTTTTCCTCTTCCTGCTTGAGGAATGTCCACTCAATCTTTCACTCAATACTGCTCTATGAGCACAACCCTAGTGCTTTTTCACAACCTCTTCCATTCCTGTGTCTGCAGCAGGAGTTCCTGTGGAAGGAGGCACTGCCAACATGGGCCATGGGGTCAGGGAAGGGCAGCGGGAGAAGTGTCAGAAGGCAGCACCCACAGACTGTGTCAGGGAAACAGGAATTTATTGTCTTTCTCTTCAATGAAGACTTGCTCCAGCCGTGCTAGTGCCGCCGGCGGGGCAGCCTCTTGCAGGGCTGGGCAGGGTCCTGAGGGCTGGTGGGTCTCCTCTTCAGGCAGCGCCGGGAGGCCCCGGGCGAGCGGTCCCTGACCCAGCCGGGCGTGGAGGGACCTGCCACTGCCGCCTCTTCCGGCTCCTCCTGGGGCTGCTGCTGCTCAGCAGGGATGGGCACAGATGGGGGGTGGCCGGGACCCCCACGGAGGGTGGCCTCCACCACGCTGAGTTCCTCCTCCACATCAGAACCCTCAGGGCTGCTGGAGGAGGCCCGGTGAGAGGCAGGAGTGCCCCAGGAGGAGCTGGTGGGGCTGGGGCTGCTGGAGGAGGCCCGGTGAGAGGCAGGAGTGCCCCAGGAGGAGCTGGTGGGGCTGGGGCTGCTGGAGGAGGCCCGGTGAGAGGCAGGAGTGCCCCAGGAGGAGCTGGTGGGGCTGGGGCTGCTGGAGGAGGCCCGGTGAGAGGCAGGAGTGCCCCAGGAGGAGCTGGTGGGGCTGGGGCTGCTGGAGGAGGCCCGGTGAGAGGCAGGAGTGCCCCAGGAGGAGCTGGTGGGGCTGGGGCTGCTGGAGGAGGCCCGGTGAGAGGCAGGAGTGCCCCAGGAGGAGCTGGTGGGGCTGGAGCTGCTGGAGGAGGCCCGGTGAGAGGCAGAAGTGCCCCAGGAGGAGCTGGTGGGGCTGGAGCTGCTGGAGGAGGCCCGGTGAGAGGCAGGAGTGCCCCAGGAGGAGCTGGTGGGGCTGGAGCTGCTGGAGGAGGCCCGGTGAGAGGCAGGAGTGCCCCAGGAGGAGCTGGTGGGGCTGGAGCTGCTGGAGGAGGCCCGGTGAGAGGCAGGAGTGCCCCAGGAGGAGCTGGTGGGGCTGGAGCTGCTGGAGGAGGCCCGGTGAGAGGCAGGAGTGCCCCAGGAGGAGCTGGTGGGGCTGGGGCTGCTGGAGCTGGGGATGGTGGAGCTGCTGCTGGCCACAGGGCTGTCAGCCTCCTCCCCAGCACCATGGGAGTGCAGCAGCCTTCGGGCCTCCTCGCTGCACCGGCACACAATAGCATTGATGATGCCATGGACCAGTGGTGCTGCATGTTCCTCAAGGTACTCCTGCAACACCTGGACCATGAGCTGCTCATCCAGTCCAAAGAGGCACAGGCCGTGCAGGATGCAGCTCTCTGAACTATTTATCTCCCACCAGCGGGCCCCAGAAATCGCCTCCAGCTCCTGGCGCAGCCAAGGCAGCACGGGGTCGAGGAGATGCCGATGACTTTGAAAAAGTTCTGCCCAGACCTCGGGCAGGAGGCCACCTCTGGTAGCCCCGGCATCTGTCCCTGCAGCCTCTTGCTCAGCTTGGGACAGTATCCTCTGTGGAGAAGAGGGAGGGGATGCCACAGCGGGATGGGAGCTGTTTTCAGCCAGGCCACCGGGAGCTCTTCCTGCCTGGCTGCTGGCATCTTCAGACTCTTCAGAGGATGTGAAGACAAACTCCAGAGAGTCGTTTTCTCCCCGCACAGAAAACCTGAGAGTCTCTATCAGTCTTCTGCATAGTGGACACTCTGGTTTCACCCTTATCCAACGCAGGATGCAGCCCAAGCAGAACTGGTGGCGACAGGGCATCGTGTAAGCGATGTCATTTCGAGCATCCTGGCAGATGGGGCAGGTCCACTCTGTCTCCATGGCCACGTTTGTGGTTCAAAGGGAGTTGGGGAGAACTGAGGACAAGGAGCTGCTGCCCCTCGCTGGCGTCAGATGCTGCAAAATGGAGAGAGGCCATGATCACTCACTGTCCCAGGGAGCATGGGGAGTAAGAAATGCCCAGGCCCCTGGAGAAGGACACTCTCCCAGCTCCCCGAGCCCCATCTCCCGCCCCACAGCCTCCCCGGGGGGACGTTTCCTGCACAGCTCACCTCCGCTGCTGCAAGTGTGTCCCGCGGTGCCCGGCTGCCTGAACCAGGCAGGGCCGGGGAAACACAAGGGATGGCTCCGGGACAGGCACCGAGAGCTGCCGATGGCAGCACCCAAAGCACCACCCAGCACCAGGAGAAGCCTCGCTCCACCCTCCAGACCTCGCACTCAATGCTCGGCAGGAGTCCAGGCAGAAGCCAGGCAGGGCCGGGGAAACACAAGGGATGGCTCCGGGACAGGCACCGAGAGCTGCCGATGGCAGCACCCAAAGCACCACCCAGCACCAGGAGAAGCCTCGCTCCACCCTCCAGACCTCGCAGTCAACGCTCGGCAGGAGTCCAGGCAGAAGCCAGACTGAGCCGGGCTCTGCCAGCGCCCCAAGATAAGCAGTGAGGGATGTGAGGTCACAGTCTGTCACCCAGTGACATCATAGTCCACTGCTCAGTGACATCAGCCTCCACCACCTGGTGATGGCCGGTTCCGCTCCCACAGACACAAGACATCCAGAGAAAACCCAAAATATCGTTTCTTGCTTTCATCTCCTGCATTTCCCTGCTGCTCTAGACTGGTCACCTGCAACACGTGCCCAGGACAGTGTGTCTCGTCTGGAGAGGAAACTGCTGCTGTGCCAGCAGCAAGATGGGAGCAGTGCACGGGAATAAGGGCAGGAGCTTGGAGAAGACAGAATGATTTCTGTCACTTGCAGTGCCAACTGCTGCTGCTGAGAAGCGTTCACCGAGTTGTGAGGGTGGTTCAGACCGACAGTTCTTGTTTTCCCAAAGCCCAAGGCAAAGGGAGAGCTCGTGCTGATCCCGTGGAGGCCTTTGACAAGCCACAAGAAAAAATACCAACAGACGCCTCTCCACACAAAGTCAGAGACTGAAGACGTGACCCTTGATTCCTGAAATCTCCAGGGGAAAAGGTATATTCTTGTCATGTGGGCAAAGGGTGGAAACTTTGGAATGTAAACTTCCAAATATTTGATGAAATCTATTAGGGCAAAATTTTTTTCACTTAACTAAAGGAAAATATAGCAGGGAAAAAATTAGAAGGATATTCTTAAAATAAAAAAGTGGCATGGCTTAGAACTAAAAAAAATCTATATACGTTTAGACTGATGTTTTATTTTTATACTTTTGACATTTATGGCCCTTCTCCTCAATGAACAAAAAGGTCAGACTTCCCACAGCACGTCCCTAAAAGGTTTTGACTAAAAATATTGCCTGTCTCTAGCCACGTGCTCATTCAATGGTGTATCACTTTTAATTGACCTGTCTCAGGTGCTCTTCCACCTTAATCTTGAGAATGTGGGAGAAGAGGTTTGGCATTTCCCTTAGCGTCTAAGCTCCAGTCTGCCTTTGTTGGTGCAATGGTTTCTGCAAATTCCTTGGCATGTTTAGGTGCAGGGTCTGTCCCTCTGTCCGGTTTCTCTCCCAGTCCGTAGTCCCTGCATCACAGGACACAGTGATGATCTACGTGCTCAAACAGTGCCTGTAGTTCAACGGATGGGATGAACAGGACATGAAGTTTTTGTTGCTCTTCAGGGCTTGCTCATTGCAGCAACTAAGTGCAATGAAAACGTTTTCCTCTATAGACATGGAGCTCTGAGAGAGTGCTGTGGCCAGCCACAGAGCTCTGGTTATCCCTCTCAAGTGGTGCCAGATGACCCTGACACTTCTGACTCCATCACTCCAGATAAAGTACGAGGTTTAAGGGATATGCTGAACAGCAGCGTGATGACTATCATGTATTGTACAAGTCCTCTTTGCAGAGGTGAAGATGCAAGATGCTGCAAGAAAAGTAGAAGAAAAGTATTTTTCCAATTTTGCAACACATGTTGAATTTCTCCCGGTTGAATGGAGATCAAAACTTGCCCTTGATGGAGACACTGTGGGCTGTCAGTAATGGAGTCAGAAGACCCTGTGTCCTCTACCCTGGAAGGACACTGCTTTTCTGGTCGCGTGGCCTGTTGGGACTGGCTGGCAGGACCAGACACCCCGGCCCATTTGCTGGAAACCCCTCTGACCAGGCAAGTGCAGGGCTGGGAGCCCAGAGGTCCCTGCACAGGAAGGGCAAGCCATGGGAAGGCTGAGCCCAGCAGCCGAGCCAGCCTGTTCCTCCGCTGGCAGAAAACATGTTAGCGACTGCCTGGGCCTGGCAATGGCTGGACTGTCCAAAAGAGCCCCCACGTTCCAAGAACTTAGCTCGGTGGCATCTGCAAACTTGCTGAAGCTGCACCAAATCCCACTAGCTGTGACCCTAAGGAAGCTGCTCAGTAGTAGTGTTCCCATTAGAGACACCCTGGAGCGACACAGGTCTGGCTTAGGTACATCTGTTGCTGCTGCTACTGCTCTGCTACCCCTCCAGGTCACAGCTTTCTTCTTCATGCTGTAGTTTGCCTCGGCAAAAAGGGCTTCTTCACTTGCAGAAGTTTCTCTCTTTCCTGAATGAATAAACGTTCTACTGAGAAGGCCACTGGACAGTTCCTGAGAGTCAGCCAAAGGCTCCTCTAAGGAGTGTTTTCACTGAAGCACATTTCTCCTTACAGCCCCGGCCCTTGGCAAGTGTTAGCCAGAGCCTTCCCCACCAGTACTGCCTTCCCAGGCCCTCCTCAAGTGCAGGCCCTTGCTGACAGGACCGCAAAGCCTTTTGGAACATGGGGTCTCCGCCGCACAGCCCAGGCCGCCAGTGCTACAGGGACAAGACCCGCAGCAGCCAGGCCACAGCATGAGCCCCATCCCTGCTGGCAGCAGCCCCTGTGGCAGGGCCCGGCCCGCCCGCCCGTTTGCCTGCAAACCCCTGCGAGCGGGGGGCTGCAGGGCCCCTCCTGGCCCCTTGGCTGCAGAGAGAGAAAGGCGATGCAGGGAGCAGCACGCTCGCTCCGCCCGGGCACGGGCACCAAAGCCTTTATTTGGCACCGTCCCCTTCGCAAGGGCACTCCTCGCCCCCGCCGCAAAGGGTGGCCGTCGTGACAGCTAAGGCCCCTGCTGCTGGGCTCTGCGCAGCTGCTGGCAGCTTCTTGGTGTGACTGCCTGTCCCTGGGCCTTCCAACGGCGCTCCAACAGCCTCATCTTCTCCCCGTTCCTAAAAGGCACAGAAGAAAGGGCCTCAGCATTGCGCTCGGGGTGGAGGCCCCGCAACGCCCCAAAGCCTGGCTCAGGCTGGTCATTCTTGAAGGTGCTGCCCAGGCCAGCCCGCTGCTCTGTGCGGCAGCTCGTGGGCCCTCGTGCCCCAACCATTCTGCAGTGAGAAGAGTGCAGATGTGCTGGGGCTGAAGGCGGGCAGGGCTGAGACCCGGGACCGAGCGGGCACGGCAGCTGAGCACTGGGTGCACGGGGAGGGCAAGCCCCGGCTGCCACCTCTGGGAAGGCAAAGCTCAGCCAGCCGAGCCAGCCTTTCATCTTCAGCCCGGACATCTCCAGTGCTAGGAGCCGCCCAGGGCTTTCCCCAGCCTCTTCAGGAGCCAGCACACACTTACACTTCCAGTGCTGTCCCTGGGACATGCAGCTCTGTCTGCCCCTGTGATGCCCTCTGCCTCACGGGGCTTTGGCACATCTCCTTCTGCTGCTTCTCCTTCAGCCTCTCCTTCTCCTGCAGCCTCTCCTCCTGCTCCAGCCTCTCCTTCGCCAGCTTCTCAGCATAGGCCTTTCTCAGGAGGTGGGGAGGGCGATGGGGATACTCAAAGATAAAGCGACAGGGGCTCTGCAAGGGCAGAAGAGACACTCCTACAGCACTGCCCCCCAGAGCTGGGGCTGCTCTCAAGGCTTCAGTCGAGGCGTTCTGACTTGCACAGGGCTTGGCTTAGTCCTCAAGGCAGTGATGCTGACCCTTCGTAGAGAGGTACGGCCACAAAACCAACTGCCTGTGTCACGCCCAACAGTGCGCTTCAGCCTGGGGCCTGGGGCCAGTTCCTTCCGTGGGGCAACGTGCAGGCCAGCAGGCAGAGAGAAGAGCCCTGCCCGGCCAAGAGGCCACAGCATGGCTGCTGTGCCCATGCCAGGAGACTCTCCCTGACAGGAGCAGGGAGGGGAAATGTCCTTTTCCTGGGGTCTGTGAAGTTCGTGCCATACCTGGCCTCGCACCGCGTTCTCCCTCGTTCTACTGGCATGGTGTTGGTGCCACACTTCCGCTTCCAACTCTTGGCGCTTGGAAGCCATCAGCAGCTGGAGCTGTTTTTGTTCCCGCTGCTTGCGGAGGGAGCTCGTTCCCTGGAGGCCATGCACACACCACACATGCAGCGTTAGTCTCCTGGGGCTTGGGCAGGGCAGCAGGGCTGGGACGGTGGGCAGCTCTGGCTGCCTCCTCTGCCCCATCCCAGAGCCCAGAATGGGACGCAGGGCTGGCAAATCCCTAGGACGTACCGTTCCTGAGGGCCCCATCACACACTCCAAGGCTGGCTGAGATGGAGCTCTGGGCTTCTTCAGCTCCTCCTGGGGTGTGTGGATTGCGGGCAGGAATCTAAAGAGGCACGGCAGGGTGATCTTGTGGGAACCAAGTCTGAGCCTCCTGCTCTGGGACAGGCTCGCAGCCTGTCCCCTAGCTCCAACACTGCCGCACAGATTGGCAGGGGGACCACGTGTCCAGCAGAACAACATCTCCGGGGCCTTATCCACATGGGGACCCCGGCCAAGGGGAACATCTCCCTCACATGACAAGGGCTCGGTGGGCCATCGCGCCCCCAGCCACACTGCTCCTCCGGGACGCTCACCTGGGTCGGCCAGGCTCCTTGGCTTTAGCCTGCTCGCCTTCGTTCAGCAGCCACCTGGCCAGGGAAACCCTCCGCTGAGCCAGGAACACCGGATCCACCACGCTCACTGCAAGCGGAAGGCAGGAGAACAGCTCAGCAGCCCACAGAGCTGTCCTCTCCTCTCCCACGCCTCTCGCAGCAACCTTGGCTGTCCTGCCCTCGCGAGGACGAGAGGAGCAGCCACAGGCCCCTGCCAGCCCTCAGCTGGGACATTACCTCTGCGGGCACCGCCGCCCCAAGGTGCCAACTCTCTCCTGGGCTTCAGAGACACTGCAGGGGTCGATGGTTGGTGGGGGGTCTCGGCCGCAAACCTGGAAACAAGAAAGCACCAGGTGAGCAAAAGGGCTCCATGCTTCCCTGGGGGCTGACGTCAGCTAGGCTGCTGGCAGGCATCTTTGGGAGCCACTGCCAAGTCCTTGGGGGACACAAGTCTCTGGGGACCTCAGGGGTCCCATGCTCTCCATCAGCCTCTGCTGGTGCTTCCCTCGCCTCCCTGCCAGAACGCTGATGATCTTAGCACAAGCCCTCCCTGCTGCCCCCGCAGACTCTCCCGCCTCTCTCGCTCTCTCGGGGCACATGGAGAGCGGAGCGGCTGCTTGCTCTGCCCTCTCCAAGACAAGGAGGGGCCAGCGGCGGGCAGAGCCGGAAGCTCTCCTGGGAAGGAGCTGGTCTTGCTGAAGTTTGGCAGGACAGGATCCTCAGCAAGAGGCTGCCCCCGCAGCGAGGTCTGAGCCGCTGCTCCCTTGAGCAGCCGGGGGCTCTGGAAGCCATCCTGCTCACCTTGGCAGCGTGACAACCGTGTCTCGGCTGAGACGCTTAAACTCGTTTTTGCCCGCGAAGGCCACGATTCTTCTCATCTTGGAGTCCTGCAAGGGGACAGAGACATGTCAGCAGACGCTTAGGAGACGTGCTGGTTGCTCCCAAAGGCGGCAAACCGTCTCGCTGCTCTAAGACGTGAAGGCTGCCTCTCAGAAAGCTGTGCAACACCTTCTCCCTTGATGTCATTAAACCCACGCACAAAGGGGCCGAAGCACTACCAAGACTTAGCCTAGCTGACAGAGGGCGTGTCTGCGCCAGGTGGCGAGGCAAGCGACGGCAGCTGAGAGAAAGCAGCTGGAGAAGGCTCGGACGGCTTTGCCATGGAGCCACGAGGAGCAGCTCCGGAGGAATGACAAGCTCACCTCGAGGAGAGCTGTCGCCATGTTCCCGGTCCCATCCAGGTCCAGCAGGCAGTCATCATAGAAGGTCATGCTGACCGCTTTTCCTCGCACAGCAAGGATGCCAATGCCCCTGAAGGTGAATTCCACCTCCTTGTTGTCTCGGAGGGCATCAGCAAAGAAAAGCAGGGTCTCGTGCACGCACCGCTCCACGACTTCTCGGCGGAAGTGGGTGTCTGCGGCAATCAGCTCAAAGTCCAGCTGAACTGATGGTGTCTCGTCTAGGAAACAAGCGCAAAGCAACCAAGTCACTCCCACTGCAGGTCAGCTAATGCAGAGACTAGGGGCCATCAGCGGCCAGTCCTCGGGCAAGGCTCTGCCAGACAGTGCTCCCCTTTCAGCTTGGGCCACGTTTCTGGAACGGAGGTGATGGGCAGCAGAAGGCAAAGAGAAGCTTTGCCTCCTGCTGCGAGCAACCGGCTGGAGCGTAGGGTGAGCTGGGGACATGAGGCACGCTCCCTGGGGAGGTGCAGGGTGCCGGGCTGCCGTACGTGTGCCCATGCTCTGCGCTCTCCAGGTGGGAAGAGCCTTTGCGCTCGGCCATGGCACAGAAGTGTCGCCACCAAGCCAAATGCGAGGGCTCTGTCAGGGAAGCATCGCTCTTCTTACCCGTAATTTTGGTCTTTGCACACTTGAGCTTGTAAAATTTCTTGAAAAACTTGCACGGCTGGAACACGGGTCTCTCAACAGGCAAAACCTTGTCCTCTGCCCCTCTGGCACACGCTGGGACAACTGCAAAGGTCCCAATTCCGATCTGCACCGCCTGGAAGTGCAAGCAAAAGAGGGAGCGTTGGCAGGGCTGCGCAGGGACGGGAGGGCTCCCGCATGATGCGTGTGGCTCTGGGGACGGTGCTCTGGGCCCTGCTCCGGAGGCCCAAAGGGACAGGATGGGCCAGGGGCAGGAGGCAAGGCTCACCTTCTTCTGCGAGAGCTGTCTCCGGATGTACCGGGATGCGCCAGCCCAGACTCTGCAGATTTCTGGAAAGCAAAGGAAAGACGCGCCGTGCTCTGAGTCGGCAACGGCCAACCACCCAGCGCCCCACTAGCCACAGAGACGACATGGGAGCGCGCTCAGGCCCCTCCTGGCCCTGAGCCAAACCCTCACACCGCCATGGTTGTGCAGCTGCCTTCTTGACCGCCCTCCGCCCCCAGGAAGCCCGTTGTGTGCCCAGGACGGACCCGGGGAGGAAACGCCGGCATCCCCAGGGTGTTGGGGTGGGGGATCCCACCCTTTGACACAGGCAGCGGCAAGAGGCCTGGCCAGCCAAAGCCACCCCCGAGCCCCAAGGCAGCAACAGACAGGGCTCTCCTGGCAGCTGCCGCTCCCCTCCAGAAGAGCCCCGTTACAGCCCCAGCCCCAGCCTCAGGCTTTCCACGGCTCATCTCCACTTCACCGTGGCTCCAACAGCCCTCCTGCAAGGGCCCCCCAGGACCTTACCGTTGGTGGTGAGCTCCCTGAGGGTTGGGAGTGCCTCAGGCCCCAAGGGGCTAAAGAGCAGGTACTGAGCCATCTCTGCTCCCCTGCACCACCGCAGCTGGGCAAGAGGTGCTGGTCCTGCTTCCAAACCCTTCTGCTCCTCTCCTTGTCCTCTTTGCCACTTCCCCAAGCGGCGTCTCCGACGCTCTCCCACGGCCCCTCCTCGCCTCCTCCTGATGGCAGTACAGCTCCTGCGGAGCAGAGCAATGGTGAGAGCAGCCTTGGCGTTCCCCAGGCCTCACTGGGGAGTGTGGCCCGGGGGCACGGTGGGGACAGGGAGTTGTCGCTCTGATGCAGGTCCCACTGTGATGTCCCACTGTGATGTCCCACTGTGATGCCACGCCGTGTCACACAGGGCCGCGGGGACCCGCCGCCTCACAGCCCCACCCACGTTTGGCCCCAGCAAGGGCAGGACAGCCCCACCGGGCACCTGAGGCTGCTGTGCTGACACTCCCACCTGCGTATCTCAACTCAGCCCCCCTCGGCTGGCCACGGGGAAACTCTTAGAAGCTGGGAAGGAACTCACGTTAATGCTGCAGGGGCTTTGTGCACTCAGAACAGGGCTGGAGAGGTCCACCCCAGGCCACGAGGGGAACTGACCCGAAGCTTTGCTTCAAGAGACAACACCCATCCCTTAGGGACACTGGGATGGACCACTTTCACCACACCATGATCCATAAAGAAGGACCCCAACAGCACGTGGGGCATGGGCTGCTGCCCAGACACGATCTGCCACGTGCCATCCTGGAAGACTTCACTAGGCATGGCCACCGGCTTCCCACTCCCTCCGCTCAACCCTCAGGGGCCCCACTGTCCCATGGAGACCCTGAGCACAGCTCCACGAGCAAGAGATACGCTCAGAGCAGTGCCAGGAGAAAGCCTTGCAGGCAGAGGGAAAGGGGGGACCATTACCCGAGCGAGGAGCAAAGGGCCCATCAGCCCAAGCCCCAACCCCACCGCAGCAAGGAGGCCCCGAAGGGCTGAAGGTCCCCTCAAAATGGACAGCAATGAGGCATCCACAAAAGCAGGGCACAGTGGAGTGCAGGTGCCAGCGCACTGGCCAGCGTCACAGAGTAGCCTGTCCTGGCACTGCTCGTGACAAGGCGCACGCTATGGAAGGGAAGAGGGCCAGCTCACCTCCGCTGCTGCAAGCGTGTCCCGCGGTGCCCGGCTGCCTGAACCAGGCAGGGCCGGGGAAACACAAGGGATGGCTCCGGGACAGGCACCGAGAGCTGCCGATGGCAGCACCCAAAGCACCACCCAGCACCAGGAGAAGCCTCGCTCCACCCTCCAGACCTCGCAGTCAACGCTCAGCAGGAGTCCAGGCAGGAGCCAGACTGAGCCGGGCTCTGCCAGCGCCCCAAGATAAGCAGTGAGGGACGTGAGGTCACAGTCCGTCTGCCACCCAGTGATGTCACTGTCCACCTCATGGTGACATCACAGTGGGTCGTCTGCCCCCACAGCTGCTCAGCATCAGCTGAAACGAGGGAGTCAAGGCTGGAGATCAGAGGCAACTTTTCCCCCGTGGCGACAGTCTGGCAATGGGACAGGCTGCCTGGAGAGGTTTGTGCTGCCTCTGTGCTTGGGGGTTTCATCATGGCTCTCCTGTGCCATGAACCAGGAAGTCAGTCCAGTTGCCTAATTCAGTATCTGACAGCAGCCTGTATTCATCAGTGGGTGTAGGATGTCCATTATATCGGAAGTTATCCTAATACCGTATCAGCTGGAAGTTTTCCTGTGCCTGCAAGTGGAAAATTTACATCCCTTCTAAACTGTTCCTGATTTTGTGGTGTAACTTTGTACGTTCCCTACCTTGTATTAGATGAAGAAGAAATAACTCAGAAGGGATATTAACTATATAGACTGAGACATAAGGTAGACATTATTTATGTATTTCAGCAGGAGGAGAAATCTGCATTTGTTCTAGTACTCCAGTTTTTAAGTTAGTTGTGAAATAAGTAGCTTCTTTCAATCTAATAGCATATTATTACATTCATTCATAAGGAGACAGAAAAGAAAGTCACTATTTCTGCTTTGAATCCTACAGCCCCATAAGATCCTGGATGTTTACTGTAGCTTGAAACCTTGTTGGAATTATGGGGAACTTGGATGTGTTGTGCTGAAAATGGCACTTCCAGGTGCTGAAAACACTGGGGGGGTAAAAAGAACAAAAATGTAGTTTCCCTTTATTTCTCAGTGAAAAGCCATTGAACTTAGCGGTAAATAATTTTTTTTTTTTTTTTTTTTTTTCTGTATCTTTCATAAACTCTTTTTCTGATGTTCAAAGGTGGTAGTTATAGACAGAGTTTTCCGTCAGCAGTTCAGACTTGGTTTGGAGGACCCATTTAACTCAGCAATAATCCATGACACTCTGCTTTTAGAAGTTCTTACCTATGCTTTTGGAGATCAGAGTGGTCGTGCAACTGTGGATCATGAACCTTGTAAAAGAACTTTACTTTTGCAAGCCTCTCTTTCTCTCTTTACCTCCTTTTGAACCATGATCTCTTTTGTCCAGGACTGTGTTTTACTCTTTATTTACATGGAGAAGTGGCAAGAAGTCATCTGGCCTTACAGGGACTGCACAGCAGTTCACAGGGGACTGCAGAGCAGTTCACAGTCATGGTCAAAATGATAGATTTCTGTGGCCTGACCCTTCTGCAGGACATGAGAACATCCACCACATTACTCATTGGAAGTCAGCAAGACAATCTGGGGGCTGCACTAATTCATGTCTAAATCGGTGTAACGAGAATAATATTAACAACCAGCACAAACTAACCCAGGGCACTGATTTTGGATATGAGACCTTTTTACTTAGCTGTGGAGGTACTTGCTCGCACAATAACCATCCCAAGTAAGCTTTCACTTTTGTGCATAAACACTGCTACTGTCTGTGGTGAAACTGAATCCGGAGAAACAGCAAGTATCAGAAGACAAATCTGTGCCACACATCACCTGCGTGGGCTGGCAGTTAAGGAAGTTGGGACTGTGACCTCAGTTTTGATTGAAGGAGACGTAGAATCAAGATGGGAACATCTGCCCCAGGCAAGCATTAAACACTCAATTATTTTGTTGTACCACTTTCCCCTTTGCTCTAGTAGGATCAAATTATTATTTTTGAGAAGTTGTATGATTTGAAAAGAGCTTTCTAGAGGACTTCAAGTTCTGCAATTTTACAGAAGGATTAGTTTTGTTAAAGATCTGATGGAATTGCCATTGGATACGAATTATTGCTTTGATCACAGTGGTGGGAAGAGAAGAAAAAGGAAAACAAACATGCCTTGTTCTGTTAAGATACTTATTTTACTAATCCCCTAGAAAAGGCCAACAGGGACATGGCAGATCAGGAGGTAAGACTTCACTCAAATGTAGTACCTGTGAGGCTTGGAAATGCCTTGTCTGAGCCTCCACAAAAGGAAGCTCAGAGCTTCCTTCCATAACACTTTATTCTAAATGTAAGGAAGCTTTTTTCATCAAAATATAATCCTTTACTGTACCTAGGAACCCACATGTTCTGCCCTTTTCTACATGCGACCAGATCAGAGAAATTCCTTAAAATCTTGTGTTGCAGCTTCCGAGTAACATTTCTAACTCATCTGAGAATAAACAGACACGTTTTCTATCCCAGAGGGTGACTCAGTGTCACTTTCTGTGACTACTGTAACTTCTCACCAAGGACCTCGCTTCCTGAAGGGTTTTTAAAGCCCATCAAATTATTTTCTGAGGACACTGCATTTGATTCTCATTCTTTCACTTTCATTCCATTGAAATGATCGGGTTTTGTTTGTCATTAACTCATTCACAAAATGCAAATCAATGTGTCTTTCCTGGATGTGCCTCAGAGTGGGTCAGTAGTAGACAATAATGCTTTGGCTGAAAGCTTTGACATGAAGTCTGTCTAATCATGAGATACTATTATAATAGTACAATATATTCCATAGACAATTAATATACAGCGCATGCATATAACTTATATGTAAGACAACACTGTAGTGTTATAGTGTCCTGAAGAGATGAAAACTGAAACACTGGCACCTGAATAACATTAGTCCTAATACTAGAAGGTGTCTACAGGTAACCTGAGGCTCATAAAAACACGCACCTGAATTTTGCCCTTCCTGTGGATGTTTTCCGAGTGGTGTCTGGGTCATGATCCTATGGGAGGGCTGGCTGAGGGCAGTGGTGTGGGCTGTTTGAGCAACACACTTTGGTAAAACAGGCAGGTTTCCTCAGCCTCATAGTGAAGTGGTACCATCTGCTCCGAGAGGTTGACTTTTGTTCTTGGAATTAAGAGAGAAGATTTTTGTTAAAAGTTGAAATATGGAATTTAGCACCAAAATATCTGGTTTTATCATCAGGATTCTGTCCTTGATTTTCAAAGTCACTTAACTTCCAATAGTTCTTCCAATATAGCCCACACCTAGATTCCTTCCTCTAGCTGGACATCAGCTTTTAAAATCAGGTAACCCACTGAAAAACAAAGTGTAAGGCAGCCACATTAGAAATTTTTGCATCCTTGTTTTTCACTTAATATTTGTTACTCAAAGTTGATACACAATCTAGACATAGCCAATATGGATTAAAAACCAAAACAACAGTCCCTTTTGGTGTCCCTCTCCTTTTCCCTCTTAATTTTTAAAAGCTGGTTTTGATGTTAATCATGTACTTAATTTGAAGAGGTTAAACAATTCTACTGGGAGCTGTTAAGTATAACTAAATTTGTCTTGGAAATGAAAGGGAAAACAGAGATGACCATTTTAAGTCTCTTCCAATTTTGTTTTAAGCAATGGTTCAGGTCTCTTCGGAAACACCAGAAAATAAGTACTAAGGCACAGGAATGGCTTTATGTGGTGGTGACAGAGAAAGAGGAGAGGTAAACAGTAATAATGATAATAGCAATTATGAAAGTAATAGCTAATAATAGTAAAACACAGTTATTTTGTTTTTTAATTGGTACTATAGGTAGAGAGGAATTGTTGATCGGTATGTTTCTCAAGCCCAATTGTGAAAATTAACTAACTTCTCAATAAAAACTTCCACCTGATTGAACAGAGCTGTGCTCCTGTATCTCATATGGAAAATGCTGTCCAGAGCCCCTTGTGTTCCATAAAAGCAGAGTAAATTAAATGAAGGTATTTTCAGTTTCATGAAGTACACATGTAAAAGAAGAATTACATTTTGCAAACCTTTCCTTTTTTGCCTAATATTGAGATTGGGTGAATATTTGACACTGTTGAGCGTTAGGACCTTGATTTACTCCTACTAAATTTAGACAAGTGACAATATGCCTAGTTTTAACCTCTGCATTTACTAAATAAAGGGCCAGCTAGAACTTGTGGGATACTCCTTCAGTTTTTATTCCAACGTTGGGTTCATCTTTGTTATCAACAACTGAGTTATCAACTCTAACTCCAAAGAAATCTGAGCCATTTATGACAATCCCAGTCCTGCTCCCACTTGCTGTCACAGAAGAGTTGTTCTTTTCAGGGACAATGGGAATGGGTCCAGCCTAAGGAATTCCATGTCCAGGCAATGAATGAAAGCAGTAAGGAGCTGTGCTGAGAGCTTGCCTTGATTCCAAAATGCTTTGACAGATGTTGCACTGATAGGCAGAGAAAAGCTGATGTGAATGAAGATAAATAAATAAGCGTACATAAAAATATACAAAGAGAAACAAATAAATGTATATAAGCAGGTATAATGTCAGTTCATTACCTCTGGTATATTTGCTTACCTAAGGTCATTCACAGCAACAGCTGTGCACAGTTATTATCCACCACCTCAGACTGGCATGGAAATGGTCCTGAATTTGTGGGTGGTGATTGTTCCTGAGCTGTACAGGTGTTTGTCATAGTTGCTTTGGTTCTGGCAGTGGACTATATCTATAAGCAAAATCAATTGGGTCCTGGGAAGCTAGCTCATGTTTCTAGCAACGCAGGCTGTTACAACTCTACAAGATCCGTTGCCTATTCTCCTCATATTTTCCCTAGATTACCTACTTAAATTCAGGGTCTTAATTCCTATCTTCAAAGCTCCCAGTGGTGTGGTCCTGACACATCCAAAGATTAGTCTGGCAGTGTAGAACAAGGACAGAATTTACAGCTCGTCTCTTCAGGAGCAAAGGTGGATGGAAACTCCAACATGCAGATCTTTCTGATGCAGCTGTAAAAACCTGTGGAACAAAAATCCAGAGAGATTAATGACTGCTCCAAGCCTCAGCACTTCTCATTTCCAGTGACATGTGAGTGTATTTGGATTTGTCCTACCTAAAAGAACTCAAGGCAGTACGAACATATAAAGAAATATATTGGCAAATATGTAGTGTCAAACAAGTATCCACCTATCCTCAAAAACAAGCACATACAGAATATACTATGAAGTTCAATGTGTTTCTACAAGACATTTCAGCTACATTAAATAATGAGTGTGCTATATGGTCACGGAATATAGTTCAACATGAAAAGGTTGTTTCTGGAAGGTAATGAGCTTTTTCTAATACATGCCTTCATGCCTTGGATCTACTACCTACAGCACAAGTTAAATTAATGAATTTAATCTAACTTTACTTACAGACTTTTGTACCTAAGTAAATGAGCTCAGTTCTCCTCTTCCTTTGCATATCATCTGTTCATTTACACACATGCAAGATGACTGTAAACCTTGCTATTTATTGTGGTAAATATATGAGCAGAGGGAAGAGATGAAAAGTTGTGGTGGGTTGACCCTGGCTAGAGACCGGATGCCCACCAAAGCCCACTCTATCACTCCCCCTCCTCAAATGGGCAGGGGGAGAAAATTATAACGAAAAGCTCGTGGGTGGAGATAAGGACAGAGAGAGAGAGAGAGATCACTCACCAATTACTGGCACGGGCAAAACAGACTCGACTTGGGGGAAAAAAAATAAATTTACTTTATTACAAATCAAAATCAGAGGAGAATGAGAAGTAAAACCAAATCTTAAAACACCTCCCCCATCCCTCCCTTCTTCCCGGGCTTAATCTCTTTCCCGATTTTCCACCTCCTCCCCCCAGCAGCACAGGGGGACAGGGAATGGGGTTGGGGTCAGTTCATCATTGTTTCTGCCGCTGCTTCCTCCTCAGGGGGAGGTCTCCTTCCCCCGCACCAGCGTGGGGTCCCTCTCACGGGAGACAGTCCTCCACCAACTGCTCCAACGTGAGTCCTTCCCATGACTGACAGCTCTTCACGAGCTGCTCCAGTCTGGGTCCATTCCATGGGGTGCAGTCCTTCAGGAAGGGACTGCTCCAGCGCGGGTCCCCCACGGGGTCACAAGTCCTGCCAGCAAACCTGCTCCGGCGTGGGCTCCTCTCTCCACGGGCTACAGGTCCTGACAGGAACCTGCTCCAGCGCGGGCTTCCCGCGGGGTCACAGCCTCCTTCGGCATCCACCTGCTCCGGCGTGGGGTCCTCCACGGGCTACAGGTGGTCATCTGCACCACCATGGACCTCCATGGGCTGCAGGGGGACAGCCTGCTTCACCATGGTCTTCACCACATGTTGTGGGGGGAATCTCTGCTCCGGCGCCAGAGCCCATCCTCCCCTCCTTCTTCACTGACCTTGGTGTCTGCGAAGTTGTTTTCTCTTACATCTTCTCACTCCTCTCTCCCGCTGCAAAGTGTGCAGCTTTTTTTTTTCTCCCTTCCTTTTTTTTTTTCTTAATTCTGTTATCACAGAGGCGTTACTGATTGGCTCGGCCTTGGCCAGCGGTGGGTCCGTTCCTGTAGCCGCTGGCATTGGCTGTGTCGGGTCGGACATGGGGGAAGCTTCTGGCAGCTTCTCTCACAGAAACCACCCCATGTCCCCTCCCCCACTGCTACCAAAAACCTTGCCACGCAAACCCAATACAAAAGTACTCAACAGCCCGCTCATTAATTTTATTTCCAAGAAGGTTGACATTAAAAATGAAGCTTGCCAGTCTTGGCTTCCAGCATCTCTCCAAACATGCTAAGTGGAAAGAGTAAACCGGGAAACTTGAAAGTGGGCCTTTCAATCCCACTTTTTTGCTGAGGGCCTGAGTTTCCTGATATTTTCCTGACAAGGGCAGTGGCAGTAATATGTTACTATGTTCTCAGTGATTATGAAGATCATAATTCTGTTAATCATACTACAGTATTGATGGGGGTAAGCCTGGAGAAAAGGTATGGTCTCTACAGTATCCTTAAGCTTTTTCTTTCTATCTTTTCTCCTTTTTTTTAAAAAAAATAAAATAGTCATACAATATCATACAATAAATTAATCTTAGAGGTTAGTGAAATTTGAAATTGCTATGGATAAATCCATTATTTGTAAAAACAGAAGCACAGATTGATCAAGATGGTAAGAAATGAAGGTCTCCCTAGGATTCCAAGTACCTTCCCTGCTTCAGATGCCACAGTCAATTGATGTCTCAGGGACCCGTGAGGGAATTCATACCAGTTTATCAACACAGCAATTGCATGAATACCTGCTCTTGTTTTGAAGAGGGAGATAAGTGCCTGCATTTGGGGACAGTGAGCCAAGTGTTCTTCAGGATCACACAACGGGAGCTTGCTGGCAGGAGCGGTGGGGCTGGTGGAGCTCAGTGGATGAGACATCAGAGCCTGTTTTGCACAGATCAGACAGGATCTCTGCTTCTCCATCTTTTTAGCACCAGCCCGACTTCCTGTCTTAATCAGTTAATAATTCTGTGTGTCTCACTGTAGTAGAGAGGTTACCCCCACAAGGGTCTGTTTTTCCTCATTTCCTGTTGAGTAACACCTCCCAGGTAGAAAGTCATAAGAGTAGGTAGTTACAGTGCTTTCTGGCTTTACCTGTTGAAGGCAAACAAATGGTTAAAAATGTCATAGCTGGAAACGGAGAGAGGTTTCTTAAAGACATATTGAGCTGTGAGAGTGAGAGAGCAGCAGTCTAACCAAATCAGGTGGGATAAATGGGTTGTGCATGTGAAGCATAGCATGGATATTTGACAAAAGGGGTTTCTTTTCTTGCTGTTTCGAAACACATCTGCTGTACAGCTTCTGTGCAGCACTACAGCCTCCCTCCAAGCTCTGGAGTACCCGCTTTTCTGGTTGAAAAGAACTGCAACTTGAGAGTCACGTAACAAATTCTGCTTCAGTGAGCCCTGGACCCTCACCACTCATTTCCTGTCTGCGTTAATTACGAGCCTGGAAAAACATTTAAAATGCAGATTTGCAGGCAGTCATGCTAGCATAGTGCAGATCAGAGAAATTTGTATGTGATGTGAGATATAAACGTAGAGATTAGCCCAAACAATAACACGAAAGGAGGAACTTGTTGATTAAGCTATATTGTAAAGCATTGACTCAGAAAAGTGTTTCCACTAACAGTTCAATTTGGTTTCACTCCATTATGAGATGGGAAAAATATTTACCACATGAAGTTATTAACCCCCTTACAAAGTTTTTTGATGAAATAAGACACTCCCACAAGTTATTCCTTTCTCGTTTCACTTCCCAGACTTAGAATATTTTGCAACAGAGAATGACTTTTCTCTGGGAGAAAAACATATTGAGAAGATAAGGTTTGTGCTTCTCAGACTTGGATAAGTTTTGATTAGTTTATACTTAAAAATGGCTCAAATTTGAATTCAACACTGTACACAGAAGCTGTTGTTTCTATGTATAGTTTTGAAGAGTTATCTGTCCTGTTCACAGCTTATGAAAGGAAAAGGGCTGGGCTGCAAATTCAGCCAGACTGGAGGCAGGATCTTGACTTTGCCATTTATGGGAAGAACTGTAGTGAGGTCAAGACTAGACCTTTGCTTTTTGTCCTATTTGAGCTCTTGTAAACCCCATTCATGGTGTAGATTTGGAACCTTATACTTGGGAAATGGTAACATTTACAGTTAATCATTTACAAAATTAAAACTTTCACAAAATCACCACCAGCAGCATCATCTCCACAAGCACCTGAGGATGAGGTTAAGTGATAACGACTGATGCAAGAGTTTGAGGGAGCAATGGATGCTGTACTAGGCTAAGAATTGAGTGTTCTGAGTCGAAACTGTCTACAGCACAGCTGAAAGGCAAAGCTCAGAGGCTTTGTACAACGCCGTCTGATGGAGTTTTGTTTACTGTATCTAGCAAGACTTGTTTTTGTAGTGTATTTCTAGACCAATGTGTCTCTACATGCATTGTTATTTGCCCACCAGCAGGATTCTCCAGGTATCAGTGAAATCCCTAAAAGATCCTCCTCTGTGGTCTCTGTGAGAGGCAGTGTAGACTGAAGAAATGCAGTCTCACCACCATACCTCCAAATTCACATTTTGCTGACTGATTTTTCAGTTTTTGCCAGCTGTCTGGCAAAACTCCAGTATGTCATGGAACAGAGTTAAAGGAATGTGGAGTAGCATGAAGAGGTACAACATGAAGGAGGGGTTTGGAGCAAAAGGAACTCACACATGACTGGAAACAACTGTAATTAGAAAAAATAACCAGATGGCTAAGGGCTGAAGCATATATGCTACACTGATTAGATGGATGGATGGATGGTCACTCTGGTGACCAACATGGTATAGATATCTTGTATTTTGCTCAAAATCTAGAACTAACTTTTCCTCAAAGCTCATGTCATTCGTTGTTACGTACCTAGCCAGATTCTAAGTGATCTTTGGCAAGTCACTTGAACCTCAGTTCAAAGCTTCTAGGCTCAGTGCCTTTCTCTTCCCTTTCACTTTGTCTGTCTCTTGCCAATTGTAAAAGGGGACACGAAGTACCTGATCTTCCCAACAGCGTTTGGATGCAGCCAACACAGAGACAATAACAAAGAGTCCGTAGCAATAGGGCGAGGGCTAACGGCCTGTGACTCTGTGCCAAGGCTGCCAAGTTTGATGCGTGCTCCAGGCTAGGTGCTGGGGTAGCTGCTGCCAGGACACCAAGGTCAAAGCTGAGTCCGAGTTCTCATCATGTCCCATGCTCTGCACACCCATATTCACAGCTGGTGCTTGCTCAAAATGAAAAAGAAACTAAATTGTCAGAAAAAAACCAGAGATTTTTACTGATTTAGGAGTGATTTACCTAATTGGCCTGATTTTAATTTCAGTATCTCCAGAGGAGGCCATAAAAGACAGAACAGAATCAATCCTCCCTATCTGTTAAGCTCTCAAATGAAATCTTAAAAACTCTTCAAAACTACTAAAACTTATTGTTTGGTTGTTTTTTAGCCATTTTTCTAGTATCCTGATACTGCCAATAGTTTCATGAGCTCTTTTTCTAATACACTGTACATTTGCCTATGAAGGGAGAAATGTTCATGCATATTTGTGTCTAAGACCTCTTCAGTGTAAAAACCGATTGGATCCACCTCCAATTCACTGCATTCCGATAAAAGAATTACTGCCCTGTAAGATGTGATTGTGCAACCTGAACATGGATGTGTTCACACAAAACATACAAAACGTATTGCTCATTTTCCTACTGTTTTTCATGCTCATTAACTTGAGGAAAAGCCAACTGTCTTTAACACTATCATGACAGATACAACCCAAGGTTATGGACTAAATGAACTCAGTTATTTTGAAGCAATGGCCCTTAAACTAAGGGAATTATATTTATGCAGAATAAGCTTGCAGACTCCTTTGAATTATTTGTGTACTTCCACAGCCCTTAAATGGATTCTTCTTCCATAAACCTGTCTGGCTGTGTTTTGAACTCATACAATCCACATGAGGAACCAACTTGCACAACAGCCAGTGGCAGGTAATTTTATTGTGTTACTACATATTGTGTGAAAAGAAACCAGTGTCCTTTTGTTTATTTTGAACACCCTGCCCACTCCTTCCATTTCATATTTCTGATAGCCTCCACTGGGACTCGTTTCTAGATGTGACCATGATGGATGGCTTCCTCGGGAGCCCCATAGGAGCTGAGCATGCCCAGCTTTGGTCTTCATGTTATTGATCCTTTTTGCACAGTCTTGTGAATGTCTGGAATTCTTGGGAAGAGTTGCATGCTGTCTGTTTGCTTAACACCTGAGCTTCACTTAGAGTGAATATCACCTGAGACAGAGACAGTGTGAAACCATTTCTGGGTGGCTTGCTTGACCAATAGTCTCATCTTTGGTATCCTGCACATCTGTCAGCCACAGTTGGTAATTCTAAAGCAGGCACTTAGTGCAGTGTACAAATTATCATTATTTAAACTCTGCAGTGAGAAAAGAAAGTTGTATCATAATTCCATAAAGAATCTGGATCATCAGATGACTAATTAATAAACTACTTACCCTTCCTCTTCTTAAAAAAGACCCCCTGAAAAAAAAAACCCCAAACATACAAAAAAACTTAAAATGAGGATCTACGTGAGAAAATTATGGCTTGTGCCATGTGGTGGAGCTTCTCAAATGCACGTGTTGAGGGATCTGCTGTAGGGATGACAAAACAAAAAATGTGAGTGGAAAGTTGTGTCTTTTACAACCTTGTGCTGCAAACTCATATTGAGTTCCTGGGATTTGGCACTGCCCCTGGTGTTAACCCTCTTCTCTGTCTTCATATGTCTTCATGATAAAAATTATGTGAAATAAGTTTTCTGGTGTAAAATTCGTACAGCATGTAACACAAGTGAAACCAGCACCAGCTGGATACTCCAAGGTTCCTTTCTGTTTACCTACAGTCAGTAGTAAGGAATAATTTTATCTGCCTCATCTCCCAAGTGTTCTCTGTCTGTAGGACACATACTACTCTGTTAGCCCACTTTTGCCACCGGTTCTTACTCTGCAGCTTTGCCTTGAACACTTGTATGTGCACAAAACAGCCAGCAAACCATGAAAACTGAGGATACGACAGCATCTCCCAAGTGCCCATGGCAGTGTGAGTGGCAAATATGAGACTTGTTATGAGCCAGAAAAAGGGGGAAATAAATGAAAGCCTTGCCTCTCCTGGAGTGTCCTGAGGAGCAGCCTTGTAGCTGGTGCACCTATTTCCTGCCAAAGAGAGAACACCAGGCTAAATGCATTCTTACAAGGATTGTTTATTTTCTTCTGAGGATAACTATCAAATCCCTCTCAGTGGTGTCAAATCATACTGTTGTGTGTTCCAAGTCACAGAGAAAAATGCATCCTACTTCAGGAGTGGCTTGCTGCTCAGCAAGCAGCAGTAACAGTTTTAGTCAAATAGACTAAATGCAGCCTGCTTTTCAACAACAGGCACCTTGGTGACCAGTTTTCTTGATTCTTAAGGGTTGCACAGTGAAAAAAGTATTCTGGGGAAGCAGACCTTTTAATGTATGCAGAAAAGATGAAGGATTCATTCATAGAGAAAATGGTAACTAATAGATGAGATTCAGCTTTATATTTCTTACACAGATAATTTCAGAGACAGTAAAGAAGTTATTGAATCTGAATATAAGCATTTCCTCACCTATAAAGTGAAATTAATTATTTGAACTTGATACAATTATTTTGTGTCTGCATCTAAAGTGGAAAGCTGCTGTGTGGAATCCCACCTGATGAGTTGCTGAGGCTGCTGAAGGAGGTGAATAGAGTTGGTTTGCTGAGGTGAAAGCCATCCAGATGGCCTTAGATATTGCTGAACGAGAAAAGTGGCCAGTGCTCGACCTCGATAGTGACTCATGGATGATGGCAAACACCTGGTGGGAGTGATTACAACATTGGAAACAGAGCAATTGGCAGCACAGAGGCAAACCCATCTGGGCTGCTGAATTTTGGCAAGATACCACCACCCGGCCAAGAGAGATTGTTTGTAAAGATCTAAGTCATGTAGATGCTCATGTGCCCAAAAGTTGAGCCACTGAAGAATGTCAGGAAATCAACAGGTGGATTAGGCTGCAAGGATCAAGGTGTCTCATGTAGACCTGGACCAGCAACATAAGGGTGAAAAAGTTTTAGCTCACTGGGCACATGACACCTCAGGCCATCAAGGAAGAGATCTGACATACAGATGGACTTGCGATCAAGGGGTGGACTTGACCATGGACACTACTGCATGAGTCATTCACGAATGTGAAATATGCGCTGCGATCAAGCAAGTCAAGAGGTTAAAACCTCTCTGGTACAGAGGACGATGGCTAAATTATAAACGTGGATAGGCCTGGCAGATTGACTGTGCCACGCTCCCACAAACCTGCACTGGCAAGCGCCACGTGCTCACCATGGTGGAAGCAGTCACCGGGTGGTTGGAGACACATGCTGTGGCCCATGCCACCATGGAAAACACTGTTCTAGGCCTTGGAAACCAGGTCTTGTGGTGACATGGCATCTCAGAAAGAACCGAGTCAGACAATGGGCCTCATTTCCGAAATAATCTCACAGACACTCGGGCCAAGGAACCTGGCATTGTGAGGGTGTAACCACATCCCCTGTCACACACCAGCCTCCGGAAAAGATGAACGATGCCATGGGCGGCTAAAAACCACGCTGAGAGCAATGGGTGGTGGAACTTGCAAACACTGGGACACACATTCAGCAAAAGCCACCTTGTTAGTCAACACCAGAGGATCTGCCAACTGAGCTGGCCCTGCCCAGTTAAGACTTTTATGTACTGTGAAAGGGGATAAAGTCCCTGTGGTTCATATTAAAAATATGCTGGGAAAAACGATCTGGGTTATTCCTGCCTTGGGTAAAGGTAAACCACTTTGTGGGACTGCTTATGCTCAAGGACCTGGGTGCACGTGGTGGGCGATGCAGAAGGATGGGGAAGTCTGATGTGTGCCTCAGGAGGATTTAATGTTAGGTGAAAATAGCTGACGAATTGCTATATCATCATTGCTATCATTGTTGTGTATTATACTAACTGCTTTATGTTAAGAATTTCCCCAGGTTAACAAAGAATGAACTCCTATGGAACCAGAGCTGGCTTCCAACAACTTCTTCAAGATCAACGTCTTCAATCTGCAGACCTGAGCATGGACCGTACCAGATATGCCACCTATGAGTTCCAGGTGCAGCATCCAACAGAGACTGCACACCCTCCTCCTGCTGTGTCCAATGTCACCTACTCCACTGACTGAGGGAGCTTCACACCATCTCTCCTGCCTTGAAAGACTGTCATGGCACATGGAACCCAAGGTCAAGGACTAAAGGGACGCAATAGACATTTTGAAGGAATGGCCCATAAACTAAGGGAATAACAGTTGTGGGTTTATCTCTATACACGTCTATTGAAATCTATTAGAAAGTGTGGAACCTCAGCATGATGTACATGGCATGGAATAAGGGGGGGATGCTGTCCGCTCAGCAACAACAGAGCCAGACGCCCATCCCCAGGCGACGGACAGAACTAAGCAATGGGTTCTCATTTCACCAAGTCCCCGACTGGTGGGTTCTGTTGTCCCCAAGGGATGGACTGAGACATCGCCGAGTGATGGACTGTGATGTCACCTAGCAAGCAATTGTGACATCCTCTAGTGATGCATTGTGACGTGGCGGCTCTCACTGCTTAAATTCGGGCGCCGAGTCCCACCCAGCCAGTTCGCGCCAGACTCCAGCTGAGCGAGTTCGCAAGGCCTGGAGCGTTGAGCGAGGACTTGGTGCTGGTGTTGTGATCGCAGAGTTGCTCCTTGCAGCTCTCGGTGACCGACCCCAGAGCCATCAGAGGATTTTCCCCAGCCCTACCAGGTTCAAGGAAGCCCTGGGGCAGAGAATTTCTGCTGCAAGGGACGGCAGCATGAGCCAGCCACCCCAGGCAGAGACAGCGGAGGCAGCAGCAGGCTGCTGGTGGACCATCTGCCTGCGAGGCATCAGAATGGCGGTCCACATTGCCTACTGCATGCTCTACCTGTGCTTTGCATGCATCTGGTGGTGGGCCACTACAAGCCAGGTCTCCCCAATCGGCAGGTGGCTTTTGGAGCAGCCACGGAACGCAGTGCAAGGGGACCAGGGCCACAAGAAGTATGTGGCCAGATTGCCCACCCGCCTGCTTAGGAGGACGGCCATGGAGAGCGCCCGCAGCCCGTCCCCGCAGCAGCAGCAGGGCTACAACCTGCGCCCGCGGCCTGGCCATGGCCACTGCACATGGAGAAGGGACTGCCCGGTCTGCAGGGAGTATCTGCAGCAGCGGCTGAACCCTGAGCAAAGGGTCCAAGACCGCGAGGAGTACGTGACCGGCTTTCCCACCCTCCTGCCCAGGACAACAGCTGGCAGCCCATCCCCGCAGCAGCACGGCTACAACCTGCGCCCGCGGCCCGCCGATGGCCAGCCCCGATGGAGAAGGTTCTGTCCCGTGTGCGACTAGCCTGCGGAGCAGCTGCTGCACTCAGTGCCAAGGGACCACGACCACCAGGAGTACGTGGCCGCTTGCCCGCCTGCCCACGCAGGAGGAGGGCCATGGAGAGGACCACAGCCCGCGAAGGAGGATGGCCATGGAGAGGGCCACAGCCCGCGCAGGAGGATGGCCATGGAGAGGCCCACAGCTGATCCCCACAGCAGTGCTATAACCTGCGCCGGCTGCCCACCATCGACCAGCCCTCAGCTGGCAGAAGGGGCCTGCGGGGACCAACCTCAGACAGAGTCAGGGCGCAGCTCCGGGGCCCTCCAACGCACCCAGCGCCTCTTGGGAGCCAACAGGCGAGTGCCCGCCTGGCCCTGCTGCTCCTCCGCACCCACGCAACGGCACGGTGCAGCTGCAGCCCCTCAGCATCTGCCTCCAGTGCCTCCAATAAACACCCTGTTGCTTTCCAGGCCTTGAGTGTTTCACGAGCAAAGAGCAACCCGCTGCAGGGAATGCTTTCCAGCACTGTCTCAGCAGTGCAGGAAAGCCAGAGAGGAGAACTTCCCAGAGGGCACCATGATTTCATTTCACCCAAGTGCTGCATCACTGCAGTTTTAGCTCACTGGGCCCATGATGCCTCAGGCCATCAAGGAAGAAATGTGAAAGACTGTGGTGGGTTGACCTTGCCTGAATGCCAGGTGCCCACCAAAGCTCACTCTATCACCCCCCTTCCTCAGCAGGATGGGGAGGGGAGAAAATAAGATGGAACAAAAAAAAGCTCCAAACTTCTGCGTTGAGGTAAAAGGCAGTTTAAAAGAAGCAAAGCAAAGGTGTACAATATTTACTCTCTACTTCCCATCAGCAGGCGATGTTTGGCCACTTCCCGCGTAGCAGGGCTTCATATGCATTGCTGTTCCCGGAGGACAGATGGAAAGAACAAATGCCCCCCCTTTCCCCCTCTGTTCCCCTTGCTTTTATTTCTGAGCAGATGTCACATGGTATGGAATATCCCTTTGGTCATTTTGGGTCAGCTGTCCTGGCTGTGTCCCCTCCCAAGGTCTTCCCCACCCCCAGCCTACTGGGTGGGGGGAATGTTGGAGTGACAGCCTCGGTGCTGTGCTAGCACTGCTCACCAGTAACCAAACACTGGTGTGTTATCAGCACCCCTCGACCCACCAATACAAAACACAGCACTCTGAGGGCTGCCATGGGGAAAATCAACTCCATCCCAGTGAGACCCAATACCCAACGTGGTGGGTTGACCCTGGCTGGATACCAGATGCCCACCAAAGTCCACTCTAACACTCCCTCTCCTCAACTGGGCAGGGGGTAAAAAATATAACAAAAGGCTTGGCAGTGGAGATGAAGACAAAGAGAGATCACTCACCAGTTACTGGCATGGGCAAAACAAACTAGACTTGGGGGAAAAATCAGATTTTAGTTTATTACCAATCAGACAAGAGGATAAAGAGAAATAAAACCAAACCTCAAAACACCTCCCCCCACCCCTCTCTCTTCCCTGGGCTGAACTTCTCTCCCAATTTCCACCTCCTCCCCCCAGCGGCACAGGGGACAGGGAATGGGGTTGGGGTCAGTTCACAGAATCACAGAATCACAGAATGTGAGGGATTTGAAGTGACCTCAAAAGATCATCCAGTCCAATCCCCCTGCCGGAGCAGGAGCATCTACTTGAGATCACACAGGAAGGTGTCCAGGAGGGTCTTGAATGTCTCCAGAGAAGGAGACTCCACATCCTCCCTGGGCAGCCTGTCCCAGTGCTCTGTCACCCTCACAGTAAAGAAGTTCCTTCTCAAATTTAAGCAGAACCTCCTGTGTTCCAGCTTGCACCCATTGCCCCTTGTCCTATCATTGGGCACCACTGTGAAGAGCCTGGCTCCATCCTCCTGACACTCACCCTTCAAATATTTATAAACATTAATAAGGTGACCCCTCAGCCTCCTCTTCTCCAAGCTAAAGAGGCCCAGCTCCCTCAGCCTTTCCTCGTAAGGGAGATGTTCCACTCCCTTCATCATCTTGGTGGCTCTGTGCTGGACTCTCTCAAGCAGCTCCCTGTCCTTCTTGAACTGTGGGGCCCAGAACTGGACACAATATTCCAGATGTGGCCTCACCAGGGCAGAGTAGAGGGGAAGAAGAACCTCTCTTGACCTACTAACCACACCCCTTCTAATGCACCCCAGGATGCCATTGGCCTTCCTGGCCACAAGGGCACAGTGCTGGCTCATGGTCATCCTGCTGTCCACCAGGACTCCCAGATCCCTTTCCCCTACACTGCTTTCTAACAGATCACTCCCCAACCTATACTGGAGCCTGGGGTTGTTCCTGCCCAGGTGCAACACCCTACACTTGCCCTTATTATATTTCATTAAGTTTTTCCCTGCCCAGCTCTCCAGACTGTCCAGGTCTCTCTGGATGGCAGCACAGCCCTCTGCTGTGTCAGCCACTCCTCCCAGCTTTGTGTCATCAGCAAACTTGCTGACAGTGCATTCAATTCCCTCATCCAGGTTGCTGATGAATATATTGAATAGTACGTTGTTTCTGCCACTGCTTCCTCCTCAGGAGGAGGACTCCTTCCCCCACATCAGCGTGGGGTCCCTCTCACAGGACACAGTCCTCCATGAGCTTCTCCAGTGTGAGTCCTTCCCATGACTGACAGTTCTTCATGAACTGCTCCAGCCTGGGCCCGTTCCATGGGGTGCAGTCCTTCAGGAGGGGACTGCTCCTGCATGGGTCCCCCACGGGGTCACAGCCTCCTTCGGGCATCCACCTGCTCCAGAAATCAGAATTTACTACACAGTGCATTTTATCTTTAATGGATACTTGCTCTGACTTCTTTCTGCTATTCCTGAAAAGAATTACCCAACTTGCAAAGCTCAGTTCCTCTGCTGAAGACCTGAGATCTGCTTACCACCTTAGGGTCTCTGGTACCATGCTGTGGCCACTCATCCAAGACCATTGTTGTCATCCAGTGTCTCTAACTCCTCTGTGCTTCGCTTTGACTCCAGGCTGATAGGTAATTCACTCTACACTGAAAAGTCACTTGTTATTAGTAGGTCTCAGACACAGAACTACACAATTCTGTGGTGATGTGCCTACCCTTTGTACAACCATACAAAGCTAAGTGAAAGTTAAAAAAAAATAGACAATAGTAAAAAAAGAAAAAAAAAAGTGAATCTCTCTCCACCTCTTGTTTCTTTTTTTCTCCATGTGACAGGGCTGTTTTGGCTGCAATCTTCTGCAATATGAAGAGAATTTATAAAATGTGCAATACCAAACAGAAGGAAATGCAGTCAGTTCCCTGCAGAGTCTAGCAGGAGAGATTTAAGCATGACAAAGACCGGCTTTGTAATGGTTTGCTTTTCATTTCTTGAGTCTGTGCTATCTACATTCCTCACTGAAACTGCAGAAGAAAACTAGAAAGTAGTTTAGGAATCCTCAAGTACCTGAGCAACATGAAACTCTGCAGGTGTTCTCTTTATCAGAAGCAACACGTTGTTTTGTTGGAGTGAACCAGAACTTTTTATCCTTTCAACAAGATTGCAAAGAATAACTAACCCACAGTCTCCCATTCAGTGGCACAATCAAGGTAGCTTCACTGGGTTTTCTGTGCTCCTGGTATTGCTCTGGTAGTCGAAGAACACAAGGTGATGGTTGTGACCAGCCATGGCTTGAGACACACACTGGAACTGCTGGTGTTGTTCTGCTGGCCTGTGGGACTTCAGATGGCATTTTCCTTGACATATTTTTTAAGAGGAACTTACAGAATCATGTTTTTTTTTTTTTACTGTTTTGCATTAACATTGTTTTCTTGTAATTGCTTGATAACTGAAATGTTACTTCTATTGTTATTTTCTTTTTTCCTTCCTTCTAAATAGATATTAAGGTATTAATACAATAATAAAGAAATGAAAACTGGCTTGGGTTGATATTTGAACTCTAATAAATATTGAAGAATGGCCTAAAAGATCACATGATATAGAAATAATTGTACTCTGAGATAGGTAGGCCAAAAAAACCCCAACAATTTAAGATTTTATTCATCTAAATTTTGTTAACAAGCTCAAACACTCTATTTTCCTTCAGCCTATGTTAAACTTTTCTTTATCTGAAGAAATGGAACTATATGCCACTGTGATGTATTTGAAGTTAACGAAAGATTTTATGGCACAGGAATACATGGTAATTCTGCCATGTACCTTAGACCATTAATAATATTAAGGATTTTAAAGTCCTTATTTTTATGATTTATTCTCACATTATTAGATAATCCAAATTTTTCATTTTATATTGCTTCCTAATTTGTATGAGAGCACTAGGTTATAAAGTACTCAACTTTCTGTTATTTTAGATTGCTTTAAAGCTTTAACCTTTGAGATTTTAAATTTAAGTCCACTTTCATATATTTAGACAATGAGAAAAGGAAATGTGTTTCCATTTGGACCTATGGTAGTTGATTTTTCATATTCACTGACTTAGTAATTAGGCTTTTTCACAGTGCATATCTGTGTTATCTGCAAGAATATTTGTAATATAACCCTCTATCTTCCTGATATTAAAATGCTGTTTCTATTGCCCTCACCAAGAACTCTGGGCAAGTACTGACAGATAATTTCATAAATATGTAGGCAACAACTCACTGATGTGTGAACCTATACCTGGTTTTACCTGCTGGTTCTTGGGTTTTATCATTTGAATTTATTACATGGAAAAATTTCATCTGTTACTGAGTGTTGGCAGATGTTGGCAAAGTAGATGTTTGTAAAGGTAGTAGTAAAGTTTCACATCTGTTTTAAAAGTATAGCTATTAAAGTAAATAAAATACTCTCTTGTCATCTTCCAGTTTTATTATATGATCGTTAACTTGCAATAGCCTCTTCAGTCTCAGTGATGCTTTTTCCTGAAGCCTTTACTTAGCAAAGCCATTCAGTACCTGATGAGTTAATTGTTGATCTGAACCAAACTCCAAATGACATGGACGTGCTGTAAATAAAGGCAGCATATCTGGGGACCCATTCTTTTTACAACAGCAGCACCACCACCAGAAATTCTGTGCCAGCGTGCAGGTGCATCCACCCTGACAAAGAACTATCAAAGACCTGAAAAAAGCCCATGAAAACTTCCCGCTGCAGCTCTTGTCATGCCCACACGGTGGTGGTCAGCACCTACATATTTCAGTCAAAAAACAAAGAAGCTGGGGTCTTCAGCCAATGCGAGGGCTACATGACCATGTTTGATGACAGATCAGATTCAACTAAGATATAGAAAAGGCCCTGCCAGAGACCCATTTTGAGTCAGTCCTCCTTGGAGCAGCAGGTCTGCGGTCTGCAACTCTGCGCTAGGATCAGGATGCTGCCCAAGGAATCTCCTCAAGGTTGAGAGCCATCCCTTTATTAGGTGAGTGGTTGCACATTTTCGGTCATTGGTCATGAACCTAAAGAATTCTTAAGTCAGTTGTGTGGTATTAACTCCTGAGCAACATTCTGAACCTGTGGATTTTTAATGTTTGTCAGAGTATCAAAGGGTTTTGGTTAGAGTAAAGCTTAGTTTGATTTTGTCACTGTCTTGTAAAAAACAAATCCTGTTTCTAGTTTGTTAGTAGGCCTGGCTTGTTTTTGTGAGGTTCTATGACAGCCAGTTACTGAAAAACTCTAAAACTGTACTTCTCTCAGTGGCATGGAGGTTTTGCCTGTGGAGGTCAGGAGGAAGAAGAGCAAGGTCTGGCTCCTGGAAGACAAAAAATGGATGTAGAGTTTGACTGGTGTGACCAGTTTGTAGATGGTGACTGGTTGCTCAGGGTGGGTGCTCAGGATCTTGCTGAGGTGGCAGAGGTTGCTCTAAGAGTTGAGCAGCTGTCACACACAGCACAGGGAGCAGGCTGGGCAAGGTGAACCTGCTACCCTGAGTAGCGAACAGGGGGTGCCCAGGACCAGCAAGACAAATGGCAGTAGCTCATGGAAGAGGGACTTTGTAGAAGGGATGGGTATGAGAACTACAAGCTACTTAAAAATGAGGCAACTACTAAAAACAGACCAAGAAATTCCAAAAGAATCCATCTAGATGCAGTCTGAAGGCTAAAAACAACCCAACGACTGCCACAAAGTCTCTACCAGGAGCCCAATGCAGTTGTGCTGCATTTAAACAAATGAACAAACAAACAAACACAAACAGTAAAAAGCTTGGCATCTAAAAAAAAAAATAATCTGCAAAGTATGGCCAAAGAGAAACAGGAAATTAATATTCTAAAAAAGGCTTCTACAGAGCACCTGGAGTTAAAGACACATGTGAGATTCCCCAAAGTGACACTCTTTGTTGCGGACACATTCTGGGTTTGAGAAGGTTCCTGTGTACATTAATTTGCAAGCTCTATATTTCAGGAGAGCAAGACTTCATTGCAAAGTCTTTGTTCAAAATCTAAAGGCCATATTTTCAGTCTGAGTCTGAGTACAACTCTCTGTGATGAGGAACCAAGGCAGCACTTTTCACTTGGAGCAGAGAACACACATTGGGTCACAGGTCATGTGATTAAAGTCAATTTTTTTTCTAGAAATGTGTATCATTTTGCACCACATGGCCCTGAAGCACAGAAATCTTTAACAAAGAAATCCGTATAAATCTGTCAGTCAGTTTAATGTCTCCTATTTAGATTTTCATCAATTTAGGAGATGTGTTTATTCCCAGGGCCCGGTTGAGTTAATGAGGTACTGGTTGAGCTGTTTTACTTGGGGGAAGAGGGTGAAAGGGTACGAAGCAAGGAAATATGTTTTATTCAGCTGGCGTGGCTGTTTTGATAGGAAATACTAGACATAGTAATTTTGTGTAGGAAAAAATGTATAATTTATCTGGAAAAAAATGTTGCCTCCAAGGTATTTTGAAAGTTCAGGAGTAAGCCTGATGTAGAGGACTAGGTGCTGCTTAGTCTCATAGGTGATGCTGGATAAGAAGTTTACCCCGTATGCTGGAAGACTAATCTCAGTTGTGCGTGGAGATAATCTTAAAATCAGTGAGTTATAGGGTATCTAATAGTTGCTTGCACTCTGTCTTCATAGCAAATGTTTCCAGCCCCCAGTACATGACATATGAGACAGGAATAAAGAAATAGAAAGAACAGACTGAGAAGTCTCCCATCTGAGTGGTACGCTACCCAGGTAGGCTGTTGTGGTGGTTTAACTTGGCTGGCAGCCAAACACCACACAGCTGCTTGCTCATTCTCCTGCTCCAGGGAATAAGGGAGAGAATTGGAGGGGTAAAAAGGAGACTCATAGGTTGAGATAAGAACTATTTAAGAATTGAAATAAAATTAAAAAAACATTAAAAGATAATTGCAGTAATAACAGTAATAATAGAATATACAAATGATTGATGCACAGTGCTATTGCTCACCACCCACTGACCAAGCCTGGCCCATTCCTGGATAATGATCCTGGAGAAGTGACAATCCCAATTCCTGAAACCAGAATCCCAGAACAGGGAAAGCCTGAGAGCAACAGCCTGAGAGAGAAAGAGAGAGATCATTACAGCTGGCCCTCATTAACATACTGAACACAAAGTTATGTGATATGCAATATCCCATTGGATATCCAAATGCCAGTTTGAGTTTGCTAATTTTCTATGCCCCCCAGGTCCTTTGCACCTGCAGACTAGCTAATGAGGGAGGTTGGAAAGTCCTTTATTTTCCAGTAAGAACTAAAACCACTAGTATGTTATCAACGTTCTCACAACAAATCCCACACCGAAACCAAAACACAGCACAGTTTTTGCTACTAAGAAGAAAATTAGCTCTGTCCCAGCTGAAAACCAGCACAGGTGTCAATCCTTATTTAAAGGAGATATTTTAGTGTGAAATGACATCAGCACAAAATCTTAAGACCCATTTCTAAACGTGTATCCAATGACACAACATTTCTTTAGCAGGTGTGTGAAGAGGAGTTGAGTCTTCTGCTGTCTGGATTGGAACTGGCTCCCTCCACCAGTGAGCAAGGGGAACGCTGCTGTGGAGTGAGAGCACTGTCTCCTTCTGTAGCTGTTTAGTCCAGCCTTGGAGGACTGTTTTTTCCCCAAGCACTATTCGTCTAAGAGCAGACATGTGAGATCAGACCATCAGACTGCACATACGTCACAGCAGATGCAGAGGGGAGAATATGATGGTGCAGAAAAGACAGTCGTGAGCTTTCAGGGCTGGAGATGGTGCCTTTGAATTCAGTAGCCTTCCGTGTATTTCTCTTCTGTGAACTGGTCCAGTGATTTCCAAATTCACCATGGAGCATCAGCTTCCAAGGATGCCTCCAGATGCTGTTGCAGCTTAAACAGCAGGAAAGATCGTAGCTCTGCAGTTACAGGTTGGGAATGAGCAGTATCTAGCAGGCACATGACACTCTGCGCTGACACAACTGGGTATTTTGCCCTCACTAGATTCTTTTACTGCTGTGCTGAAATGGCTCAAACTATTGCATGTGCAGGTCTGCGCCATCTGATCATTCCATCTTCTTAACTATAAACAAGTGCAGGGATAGTGCAATTTATAAACTGCAAAACCATTCCATAACATTACAAACCTTTTGAGAGGCAGCCACATGTGTCACAGGTTGGTGCAATGTTTCAAACAAATGTTTCCATAAATGGCAAAAAAGGAAAGCCAGTCATTCTAGTAATATATATGGAAACAACATGCTTTAAAGAATCAAATGCTCTTGCATAATAAAACTATATCCAGGATCTTCAGTCCCAGGAGATCTAATTAAACTTTGTAGTTTTCCCTCATTGCAGTCTATCAAGTTCAGTAGTTTTATGCATATTAATATCCTGGAGCAATAGACCTTTTTAAAATTTTCATAGTTTGTATGAACTTAGATGTATTATTTTTTCCCTGGATACACCTCTCTCATTTTCTCTCTACTGTAACAGAAACATAGATATTCCTGTGAATTTTCCATCTGTTAGCTGTGTTGCAGCATAGTATTATAATAATCAGATGCATTTATTGAAAATATATCACATTTTATTTTCTTTTTACTGTATGGTTAAATCACTTTGGAAAATGTTTTCCCTTCATTCAATACCAGTAATCAAACCTATCTTTTTTATTTAATGTCAACTGTTGATATGAAGTAAAATTAAGAGCTTAAAGTATGAATTTGTGATTTGAAAAAGGTAAACTTGTGGTATTTTGGAAGTCATCATAAACCTGGAGATAAAAGAAGTGTGTGAACAGGAACTGCAATATCTCAGCTATGATCAGAAAATTCTGAGCAAATTAGCCAGATGCAGAGAGATGTTTTTCCCCTTTTCACTAAGTATAACCATGTATTCAATGGAAAAGAATGAAGCCTGAAAAGATGGGATCCCTGCCTATAAGTACATGCATGAAGTATATTGTGGAGAGAAAGAAAAGCCTTATAAGCTAATGAATAAGCAATATAAACTAGCTGTAAATTTAGTTTGATAATTAGAAAAGGGTTCCTCAGTGGTATAAGCTTGCAGAACAGCCTCTGCCAGGAAGAGTGAAAAAACCAAGCAAGCAAACTCGCAGCCTGTGGAGAGCACCGAGCATCCCACGTTTCGGATGTGTGTGACTGCTGTCTGTGGTCAGCGCTGGCCAGGCGTGATGTGCAAAGAGCCTGACAAAGTATCCAGGAGCACCACAAAATACAGGAAAATGTGGTGTTTGCCTGTCACTTTACTTAGTGCAGGTACAAACCCTGCCTCTGACCGAACAAGGGGCCGGCTGGAGCAGGCAGGTGCCTTCCAGCTCTGGCTGCAGAGTTCCTGTGGGACTCGGTGCCCCGGCAGGTACCCGGGTAGCGCTGGTGGTGTGAGCACACCCACCCACAGACACACCTGGGGAAGGGGAGGGGGGTCTGCCAGGCTGGGCAGGGACCCGGCTCAGTGGGCAAATTGCTGTCTGGGGTCTCATCCTGCTGCAGAGAATCAGCCTGGAACCTCCCACCCTCACCCTGGAACCGCAGGAACCGGACAGGTGTGTTTCCATCCCCTCCGTCCCGGTTCAGACAGTAACCTGGGCATGTGCAGAAGTGGAAGTCTTGGTGTACAGGAAATTTCATTTCCAAGGTCACAGCAAGTTCCACTCCAGAGCTCACATTGCTCCCCGCTTTTGGACAAGATGGACTGAGCCGGCAGCAGCTGCCTCTCATGGTGAGGCTCCTGGAGAAAAAGCTTTGGCCGGAGGCAGCTTGGTCTCATTGTGGGCTCCTCCTGCTCCAGCCACCAGCCATCGTAGAGTGTGAAGGAAAACACTTGTCTTTGCTGTGAAGGTGTTTCAACACTGAGCATTTTCAGTGCTGTTTGCTGTTTGAGTGCTGCAGGGATGATGTGGGACAGACTGGACAGGGCTTCCCTTGTTCACCTGCAAGAGAAAAAGCAAAAGCAGTGTTCTGCTCTAAGTGTGAGCTGTTACTGCAAACAGTCAGTGCTTCAGTAGAAGTACTTGTTACTTTCTCCACACTCAGCGAATGAGTTTATGAGTGTAAAATAATTGCAGTTTTGAATTCTCAAAGTTAAATGTTCTGAACTGGAAAAAAAAAAAAAGTCATTTTTTTTTAGGGAAAATATCTCCTTGTTCATTAATTATTCAATACTTTGGGGTGGAAGCAAGAGGAGAAAGTGACATTGCCTAATCCTGACAACAGGAAGAGAAACAAAGAATTGAAGATGGACATTGGCAAAAACACCGCAGAGGAGGTTTGCAATGCAGAGCCAGGTAGATGTTTCTCTTCACTGCAGTCTTGACTGCTCCCTCGCTTATGTTCCTGTTCTCTTTCTCAAGCAACAACGAGAGTTGAACATACCTGGTTTTCATTACAATTGTTTGAAAATGGCACAAATAACCCCACAGGCTGCTTTCAGCTTTTCAGAGGATCCACCAAGCAAAAGTATTGTATCACATCAGTTATGTTAAATAACGTGAAAGCTGGCTCGGCTTTAGAGGGTCTGACCCCCTTCACAGCGACCTCGGTGTGCACAATTTCAGCAGCCCAGGAGGTGGTGATCTGCAGTCCCTGTTCTAAACACCTTTCAGAACACAACAGGGGTTATTGCCCCTTTTCAGCTGCTGTGACCGATGAAGGACCCATCACTGGAAAGCAAGAGACACACCTAAGGAGCCGTTGTTAAGAAGCTGTGAGTACTGCTGAGCTTAATTTCTGCAATGAGTGAAAAAGAGGTGACTAATGGAATATGATCTTTTGTAGATGATAGATGAAAGGTTAAAAATAATGACTCATATTTGGAATCCTAATGGAGGTTTAAGGCAGGTAGTAGCTGCCAGCCTTCTGTACAGATTGGACAAGACTCTTAAATCTGTGGTGCAGTTACATTGAGTAAATTCTGTTCTCTGCTTGACAGCCCTCCTATGTAGTTTGAGTTGGGAACAGATAATTAAGAGCTGGAAACCATAAATGCTTTATTTGTCTAATATTATGCACACTTATGACCAGAAATGGTCTCATTTTTAAAAAAGAAGCATTTAGACATTTATTGGAAGAATAATTACTTGACAAGTCACTGGTTTATTACAGTGAAATAAGAAAAAAAAAATTAAGTTTGTTGCCCAAAATAAAAGTGGTTTCAAGTTTGGGTTTGGGCTTAATCACTTAGCAAGCAGAATGGTAACACATATCTTTTGCTGCAATAGCTCTAGTATGCAGCAGCAGCACCCATCCTCAGAACATTTAGTGAAGGAAAACTTTTAACATAGTCTATGGTACAATGATGTTAATTACTGCCTGGCTAACAGCAAGGCTGATAAAGATTTTTTGTGTGGATAACTGCACATTTGTATAATTTCCAACTGTTTTGATTCTGGATGATAAAATGTGTGTGTCTCAAAATAAATTTTAATTTACTGTAGACAGTCTCATGGGATCTTAATAACTCATTAAAAAAAAACCCTGGTAGCTGAAGAAGTTTATTACAAGGTTCTAACATTTTGTGTTGATGCCTGGCTCTTATATGACATTTAAAAGAGAGATTTAGCCAACTGAAGGCTCTTTGTTCAGGCCAGCCTATCTGGAATTTGATTTAATGTCATACATGAAAGCTGTATCAGAAGTTTTCACCTGCTAGTATCCTCGTCTTGTCTACTAGGCTATATTTTCACTTCAGTTCAGCATAATATCTGTAAGTTATTCAGCCTTGATTGTCTTCCCTCATAAATGCCTCTGAGATGTAAAAGAAGCATTGTTATCCCCAAGCAGAGAGGATGTATCAGCTTGTTTCAAGTCCATGAGATCCTGCTGAATTGGGGTTTCAAGCGTTCTGTGAGATCATATCCATTTTGCTGCTAACAAATATGTGTTTTTTAATATCTCAAAACAAGAGAGTTAAAAAACCTTCAACAATTTCAAAAGAGAATTTTCCAGTGAATAGGACCCAGAAAAGCCATGAAGGCTTTTTTCTGAAATCTTTAACGTGGTCAGTAGCAGATCAGAGACCTGAACAAGCACCCCACTGAATCTCAGCAAACTGTGCAAGACAAACTCAGTAATGATGCCAAACATTACAACAAATAATTGTAATAGAAATAGTGTTTGTGTTTTTAAAACATTGCTGCAGCTTGCTAATATTTGGGTGCTTTCTCTTATGATACCCTTGGAGAAACTGCAGTGTTTGTTCTCAGTTATGTCACAAGCGTTCAGGTCAAGGCAATCCCCATGTAGTAGATGCCGGAGCATCAAGGAGAAGTAACACGGAGTTTGCTGTGTGGGTGTGTTTGCCAGTGAGGATTTTGCACCTTCTGAGCTCCTTTTCTTGATACAAGCTTCTGCTGTGTGCAGATTTTGGAAGACTCACTCAATCTGCCCCTACTGTAGCTTGAGTTTTATATGAAATATCTAATAAACAACTTGTGTAGCAGATGCTAGGTGTTCTACAAAGAATAAATAGTGTTTATTGATCACTTAGAAAACAAAAAACATGTATCCAATTAATCTGTTTTATCAAAATCTGGACTTCAAACTACTGCTATTTGGTCAAGATTAATGTGGGGAAGAGTTTTATCTCTAGCAACAGACTGCAGACAGTTGCAAGCTGCATCTTCCCTCTTGAAAACCTGTTTGAACTTCCTCATGTTATGTGTGCTAGGGAGCTGGAACACCCTTACACACATACTTCAGACACAGAGAGGAGTCTTGAAGCTTTTAGGAAGACACAGCTCAGCTGCTTTCTCTATTTCAAGCTAATTTGTGATTTTTTAATTGTTAAGGAGTTAAAAAGTTTGTAGAGATGCATTCCAAACACCTTCACTGCTAATTCCAATGGTGCTAGAATAAAAGATTTAATATTTAAACCTGGAAAAGTCACAGATGCTTGAGCTGATTACCATGTGATAATAAATTACTCCACTGTGTGTGAGTATAAAATTTGGAAATCAGTCACCTTGTAATGTCTAAACAACAGCTATCTAATGCAGAAAAAGCTATTCTCTTCCACAATAGTTGAGAAATAATGTCTTTGAAAATGAGTGTTTAAGCATGCACTCAGAACAAAGTTCAAAATTATTGTTTGGAGAAAAATAAACATCAAAATGTTACTACAGATTAGCGTTATCTGAAGCAGCGCGCCAGCAGCTAATAAGCCCTAATGCAAATGAAGATCATCAGGAATGAGCCAATCAAAACAAAAAACCCCAAACAAATAAAAAACAAGGACAAACAGCTGATTTTTTAGTTTGACAAAATGAGGTCTAGATTTCTCCTCCACTAGAAAAAGAGATGCAAACTTCCATGGACTGAACAATTAAAAATATACCACTTATGGTTTTCAGTCTCATTAAATCTTAATAAAGTACTCTTCATATTAACCTGGTTTTTGAATGGGGTAAGTCTGAAAACAAACATTTTCTCTACCTTTTCCTTTTACATTATCTGCTACAGTAAAGGAGAGTAGTGTTTCATGTAAAGTTTGTTTCCTAGCTATAGGAAAGCTTTCCTTCCTTGCCCACAACTAGAAATATCTAGAAGTAGTCTCCCCATTCAGCAATACTTCGGTAGCAGCAGGGAAGGATGAAGCATGTTTTAGCAGTTCCCAAAATTAATCACGAAACATTATAATGCATGTTATGTTTGTTTTCTGTTTCTTATTTTGTATATGTCTGTAGTTACTAGGGAAAACAAATACATTTTTAGGCTTTAAATTAGGACATGGACAGTTTTTCTAAATTATACAGGCGTTAAACTACATGTTTGTGGAAAGATAAAGGAGTCTAATATTGTCAAAGAGAAAAGGATTAAAAATGAATGTAAAATCAGCTTTCAAGTCATCTGCAGATATGATATTTTTAACAAATTTGTTTATTTGAGTTCATAAGGTTTAGTCTTTATCCCTTTAAAGCCCATTAAATTAGCCTGCATTTTATTGTGTTTATATTTCTGATACAGTGACTTTCTCGAAACAAATACATAGTCAAGCAGATAACTAAATTTAGAAACAGGTATAAAAGTCAGGATCCCCTGAATCTGGCACGAGCTCAGAAAACTGATAACTACATCCCTAGCTATAGCCTCCTTCATTCACCTCTATTCCTTCTCCTTTGCCAAGAAGATTGTTTTTCCCTGAGTGATGTGAGAGAAACTTTTAAGATCAGAGAGTAGTATTCTAATGTATAAAAAATGAATAATATGTAATGAAATTACTAAGGGAGACAATGAATCCAATAAAAGGAGACCACTCAGCCTTAACATAATTTAAAGTCATTAGCACTGAAATTCAGTGCAGACAATTTTAATTCAGGTCTTTGATTTTAACCTGGGGAAAAGTTCAGATTTTAAATTAGCTGGAGAACAGCTCCCCTATTGTTGCCTGGCTTCATCAAAATCATATTGTGTGTGGAGATGAAAATGAGATTAATATTAAAGTTATCAAAGTTCAGATGAGATGTATTCTTTAGTCTCTAAAGCATACCACATAGGAGAAAAAAGTAGATATAACTTTATATTTTATTTGGTTTTGAAAGAAAATAGTTACTTTACCCTGTTGAGTGATATTTGTATCAATGATAATTGTTAACATCATATATAATGAATGGACCATTTTTGATGGCCACATTATACTGACAGAGAGGTATATGTTAGTTCTATGGACTTCAGTGGGGTTATGAGTTCATACCAGCTGAGAGCATTAATCACCCCAGGAATCTGAAACATGCCATGCTGCTCCATCTCCAATTCTGAAGCCACCATCACAAGTGTATTTTAACCTCTCCTATGGGCAGAATTCTTGGATGCACTTTAAATTTTACTTTCACTCTGTCTCTTGGATGTTTGACCAGTTTTTCAGGACAATGTGGAGTACTTCTGAAAATTGTATGATAGGTGATTAGAAAGCAAAATCAAGTATTTGGGATAATTGAATCAATGGTAACAGGATCTTAGCTTGTAAAAGTAGGTGGAAAATATGCAGACTGTTTTCTAGTCTCTAATTAGAGTAGATTTCTAAGCAATGCACTACACATAATGGGACTGTCTTCATTAAACACATATCTTTATTCCCTTAAAATTTGTTTGCATTCCATGACAGCCTAGGTCATAATTAACATCAAAAGACAAGCTAACAAGTAAACCTCCAAACAACCCCCAAACCTGTAAAGACAAGGAGTGTTTGGTACCTCAAGGGTAGTTTTCAGTGGGTCCGCTTGATATTGATTTAGGGCACTGACACTAATTAAAGTCAATAACAAGTGCACTTTTGCTGGAGAAAGTAAGAGTGGTGATTTTATGTCATTTGCTTTTACAATAGCTGCAATTAAAGTTATTTTCATTAGCTCAGGATATGCTCCAGAACCTCAGTTGCTCTGAACAGGAATGCCTACTGCCTCGTTGTGTTTTGAAATTCAATTGCTGTGTCATTAGCTCACTTTGAAATTTTCAGAGGAATGAACCCTTGGTTTTTGGTTGCTGACTGTCACTGGGACTGTGAGGATTCAGTTCATCCACAATATCTGGACTTAGCAAGTACAGCGAAGCCAATTTCACAAGGTTGAAATATATGGATACTGGGGTTGAAGTCCCAGCTACAGACATCAAGTTCTTTCGTAAGTGGTACCTGTCAATGGAATGCACTATTTAAGTACCTATGATTACCACTACAGAGCTTTAATAAATGGAATAATGTAGTAGTTGTTACTGCATGCCTTTCACCACAACTCAAGAGCTGCATACAAAAGCTAAGGAATCTCCAAATATTTATCTTGACTGGAAGTAGACTGATATCAGAGTTCTGCTGTATTTACAGGCAAAGTATAAAATTTTCCCAGATTTGTATTTTAAGTTTGCGTGCCACTTGCTAGACTTTAGTAGCATTCAAATGTTAATACTTTTGTTTGCAAAAGAGATGATTGAAAGTCAATTTTTTACAATAGCTTTGACTTTTCTGAATGTTCAGCTCCTGGCAGTCAGGAGTTCCAGACACACAGACCGGCACTCCAGCCGTTTGCCGGACCCTCTGCATGAGAGCAGGTGAGGCCATTGGCACCAGCCTCAGGTCACAACCTTCTGCCACCTTCAACTGGCATGAACATCCTACCATGAGAACTCGAGAGAGAGATCATTTATCCAGCTAAAAGCCATCAGCTACGAGTGCTAGGGGTTTCCATCTGCAGTGGCATCCTCTCAGGTCCATGTTGCAGTGCACAGGTGTGTTAGTTGCACTAAACTGAATGCTGAGGGTTCATTTGGGCTGGTGATGCACTGCTGTGCTGTACACCTTACTGCAATATGGACACCTGTGTTCTTCACCTGTATTCTTGATTTTTGTTATTGAGAATTAATATTTTTGGAGAAGAGAAAAACAAAAAAAATGAATGACTTCTGTGCCAACACACAAAAATTCTTGCAGTGGCATAAGGAGCAGATGAAATTTCTGGCTCACTCATGGGTATTTGCAGATTTGAGTGTGGTGAGGTTCCACTGTGCTTGTAGCATTTCTATTAAGGTGGTGGTGGGAGGGGAGGAAATTATTTCCAGCTCTCCTATGACGAATTGTTCTGATTACTGAAGGTGTCACTGTTATTGAAGGTTTTAAGCAGAACAAGGTCTGCATAAGCTGAAATAAACCCATCTTTTTTCTTTTTTTTCCCTTCACAAATGACTTTTCCTTCCTGAGATAAACAATCTAGTGGTGTCAAAGGCATTTCTAAAGAGAACAATAATGTGAGGATGTACCTCCCATCTTTTTTTTCCTTGAGAAAAATAAGACAGCAAGTCACACCAGCACTTTCAATCACTCGTTTTATTTGAAGGTACTGTCGCCTGGTAAATCTGTAATGGTACCTTTATTTGCAATATATTTCAAAGCTGGTTTTACCCTGTATTCAGTATCACATAAAAAATCACTTCTTAATCCTAATATGCCATTTTGTACAGTTAACTATGTATGCTTTATTCCCAGAACAAAATTGTCTCATTCATCTCTAGAAGAAAGGCTTCCATGATGATTCTGTATTCACAGAGCACACTGAGATTTTGAACAAGTTTCACTCAAAGAATAATGTTGTACTGAAGTGATAAAGAATCCTATACCTCAGAACACATTTGCAGAATATCCTGCAGAATATCCCAGAGTCGTATCTCATTCTGTCAGCCCCAGTTTTCCCATCCATCATGGACAGACAGTGAAGTCGAGATGCAGACTGTGAGCAGAAATGGTGACACAGATGCCACACGACCGAGCACAGCAGCGCTGGGTGTCCGGGCAGCTGGTGCACGGGTTGAGCCGTGAGTCCCTGAGCAGGTGAACTCGGCTTTCTCTGTAGTTTGGACACTGAGAACACAGACGTGACAAGCTATGTGCAGGTGCTGAGGGCATTATTAGCAGGTGAGGTGTCCTTGAATGCTCTTGTGCTGGGTGCTGAAGTTCAAGGAGGATTTTGAAAGTTAAGACCTGACATTGATCTGGAGCCCGAGGTCTTTCTAAAACAGAGCGGTTTAATTCTCCTCATCTAATGCAGAGGGGAAGTGCAGTGGCAGAAACACCTGCCTGTTCCTGAGTCACATCTCACTGTGCCACCCACCACACTGTTTTTGGAATAGGTCTTGCTTCATGAAGCTTTTTCCCTTTCAATATATTTTAATTGCTGAAGGCGTGTAAAATTTCCATCCCAATGGATGGCTTACAATATTCAGTCCTGAAATATAATTCAGACCTGAGATATTGCCAAAGATTTGGGTCAATATTTAATTTGCAGTGAAGGTGCAGATACCACTGTGAAAACCTTAATGGCTTTAGTGAGTTGCCTTGCTGGTTCACACAGAGAGTTATTGGTTAAGCAGAGAAATAAACACATAGCACAGAATTTAACAGCTTTTTTTCCTGGTCCCTGAAATTTGCTGGGTCCATAGCAGTGACATTTCCCAACAGCAAGTACAGTTTCTTAAGATAGCTGTTTCTGTGGGAAATCTAAATCTTAGTTTGAGCTCTGGTAAAAATAGATGAGCCATCCTGCACTGGGGCAGAGCTTTCAGTACCCTTCTTTTGTAGCTGTTTCTTTGGGAAAGGAAAAGTTTAGCTCCCAAATTACATTGTTTCTCTTTGGAGCACCTCTCAAACATTTCCTTCATTTCTTTTTGGAGGTTTTGAAGCAGTAAAGAAGGAGTGGTAAAAGCAAGATCCTGCCATTATTTGGGGTAATTACCTACAAAACATGAACTGCTGCTCTTGAAACTGTAAGAGAGTTAAGGGGCCTGGGAGAAAGCTTTGTCAGAAATTGCAGCTGCACAGAACCTTGTTCTGTTCCCAGCATTCCTGGACTGGATTTCTTTCCAAGACACTGAGTACATCCCTTCCTCTTCCAAAGTTTTTATTTTGAAGACAGCGTCCCTCTGGTTTTGCATTCAGTCTAAGACAATGTGAGTGTGCAGAGCTTTCTTCCAGCTCCTTTGGTTACATCTTTTTTGCTTTATTCCTCTGGGGACAGAAATGGGAAAACCATTTCTCTTAGATCTATACAAATTGACTTTTTTCACCCTCCATCTTCTGCTCTTTCTGATTTACGTTGTATCCTCATCAAAGTCAATGTGTCGTTTACAGATGGGAAGCTTCTTGGCTGCTGTCCATCAGATAACTGACTTCTGGGAAGAGAAGTCCACTTCAGAGCTGCACCTTCTGTCTTATGTGGGTAAATGCATTGATCAGCTGGGTTTTAATGGGTCATTCTTGTGCAAGGCTTTACTCCAGGTAAACCCAGTAGCTCTCCTTTTATCAGTGACTTGTGGTATTTACTGCATGTTTCACTCTCCAGGCCAGCAGATCTTCAAGGGACATGAAAAAATAAGTTATTTTTTTCAAAATTTCACAAGATATTATGGAGCTTCATATTTTAAACTATTTATTTCTCTAGAATGGTAAAACTAGTTTTGTACATGGGAAGTTAATAACTTATCAGGGTCACCTATATGGCCTGAAATGGAATTAGGGAGTCTGTATTCCATTACCACAGGCAATCCTGTCCCTCACACAACGCTTTCAAAAGCTTTCCTGATGCAAAGTTCAGTTCTTTCTAAACTGAAGAAATAGCTGAACCTAAAGTTATGCTCTAGTTAAAACTCATATATGTCACTACTTTTAATTAGAAGCTTAAAATTCAGCAGTGTCTTTTTAACTGAATTTTGTATGAATTTATTTTCTTTTATCATGTACAAAAAGTAGTTGTCATGACTCATATTTCTTGTGTCTGTTATGAATGTCAAATGAATGCAATCTTTTTTCTTCTGACACATCTCTGTTCAGTTCATGGTGTAGTACAGCACTATTAGTACTCTGCAGAAAAAAAAAAAATCAAGTTGATTATAAGTATACATTTTTTCTGCCTAGGCATTTTTTTTCTCCTTTTTAATTCCCCGCCCCCTACTCAAAATTGAGTATAGAAGCTGAAATTACTTAATCCCTGTAAAAGATAGACAACTCTGCTTCCCAGTACCATTCATGGTTTGCATTTTACCATCTGTGGTGATTTAGGTAGCTGCACAAAGCATAGTGTGAACATTATCTCCCTGATGGGAAACAGTATAAATTTTATGCACCACAAACTGTTCAAAGATACTGGATGAACTAGGACAAGGCAAAAATGCACAGAACATTCAATATGTACAGGCTCCTTAAAAAAAAAAAAAGGTAGGAAAAGCATTTGCTCTGTTAAATAATAATTTTGCTCTGCTTTAATAATAATTTTTCTGTGTCTTAACAATAATGTGAAGAGAATCTAAATCTCTAGACAAAATCAAGTTGTTGACATATCTCTCTATGTTCCTTACCTAGAGAAACACCTTGCCTCCCTCTGCTACTGCCCAGATGTTTCTGATGAGAGAAAGGAAAAGGTGTGAGGATGCAGCAGAAGGGGTGCCAAGCTGTCAGAAAAATGATCTCTATTAATGACACCAGACTGAAATAGTTTCCAGGCACAATAGAAGATATAGAAAATAGACTCTTTTTTTTCTCTTTTTTTTCTTTTATTTTCTTTCTTTTTTTTTTTTTTTTTTAAATCTTTAGAAGATTTTAACTGGGAGGGAAGAAAATTCGGACTTTGGAGCCCTTTTCAGGACTGAGACGGTGTCAACCAAAGTGTCAGAGTGAACCCAGCAGAGACCAGGCAGAAACCAGTGGTGGACTCCTGCCACAGGAAATAGCTGCTTTGGGCTCCGGTCACTTCTTGTAGGTTTTTATTTGACCATCTCAGAGGTCTCCTGTTCTACTCACTCATATTTTTAAGTGTCTTCCCATTTTGTGTTTGCAGTCTTCTGGACTCTTATTTCTCCAAATTATAAGAGTTTGTAAGACACATTTGACAAAAGCTTTTGTTAAGTATTACTTAGATATTAATGTTGTCCATGTCTCCTTATTTTTTTTCCCTGGTGATTCTCTGGACTCTTATAACACTGAAACCTTCATCCTTTTAAGTTGGGCTAAAATTAAGAAGAAATATATGCCTTAAAAATACTGGTTAAAAAATAAGTTCTTAAAAATACTGTCAGAAGTTAGTCTAAGGAAAATTGCAAATCTGTGCAAAAGGCCCAAACTACAAGTTTATAGAAATGAAACAAAAAGAAAATATTTTTATAGCATTGAAAACAGGAAACAAACACAGGAAATAGATGTTGGAACTCTGCTGAAGTTGAGTTCAGCAACTGAGTTGAACTGAATTTCACCATCCTTCATATGTATGAAATGTAGCAGTGACGTTAAAGTTCCAGTTTGTGCCCATTGCCCCTTGTCCTATGGCAGGCCTCCACCAAAGAGGGTCTGGCCCCATCCTGACACCCAGCCTTTAGATATTTATAAACATTAATAAAGTCTCCTCTCAGTCTTCTCTTCTCCAGGTTAAACAGATCCAACTCTCTCAGTGTATCCTCTGCTATTCCCAGAACTTCACTTGAGCTGAAATTCAGAGGGGCAAGAAAGCCTCAATTCTAAATTAATAAAAGAAAGTGAATTGTATTTTTTAAAAGCAAGTAGTATTATTGCTTTACTCTTTTTTGTTCTTTGTGGAACAAAATAGACAAATAAAAATAATTTAAAAATAAAAATAAAACCAATCCAATTTAATAGTTTGTCCTCAAGCTTCTTGGAATGGAAAAAAAAATATTTTTATCTTTCATGTAAAGTGTACTTAGATTTTATTGTTTTCTACCATTGAAGTGAGAAGAGGCTTTCACTGCATGTTTCCTCCTGGCTTCTATTTTCAAACGTGCAATGAAAGATCACTGGAACCCAGCAGGCTGTTTCTGTCCATCATACACCAACCTTGAGAAAGGACAGAAACACAAAGCAGAGCCCTCCCTGGTGCAGCTGCTGAGGTCGGGTCCCCGGGCATCGCTCCGGAGGAGAGCTCTGCTCCCCACAGCGGCGGCGGGAGCCCGGCGCTCTGCTCCCCACAGCGGCGGCGGGAGCCCGGCGCTCTGCTCCCCACAGCGGCCGCGGGAGCCCGGCGCTCTGCTCCCCACAGCGGCGGCGGGAGCTCCGTGCTCTGCTCCCCACAGCGGCGGCGGGAGCTCGGCGCTCTGCCCGTCTACGGCGCAGCTGCACAGACACCGTTCACACCCCTGGAAAGGTAAATCTGCCTTTGGCTTCTGACCTCAGAGAGGCCCTCTTCTGAAACTCTTCAGCCGCTGAGGTGACGCTCACGAAGGCAGTTTTCAGCGTGCCTCCTTTCCCACTGGTTTCAAACAAGAGCCAGAAGTAACAGCTGGAATAACAGCCTTAATCAAACTCATTGTTAAGAATATTCGAAAGCTACATATACTTCATGCTGAAAAGTATTGTTTCAAATAAAGAGAATGAGAAAAGGCCCCATAATGTTCCTGAGCATCCCCCTGAAATACACACAGAGCTGCCAGTAACGTGCACTGAACCCCACCGTCTCTTCAAAGGCTGCAGCAGGTGTTGGAAAGTCTTCAGGTAAAGAGCCTTAAATGTGAGAAAGCACCTTATTCTAAAATTTTCATCTCTGTTTGGAAATAATTGAAATGGCTTTTCGTTTGAGTTGTTCCTGCTAAAGTGTCCCTTGGGTGATTCAGGTTACACCTCCAAATGTATCATTTCCATACCTGCAGGTTACAACTGTAGTTTTCCACAGAAGATGTAGAAAATGCATTTAACTGGAAATAGTTCCCTCAAGTTAAAGCAGCTTCATTTCCATCCCAAACTTCCAATCCAAAAGGTGCTGCAGCTTTTATAAACCTTCACATTAAGTTCAAGATATTGAGATTTTGAGTAATAACTTTCTTTACTGCTGATTTTGACCTGCTGCTTTTTCCATTATGAGGTAGTAATGATTTCAAAACTGAACAACTCCTGTTCATCAGAAATGAAAGTGTTACAGTGCTGTCACTGCAATTTGAAAAGACCATTGCTTAGAGGGATTTAGTAGCAATGTAGTTGCATTATTTTTTCTTGTAGTCTTCAATGACCTTTTAAAAGTATCTGAATAATTGCACATCCCCAAGTAATGACAACACGTGTTCTTTTTATTTTTATTCCTTACATCTGTTTCAAGGTCACACCTTTTGCAAGGAGTAAACAGTCTCATTTCTAAGGTCACTGTTATCCTTTCATTTCCACTTGCTCTAATTCTACAGCCACAGCTTTAAATGACAGATTAAATCCTTAGCACAATTCTGTCTGTGATTTAGTCCCTTTTATACACCAGTCCTCAAGAAAGGACAGAAATCCTGCAGAAAGAAGAGACCCATGTTTGTGGAAGGGGTTTGCTCTCGTCATGGTTTGAGAAGTGGGACAGATTCAACAGGAGTTCAAGTGTCTGGGCAGTTTGGAAAAGGGGGACTGGGGACCACTTAAGTGTGAGGTGCCCAAATCTGTTCTGCGTGGGGCAGTGGGGGAGGTGGAGAGAGCTGGGCAGGGCTCTTTGTGGACCTCAGTGAGGAAGGGCTGGCAACAAACGGCTTAACAAGACAGCTGCTTTCAGCAGACAGACTCAGAGAGGGGTTCAGATAGCGACTCAGTCTCACGTCCCTCCAGGTGCCGGCACCCTCTGCTCGGGCAGCACGGGCTGGAGCTGGGGTGGGTTTTGCCACAGCCCACAGCCCTCCAGCAACAACCTTTTTGTTAATGAGCTGTGCTCACACAGTCTTTCCCCTAATTCTCTATTGATCAGTTGACTGAAATAGCTTGAAGAAGACAGAATGGTTAATTTTGCACAATTACATTCTTTCTTCAGCTATCTTGTGACAGAAGAAAGATATATCAAAGCCAGCTGTACTTTGAGGATCCACTCTTTTCACCTAATCGATACAGAACAGATTTGTACATGTGATTATTGAATATGCCTTTACACGCCAGAAGGTGTAGGAGGCTGTGCATTAAATGGAACATTTCTATTCTCACTTGTTGGAGAGCAAATAAATGAGTTGTGGTGTCAGGTTTTCCAGATGCAGTTTATTAATGAAATAATAATTCTTTCTGCCTTTGTACCTAATACATGTTGAAATAAACAACATTAATTGAAGTATTTCACTGACAGGTGTTTATAATAGTCAGCAGAAATGTACTGCTCATCTTTGAAAGAAACAGAGATAAACAAGGTAGCTTAAAAAATTAGTTTTTCATTTAACGTGTCCACAGTCATCTTCAACAATAAACGAGGTATCTAAGAGCCTAAAGACTTCTGCAGTGGGCCATAGCACAACTCTATACCAGCACTGTATTCAAGAATACCCTACAGTGAATGTTCAGGAAAGTGTATACTAAGGGACAAACTTCCAGTTTCCCAAGTGAAGTCTTGTCAAATGGCAGCATTTTCCTAAGATATTGTTGGAAGACAAGGAATAAAGACTCAGATATTTTCCAGCTTTGAAGCTGAGGTAATTATGGATCCTACTAATATCTCTTAAGATAACTATCACGTAGAGAAGACTTGCTCTCTTGGGATAACTCTGAAGAAATGTTTTTAGCATGTGAATGCTAAAATGTGAATGCTTACTGGTCCCTTCAACTACACAGAGTACAATGAGGGTCACCCTGTGAGGAGCATTTTGATTTCTGAGGGGGAAGAAGTGAAGAAAAGCTTTGAGCAAACTTTATTATCTGAAAAAACCAGTGTCAAGTGCAAGGGGAACTTAAAGTCTTCTATCAATTTAAATTTCTAGAACTTTGACTGAAAACAAAAAAAGAAAAAAAAATCCTATTAATATTTTCTATGTAAAACATTAACATTTTCATTTAGAAATCATTTATTCTTATTTCAAAAAGAGTTAGAAATACTAAACAACAAAGCACTGGTTCTGGAGCACTACTTGAATTTTGTCACTGCTGTGGGTTTTTTTTTTTTTTTTTCTTCCTCAAATTTTCTGAAGGGAAGGATGGGGAAAGAGAACAACAGATCAGAGAAAACGTATTTTTTCAGTCCAGTTGTCACTTAAACTAGTAACAATACTAGTCATATATCTTATCTTTGCCCTGTATAACTTACAAAGTAAAAACAAACAATCTTTTCATCTCCTGATAAAAAGCACATTTATTTGTTAAGTATTTACTTCTAGATTAATATAAAATATCATTAAAATATAATTTTATACACCAATATTAAAATATAAAAAATAAACCAACATATGTTCAAAAGTATCCATGAAAATTAATTAGATGTGGGATTTTTTTTGTTTAGTTGGATGGTTTTTCCTAAGATCATGGGATTTTTTTATGTGCAACACTTTGCACAAAAAAAAATGTTTGAAAAAAAATCCCAGAAATTCTTTCAGTGGCTTTGACACCCATGTGGTTCTTTGCCTGCAAAGATTTGCAGGCAAATACTATTTCTACACCTTAAAAGTCTCATAGAAGTATTGTTTGGATTATATTTGGAGTTTCAGAAGCAAGACACAGACTTGGATTTGATAGCGGATTTGACTGGTAATCGGAGACAAAAAAAAAAAGAAAAAAGGAGACACAAAATTTCATTCCAGAATTTGAGAAATCACTGTTACCAAGCTTTTCTGAGTTCTCCTGAACTCACTGGATTTCTCACTAAACACAACATTTATTAGTCACAAAATGACAGCAAAAGGTTTGTTTCCAAGCAGAAGAAAGTGGTTATACTTTGATATATATTTCAATCATTCAGTGAAAAAGGAATGTAGTTTAAAAAAATCCCAAAAGAACTAAAAAATCATTTTATTTACAATAACATATATTCTTACAAATGATAGAGAGTTACGAAAATCCAGAATTTTGCATATGAAGGGAACTGATAGGTGAGCACGTGTTCTCAAGAAGTTATCAATTTTTTTGTGTGTATGTGTTTGATTTTAGCATATAACTGCTCTTCAAAATTATGTGATTCATAGATATTGAAGAGACTCATATCTGATCTCTGTTGTGTTGTTAGGTGACCAATTTAATAATCTTTTTCTTTGGATGCATTTTTACAGTCAGGTATGATTTCCATTTTGCTGAGTCAGCTTTGCAGGTGATCAGCACAATTCTGCTGGAAACATGAGAAAAGAATTTCAGAGTAGTATAACAAATTTCAGCAGCAATTATAAATCTTCATCCCCTCATTCACACACTCAAAATGTTGATTATGCTTCATAATGTAAAGATGGATTTTTTTTTTCATTTTTTTCCTCTTTAACTGTACTTGTGTGTTGTAGAGGGGAGTGTTTTCAAATGTCCTGTGGTTAGACATGTAGCATTTTAGATGCAACCTTTTGGAGGTTGTCCTCCTCCACTTACCACTAATTCCATCAGAATTTTCAAACTTATTGCAGTGTACTTTGACCTGTGACATAGCAAAAGCCAACAGTAGAAATTTATGGGGATTATCATTTTCAGCTCTATCTGTCTTGACTCAACCCAAGATTTAAACCAATGGTAATGTAGACCAGAGAACTGACAGCTTCACAGAATGAAAACCTTCTCTAAAACATTGTTTTTCTCTTATTAAACCTACATCTTAATTTATTGTTAGCTCAGCCATATGCAATCTCACAAAAAATGCAAAGTTAAGCTACTGATTTCACTCTCGAGTTCTCACTGAAGGCACATGATGGAATAAACCACTAAATCCACAGTAAAAAGTCACCCATTCACAGGAGGCACTGTATCTTTACAACCTCATGTATCTATTCACATGCCACATTTTCCTTTAAAAAAAAAAAATTAAAAAAATTGGGTCAGTTGGATAAAGGCTATGTGAGACGATATTACAAAGCATATCTGATTCATCTGACCCATTATTTAGCAAAATACTCTTCCAAAACTCTTGAGAGCAACACTTTCAAATGGCCTGAGGGATAAACTCAGTGCTGATTGCAATTACTTTGGTCCTTTTAACTGCAAAGACTTGGATATGTGAGAAGACAGTTCGCATGATGTCTTCACAAAACTAGCTATTGTAATTTTCATTAGATTTCATAAGTGTTTCAGGTGATGGGAATCCTAGAATTTCCTCCAACACAGAACAAGGAAATCAAGTCATTTGGCTGGACACTTACAGCTTTGTAACAGTTGGCCTGAGTGTATATATGTAATATTACAAATGTATATCTTGTTCTGCTTCTATTGATTTCCCTTTTCATGTGTAAAGTAATTTTTAAGCTTCATTGACTGCCATGTTGTCTCAGATTAACAGTTTAGAGTTTCCTTGGCCCGCATTTCTTTCATGCTCGTATTTCCTCTAGGGATACTCATGTTAAGCAAGTCTCAGACAAATGTCATATTCCCTTACCCTTTGTTCCTCAGAGGAATCAAAACATTAAGAAAATGTTTTTCAGCTTAAACTGACAGTCTGTCTAAGACAGAAAAAAAAAGAGACTAAAATTGAATGTACTACATCTCATGCCTGGAAAAAAAATAAATCATCATTTCTGGGACATTTTGGGAAATGCTTGCACTTATACAACACTTGCACTTACACAGAGTTCAGCCCCACAAATTAATGGAGACTTTGTGTGGTTTCTGTAGTTCACTTACACTCCAAGTCAGGATTTGCTACTATGAGAGACCACCTGATGGTCCAGCATCTTCAGAAAAAGGCCACAACATTGGAACTAAAACTTGACAGATCAATCTGAATGTGAAAACAATTATGGCATTCAAAAAATAACAATATTAACTAAGAGATACAGAAGTTTCCAAAAAGAAGTACCTTTTCAAAAAGTGACACTTGTAAAGTTTCTCAAGTTTTGGTGGATAGCATTTGGCACAGAAAGACACAGGAACCTTTTACTAGTGTTAAGTACTTTTATCCTCATGCTTCCCAGTTTGCAGACAGTTTTTCAATAAGAGGTCAGCAGGTAGCCAGCTGCATATTTAGCTCTTGAAAATCTGACCCTCAGCCTTTCTAGGCCTATAAGGTGTCTACTTATTTTTCTGAAGTGTAGTTCACATTAAAGAAAGTTAAATATGTGGGCCTTACAAACACCTAACAGAAACCTTTCTATTTGTAATGTTTTCTTCTCAGAACCTTGAGGGATTTTTCATTGCAATTTTTAAGTGATTTCTAAATGTTTGATTTTCCTTATTAAAAAAATCCTTAATTTCTGAAAATCTGCTTTCTGGTGAGAAATGGGGTCCAGTGAAATCTGACTGTAGTAATCTGACATTTCAAATTTTTCACATTGATTTAACATGCATAATGTTGCTTTTAAATGGCAAACTAAAATTAAAACTATCTTTTTTCTGTTTGTTTGTTCTTATTGTTATCTTTTCACATCTAAAAATGAAACAAAACCTGAAAAAAGTCTGGCATTGAATGTGTGTGTATCTGAGGAATGAATTTACTAGGCAGTCCAAAGTCTTAGCTTCCTAGAGGGCAGCAGAGCTCTTTGGATAATGTGGTCCCAATCTGCTATCAAAGTGAGGGCTAGCATAAAGTATTTGTATCTGTTAATTTTCACATCCAAAGAATAAACCATAACAAAAAAATTCAGGGTCAGTTTTACACTTTGGTTTGGTTTGGACAGAAAAATAGCTTGAAAGAATAGATACAAATATGAACAAAGAGTTTGTTTTTAAGTTGTTTTTTTTTTTTTTAAAGAAAGTACAGAAAAAAGACACATAGGTATAATGTCAGAGAGACAAAATGTCAGAGAAAAGGCATCTGAGGGGAGACCTTCTGGCTTTCTACAAATATCTGCAAGAGGTTGTGGCAAAGTGGATGTTGGTCTCTTTTCCTAAGTAACAAGTGATAGGATGTAGAGGAAAGAGCCTTAAGTTGTTCCAGGGAAGGTTTAGATTGGATATTAGAAAAAAATTCTTCACAGAAAGGGTTGTCAAGCATTGGAACAGGCTGCCCAGGGGAGTGACTGAGTCATCATCCCCAGAAGTATTTAAAGGACGTTGTAGATGTGGCACTTAGGGATGTAGTTAAATGGTAGATTTGGCAGTGTTAGGTTTAGGGTTGGACTCAATGATCTTAAAAGTCTTTTCCAACTTAAATGATTCTATGATTCTATGAATAGTCCCAGGGCTGCTCCAGCCTTGCCAGCTTTGGGAACTGTCATGCATGGGACCAGAAAGTCCATACATATTGCCATGAGGTGGACTGACAAAGATGAAAATATGAGGGAGGCAATGAACCACAGCAGCCAGTGATGCAGGGGTCTGAAACCATCTCATTTTCTTCTAGGGCTGGTGTGAAACTTGCTAAGATCAAAACAGAGGAGATCAAGAAGATACAGAAAATCAGCTGAAATAAATTATATATGTTTTTAAATAATAAAAAAAGAAACTGAATGAAATAGATTCTATTTAAAATATGTATTATTTATAATGCTTTCTCAACAAATGTAAGAGATACTTTTTTTCATTTTTTGAAAAAGTATGAATACATAGCTTAAAGTTTTGCTGGGGCTTTTTTTGTTTGTTTGTCTTTTCTTTTTTTTTTATAAGCTTATACTGTCAAGAAGAACTGTCTGCCCTCATACTTTAGTCACAAGGTAAGATAGTTGGTAAATATTAGAGAACAGTCCCACAACATTGGGTAGATGAAAACAGGACTTGGGAAATCAGAGCCCAATTCAATGCTCCAATGTGGCTTTGCAAAGTTTGTCCTTTCCAAAACATTGCTCTTCTAAACTGCTGATTGATAGGCGAAATTTTTACTGCATCATTTTGGTATCATAGGGGTAACCAGGAAAAAAAGAGAACTGTAAAAACTAAGCAAAGGACTGAGAAGTGCTCAGATACAATAATAATAGAAACTGGCAGATAATGTAGTCCAGGTCAATGTTTGCTGCACAAGAGTCTTCAAGTAAGTGCAAAAATATGGGGCCTCTCTGGTCCTTGGGGAACCTACAGAAAAGACACAGTTATTGTGTATTGAGGAGGTAAAGAATCTGGATTTTGGAAACTGAAACAACAGTTATGCAGCTGAAACAACAGAAGGAGTATGGTTTAAGTGGGTGCATTTCTCATGGGGATAGTAGGAAAATACATTTTTTATACAGCACATGGAGATGACAGTGGAGACTGGAATCTTTGCCTCCTCAATGTTTGAAAAAATATTATAAACACTTACTAGGATGATATAGCTAGTGTCCTTCTGGGCACAATTCATATTTAATTGTGTATTCAGCGTGGAATAGCTCAAATCAATGCAGAAGAGAAAAAAATGTTGAAATGTATAAAATTATTTACTCTATAAGAAACCCATTTTCTGCTTAATAAATTCACTTTATTACACAGCTAACTTCTACCAAATTCACTTTTAAAGGATCAGCATCCTTTAACTACAGAATAAAACCCTCCTACCTTTCCTTACTATTTGTATTTCTTCATATATATCATGGGATCACTAAATGCATTTGAAGAAAAATCAGCATCTGTGTCACAGGTGGAGGAAAAGCCAAGAACAACCCATTCTGTTACTGTTTAATCTAAAAATAAAGGGCTGCTGAACACAGGGAGATTTTTTCTGAGAAAGCACCATTTTCCTTTGGAAGCTGAATTTTAGCTGCCTCAGGACTCAGTAAAAGTTTGTGAGTCTCACGCAGTGGCTGATGCTGGAGCCCAGACTGACGGGCTGAAGAAACCCAGCGGCTCATCACGTGCAGAAGAGCAGTGGGGTAACAGATACTTGTGGCACGAACCAAAGACCAGCAGCAGCTCAGCTACAGCCCAGCTGAAGGGATGGCTCATGCGTGGTGGATGCTGCCGTGTTCTTGTCCCCTTAGACAAGTGTGTGTCCACATCCCCACTCCTTATTCCTGCTCGTGTCATTTTCTGTGTTTGTGTGCTCCTGCTGCTGCCTCAGATTGCTACTGAAACGGGTGGGAGACTTCCCCTCAAATCAGGAGCACATGTAAAGAAGCAACTCAAGAGTGTCAGCCAGACGAAAGCAAATGTTCCTGGAGGAGGAGGTGTGACTGAATCCTGTAGTATTTCTACACTTGAGCTTTCCCAGGGCAGTCGCTTCAACGGAGTCAGGCTCCCAAGGATCTGTTCCTTATTTCTGGCCTTTATGTTCTTTATATATAAGGCAGAGAATCCTAATAACCTGTTGCTGCTGATAACAACAGCGAGAATGAGAAAAACTTGGTGAGATGCCTGGACATATTTCAATACCCCTAGTGAAGAGCAGTGAGAAAAATCCTTATAATAAAAAAAATCTTTACAATTCTGAAAAGTGACTAGACTTCTCGGCATTTTTTTTTTCTGAAAGAACATATTTTCTGGTTTGAGATCTGCATTAAATGGGAAAAAAGTAAATCTCCCTTTCTTACTTAAATAAAAAGGAAAATAATGACTCAAAAGAGTGTTGTAAAAAGTGACAGGTTCCATTACTGCCTTCAAACAGCATTATAAAGACCTTTAGAGCCAAGTACTCTGCAAATCCACATCCAGGTCTGTGCAGTCAGTGCACGCCATGGGGAAATATTCTTTCTAGCACAAATCAGAGTTTAGGGTGAATATAAGATGAAAGGTCATGAAACCTTTTCCTCAGGCAAAGGGTTAGAGCAGAACTGTGCAAAACCCTGCAGCTGTCTCCTCAGCCTTGATCCAGCTCACAGTGGCTGTAGAGATGAAAACACCTATCCTGAAAGATAAAGGTGATATCCATCCCTCTCCACCTTCTTCTTCTTGGGTGTTTGAAAATTCCTGACTCCATGTAGGAATGAGCAGCATAATGAGAGCAATTTGGGAAACACTGGTCCTCTCACACATTGCATCAGGTCACATGCAAGAGATTAAAGCTTCAGGGTCAATTTACAAGAAGGAAAGGAGAACTGCAGAGCTCAACTGAAGCTGCAAGTCACAGAGAATGGGGTGTGTTTTCCATGAAAAGGCTGGTAAAGTAATGTGTCAGGAAATAAACCCCGTGGCGTTCCAGCTTATCCTCAGATATGAGAGGAGCTGGGGGCTGTTAGGCTTAGATCCTGGGCGATGCCCATTTCAGCACCATGAGTCTGACAAAAGTGGATTCACTCAACAGTGCGCTGCACACTCCCACACCCACAATTTATGGACTCACACGGCTAAACCTGCAGAATTTAGTGGTATCCTGTGGTTGGTAGGGGTCTGGTGTGGCTGGTTACAGACAGATACAGTTCGATGTGACACTACAAGCCTGGACACACCAGTTCTGGGTTCACTTGTTAGTGCCCTGCACCTTCCATCCAGTCACAATCTGTGGACTTTCACAGCTTCTCAGGCAGTGCCCAGTGAGAAACTGTGCAGCAAGTCAATAAGTGGATAAGCACTTTAATAAAGCAACAGGAATAATACAGATTCGTGTGGGTTGCTGGTGATAAACTGCTGTCTGCAGAAGTATGTACAAGCTTAAGGCTACAAATCACTAAAAACTTTGTTAGAAAACAATTCTATAGAGATTTCTAAGTCTCCAAGAAAGACCTTGGGAAAGTATAAAACTTACCCAAAGGTGTTCCTGTGAGGGGGAAGAGAGGTTCAGCCCATTGGCTGATCCCAGAGATCAGAGGTCTGTGATGGTATCTGCCCTTACTTGTTTGTGATGGTAACTTCCCTAACATCTCCCTTTCCTTGGGCTACTTTTATACTGTTTTTGCCTTTGAGGTGGAGCTTGAGTGACATACTTTTGTTGTGATTGTTCAGCAAAAGAGAGCAAATTTCATGCAACCTTCAACAAGAGCAGCAAGATAGACAGGACTTAACAAACAGGGGTGTCTTTTGGACAAAGCTTCTGCTGTCAGCCAAAAGAAAAGAAAGAACAGCTGCAAAAAGAGAAGCTTTATTTTTAGATTATTCAACAGTAAAAAATATAATCGCAAAGATTATCAATTAGTTGTGCAAAGGAAGAGTAAATTTTCCTTATAAAAACATCTGCATTACTGTTTACGTGCTCCTGTATGATAGCAAGATGTCAAAACCAGACTGGGGTACTGAGACTCTGAACAGAACCTATTACTTGGGAAGGAATTTCTCATGAAAAGCCTAAATTCAGGTATCTTTGAGAAAGCTCAAGGACTAAAGAACAGTAAAAACGCTTTTGTTTTCCTTTTAAGATATATGTTATCTGAAATTTAGAGCGTATGCTTGGTCACACCCTGGGGGCAGGTGGCCTTTGAGCCACAAGTATGTTTTGGTATTGTCCTGGCAAAGTTTATCCAAAGTTCACACAAGGAAGGCATTATCTAAAGGGTGACAGACTGTTGGCCCAGGATTGCAAACCAATGGCTCATCAGCTTCTGCAGTGATTTGCAGGGTCTGACTGAGGGGCCTTCACTCCCCATCACCACCCATATTGATATGCAGACCAAGCTCTCCAGGAGACCACCTTGGAGAGGATTCTTTGCTTTCTTCCCTGGTATCTTCTTCGACATTATACCTTTCCTTAATGTGTGAAAAATGCTGTATTTTGATTTCTAAGTTACCCCCAGTAATTATTGCACAGTGTGGAGTAGAAGACTGTTTGGTCAACTGATTTTTGTGTCAGATGACTGAAAGAAAAAGGGTGAAAAATAAGTTAGTTAGGAACATGTGCAAAGGGGATATATAACTATTGCACCAAGAGCCAGGAACTGGTATATTTGGCCAGGCTCTTTGCAGTGATGACCAATGATAGCCAAGGGGCAATGGGTGTAAGCTGGAACACAGGAGGTTCCGCTTAAATTTGAGAAAGAACTTCTTTACTGTGAGGGTGACAGAGCACTGGAACAGGCTGCCCAGGGAGGTTGTGGAGTCTCCTTCTCTGGAGACATTCAAGACCCGCCTGGACGCCTTCCTGTGCGAACTCATCTAGGTGTTCCTGCTCCAGCAGGGGGATTGGACTAGATGATCTTTCGAGGTCCCTTCCAATCCCTAATATTCTGTGATTCTGTGATTCTGTGATCTCATAAAATATTGGTTCTACCCACCAGATGGTCAGAGAACAGCCTGTTTTTGAGCATGACGAACCTGCCATCTCGTTTAAGAGGCCTGGGTTTGTGTCAACCAATGCCCTAAATATAAAATCAGAGTTGTTTTGGTTGGAGTGGGAAATATGTTTTCCTCTATTTTTATATCCTTGATGTTCTCCATGTATTATTCTTAGATCACACTGAAGAATAAATTAGGCTACTGACGTGAATACAAATACATTTGTGGCTATATGTGCACAAAGGGACTAAGCAACAGGACAGAAATGGAGGTTGATAATTTGTGAAATTTTGTACTCTTTTGTGTCCAGGTAATTTTGTATAGTCTAAACAAATCTGCTGCTATGGGACTGATCGTTGTTTTCTGTTTTTCTATGCAGTAAGGAGGTGTTTGGTGGTTGTTTTTGCTCGAGCACAGCAGGCTCAATTACAGGTTGAATGGGTATTTGTAGGCACATTTTACAAAAGAAGTGAAGTAGTTTTTGAGTTGGAGAAAAATCTTAAAAGGTTTCTGTGAGACTGTTGGACACTTAATTGTTTTTTGAGTTGATACAGTACTTGGTGGGTTACTAGAAAATTAATATGAATCCGCAGTAAAGTGATTTATGTAATTCCGTTCTATAAATCCTAGGTCAGACCCATTAGCTGATGTAAATCAGCACAGTTTCATTTCCATATATCTACCATGATTCATACTAGCTCAGAGTCTAGTCTTATCTTTTCTCACTCTGACTAGATCATTATTTTTTAAAAGTGAATTTTTTACTTACAATACCCTAGAGGTGCAAAACAGCCAGGTTACAGACTTAATTTCACTGAATAGATATTTTTTATATATTCCTTCTACACGGCTAAAATCATAGAGAACTGATACATTTGGAATATTTTTTCAATAGTATTATTACAGAGGTAATTTTACATTAGTTGTCTATTCAGAACATCTAAAACGTTGTAACTGATGCATTATACAAGAAAGCATATGAGAAAAATTATGGAATGGCTTGTCTTTACTTAAACATTGAGAGAGGCTGTGAATCTGGATTGCTATAGCTGTTCTGCACACACTTCATTGCAAGAGGAGAATCTTGGTTACGTGGGTGCACTACATACACTCTGTTTCCTGGCATAGAACTGTCCCCTCGGAGGTATTCAGGAGTGATTAATATGGGACAATGTTATGCAAAAATTATCTTTTCTCTAAGGATCTATGAAATAGTCTCAGGAGGAATGGATCTACCACTGCTGCATTTTAGCCAGGCAGGAGTAGCAAGGACAGCAGGAAAACCAATTTTCTACTCAGGAACAAGTGTGATCCCCAGCACACCTCACCATGCACACCACAGACTGGATACCCCTGAAAACAAAACTCAGAAGGAATTGGACTGTGACTGTGTACCTCCCACAACAGGGAAACAGAGCAAAGTAAACTGGATAGGACCTTTCCCTGGGATGGTGGTCAGTCCAGACAGGAAAAGCTCTGCAGGTTGATGGGGTACACTTGGATTTTATTGCTGTGTTGGGATGTTGACATGTCAGATTAAAGCAGCTCAGACCCTGAGAAGATCATATGTCAGTTTTCATTGTCTTAACAGAGTATACAGAGGTATCAGGCAAAATTAGGGAATCAATTTCTGTATTTATCTCATAAGACTGTGAAACTCACACTCCAGCCAAAGCAACAGGAGGTGAAAAATGTGAAATGTAAATGGTATTTACACCTGGGCAAATATTTCACCTGCATCAGACTAGGCAAGTTTAATTGTGTATTTTGATCAATATTTACATTTGAGATTTTCCCTAATTCTTTTTTTTTTTTTTTTTTTTTTTTTTTTTTTTTTTTTTTTTTTAGTTTTTCTCCTGATTTTTTTTATAGTAATGTTCAAAAAGCAGATGGGTATATCCTTGAATCCAGATTTTTCCTCTGTCAACCAGGGGTTTGCAAAAGGTTTTTAAAACACACCATCTGTGATATAAGTTTTTAGAGCTTGTTCTCTTCCTTAGCCAATAAATCCCAAGGAGAACAGCAGTAGGAAAAGCTGGGCTGAAGTGTTGTTGATATTCAAGTTGCTGACATGTTTCTTTCCTAGTAATGCATATGACAAGCTTACTCCACAGATGATGAGTGACTGTTGGAATCTCAGCAGTCATCCTTATTTCATTAACTAAAACCTCAGGAACTTTGTTTTTATGTATTTATTTACTTTAGGTGGCAAAGGAGTCTTGGTTCAGCCCACAGTGTGTCAGCTGAGGTGGTAGCTGTAACCAAGACACAAGTGGAGACACTTCTTAGAAGCTCCTCTCAGTGGGGCCTTCTAATTTCTCCCTGCTGTTGTCAGTTATACATCTATAAACAGGGATGGGAAATAATATCACAGAACAATCTACATCCTTGCATGGGTCATACAGTTGCCAACCCCTTCTAAACTGTATTTCCTTCTTCTTAGTGTCCCAGTCTCTGCAGAGTTCCTCTCCTACTTATTACCAATGAAATTCATTGACTGAGCTCATACCTGATGAGTTTTCTGTCTGTCAAGAACCACACAGGACCTACTTCTCATTTTTCTTTGGTATACCTTCCTTTTCATCTTCAAAATGAGAAAAATGGAACAGAAATGAAAGCTGTCCCTCTGTGGTTATCAGTATTAATGGATGTTCAGTGTCTGATAGCACGAGGCACAGGGGCCAAGATGCACAGAGCTCCTTCCCACTAGAGAAGATTTCCTTCCTTTTACTGTTTCTCATATTATTTTATGGAACTTTTGCAGTCTTTCTCCTCTTGAGTTCAATTTTTCATGTAGGTTTTATATGTCAGTTCTAATCACTCCAATATATACTCCTACTTTATCTGATTTTACCTACAATGGTATTATTTAATCCTGAGGTTTAGAGTGCCTCCATTTTCAGAGGAACATATGGATATTTTCATTGTGTGAGCCAGTTTACCTTAAAATCAGATTAATCCCTCTAGGAATGTGCCTCTTGTCTCTTCTGACAATAAAGGCAGCCCTGAGCGTGTAGAAGGTGTTCTGCTTTCTGGTGGTTACATGGGACAACACACAGGTTTTCCTGGGAAGCAGAAAGTTCAAATTTGAAAGAAGACTGAAAATAAATGTTTTCCTTCATTGCCTCCACAATGTTTGCCATCAGAAACAAGTGTCCCATGCTGCACGGCATCCAGTTTTAATGCTGGAGACAGTATCATGTATTCCAGCCTCTTACTTACCTCAGACATCACTGCAGCTCTGGTGGCTCCTAATTATACTGATAGGCTGTGAAAAAAGTTCATATTTTTGATGAATATCTACATGGACAAGAGAAAAGGCAAAGGAGGGTAAAAAGCTGTGGCTGGATTTGTTTGTTTGTTTAAAAGTAACCATTTGAAGGTGCTGGTTTCTTCAGATAGTTACCTTTGAAGGTAGGACAGGTACCAGGACAGTGAGGTGTGCAGCTGAGGACACGATCACAAAGGTGTTTCCCTCCCTTCTGCACTGTGACTGGGCAGTAACTGACCAGCTCCTGGTGTGGCACGTGTCCCACCACTGCAGGACGGGGCTGGAGATGTCTGCAGGCGTGAGGAGCACGAGCTCCCGGCGCGAAGAGCAGAGACGAGCGGTCGCCAGAAACACGGCGGCGTGGGCTGCAGCCGAGCCACCCTGTCCCCTCGGCTGAACCAATTAGCAGCCTGTTAACGAGCAGCACTGGCAGTGATGGCACCAGCAAAAAGCACCCAAGGGGCCAGTTCTTCCTCTGCCTTCTCTGTCAGTTCAGCTCAGGTCTCGTGTCTCGTCCAGGTGTCCCCTCGTGCTGGAGACTCGCTCGTGGTGTTGATGGACACTGGGTCAGCACAGCGGCACGGGCACCGACTGCCCTGCTGCTCCTCGCTGCAGAAGGGAAACGGGTCATGAATGGTGCCCAGCAGAGAAAATATTCACCAGAAACACAACACTTCACCAAACCCCTTTGTAACTGGCCATGTGGCAGCAACCCATTTATCAATGTGACACTCCTCTGAAAAACTAAACCAAATCCCAGGCAAAACCCCAAAACCCCTGTGTGGTGGGTTGATCCTGGTAGATGCCAAATGCCCACCAAAGCCCACTCTATCACTCCCCCTGCTCAACTGGGCAGGGGGAGAAAAATATAATGAAAGGCCCATAGGTAGAGATAAGGATGGAGAGAGATCACTCACCAATTACTGGCATGAGCAAAACGGACTCAACTTGAGGGAAAAAACCCCATTTAATTTATTACCAATCAAATCAGAGGATAATGAGAAGTAAAACCAAATCTTAAAACACTTCCCCCACCCCTCCCTGCTTCCTGGCCTGAACTTCTCTCCCCATTTCCACCTCCTCCCCCCAGCAGCACAGAGGACAAGGAATGGGGGTTGGGGTCAGTTCATCATATATTGTTCCTGTCTCTCCTTACTCCTCAGGGGGAGGTCTCCTTCCCCCACACCAGCGTGGGGTCCCTCTCACGGGAGACAGTCCTCCACCAACTTCTCCAACGTGAGTCTTTCCCATGACTGACAGTTCTTCACAAACTGCTTTAGCATGGGTCCATTCCATGGGGTGCAGTCCTTCAGGAAGGGACTGCTCCAGCGCGGGTCCCGCACGGGGTCACAAGTCCTGCCAGCAAACCTGCTCCGGCGTGGGCTGCTCTCTCCATGGGCTACAGGTCCTGACAGGAACCTGCTCCAGCACGGGCTTCCCGCGGGGTCACAGCCTCCTTCTGGCATCCACCTGCTCCGGCGTAGGGTCCTCCACTGGCTACAGGTGGTCATCTGCTCCACCATGGACCTCCATGGGCTGCAGGGGGACAGCCTGCCTCACCCTGGTCTTCACCACAGGCTGCAGGGGAATCTCTGCTCTGGCGCCTGGAGCACCTCCTCCCCCTCCTTCTTCCCTGACCTTGGTGTCTGCAGAGTTGTTGCTCTTACATCTTCTCCTCTGACATAGGAAAGCATTTTACACTTGACATTTTTGTCATATTTTGATGATTGATGAGTTCTGCCTTTAGAAACGGATATTAATCTGAGTTTGATACTAATTTTAAGTGAATTTTCCCTCCTACATTATTACTATGAGCTCAAAATTAAAGGAAGCCTTTCCCTGAGGATTTGTCTTAGCTTCTTTAGTCACTGAAAACTCCAGTTTCTGGAATTTTGTCTTAATCAAATTCATGACAAGGAGCCCTGAAAAACCTTTTTTAACTAGTAAACTACTTGCTGATCCAGATTATTCCTTTAATAAAATCTGCTCCCTTTGGTACTCCACCTTTCCTTTCATTCTTCTCTGAGATCAGAGTCCTTTTCTATCCTCACATTCCCAAGTTGTTTCCAGGAAAGTTACCTGAAAGCCTAAAGTGTAAAACAACAATTTATGTTGATTCTGTTGAGTGTGCTTCAATATAAAAACTATAATTATAGATATTTCTAAGACTAAAAATCTATGACAGACAGTGAGGAGATAAAAGACTAACTTTATTCTAGAGGGTTGTTTTCAAATATTTCCAATTAGACAGAAGAAAGATTGAAATACATTTACCATTAAAGTTTTGCTGATGGCTATAATTGTGTATTTATAGGATGACATAATCTCTAGGAGGGATCTGTCAAGGAATTGATTTTAGTGACATTACTCAACATCTAAATTGGTGGATATCACCCAGTTGGAGCTTTACCCAGACCAGTGGTTGGAGATCACACTGCAGCTCACGGAGACAGGGTGCAGTCACTCTCCATAGAACAACTGAGATTGCTCCTGTAAGAAAGCACCCAGTTCTACAGAAGCTTCTTTTTATCTTTTTTTTCCTTTTTCTTTCTGCTGGTCAGAAGCTTGAAAGCTAAGGGTGATGTGAAAAGAACTGCTAGGAGAGAAGAATCCTTCTTGTTTTTTTTTTTTTTTTCTATTGACTTTTTTCAGCTTATTAATCATTCTGCAGAATTTATATGAAGAAACTGAATGACAAGGTTTGGACTGAGTAAAGAAGGATAATTAAAATTCAAATATTTTGGTCTTTATATTAAATGTAATGAAAGTTGTAAATCACCCATGTTGTTCAGATGTGAAACATGGATTTTCCACCTTAGACCCTTCAAGCATTTGCTATGTAATTACTCTTTAAGAGGAAGGTTGGAGAAAAAGGAACCCTTCTGGGCACTGTTCCCTGTAAGAGAGAGCCCTGATGAGGTGACCTCTGACTTGATGGTGACTGGCACTGCCAGTGACCAGAGCAGGAGACATCGAGAGACACATGGCTGGAGAAGAGAAATGAACTGGGATGGTCAGTGCTGTACTCAGACCAAAAATTTTTCACTCAGAACCCTTTGAATGAAACATGTTGGAACAGTAAAAAGAAACAGGCACAGGCTGAAGGCATGCATGACTATAAACATTTAGTTCACAGCAGTGGGAATAGACTATATCTTTAAAAAGTTCATAAAGTCTCATGAAAATAAATTTTAGAAGGAAAAAAATAAAACTGCCTTGGTATATAGTAGAAAGCCCAAACCATAGTGTTAACACATCAGGAAGGCTGACTTTCTGGTGTGGAAAAACTATACTGAATGCACATCACAGTGGCAGACTGAAAAAGCAGTACAGCTTTTATATAGCAATAGTGTGCAACACTTCCCTTGCCAAAACCACCTTCACATATTTTGGTAACATGTCAGCTAAGAATAACAATAAGGAAGGAAATTTTTAATGTATTGGAACACGATATTCTTTTATCAAAGGAAAAGAGAAATTTCTCTTTTCATTAAGTGGATTTGCATCAAACTAGTTTGCTGCAGTCAAACATATGCTCCACTTTAATTGGGAGTGTAGCTAAGGTGATATTTAGCAGGTAAAAAGAGCTCAGATAGACAATGTGCTTAGCACTGTCTAGGTGAGATGTCTGTAATTACCCCCTGGAGGAACTTAAATATACTTGTTTGGTTTAGGGTAAAGAGAAGTCTTTTCAATTAGGCAGGTAAATTAAATGATGTGCAAAAAAACCCCAACCCAAACCAAAAACGTTTAAAGCCCAACTACGTACTTCTCAATTGTAATAGTAGAGAATTAATCAGAACTTGCAGGGTTTGAGTAAGTCATTCTTCCTTTTTTACCTACTGAAAACTCTGAATCTGGAAAAAAACGGTGGAAGACAAATCTCAGCTACAGGTTCATTTTTAGGATCCGTTCTGCAAATCTGAGATGAAATTATTATTTTTCGAACATACATTTTTCAGCTCAGAATACCCCTGTTTTTAAGAGCAGGTGACACCAAGAGGCCACTAAGGCATCACCAGGTTTGGTGCATCATTCATTATGCATGGATGACAAGTCAGTTAGATCACCTCTTTTGTGTCCCAGACATGTTTTGCTGGTGTCTGTCTTCATTTTGGTCACACCAGCACCAGAGTAAGGACACCCTTCATCTGCATTGTACCTGTGATAGTGGCAGGTGACCAAAGCAGCGTACCAGATATGAAACAGAGTTTATGGGAAGGTGAGGTGCCGTTCCTGCTTCACAAATGCTGACTGTCTGTCTGTGTGCATGCACATGGGGCTTGTCACAGTGGGGTCTGAACACGCCTGGAGTCTCTTGTTGCTCCTGTCATGTGAGCATTAGACGATGGCACATCTGAAACTATCTAAAAACCACTTCTCTCTTTGAGAAATGTGCTGGCACTGTGACAAGAAAAATGTTCCTCTGCAGTAATTTTTATACACAGTTGACGCATGTGTCTCTGATATTTAAATCTGAAAATTACTCTTCTGCCTTGTTGAATGAGGCAGACAATTTGGTCAGTTGAAATAGCATATTCTTCTGACATAGTATTATAAATCTTCAAAAGCAATTAAAACATACTTGAAATATAGGTAACAATAGTTTTAAAATTTCATCAGAAAAACATGAGCCCAGGCTCATCTGACTGTAGCTAAAAAGTAAAGTCTGTCTCATTAAGGAATTAATCAGGAACTGAGCTCCCAAGTCAGGGCAGGTCCCTGTAAGGATTTCAGTGAAACAAACCTCTGCATTGCAGGGGATGAATCCCAGGGAAATGCCTCTTCAGTGCAAGAGAATCAGATTGTTTTCTCTTTCCAGACAAAGGTCTGTGTAAAATAAAGACAATTTAAAAGACATTGTAGAAAACAGCCCTGCTCCCAGATTACCTCTTTGGTCAAGTGGTGAGAGAATATGTGAGTCTGGGTTCTCTCAAATACTGGGAAATGCTGAACTTTGGTCTCGTACCCACTACCAAAGACTATAATACCCATTAGAGGAATATTCCTGACATGTTGAGTATTAAATATTTACCCTGCTATCATTTTGTTTTGCAAAAGAAAGGTAGAAAATGTATTGTTTCTCACAGGTTTGGTTTTGTTGTTGTTGTTGTTGTTTGTTTTGTTGTTGTTTTTTTTTTGTTTTTTGTTTTTTAAGAGAGAAAAAGAATTCAGGTTGGAGTCCAACCTCCTGCTCAAAACAGGGTCAGCTGTGAAATGAAAACTGGTTGCTCAGGGCCATGTTGAATTTTTAAAGGAACTCCAACAAGAGCCAGCCCCCAAACTTCCACACAACCTGCTGCAGTGCTTGACTGTCCTCACAGTGAAAAACTTTTAATTTTAATCTCCAGGTTTGTGTTTCACTTATGTCTGCTGTTTTTTGTCCCAAAAATGCAAATACTATTTTTTTTCTCTATTTTCCTCTATTTTATGGTTTTATTTTCCATCCTTCTTAGGAATAAAAAATTCCCTAACTCAAAAACTATCAGAACTGTCCCAACGGTTGGGATCAGGACACTGCTCACACTCATGGAGATGAGCACAGTAATTAAGGTTAGAGCACACTGATCTGACTCACCTTTGATCTACCCCTTCCTGAAACACTCGTGCTTAAACTGCAGGAGGATCACAGTCACGGAAGGATCACAAGCAGCCAAGCTGGATGGCATCTTGAGAGCTTCTGGTAAAATAAGTGGCAAAAGCAACTTGTAAAACTTACACCCTAAAGTGTTCAGCTGCAGAGAACTTGTCACGAGAAAAAACAGTCGTGGGAAAGCAGAATAAATGGGATTTGCTTTCCCTTTTGAAAATATTTGACATTTTGTACAGCTCCCTTCCTTCCCCCTTTGCAGTGATGCACCGAAAAGCAAATGAGCTGCCTGCCAGCTTACCTCCTGGAGGGTGCACAGGCTGCCACCTTTGTTTTGTCATTACAACTATATAGCATAAAGTATAGTCTTTATAAGGTAAAGGCAGTCAGGAGAAACTCAGCAGATCACATGGCAATGGAAAGTGATCTTTTGTTTGCTTGATTGATTTGTAAAAATAATAATATTATCTTTCTATTGCAAAAACAAGGACAAGTGAAGTTACACTTCACTATCTCTTCCAATGAAAATATATGATTAATCACTAAAAGGAAACAGTGATTATTTTTTTTTTCTTTTTGGGTGAACGAGGTGGGACATAACAGTGTTTTGATGTCCCCAGCTGTAGCCTCCATGTGAGAGTCAGGAGAGGTTTTAGGTAGCAGAGAGGTTGGTGTTTGGTATTGCCTACAGCTGAGACAGAGCTTTGAGACATAAATAAATGACTTTTAGACGTTATAATAACAAACAAAGGAGAGTAGAGACAACGTGGTTTTACATGGACCCAAAGGAAAGAAGAGAGAGAGGAGCTCTGTTTGCTGGGTGTCTCTGAGGAGCATTTACCTGTTGGTTTTCCAGGCAGCTTTCTCTCTGCATTGTCCTGGACATTTGGAGATCAGCTCAACAAGGGGCAGCAGAAAGACACTTTAAAAATACTTTATTCCATAACATTGTTTAAATCTCTTCCAATACAGTCAGTGTCTTAGATTAAAAATCTGGCTCTTTTTTTCTTTCTTTTTTTTCCTTGTTGTTTTTGATTAGGCAATAGCTGTTCTATATCCACTCAGTATCTTTGAATTTGATCCAGATTTGCTTTCCTCTATAAATATCTCTTTTCCTCCTCGCTCTACCTCATGTTCCATTGTTTCTGCTTGTCACAACCTATTTTTTCTTTATTTGCAAGAGAAATTTTAGCCATTTTGTCAAAACTATTAAAAAACCCTAAAATTACAATCTTTTGTAATAATTTCTTTTCATCATTTTTTCATCATTTCTTAGCTGTAAGAATGATTCTCCATTTCTGTACTTTTGGCATAAAGCCCACTTTTAAAATTAGAATACTGATCCTGTAGCTGTATCTCCATGTTGTACCATATCTGAGGCAGATTAAAAAGGTGTTATCAGCAGGAACATCTGATCACCAGACGTTGTGACTAGAATACCATCAGTCAGCATGGCCAGCATGGTTTCCACTCAAAAGGCAGAGTGATGGAGAGCAAGGTGGTCTTAGACATGCAGAATATTGAAACATCCATCTCCCTGCAATGTTAACCTCCAGCCAGATAAGGTGCTGACAAATTCCAAACTTTTTTCATCATAATTGTGTGTGTCCCTCCATGTTTTAATTCAATGTCTTTATTTTATTTTATTTTACATTTTTCCAAAAGAATTTTCAAGGCTTTAATTTTATTCCTGTTTGGAAAGGAAAAGGAAAAAAAAAAAAGACCAACTACTTTCAAACTGTGCTGTGACCTGGAAGGATCCTGCCTCTTCAGACTGATCATTTATTCTTCTAGTAAAACAGTCACTAGAGTTATACGATAAAGTCGAAGTTAAGAAATGTTTAGAATGGGATTCTCAAGGTTAAATTTCATTTTGTTCCTCACTTTCAGAGAACTACCTTATCCTGGCCTCTAGTAACAATAAAACCGATCTCTTCAGTTGTCAAAAGCACCCAAGGGAATTAGGTACCTGACATCCAGGGAAAAGCACTGGAGCTTGGTCACCTCAGTCAGTTTACTGAGAACCCTGTGAAAATTCAGGCCAGACTTGACCATCCATGTAACCAGGGCACCAGCCTTCTTCTTGAGGGAGCTTCTTCATCCAAATCTTTCAGTCAGTTGTGCACCACACTGTGTTTGGCACATCATTTTCTAAGCAAACCAATAATTTTTATAACATACAGACATGTTTATGATGGAACATAAATTAACCTAACTATTGCGTAGCCTTTTCCTTTATTAATACAGGTCAATATTCACCTTTTTAGCAAAGCTCATACACCTTTGCAGGTTTGTATGCTTGATCACACCAAGAGACCAAATCTATGCTTTACATGCAGGGTTCACAGGAGCTTTCTCTGTTGACTTTTCTGAAGATTTTTAACATTGCTTTTCTCCAGAATAGACTAAAAATATTCCATTATAGCTTTCCTTTTTCCTTTTTTGTAAAAAATTTATTTACGTCTACACTGAGTGTGATTTTATACAGAGAAGCTTCTGAGCATTCATCACAGCAACAGAAAAGTCTTTCTTGGGTGCTTTTTAAATTTATTTTTGTTTTATTGTTGAGTAGTGGGAAACAGCAGTGACGTGACTTGCAGTTTAATCCACGCCAACAAATCTCATGCATTTTATATCTAAGCAGGATGTTTATGGCAGAGGAGGCTGAGACACAAAAAGCACCTTCTGCAGGTGATTAAAATACAAAGTGATGCTTAGAATGGGCCAAAAGGAGAAGTGATTTATTTCAAGAATTCTCCAGGCCCACCAACATCACTGTTCTTGGTTGAAATGACAAAAGAATAATGAAGAAAAGCAAGTGGGCATGGGGGTAGGGAAAGATAAGGAGAGGGGGAAAAGCTATGGCTCTTCTGAGGGGTTTGGGAAGACTAGGAGAAGAATTATGTGAATAACTGTCCAAAAAGGGAGATTTATAAAATTGGAAAACAGCCCATCAGACTGAGAAATACATGCACATGAGTATTTGTGTTTCCGGCTGGTGTGACCTGGTTGACTGGCTTCAGCCCTCAGTCTGTTCCACACCAAAGAGGGACTGGGGGCACAACAGTCCCAGGAGTTGCACCATGACTGAAGAGCGTGTACTGTCTGCCCTACTTGCACTGGTACATCAGGTAAGCTTGTGGTGAGACTGGTTTGCTTGTGCAACTGCCTGACTGCATAAAGAAGCTGAAGCTCTGGATGATTTGGTAACACAGACAGTGTGTTTTCAACATAATCTGTGAATTGATTTAAACTCAAGGGTAGTAAACACTGAATTTCCAAGGATCTTCTTGTACCTTGTGGTCTTTTTTTGTTTGTTTGTTTGTTTTTTGTGCTCATTCTGTGTCTTTATGTGCTGAAAAACCATGGTGGAGAGATTCAGTTTTGAGAACAAACCACTATCTAATTAGCACAAAGCCTGGATATTGTAGGAAGACAGTGGATCAATTAATTTCACACAGATCATGAAAGGTAGTCAATATCTGGACTACCTGCAATCCTCTTCATCTTGTGATACAGGTAATAAATTTTTCCTTTGCAGTCAGTGCAGTTGATTGTCTCTCAAGTGTCCTTTTAAATGTATTAACAACCAATAAGCTGCTGTCAGCACATTACAGAAATTTATTTCCTTCATAAAAGACATAAGTACCTTCCAGGATGAATTTGGTCATTTCTTTGTATATGTTCAAAATTCCCATATTTAGGTGAGTACAAAGCATTTCCTTCTGCATCCCTTAAGAAAAGCTTCTTCACAGAACAGCTAAATGGTGCTTTTTCCAGCTCTCCCACCAGTGTTAAGCACTGTGGAGCAGGGACAGGAAGAGATATAATATTTGTTTTCAAAGAGCCTGAGGAACATGTATTTACTTTCAAGACCATTCTTGACAACCCCAAACCGGGCTTAGTCTTAGTTTGAGAATGAATTGAAGATGTAACAACTTATTGATATGGAGCAAAAATGTTAACACCAAAGTGTGATTCTAAAGCTGTAGCTTTGAAGAAAAAATAAATTCACCTAATTATGTTTTCAAAATATTTACTTTAAGTCTATATTTTCCTTAAAAAAATACCACCATATTTTTCAGTAGGAAACAGTCAATCTCTTTAAAATACTTTTGAGCATGCAGGAAGAATTTTTTAGAAATCTTTCTGAATTCCTGCTCTGTCCTTTCTCTTTTCTTTTCTCCAGAGGTACTGACTGATAGAAACAGTCTTTGCAGCAACCTGCTGGGAGCAGTCAAAGCTCTTTCCCAGGATCCTGACTCATTGGATCTAGGATCAGCAATAACTGCTGATAATACTGCTGAAGAAACACTCATGACAGTTGGTCATTACTTGACTTGAAACACGGCACTCGTGAGCTCAAAGCCAAAGTGTTCTTTACGTCATGACTCATAAAATAAATGCCAAACCAGAGATCATCTCCTTGTCTGTGCAGACTGAACCCAGAGTCAAATGAGTGATGCTGTGTTGCAAACACTTAACTTTACAGCCCACCAGGCCAATCAAGTGTTCTGCCACACTATTTGCCAGAACACGTTCTGCACTCCTCCCATTGCAGACGTGGCAAAACCTTAAGCCTATTTGTCACCCTTTTTATAGAATCTAACCTGTTAGAATTCACCTGCTAACTTTCCATGTTGGACATATCTTTTTGTGGCCAGACTGTACAGTTACCAATGACAGGAGTCAGAAGTTCCTTTCCAAAAGGAGCTTCCAGCACCACCTCTTTACTTCCTTGTTTTCTTGTTCAGTTTCTCTTACTGAGACTCTTGTTGCTGGTCCCTGGATGTTGTCTGAACCTCGTAAGAAAATTCAATTTGTATTATACTTCCACTTTCTGGGTTTGTCTGATTTGCTAATTTTCTAGATAGCAAGTTGTCCAAGGTGTCATAAAGGAACACATGAGGTCACTGCTGTGGAAGCCTGTTGCAAGAATCAGATCTTCAGAGTGATTGTTCACATGAAGATATTTATTCACAAGGCCTGATGGGAGCTGAGCAGAGGGATTTTCTCTGATTCCCACCCAGCACAATTTCCAGGCTCTGCCCATTGCTGCTGCCTGAGTTGCATGGGGCCACTGCTGGCCCCTTCCTCCCACTGTCCATCCCTCTGGACAGTAGCCCTGTCCTCATGCACATTGACTGGCTTTCCCTTGCTTGGTGTCATCTGCAATCTTGCTGGGACCTCACTATCCTCCTGTGTTATCTCATCATGGGACTCCTTCTGTAAAATGTGTTTTACACCACAATCCATTACTATTAAAATTATAAATGCATAAATAAATATGTTAATTAAGGGTCCAAACACAGGTTTTTCTACCCAACTTCAATGGTTTAATGACTAGCATATGAGGTCAATATTCTGTTTCTCTGTTTAAATAAGTGAATAATATTTGTACAAGGTATTAAATACAACTAATTGACTGAGCACTTCCACCTTGTAGAACCAAAGTTAGTGAAAAGGGGCAGTTATAATCCCACCAGTGCCACAGCTTCTTATATGAAATTTATCAAAAAGTGTGGTGGTTCCACTCATTACACTCATAAAACACCAGCTGTACAACAATAATAACAAGGATTGATGAGCAATTGTCTTCTGTTTTTGCTAACCGAACAGACTGAGCAAACTTAGCAGAAAAACCACAGCAAGGTTATGTGAAATTTGAAGCTATGCTCTTCTCATTTTTATAGAGCTTGCCTAGCTTGTAGGCACCTGCAAAGTCCTCACAGGCAGTGTTTATCTGCTCAATGTCTGGGTAAGTGCTTACACCCTGTGATGACGCTTCCCCCAGTCTCCCCGTCACACTGGGCTGCTCAGGGACCAGGACAGGAGCATCGTCTGCCACACAGGTGGCTTCCCCTCTGTCCTTGTCGTTCTTACAGACCAGTTGCAGAATGTTTAACAGTGTGCTGGTGACCAAAAGGAAGACCTTTGGTCAATGCATGATGTTTCCTGTCATATCTGGTGGCAGGGTGAGTAATAGATGCTTTAAGATGATGGCAAGCTTGCTTTCAGGTGTTCCCCTCAGCCTGGCCTGAGGTGAGGAGCTTGGCCCAATTCTGTCTTGTTGGAAAAAATGCCTGCACTGGTAAAACTGTTCAGTCATGGTGAGGCTTTCTCAGTCTTTTCTTTTGTTTTCCTTTCTAGGTGTATTCAAAACACATATTCTAAATCAGCTCATGGATTTAAAACTCACTGTTTCCTCCCAGCACAATGCTACAACCATTTGACATCTAAACCAATTTGTTGTTCTGGGTAAGTGATTATTATTCGTATTATTTTCCTGCATTGTTCACAATTCTACATGGCACATTACATCCCAACTCTAAAATGAGGCTATTACAGCTATTTACTGGAAACTGCTTGTGTATGAGCTGTGATGCCAGTTCCCACCTCAGTTGTGTGAAAACAACTGATTTGTTGGGCCCTCGTGCAGAGCTTTCCTTCCTCTCCTGTTCTCCTGGGAGAGCGTTCTCCTTCTGACACTTAGTAGATATAAACTGTAAAGTCCTTTGAAAGTAAGGCTGAGCATAAAGCATGGTGGTTTGAAATGTCTTGCTTCCATCAAGCCTTTCTCCTGAAGGGTTGATGTTCTGTGGCTGAACCCACCCATCACGTAAGTTAGTGTGTCAGGGGAGCCTGGGAAGGAAGCAGGGAAGGGGGCTGGGTAGGAGACCAGGGGTTTATCAGCTGATAATGCTTCAAGCAGAGGAAATACTGTGAATTCAGAGATACTTTGGCACAATTAAAACATAACAAGGGCTGTTAACCTTGCAAGCACCCAGTGCACCAGCTCCACACAGAAACTGTCCCTTCTATTGGGCATTGAGGTCCAAAATATATGTTCAGCAGTGTGAACCAGCAGAGAGATGGAAGCCAGAGGGAGACCGAAGAGATTGCTGTGAAAAGGCTGAAACTGCACTACAAGAGTTTTCTCCAAATATCTCTTTTGCTGTTCTCACAAAGTCTGGATGTTGCCCTGCAGCAAATGACTGAAGAGGAAAAAAAATTGTCATGAAAACAGTTGAAAACAGCCAGGCCTGATAAACAAAAAAATTACCAACCTTTGTATCAAAAAAAAGGATAGGTTGACCAAGCAAATTCTCCTAAGGATAACTTTTCAAATGTCAGAACAGAAGTTGTCTCCTTAAAAAACTTTTTTTTTTTTTTTAATATAACTGTCATGAATCTCACTATTTAAATAACGCAGAAAGAAAAGGGTACTGAGGTGCTTTTTTTCCCCCCCATCATATTAACTGAGCAGTTTTCCTGAATTTCCTGTTCATTGTTTTCTCTGACTTTCTGTTTCCTGGTGGTGTAGACACTGACTTGCACGACACAGCTCCTCTTTAGTTCAAGTCTGCAATACTTTGAGAGGGCTGAGGGAACAGAGCAACAGAGGACTGACCATGCCAGCTCAGGTCTAAGGGCCAGTAAAACCAGGATCATATCCATAAACTTTTCTTAGAGATACCAAAAATTCAAGCCTAGAACTCGTTTTTGTACTGATGCTTAAGGTTAACACTTGCTCTGCAAGCAGTTAAACTTTATGAAGCATATGTGACATACCACCATCCATCAGATGCTGTAGAGAAGATCTGTTATCTGTCTGTCACACCCACCTGGGGGCACTGACACAACTTTCAAAGTCTTTTAATGCTGAACATGTTCTTCAGCAGCTTGGAGGCAAACAAATTCGTAAAAGGAGACAAGGGGGTTTGTCAGGTAAATTAGTTAGGTAAATCGCTTATAAATTACATTAATTCTAGACAGCACAGAGACTGTATTGTAAGTCTGGCATAAACAGAGAGAATGCCAAATACCAAACACAGAATTAAATGTAAATAGCCCTCTTAGGAGTTTTCTAATTAAATAGCCAGTGGAATGACTTTGATATCAAAAACATGTCAAATTTATCACATCTAAGAGAAAAATGTAATATTTAGAGTAGACTTATCATCAAAACATACACTAAAAGTCAATCACTCTTCTGATTTGACAGAGCAGAGAAATGCCTTTCCACATGCCAAAAGCTATGAGAAATTACACAATCTTAGTTTAGGAGTGAAGTCAATTAGGAAGTTACACAGCACAGTAGAGGTAATTCTTTCTGCTCGCTACAACTAAACTGAGCTGCATTTGCAAACTGCCATTGGAGTACAGGAGTTTTGTCTCACTCAGTTTAATGCTCACCTCCAAAAGGGATATTTTCTTTTCCTTTCTCTGTGATGCAATAGAGGAGCTGAATTACCCTGTGAAACAACACAGGTTTGGATCATAGCTACAATCCAGCGTTCACCAGGAAAGCACAAGATTCATGTTCATTTTAACACACATTTAAGTCAGGGGACTGCTTCTTCACTTGGTTTGTGTTTTGGATCAGATGCATCATGAGATGGCCTTTCTTTCTCTTTATACTTTTTTGGGGACATAAGATGGCAATTACAGCTCTTCACCTCAGAGAACACATGCCTAACATAGAAGGATACTAGCTTCACTAGGTTTTCTCCATGGTCAGTGGAGAAAAACTCTTGAACAACCTCTTCTTTCAGAATTTGCTTTATCAGAAACCGCTTTATTGTTACCAAATGTAAATGAAGCTTAAACAGACGAAGTTTAGGTACCTGAAGCTGGATACCTAAATTGATCTGTTGCCTAACAGAAAGCAGAAATAGTTTTGTCTGAAGTAAAGATGACAAAAAAGGCTGACTTGGCTTTTCTTTTGTGTTGGGTGATATAGTTTAACAAAATAGTGAATATGGAACTATAAATGCTTTTTTTGGAAACTAAATAAGGACATCTAATTAGTTGGAGAAAGTATCCCATTATTGAGTATGAATAATATGATGATAGTAACTAACTTATGAAACACAAATTGCCTGTTGCCACAGCTTGCTTTTTTTTACTTTCTGATCCAGCCATAACATAGTTCCAGTTGTGCTGTTAAATCAGCTGGATTACTCTTCAGGAAAACACTTTAAAAGCCCCAGGACTCCTTTAATACTTGGAAAAACATAGTCTGTTTTTTCCACTGCAAAATTTAATCAGCATTGTGCTTATGGAAGCAGAAGGTGAAGAGGAGACAAATACAGAGGAAATTATCTCCAAGGACTAAGGTGAAATACTGAAGCTAAGGAAAGGAAAGGAAAATGGAATTTGGTTTTGTTAAGACAAAAAGGCTTCTTAGGAGTAGAAGAAATATGGCACCAGAAGCAGAAAGAATTACAGGGATTAAAAACACCCTGATCCTATACCATGCAAAGCATGATGAAGCTATAGCATTTATCAGTCAGCAGTGATGAGCTCTCAGTAATACACATAATTATGCTTGTAATATAACACACAGAAAACAAAAGAAATATTACATTTCCATGCATTTATGGATCTTTAATGATTAGTCTTTCCAATGTAAAAACTTAAAATCATCATGAATATTTTGTAGAGAGCACAAGTTGTGAGTGAGGAGTTCTGCAATAAAGCTATTGCAGAAGTAGCTCTTCAGAGGAAAATTAAAATCTTAAATGGCAGACAAAGAGAGGTCTTTGTTGGAAAAAGGGGAGAGAAATCAAGTTTTTAACTACAAAGAATGAATGAGGATGTGATTAAAAACATCAGCAAAGTCTTGACATGACCCTCAGTGAAATACTCCAGTGCAATCCTCAAGGCTATCAATAGAAAATACTGGTCTTGTATCATGGGCAATTGGACTCTAGAACTCTCTGCCAGAAGAAACCATTGCGGCTGACAATCCAACAGCATCAACACGTGGATATAACGAATAGACATAAACAATAGAAGCTATACCAGTGCTGTCAGGTGGGAAGTGAGAGCCCATGTAAACCCTGAGCAAAGACAGCAGGAGAGGAGGCTGCTCACCTCTTTTACGAAGCCGTGGGCACCAGTCATGTTGTGGGGCAGCAGGCGTGCAGGTTGGCACCAGCGCTGATCTGTCCCTCGTCATCCTCCACAGAACCCCCCGCTTCGGCATTTGCTTATCTGGGAGAGATGATGCAACAGTGAAGCACGCAGCAGTTTCTCAGCAAAGGTGGACTGTGGCACAATTGAAATACTTCTGTGAGAAAGCTGGCACTTATCTCCAGTATTTCTTGCTCATTCCAGTACAAAATATGCCATGTGTTTACAGTAAATCCAGGGACACAAGCATAGACTGTAGGGACACTCTTGCACATTTGCAACAGCACCAGTAAAGAAGCTGAAAAATGTACAAATAATGAAATATTTTAAAATACTTAAAAATATAAAAATGAGAAAGAACAGCAACACCCCACTCATTCTCACTGTATAATATTTGGTTAAATGTCTGTAATCTGAAATTCCACAAGCACAGTGTGTATTCTATACAAGAAATTCACAGTTCTTTATGCACTAAAAAGTGCAGATGGTTGAACATAAAGATTAATAAATTATTTTACAAAAGGCCTCACTTTTGTTGATCGCTCTATGCAAGAAACAACTCAGGGTACACAAGTTTCAGTTCAGCAAAACTGAATTAGCAAGAATACCCTACTGTTACCCAGATAAAGACGTGATTTATCATTGTAGTTTTATAGATTTATATGTAGCACAAATACCAATGCAAATGCAGTGGTATATGCTTGGTATAATTGATTAGTGAAGCAAAATGGAAAAGAATATTTCAGTTTTAGAGGAAACCTAAGACAAGGGAAACAGGAGCTGAGGCTACTTCTCTGACCTCCAAGTCTGGCTTTTCACCATAAAAGATGTTTGCCATTTCAGAGCAGGTCGTTTGTCTTTCCTCCTTGTTAAAGTCCATTTCCTCAATACTTTATGTAAATAAAAACAAAACAAAACCAACAAAGAAATCCACCATAAAATTTGCCAGAGATGTATTCTTTGCAGCTCTTAGTCAGGGTATTTATCTGGTCTCACTTCGACATTGTTATGTCCCTGTTACATAACTGCTAGATTAAAACAGTTAAAAAAGAATACTAATGATAGCTGATAATAAACAACAACACTGAATAATCAGTGAGCTGATACCAGCAGCCATTAAATGAGTGTTTGTTATCTCAGTGTTTGGGTGCTCAGAAATCAGGTCATGCAACTCTTTGCAGAAACTAATGAATAAAGGTGGATAAAGGGGTTTTTATACTATTTTTCTCTAAGCTTTGTGTTTTTTTCCTATTTCAAATCAACATAAAACAACAAAGTATGTAGTTGTTCAAGAATCGTCCGGGAAAGCAGATCAATTATTGCAAGTTTTTTCTAACAGACTCAGCTCAGATGTTTTGTCTTTAAAACTATGTTTTCCTTAAAAAAAAACCACCAAAAAACAAAAATGAAAACCAGCAGCAGCTAGTTTGTGATAAGATATTAAAAAATATTTCAAGATACTAAACTAATATGTTCAGCTAAAAAAACCCAGCATTTGTCAAAGATTATTTTTTATCTTCAGAATAGATTTCTTTCTTTATGGCTTTTGTCCTAATCGTATCTAAACCTAATGGGAATAGTGAGAAGACACTCAAAAGTTTTGTACATTGGGAGTACTCTTGTTATCAAGAATCTTTTAGCAGCATAATTTGAAGTGTTTCTATGAATGTACTATGCTCTTTCCCTTTCCTTAGTAGCTGTTGTCTAATTTGAAGCTGGTCCCATGCCAAAACAAGCTGTCATGTACATTTGAATAGAATAACCTGTTCACTGTGGCTTGTTAATGATGCAGACAAAGTAACCCCTATGTCCAGTAAACTGCCAGCTCACTAACCCTATGACACTGTACTTTGAAACTGTGACTTTAACTGCTGCTAATAACTGAATTGGAAAACAAGAGACACCAGAGAATTTAATACATGACATTTTATATATAAGATTTTTATCACTGAGGATTCAGGATCCAGTATGTTTTCTTTAAAAAAAGTATATGGTTTCCTCTTAAAAATCCTAAAAATTCTTGAGGTTTTGTGCCAAGTATCTTCAGAAACTTTTGAGCACTTTATCAACAACAGCTAATAATAAAGTTAGTTCAGAAAATATAAGTGTTTTTTGTGGTTACAAGAACATTTTTTTAAATTGTTTGTCTCAGAATGTCAAGTAAGCACATTGATAAAAATTACTTGGGCTTAAAATTCATATCCTTTTTTACAATAATCTGTTAATTTAGAACAGTAGATTTCATCACTAATAAAAAAAAAAAAAGTGGGTGTTTCTTCCAGAAGATGGAAGATCGAGATGATAGAGATTTTAATGTCTTTCACATCATTCAGTGTCTTAACTACATTTGATTCTGCTTTATAGGAATTTGATTTTTCAGTGATCAACAATTCCCAAAACTTTGGTTGTTTGAGGTTTTTTAATAATGAAAAAGAAATTATCAAAACATTTTTGTCTTGTAACATTGATTTCACACTGTATTTTGTACAGATCTCTCCAGGTTTGTAAAAGGAAACATCTACCCGGCCATTGCCTCCCCAGCTGAGAGGCTCCTGGCTGACATTTTGTCCCCAGTGGCACCTGACCCCATCTGAAGGCATCTCCTTCAGCAGGACGAGGGAATCATGGCCTGTGGTCTGCTCGGCACCTGAAGGACTTGAGAAGAACTCTTGGGCTTCATGGCCACGAGTGCCCATCAACAGGGTGTGAGCTAAGAGTTTCCTCTGGGAGAAGAACAGAGTCAGGAGAAAATCTAAAAACTAAATGCTGTGATCATTCACCCCTGAAGAGCTTATGCTTTCCTGACAGTGATTGCTTTGGGTTTCCCTCAGCCTTGGGGACCGTGTTTCCAGTAACTCAACAGCACTGGTTGCAAGTGCAGCAGCACACCTTAAACATTTTAAACACTATTAAGAGGTGTCCTGTATCTGTGTTGCTGCAGCCAAAGTACAAAGCCTCTTAGAGAAATAACTGCTACTCTGTTTCTACTATACCAGCTCGTTTATGAACAAAGCCTTTAACGTGGAGCAAATCTGCTACTTACTGCCATGGATCATCAAATTCTTCAATTCTTCCTATCACTCTTCTCCCCAGCGCCAATGTTGACATATTTCAGTCTCCAACATTCACTTTCAATGGTGCCAAGAGACTACATGGGGTAAGACACCAGTTTGTCTCTACACAAATAGCTTTCATACAGTCTTTCCAGCTTAGTAATATACACAAAGCCAGGGGGGGAAACAGTTATGGGTTAAATTGAGTCCACTAAAACCCACACTTTTTCCCCCCAAAAATGAACACTCAATTTGGAACTAAGGGTCAAGTATAGAAACAAAAATAGCAGGAGTTTTCTCTAAGGAACTGTGGGTCAAGGCAGGAAGGGAAGGGTTCCCATTTTAAAAGAATTTTCAGTACAAACTTAATTAAAAAAAAATAAAAAAACCAAAAAACCAACAGAGGTTTAAAAATAAATGTGCAAAGCTGGTTTCTTTAAATATCAGATTGTAATTTTTTTTTTGAGCTAAGCAACTTTCCATATGTTGGAAAATTAAACATATTTTAAAGATTTTTCTCTTTACATTCCTGAAGTTTAAAACTGGCAGAAAATGTTTCGATGAAAATATATATCACTTGAGTTTTGTTTTCTTAATGTTTCAAAAATAATATTTATGATGAGCCCAAAACACTTAGTTGACTGACAAAATTGTCAAAAAATTGTTATTTTCTCAGTAGTTTACAGTTTCTGTGGTTGAAGAAATAATTAGAACTCCCACTGGACATAAAATCAGACAAAACTTATGCACGTCTTCAGTAGTCTTATGATGAGCATAAAATAAAAAAAATAAATCCAGAGACCCACACCACAACAATTTTGTACTGCCAGAAACATTCTAAGGGGTCACTAGATGGTGGCCTCTGTAGCTTTGCCAATTTTTTTACAACAGCTGCAAGCCGACAACCCCTTGCCCTGAACACACAAGTTTTGTGCTGAAATTAATTCAATTGCAGCAATTACGAAAACTAAATGGCAGAAGAAATAAGGACACAAAAGACTGAAGTGGCAGGTCCACAGATATAAAACAAAGAATGGAACCCAACTTGTCCTCCCTCTCCAGCCAGGCCACTCTTTGGACATCACCCAAATTCTCCTCACAAACGTAGCTAATTTCAGAGGCACGATATCAAATGAAAGACGCCACTGATCTGCCAATCTTATTTCTATGTGTAGTTTAACCCCCGTAGCTTCTACTGAGTCCAGCAAATATGAAAATATGATATACAGAGCAGCTTGGAGAGTGAGAGAACAGCGAGACAAGCATTTATCTCTTCCATTTTAAAAAAAATATAATTAGAGATTTAATGACTGATGTAATTATGATACAGTGCTTATGAAATTCCAGATCATTAACCTCTTCTGCCATGTGGAAAATGGAAAAACTCCGCTGTTGCTATTAAAAGAATAATACACAGGAAAAAGAATGGATACTTATTAGACTGGTCACACCGAAAACACATGAACCTAAGAAGGTGCTGAGGCTGGACTGCGCTGTCTCTGACTCTGCAAAGGGATTACAACACAGTTGTGCAAAACCCTGCTGCCTTCTCAGGAGGGTGGGATATCCCACCCAGTCTGCAGCTGTGGGTGGGAGGACATGGGTCTTCTGTAGGTCCTCTGCAGTATCTGCCAGTCCTACATGGGCATCCACATTCACAAAGCCTGGTGCCACCACGAGAGGCTCCAGGATTTCCTCTAGTTGCCTTGCCATCTTGCAAACAGAAGGCCAAAATCTGCCTGTTCTTGCACAGGCTTGAAGAAACCCTTTCTCTGCTCTCAACTCCATTGAGAGTGTCACTTTACAGAACAAAAGGGCTGTTGCTGTCATTGTGTTGGAAATATCACAGGGGAACTTGGTGACTGAATTCCTTTACACCTGACCTGTGACATCTTCCCTGGGATTCAGAGAGGTCTGGGACAGTGCCCTGCTCTCCATCATTGCTTCTCATTCACTGATAGCTGGAAACACAAAGATTTAGTGGAGAAGAAGCCAAGAAGACATCAGCACAAATTATTTATTTACACATTTTCTCGGGGATTCTACACAAGTAAACATCCAAAAAAGGAAAATAATTATTTCTGTGCACTTTCTTTTTCTTGGAGATATTAACCTCCTCCTTGTTCTGTTCGTAGTTCACAGCTACGTGTCCCAGTCACCACAACCGTTTCATCTAACTGAAGTAAAACTCAGTGGCTTAAGGACAGACATGCTCAGCTGATAAGCTGCTTGCTTAGAAGAACAGGCTCCAGCTGGATCATCTAACAATCACTTCTGGCTTTGAACTTTTTTTACTCCAAATTCGATCATAATTAGTCACAGCATCCAATTAATGCAATCAACAATCATTATGGGAACAGAGCAGCTAGCCAGTCTGTGTTAGTCCTGTTTTAGGAGTTTAAGACAAAGACCATCAATGCCTGTTGACTAGATGTCCCTGTGCTGTGATTAGAGGAATCTGCCACAGCATGGGAGCTCAGTGAACTCACCAAACATTTTGACAGCAGATCCAAGCAGGCTTGGCTCCTCAGTCACCTGGAAATCTCACTTACAACAGCTGTGTCCCATCACATTTCCTACAGCACCTTTGTCTGGATGAAGGATTAGTCCTTTGCTTTCCAACACACCTTTTCTCAACAGTGCACACAACAAAAATGTAACGACAGATAATTAAAGCAAACAGATTTGGTAAATTTGGCCAGCCCTTTGAGTCATCCTGAAAGTAACATCTTTTAGATATCAGGTGGTAGAAAGCCAGGACCTGTGTAATGACCAAATAAAAAGATATGTCCTGCCCTAGACAAAAAAGCTACTTAGCCATTAACATAGATCCTCAACAATTCTCAAAATTAATTGAAATACATGATGGCTTATATTTTGTAAGCCTTAATTCAAAGTATGATGAAAGGCATCAGTTATAGTTGTGACTCCATAAAAGACCACTGTAATTTCTGGAAACTGCCTATCTACAAATTGACAGTACAGGTGTATTACCACTTCAGCTGGGATCAAAAGAATGCTTTTAGAGTGAATTTCCCAGTCATATCCAGGTGCTGCACACTTGTTCATTTCATGGAGCACTTTCAGAGCATGATAATGAGTTGTCCTTTGGAAAAGGCTTAACTAAAACTTCCTGTCTGGAGGCTCTCCTAATACACTTCACCTGCTACACCCTTTCAGTCCACAGGACCAACCTAGGGTTAATCCAAAGCAAAACACCATGAATTTGTGTAATGTGAATGTCAGCCCTACATGTTTTGCTGTGCAGATCTACTCCTTTGTTCTACAATACTTCTTAATGAAGGTACACTATTGTTTTACTTCTGGTCAGCATTATCTTGACTTGAGTTGAGACACATCCATAGTTGTCTAAAACTTAGATATTAGGATAGTGCTATAGTTATTACCTGTAGATAGTAAATAATTATAGAAAACTGTCTCATTACATTGCTTATCAAGACTAGCTGTTGGAATGATGGTGCTACCATCAGACCAAAATGCTGTTGTCCAGACTACAGAAGGTAGAAACCAACAGTTTGTGACAAGACTACCAACATCAAGCAGAGCTGGAAAATGTTTCTGTGCTCACTCCAATGTTCTTTTGTTTGCCTTTTTTCCAGCCTTTTCAATGAAACAGTATCTTTTTCAGTTTTGTTTCATAAAGAGCTTTTGGATAAGTCCCTTCTCCTCTAAATAACCTTTTGGGGACTGTGCTGGGTTGACTCTAACCAGCAACTAAGCCACCATCCGATTGCTTGTTTAGTCCCTGCCAGAGGGTTGGGGAAGAGAACTGGAACAGCAAAAGAAAAAAAAAAATCATGAATTGAGATAAAGATCTTCCAGTAAATGAAGGGGGGGGGCATGGGGGGGAGTAAAAGGAAGAAGTTATGCAAAGGCACTCTCTCACCACCACCACCAGCAGATCAATGCCCAGTCAGTCTCCAAGCAATGGCTACACTGGAAAAAACTCTCCAGTTCCTGCAGTTTCATTGCTGAGCATGATGCCTTCTTTGGTCACTTTGGGTCAGTTGTCCCAGCTGTGTCAAATCCTGGTGTCTTGCCCAACCCTCATGTACTCACTGAGCTATTAGAGAGAAAAAAAGAAAGGAGTTCATTTTGTGTAAGCACTGTCCAGCAACAGCTAAAACATCTGTGTGTCATCAATACTGTTTTGGCCACAGATTTGAAACACAGCCCCGTATGGGCTATTAGAAAGGAAATTCCATCACAGTAAAGCAACCTTAATTTTTGTTTTGTATTAGGATACTTGAATGGCACGGAAGATTTGGCCAGGTCTTTTAAAAAATTTCCCAGAACTGTAACACCTCAGTGAGCTTGTCATTTTCATCTTTGACTCATCTTTGCTGCTTTTTGCTCAGTCATAGAAATCCAGACCACTTCCTCTGCCAATACAGACAGTCTCTCCATTAGTCTACTGACCCCACGAACTCCTGGGCACCTGAACTTTCAAGGTATTTCAAAAGAAGATGACAGTAAGTATCTGGAATTAGCAGAGGCCATTTTGAGGAAAGAAAACAACAGTACCCTTCTTGAAGCATTTTGCTGTGGTCATAATAATTCAACGCCCAACACTACGTTGAACAGGGGAATCTGTCAGTAAAAGTAAAGGAAGACATGAGGTGTAAAAGGATGTTTTATAAATAATACATGAGATATCAGTCATGTTGGTGTTAAAATTAGAGTTGGTCTTTAACTTTTCATAGAGGACAAAGAAATGTATGCTTCTGTAACTGAATGCTGTTTTAAATCTATGGCTACCACAGGATAGGTGTTGTCTGCTCTGACAGGCACACTACCTGTAGGAAAACAAAAAAAGGCATTTAATAATTTTTGTAAGTGTTCTTGTTACTTGAGAAAACAGAAATTATTCAATCCTTTTGCCCTCTTCTTTCCTCACTTTCATGAGCTGCATACAGAGAACTGCTAAATTTCTTCACTCCCCCAGAGACCTTAGATGCCAATGTTAGTTACAGCATTTGCACTAGGGCTGGACAACCAGTCAGAAAGAGTTCAAGGTCAAACACACACACGCAACCAAATCTGCTCTCTTCTAAATTCTGTAAAACCTCTGCACAAACCTGACAGAAGCTGGCTTCCTAAAACTGGAGTTACTGAGCATCGGGGTTGATCTAACTGCAAATCTTAATGTTTAGATAACATGGCCACTACGTAGTGTCCCTGCCTCATAAAAAATGGGAATCTGCTTGTTCTTATTGTTTGTACCCAGGGACAATTAAAACTCAAGCCTGATTCAAAGTCTTTAGAGTCTAATTGTGACAAGTGAACTGCAAGAAGAAACAAGACACAAAGGAGCAAAGAGAGGGTTGTGTGAGTCACAGCCAAGCAGGAAAGAGATCTGACTGCCTCCTAGGAAGAAAAAGGAAAAGAGGAAGAAGCATATACAATATCCACTACCTTCCCCATCTCAGTCATGGAGAACATTACAGTTCTATGCAATACAAATTTTCCAGTGGGAAATCTTTTACAGCTGGATCTCACTGTTACTTAGAGAAAAAAAAATTAGGCACTGAAAAATTGTATTTTTATTGAAATTAATAAGGAAATTAAGTTCTATGTATGAAATTGTTTTTCTTAAACCTAAGTTTTTAGCTCTAGAAAAATTTTAGCAATAAAAATGCACCCTGCCTCACTTTATAGGTTGAATTTTTTGAAATGAGACTTTGATAACAAAATGGATGTTGCTTTTGATAGAGAAGAGCACAGACAAGCCCATTTTAAGTAAACTATTAATATCTGGTTTTCTTTTCTATTTTCTAAGGAATTATGACAAGCCAGTTGAATCACACATTTAATAATGTGTGCTAAGATTTTTACTGCAAAGCTGTAAGTGAGCTTCTTTGTGTATTTCAGTGCATTTCCTTCTCTTTTCAAAAGCTCATTGCAGGCTGATTTAAAGCAACTACTAAAAACCACAAATAAAGCCCAAATGCCAACCAAGGAGGTGTGTCTGATGTCTCTTTCTCTCTCTCCTAATTAGTTGGCAGAAGAAATTTAATGCACAGGGGTTTAAAAGAAAAAGGAGAAACTACTAAAGAGTAGAGTGCAGATATAGGCACTTTCACTGCAAATAATGTAAATATTCACACAAGAAACTTTGCATAGTACTAAACCATTACTGACCTGTTGCTGCAGAGCAGCAAGTGGGGGCTGTGCTGCATCACTGCTTCTGGTGTTGATGTAACAGAGTCTAATTAGAAAAGCTGTTATTATCCCCAGGAGGTTTTTGGAAGAAGTCAAAAGGAGATAAGCAACGTTCAGTGATCAGCCAGAAAATCTGACTCAGTTCAGTCAGACATGCATGAGAAAAACATCCACAACATGCAAGTGTCTGCTGGAGTGACTAATGATGGTATTTCCGTGCATTTGTAGGACAACATGTCAACCATAATTGGTTCAGACTGTCCTTGCTACAGTCTGAGGTCCCTGATTAAAAAATGCCATGCTTGTTTTCTTCACTTGGTTGAGGCTGACCTTGGATGCTACAGAGAATAGTTTAAACAATTCTTTTACCAGCTGCATGATAGAGAGCATTAGCAAGATAGAAAACAAAATATAGGAACTGCCACATCAGATCAGAGCAGCATTTCATCAAGGCCAGTACCACGTCCCTGTCAACAGCCCCTTCAAGATGCTTCAGGGGAAGGTGAGAGAAACCATGCTGTTGGAAAGCTGTGGAGTGACTCTTCCACAAGGAAAATGTGGCTGGTGCTTCAAGTCATTTCTCAATCAGAAAAGCAGGGAATGCATCCCTGGTGTTCAGGGTTACAGCGAAGGAAGCCGAAGACAGTGAACTTTAATTCCCGTGAACATCAGTGTTTTCTGATCAGCAAAAGAGGGAAGAGGCAGAGAAGACAGAAACTTTCAGAGTCCCTGATGGACCCAGCACAGGTGCTTAAATTTAAGCATTGTGAATATCTTTCCACGGTCTCACCAGCTTTTTTCTCTGCTTGTTCCATGTCACCAATGATATTTGTCTTCCTTGGGAGAATGATGTAAGAACAAAATTCTTAAAGTTGTTAAAGTTCACAAAAGCATTGCCATTAGGAAAAATAGAGACAATAAATACCAGCAAGAGGGATGTAGTGCCTGACTGTTGTGTATCAGTAGATCTCATAGCACTCTACATAAAATAAAGATGAGTGTTTTCTCCATTTTAAAGAGGAAGTTAATTTTTCTTTCTATATGTACAGTAAAATTATTGTAATATTAAATGTTCCCCCTTCCCTATAAACACTCAATTAATTTTGAAATCCCAGCACTTATTTAGTCGTGAAGATAAACAAAATCACAATTGATTGGCTTAGATATCCATTATGTAGTATTGTGTTTTGAGTTTCTGAGCTGTAACTGTTGCTGGTTCTAACTGTATGAACTCTAACAACAACAACAATCTTCTCATGAGACCAAATGTAGCAATAAATATTCACAGTACTATGTTCTGAGGCCGAGATTTTAAAACGTACAGCAACTCAGATGCTTGATTTCAGGTGTTTAAACAGCCAGTTTTCCAAGACAGGATTTGTGCTATTTGATTGAGTCTCCTTCAGGGGCTGTGAGTTGGATGCTCAACAAAGGATCCATCCAGAATTATGGGTGGCCTTGAAGGACTTTACTTTCCAAATCACATCTTTTCTGTGCACCTTCACATAGCAGGCTAGGGAAGCTGTTTCTCATAGTAGGTAGGAAAAACAACTGAATTTCAGAAGGAAACAATGTTTTAAATAAAACTACATACTAAATATAAATCTCCTATCTGAGCTGAAAATCAGATTTAATCTAGAGTAAAAGCAAATTTCCAATTATCTCTATTTGGAATTATCATGATATTTTCTGTATTCATGTACCCAGAGAGAAAGATATCAATGAAAAAAAAAAGCTTTACCTTCTACCTTTGGCATGATTCCTAGCAAATACACATTCAATTCTGCAGTCAGGTGAATAGTTCTTGGTCATAAAATTAGTTCCATTCATCCTGGTGTTAGCAATGCAAATAAAAACCACGGATTGTGGTAATGTATTAAATCAGGAAGGAAAAAAGAAACAAACTAGCCCCAAACAAAAAACCCAACAAGCCTATCCAGAAAACACTGTTTTTACTAGTATGAAATTTCAGACAATCTGTTTTACATCACACGTGTTAGCAGTCATTTAAAGCAGTGAAACAAGCTTACCCTCAGCATTAATCTTTATTTGAGATTCTGCTACTTCTCCCTGAAAGATATTTGCAAAGTAATTATTGACAATTAAGCTTCAACTCATTCCAGTACAATCACTCAGCGATTTATTGCTCACATTCAAAGCGAGCTCTGCATTGCACTGGCAACTGTAGCAGCAGGCGGTTGTTGTCGGTTCTGTTCTTTCTCGTGGCAGAATCTGCAAGGCTGTGTGATGGACCCTCTCTGAGCTGTCCTGGGCAGTGGAGGACACGTTGCTTCCACACCCCTCGCAGCTGTGTTTCGCTGCACACCAAAGCTGGGACAGCCTCTTTGCTTTCAGCTGTCCTTATGCCAGGACACAGGACTGAGACTTCTGTGCCCGGTCGTAATTCCTTCTGAAATAAAGGGGCTTATCCTGGCGTCCTTCTGCTCCTTTCTGCTTATTCACAGTGCTCAGGCAATAAGAAAAGCTGGACTCTGCTGCTGTGCAGTTAATAATCAGCCAGTGGCAGTGAGTTCAGAAACAGTGAAACCTGCTGTCTCTGCTCGTGAGGAGAGGTAGGACGTGCTTCCACCATGCCAGGTCTCAGCGCAAGGGCTGAAGTCTCCAAGAGCAGCTCCAGGACATGAGCAGTTGTGAGCACCAAGAGTAGGTGGCTCCAACAGGTTTGATGTTCCTCTATTTGTTCTTCCTCTTTTAATCACAGGTCCTTGAACAGGAGGGAGAAACTCATTATCTGGTGAAAAAATAGACAAGGAGGAAAGGAAGAAGCAGGTGACGGTCAAAGACATCAACATCACCAAGAATACAACAATAATGAAGAAATAAGCAATTCTTTGTATGATTGAGTTTGTGAAGCACACAGTATGGATCTTGAATCGTTACACTGTCTTACTGTTATGGATATAGTAAATATGAGAAACTTAAAAAGTCACCAAAATGAAACTGAACCAGACATAAACAGTATAAATAACAATACTTTTTAAGGGGAAATTCCACTTACTACCCTTAATAGAAAGGATTCCAGGAATCCCACAGGCTCAACTCACAACACAGCCATGATGATCAGCCTTGTGCTACCACTTTGTAAAAACAGAAATGAAACCCCTAACACACTAAATGAGTTTTCTGCTTGACGAGATTTCAGATAAATGTAACGACACAAAAAAGCTCAAAATCAGACTACAGAAAGACAGTTCAAGGAACAGAAGAGTTACACAAATTGTCACTCTCAAGCTAGGAAAGTGGCAACCCACCACCTGAGGACCTTCCCCCACCCTGAGACCTGATACCCACCAGCCGTGTGCGTGTCACATCCCCGTGCAGTGTAGACACGTGCTCCTTGCACACACACATTTCCTCCAGCTGTACAGGGGATGTGCATAAGCAAAGGCCCAACCAACAGCCATCCAAAAAGCTATTCCTGAAATATCATACACGGTAGCTGGTAAGGTTCACTCTCAATATTAACTGAAACTGCTGCTTGCGTGGCTGGAAATGAAGATGGAACAGCTCCAGGCAACAAGTAATTTTAGTGATTAAACACACGTGCGTATAAGATGAAAAATAGCATTAATAAGAACAAAGAAACTTCATGGCCAGCTCTCAAGTACATAACACAATGTAACCATCATTTCCCAGCTAATAGATAACCTGACCCGTCCATGCAGCCTAGGATGGTTGTTTTTGGGTTGTATCAGCACAGACAGAGGATTGACAATACAGCCTGGGCAGGCTCACTTTGCAACACCAAAGTGTGGAATCAGAATGGTGTTTCCACCTATAAAAACACCTACAGAATACACTTCACATAACAGGGCAGAGGTGGTTCACATAGGTGTCCACACCTTCTCCAGCAATGGTGGGACTCACATTTCAAGTCACTGAGTGTTGTTGGAGGCTCTGACGACTTCCATGCATCAGGTAGATCTGCTCCAACCAGTGAACACATGGTGCAATAGCATTGTAGTTACACCACTGCAATGTTTCAGGACAGGAAGATAATGAATTGAGCATTCAGAGTGCCTTACTTCAGCCCAGGGAGGCTGTGCTCTCCAGGCTCCATGTATGGTCTGTACAAGGAGACAAGCTTCTCTGGGGCATGATGAAGAGCAGTTAAATTAGATCTCTCTTCTCAGCTACCTCCTATGTGAATGCAGCTCTCATTGGTGACTATAGAGTCTTTGTTAATGAATCCAGAAGAGTTTTGTGGGTCTTCTGTTGTTCAGTCCATCCACAAGAGGAAGTGTATGTTCCTATGTCTCAATCCAATGCAGTGGATCCAGGACACTTACTAGGACCAAACAATATCCCACATGAAAGGTCACACAAATAACTGAAATCTAAACTTAATAGAGGGATACAATATCAAAATGAAAAGAGTAAAACAAGTAAAGTCTATCAGGCTCTAGGATCCTACTTGGCTGTCATCTGTGGATGTATGACTAACTGCTTTCAGATAAATATCACACATACATCCATCTTCAGGCTTCTTCCACAGACGTTTTTGAAAACAGCAATGCATCAAGATACCACTGCATTTTCCCTCTTCCCATCTCTCTGAATAAGTATGTGCATCTCCAGTTTGAATGACAGCTGAAGATCATGAACATTTGATCTGTAGTGAGTGAAATGCTTTTAGAACTGTCTGTCAGCAATAAATATTTATTTTGCATGTCCCGTCCTCCAGCATTTCTGTCAGTTCCTCTGCTTCCTACTGGTTTGTGTAAGCCTTCAGAAGTTGGTGATTTTTGCAAGCTAAACAGGCTGGCCATGCAGGACATTAAAATCATCAGGTATGGAAGATTAAACAGCTACAGTAAAACGGACTGATTGGAAGTCATACTTAAGCAGTCATCAGTATAATTCACGAAGCAACCTTTCAACAACAGAAAATCTTGGTAGATGTGCCCAAATTCTGATTATAGTTAAAAAAAAACCAGACAAAATGCATTGTGTTATGTTGTAAAATGTAAATCTACTTAATAAAAAACACTCCTCAAATCCTACATCATCATAGTATCAGTCTACTTCCCAATTTGTCCTATTGTCAGTGACTACGGAGAAAAACAGAGAACAAGCCATCATGTGTTGTATTATGTTTCCATAACAGACGAGCTTAATTTCCTAATATGCCATTTAATTTTTTTTCTTTTTCTTTTTGATATTTTCTAGCTGGGTGGACTAATATTTAAAAGTTTGCAAGAAATACCAAGGAACACAGGAAATGCATTTAAAACTTCAACAATTACTACGTATTTGATACAAACACAAATGAGATTCTTCTAACTACCTTTTTGAGAAAAAAGAACTCAGCTTGATATTTCGAATAAAGTTCATGAAAGATCTTTGGATCATTGAAAATGCTAATACCAATGACCTCAAGCAGATTTGGTTCCAGGGTTTTTTTCTCTTTGCTTTGTGGTTCCTGATTAATTCACTGTTTTTTAACAGGACAATTGGAGGCCAAAATGTATTATATTCTTGTAGAGTTGATGTTAATATTCACTCCAAATTCAAACTATGAAATGAAACTTCTTGCAAGTTGATTCAAATAAACAAGACAACAAGCAGAAGTGCATGACAGAAGAAAAGGTGGAGTTGAGAATTTAACTGAATGACTTTTTTTTGAAGACAGATGATATTCAAGACAGATGCTATTTAACCTGAAATATATATTATGTTATTTTAAGACAAAAATGAACATAATTACATTTTGCAATGAAAGTTTTGGTCAACCTCATTGTGATCGACAAGGTATAGAATAATGAATGTGTTTTTTATTCTGAAAACATGTTACTGGTTTGATTTTTTTTTTTTAAATCTTCCAAATATTAAAAGATTTGCATATACCTAATTAATATGCTTTCCGAGTCTTGGAAAATCTTGAGTGTATAGGATGTATTAAAAGCTTTTTTAGATTGTTGTGTTGTAAAAGATCAATTACAATAAATCAAATGTTGATAAATATTTAATAGTTGTCTTTGAGTCAAATGTGTTTAACTTTTATTTGTGCTTTACCGCCGAGGAGCTCTACTAAAGCACAGAGGTTAGTCTAGGTAATTATCTCATTTGGGATATCACAACACCTTGCTTTTGCTGTGTTTTGAATGTATTAAGGAGCTTGAAAGTGATACAACACTGCTATCATATCAGATATTATTACATTTATCAGATCCTTAAAACATACAGCAGAGCATAAAATACAAGAAAAGCAGATGAGAGCAAATAAGTAAAACAAACAGAACTCTACGTAACATGAGGCTGACTCAGTGAATATCATTAGAGAAAAAAAATAACTTCTGATCCAGGAAAAATTGGAAACTAAAATTTAAAAAAACTTCTTAATTTGTCCTCTTGTTAACATTAAAAAAATAAAAGGGGTAAGAATCAATTAGCAATTTTAACAATACCTATAAGAAAGAAGTAAAAGGTAGATCTTAAATCAGCTTTTAATCTGTCTTCCATACAGAAAGATAACTCTTGCAGGTAAGAGGCAAGGATATTAAGACAAGAAGAAGATTAAAATCACAGAAGTAAACTTAGAGGCTGTAAAGCTACTGCTGTGAGTTGTAAATCCAAGAATGCTACAATTCACGGAGAAGCAGAAGGAGGCTTTTCCACCTTATGATCTCCCTCAGCTGCCATGTTTACATCAGGAGATACCCACCAGGAGAAAATACTGTTTCTGTCCCCAGTCTTACATACAAAGTCACCTCAGGAGCTGGCAGGATCTCAGAAAACAGACTAACTTTCTCTAAGGAGGTAAAACCAGAGGCTCTGTTATCATTCAGTATAAATTGCTTTTGCTTTTTCAAGTTTGATTCACCAATCCTTTATTTTACACCATGAGTTTTAACTGATCACTTACACTGATGTACATGAGAAATGCCTTTAAGAAACTGCAGATTAAGAGATTTCAGCAGCTGGCATAGTATTTCACATATTACTTTCTCAAAAGAAATCAGTAGAACAAAAAAAGCATCAAAACAGAACAAAGTATTTGCAGCCAGATGGAAGAGAACAGAACAGAGAATTCTAAATTCAATCTATATTCTGAGAAAATAACTACATAACGAAGAGTTAGAGTGACCATAAATCAGTTAAATTGCCTGCTTTCCAGACTCTGTGGTTTCATCACTGAGAAAAATAAGGCAGGCTCTATGTCCCGAATACCAATATCTAATCCCATAATCTCCAGGTGATCACCTTGATGTGAAATCCTTGCTGCAAAGCCATTGCTGCGGTGGAATGTCACAAAAGTCCCTTTTGTTCATGTCCATCAGGACATGTTGGTTCATCTCCTGACCAGCCCACAGTGTTTCTGTTTGACAGTTCTCAGGACACTTGGGCTCAGGTTAATCCTCCATACCTTCAGGCATCTCACTGAGGTGCCTCAATTAAGGCTCTCGTCACCAGCCCCCAGCTCCTTCTGTGGAGAAGGGCAGAGAGAGGGACTCCCAGAAGTGATGCCGGCCCACAGAGAGCTGAGTCACCCTGCAGAAACACCTCTGTTGTCTCCACAATGAGGATGAAACGCTGTCGTGGCTTTCCAGCAGATAATTTTAGCAGTTCACAGGTCACTGAAGTTTGATGGCTCCACTGAGTCAGTAAAGTTATGCAGCGTGAATGACGGTCTCCTTCCCTCATGTTATTTTCCCGTTGTTAACATGAGAAAAAGTTATAGTGGGATGATGTGTTGGTTTTGTGTGTCTGTGAGGGCTGTTTTTTTCGTAGTGGGGGAATGGCCACCTTGTGAGAATAAAAGCTCCCCTGGCTCCAAGGCGGAGACCCCCAGCCCAGGCTGGGCCAATGAGCACTAGAGAAACGCCTCTGCAAATCTGTATTTGTAAGGGGAAGGACTGTCCTGGAAAGAAGTGGGTGGGGGTGAACCTGGAGGAGAGACTGTTGACAAACAAAAGACAGCTATAGGCCAAAACAAGGGACAGACAGACTGAGAGAGCTTTGTTGTCAGAGGAAAAAGGCAGAGACCCACACTCGATTCTACTGCATGGAGTAGGAGAAGATAAAGTCCCCTGCAGCTCGTGGAGATCCAACAGTGGAGCAGAGACCCACGTGTAGGCCATGGAGGACTCCACGCTGGAGCAGAGAAGCTGAGCCTGAGCCAAGTGTGACTGGAATTGAGACCCCAAGAATTGCTCCCTGCCAGTGTGGGGGTGGACTCCCAGAGTGGAGGGTGAGTCTGCAGCCTGTGGATGTCCCCATGCTGGAGCTGGGAGCTGAGCCCAAAGAGGTCCGTGATTCCATGGGAAGCTCATGTTGGAACAACTTGTTCCTGGACTTCCATGCCTGGAAGAGCGGCACGAGGTGAATTGACTGAACCCCCATTCCCTGCCCCCTGTGCTGCTGGGAGGGTAATGTAGAGACATCAGGAGCAAAGTGATTTGAACCTGAGAAGAAGGGAAGGGTTGGGGGAAGGTGTTGTAAGACATGGTTGTTACATCTACTCAGATGAATGGCAACGAATTAAATTGATTTTTGTTCCCCAAGTTGAGTCTGTTTTGCCTGTGACCATCACTGGTGGGTGAGCCATCCCTGTCCTTCATTCCTAACCCTGTGCCCCCTTTGTTGTTTCTCCCATCCCATCTCACTGGGTGGGGGGAGTGAATGTAGAACTGCTGTGGGTCCCACTGTGGGTCAGACTAGCACAGATGAAAAATGAAATTCAGAGTTGTTCACAATAAATTTCCTCCCATCTTCCAATATTATCTTTAATTAACAATGGCTATCAATGAAGCCACATTTATCAGAAACTGTGTACACAATCACCAGCACAAGTTCAGCTTCCTTATGCACTGTCATGGTTCAACCTATGAGTTTTGTCACTATTTTAAATCATCATTATTTCAACATTTCTTTTATTTCAAGTAATATTTTCATAAAAAGGTCACAAGAGCTATCTATGTGTCAGGGATGATAAAACTGTTGTTTTAAAAGCTATTAAGAGAGTAAACTAAAATGCTTATTTAAAAAAAAAAAAAGATTCCCTTAAAATGAAATGAAGCAGCAACGTGTGCAAATTTCATTTTGTGTTCTGTTGAAGCCAAATATTAGGCAGCATTTTTTCAGGAGGTGTGCAGCTACTCTTAAACTAAAAAAATACAACCAATTACTTTTACTTCAAAGATGAAATGCAGTTTCTGCTGTGCAATCAGCAGTCTGAGCAAAGGTATTTGATTAAAACAAACAAAAAAAAAAAGAAAAAGAAAAAGAAACCCCTTGTGTGCCTCTTTTTCTTTTGACTTCAGATATCAATATTTTAATTCATTTTGCAAGACCATGTACTAGATTTTGCTGCCAGGCCACAATTTAATTTACTACTTGAATGCAGCCAAATCATTCAGACTTTCAGTAAAGCATTAAAAAATGCCATGAGAGATTTCCACTTAGAACCTCATGGGACAGTACAAAGTGAACTTCGTTAATAAAATGTAGAAATATAAAACAAAGAGTGTAAATCTCATTTTTTACAGAGGAACTGTAAAATAATCAACCTTTTTGTTTCTGTAATCTTAAGGTAAGCTTACTTGGAAGAAGATGATGTTTTACAATAGATTGTTTCAAGTGAGTAACTCTCTCTCCCTCTCTGTATTTGTAGGTGTGTAGGCATATGGAACCGTACATCCACCAGTCGGGGAACTGGAGGTGGCAGCGGTGGGAGTGTTTAGCTGGTTGACAGACCAGGCCCCATTTCAAGCTGTACAACAAGACAGCATGCATTTGTTAACAACACACTTACTGCTCATGGTCTCTGTCCACACCTTCTCACCATTTTTTATGACACAAGCACAACTTCTAGTCTTACAACTTGTGTCCTCAGCTGGCTGTGGGAGCACAAACCAGTGAGTGCTGCTGGCTGTGGTCCTTGGTGGCCTTGGCTGTGAGGCCAACATCATGGCAGGTGAGGTGTTCAGGCTCAAGAGCTCCTTGATGAGAGAAGAGACAACTTCTTTCTGCCTCTTCATCTTACTTTGCTGTCACTTACAGTTTTTCACTCCAGGGCTCTTTCACTTCCCAAAAGGACCTCATCTGCTACCAATAATGTTTATCTTGTTTTGGGTTCTGTCAACCTGCTTTTGTACCTAGCAGGGTGCCCTGCCTGTTTGTGGCTCCTTGTGCTTATGTTCTTTATCATGTAACTTCTACCACTTGGGAGCTTCCCAAAATCCATCATAGATGTCTTAGTTCACACCTTGCTCACTTATTTTAAATGCTTATACTATCTGCTGGCCATGTCATGACAGTGTTGCAAAAAACTTACATTCTGCTGCTGGTTACACAGTTGTAGTATGCTCATATTTGGGTTCAAAGCCATGTGGACAATGTTTTTATGGGTTCAAATTCTACCCTGATAATGGACTTCTAATGTGTCACAGAGCTGTGTTTTGCTGTGGCAGCCAGGATTCTTGGCTATGGACTCCATTTTTCAATTTTTCGATATCTGCCTTCCTGAAAGAGACTTTAGTGAGGTAACTGATGGATTCACATAGAGTCTCTTGCAAGAGGAGAAGAGAGGTCAAACAGATATATGGTACCTCCAGTTTGTATCCCTGTGCCATGACACAAGGCAAGGCAAGGCAAAGCAAGTGTTCTTCCTTCAGAATACTTCTGTGAACAAAACCAATGAAGACTATTTTTGAGCTACCACAGAGAAAGAGTTTTTTTTTCCATTGGGAAATCTAGATTCCTTTAATTTGCTGAAAGGATATTTCGGCTTCAGTTTAGGTCTAGGAAAGCATTCTTGGTCAATGAGAAGCAAGTATCAGTTTATCTCAGTCAGCAGGAATTTCTCAAGGTGTGATCAAAGTTCTGAATGCTGCTTTGTCTGAAATGAAAATGAGGATTTGCATCTACATCTTTGAGAATACAGATCCTGACCACCAGCATTGGCTATTCAATAGTCACACACCCTTGCTCACTTCCATAACCAGTTTCTATTTTTTATGGGTAAAGCTTTTCTCTCTCAGATACCAGCTTCTCAAGTGTGCTTTTACACTGCCACATGTTTTCTGTCCTAAACTAGGAGAAGCTTCAGACCTGGAGAATTAGTCACCACTACAGTTACCTTCTTTCTACAAAATAAAACCATGTCTTTAGATATGTCTTTGTAAATTCCCTGACTACCAAAGTGGATATAGTCCAGAATATTACATAATACTGCTATGTATTATGTACTGACTGCCCAGTCATTTCCCAGATTTGTCTTAAGTAAAAAACCTGAAATCAAACCAAAAAAACAGAACTACCATCAGCTCAACTCATAATTGTATGTCAGTTTGTACTATAATAAAAATTTATCCTGCAGATAGATATTGCATATCCCTGAGGTGAAAACAGAAAGTTTTATCTACTTATAACCTCTCTAAAATGTATTAATATCTATAAGACATGTTCATTGCATTGAACACATCTTAGAGACAGACAGTGAAAGGCTGAATTCTGTTCTCTGTTCTGCCACTGCAGAGCTATTGGTAACATGGAGAAAGTCAGTTCCCTGTCACCAACTCTTTCTTATCCTTCATAGGACAAAACCTCTCAAAATAGTGAGCTATGCCTTCCACTCGTGAGGAATGTTGGCACAGCACAGTGGAGGTGTCATCCTACCAGGGCTGTTTTTACTCTAACCACTTTGGGTAACAACAGCCACGCAGAGATAGTCTTGATGGTGACCACCAGCACAGACCACCACTGTCTCCTCTTCCCTCCTGCTTATGTTTGAAGCCAAGAAACCACACAGGGAGCTTGGTCTGACCCGGCTCTGGGAAAGAGGAGAAGGTATAAAGGCATAACTGGGCTGGATGGAGCAGGACAAGGCCAGACTGAAAAGGGGAATAAACAATGGTACCGTCCCATATTCCACTGTAATATTGGCATTGCTGGGCTTCACAGTCACTTAGAAATGAGACACAATTATGATACTGGTATGTTGCCCAGTGTTAAAACTGCAAATAACTATCAAAAATGGGAAGAGGCCATTAAACCAGCTGAGATAGAAGTGTGAGAGAGGAATCTTTTACTCCAATGAAACTGTAATGAAACTTTGTGCTGTATGAGTGAGCTTTGATGACTTGCCAAAAACATCTGCTTTCCAAGATAAGATCCTTCCTACTATTTGCTTAAGAGATGTAGATCTCCCCATTACTTGTAAATAAACCTTTTTCTTCTACCTCTGCCTCCAATCCTGTCTTGGCAAGCAGCTGGCAAAGCAGTGTGTGAGGCTGAGAATATAATCCTCTTTTGTTTTACGAAGTCACGTACTTTCAGACAGTATTTTCAAGCTCTCTGTTTAAGTTGTTTGGTAACGTGCTCAGATACCAGAGCTGGGAGTTATAAATCTAGCAGTAAGCAATGCAGTTGATGCAGAAATAATTAAATGAATTGCTCTCTGGCTTTGATGAAGTACAAGCAGAGCTGGCATGCATTTGTGTTATGGAAGGAGGGAGTTAGGTCTTTAAATTAAAAAAAAAAAAGCCAAAACAAAGAGTATCCTTTTCCTTTTTTTTTTTTAAATATGCAGAGGAAGATGGAAACAAGGTGTGGAATACAGCAGAGAAAAGGCCTAAAGAAGCAAAGAAATAAGAGTGTAAAGGCTCAACAGTGCTTGTCAGACTCTGATGCCAGCGATTGCTCAGTTCTGGGTCCCACAGGAGCATTGAGGAGGTGAGAGCCCAGAGGAAGGATGTTTGCAGCTCATGCTGGAGATGGCCACCCCAGGGTCCCTCTGCTCCAAGCAGGGGTACAGGCAAGAGGATCCAAACCTGACAGTCCCACAGGAGAGGCTGAGCTGCTTCTCTCTTGTTGGCTATAGTCATGGGTAATGTTTCAGAGCACAAACACAGCTGGTGTATGTCTCAGTGTTGGCGCTGCATGAAGACACCAACAAAGATGTAAAAATACATATGGGATTGATGCTTAGAGTTGTTCTCTTAGCCCTGAAATGGCCCTTGCATGGAGACAAAGTGGTGAAACAGTGTGGATGAGCTTACATACATTTTGTGTGAAGATGGGTTAAAAATTGAGGACTTCAGCTCCTTGGGCTCTAAATGCAGCAAAGGAAGGGAGAGAGAAGAGGAAATATCTCTCAAAAGGAGAATAAACCACACCTTTAACTTAGCTTTCACTGCAGCAAAGATATCCTCTGAAACTGCTGAATCAATGTTTTGATGTTCTCTAATGGAAAAACCTCTTGTGGTGTTTTGTGCAGAACAGCACTTTGTGACTCTGCTGTCAAGTAGGACACATGGAGCTTGGTTGGGATTAATTTAAATGGCTGACTGGGAAAGATGCTCTGTTGTGTTTGTTGCAGCAGCCAGAAGTTTAGAAATATTGCAGAAAGGACTGGAGAAAAAAATAATAATCATTGTTAATTTTTAAAGTCTTCCTTTGCCAGACTAAAAATATATCAGATATACCCACCTAAAATAACACAGTTTGCAGACTGAGCCAGAGCACAGTCAGGCTACACATGGCAATAAAGAGAACAACTTTACACTGCCTCTGAGGGAAGCACTGGTGAAGGGATCTCAAGAGATCATTTACAGTCCACCTCCCTGTAATGATAGAGGATCAAACACATCTAAAACTCCACTGGAAGGTCTGGCCTCACAACAGCAGAGGGGCTGGGAATAAGGGCAGCTGCGGGGGACCACAGCTTGGTGCTCAGTCTCTATTCTTACTGTGCCTGGAGGCTGCTTGGCTGGCACAGCCCTGCCTGTCTCTGCATCACCCCTGGACAATGTCTGGGGAAGGTGTGGGCCACCTTCTCCCTGGCCTGGCACCCAGAGCTGCCAGCACAGAGCAGCAAATCTCATCCTGACTTTCCTGCCCTTGGGTAATGGGCGCGCAAGGTGGCAGAGACTGGGTTCATCTCACACGGTGTGAGGAGTGCAGGGTCTGGAAGGACGGTGTGCTCTGCACTCACAAGAGTGCCAGCCAACCCTCAGACCCTGGCAGCAGTGGCTCTGCTGTGCCCCCATCCCTGTCATCGGGGAAAAGTCACTGAGCAGCCCATGAGGCACAGGCTGCCACCGCACCTGCTCTCTGTGCTTGGAGTGAAGCTGGATAGCAATGGGGAAATGGGAAGAGTCAAGGTCATACTCCGATATTTAATGTTTTCCAAGTGATATACTGGAAGAAATTATTTTTCAAGACTCTGACTTCAGTTTTCCTTGTGTTCTCAAGTGGTTTTGAAGGAATTTCCTGAGTAGCAGAACAGCCTCTTTTTCCCTGAATAATTAGGAATGCTGATATTTCACTAGCAACCTTAATGAGTCCCTTTTAGTCTGCCTGAAGGCTAAAGAATTAGCATTTGCATCATTTGCCACAGATGCACCCGGCAAAGTATTTATAGTATGATTAAATTCTCTGCTCCACCAGAGCCAAGATATGAATTCACAGAGACTTGTTTTACATCATTGGATAAGTGGGTAGCAATTAAATGCGTCACTCAACAACTCTGTCAGGTGGTGTATGTACTTGTGCTGTTTGGAGTGAGGGTCTCAAAGTCACTTGGAAGGCTTTCACTAGCAAAAGAAAAGTCAATTTAATGGGAAAAACACTATTTTTCATGTGAGAAGCTATGAGAATTCCATCTCATTTTTTCTGTGGACAGCTTAGTTCCTGGTGGCAGAAGGCAAACTTCCATAGGATGGCCATTTAGATCTGAAACTGACAATATCAACACTCAACAATGGGAATTCTCAAATGCCAGAGTGGGTGAGGAAAAGATCTGAACCTTCAGTTTCTGTGACTGGAGACATAGGATTCACATTTCTAACGCTCCTTACAGACTTAGTTGTGAGTGTTCTTAAAATAAAAGTGTCATGAAAATTAATTGTACCCAGATTATTGTTCTTCTTTCTGTTGCTAAAATGAACAGATTCCTGGACTTCACAGAACACATCTGCCTTCTCCGAGAGGAAAATTGACTGGACAGACTGGAAGGACCATTCTCCAGTAACACCAGTGGCATGAAAATAGTTGCCAGTAGAGATGTGTTATGGCAAACATATATACAGCAGATGTAAAGTGCCTATGCTATCAGTAGAAATAAAACTAACATCAGGAATTTATCATTCATTTTTGTAATTTATTTTTTTTGTAATTTTAATCTGTTTTATACACAGATGCCCAACCTTATCACAGAAGCAAAAAGTTTTACAGCTCTGACTATGTTCTTTAACCTCAAAGGGAGCTCAGTTAGTGACAAGATAATGACAGGACTCATATTTCTTCACTGTTCTCAAGAGACACTTAGCCAAAGCTTGCGTACAGACTTAAAGGATGCTCAGTATTCACCAGTCATTCATTCCTTCCTCACCATTGCAACAAGCTTTGCTGTAGACAAGAACTGAAGTAGAAATATCCTTTTTCTATTGGGTGTGCTCAGAAAATCTGTAATTTGTACCATATGCTCAGACTAACTAATTTTACTATAACTGGTTCATATTTAAACTATTTTTAGGGTAGATGTATGCTTGCAACTACTATATATTCCTGGCTGAGTTACACCACTGCCTGAGCAAAAAAGCAAACAAAAATAAATATTTCCAGAAGTGCATGCTTTTTCTTAAAAAACTCCAAAGAGCAGATTACACTTAAAAGTCTTAGACTTTTGTACTGCTAATCCTGTCCATTTTCCAAAGAAAAATAAACCTAGAATGTTTAGATGCATGTAGTCCCCTGAAAAGATGAGCTGAAACTCATATGAACCAAATGAGATGTTCTACTTGATAGTTCAGGTAGAAATATCTATAAAAAGTGAGACATTTGTAGCCCTCAATGACTTGCAGATGAGATTAACTTCTCTTTGCAATGCTCTGGGCATTTCTAGGGAGACACAACAGTGTCTTTTCTGTTGAATCACCAAGAGAAGAAAAGATTTCTCAAATTCTTTTTCTATGAATTGATTTTGAATCAACCCCAGAATAATTTTAACAGTCCTGTATTTGATCTGGTCACAAACTCAAAACCTATGAAGATACATTTTCTTGAAATTCGGGAGCATTTGGGTAGGAGCTTGCAGCAATAATCTCATCTGTCACCCTCTCTCTCTCTCTCCTCCCCCTGAAAAGCTAAACAAATGTGTACTGAGCCTTTTTATTTGCTTGTTTACTATTATTTATCTGAGTATTGAACTACGCTTCGTTCTCTTGGGTGGGGATGAAAAGGAAGAGGCAAGCTGGCTGTGTTTCTTTCTCAATCTACACATTTTGTTGCTTCTTCCAGATAAACAAAATGATGATTTGTCTGCCTAATGAAGAGATACATATTATGACTGAACAAAAACACAAAACCCATATAGTTGTAAAGCACATACCAATATAATTAAAATTGGATAAAATTAAAATAATTGGCTGATAGCAGAGAGATAATACAGCACTACAGGGTGCTCACACTGTACAGTCATTCTCACTGGAGTGTATATGCAGTTAAGAGGTACCTTTTTGGCAGTTAACTTTCTTCAGACAGTGAGATTGGTTTAGTTTAAAAAACATACATATTATTATCTCGTATTAACCAGAATACTTTCCCAGAATAACAAACTTTGTCCTATCACCTTTTGGTCAGTTCTTCCTGCCAAAGTAGCACTATGATTGCTGTGGCTGTGTAAGGAAATAAATTACCTTTTGAACATAGAATATTTCCTTCAGGTCTGAAAATGATTAAGAAAGCTCTTAAAGGGAATGAAAGGGAAATTTGCAAAAAAGAGTGTGCTCCAGTTTTCCTAGAAAGGGTACAGTTAATGAAAACTGAAAGGTAAAGTCTTCTAAAATGGAGAAAAGAAATGTTTGAGAATTTTTTAATTCCAGAAAGAGTGACGTTCATGGTAAATCCATATGGCAAATTATATTCTTATTTTATCATATTTAATGAGATTAGAAGTGCTGTGAGAGAGGAAGTCAATGCAAAAACACAAGTGACCCTGATCATTGCTCTTGCTGATAACTTTATTAGATACAGAAAATAAATTATTGTCCTTGGAGTCCTTGCTGAAATACTTCAGGGGCCCTCTTAAAGCTTAATGCTGTCATGGCCTGGCAAAAATCAATCGACATTAATTCTGTTGGGGTAAAAATTTGCTTTTAATTTGAGGAGTGAAGAAACGTAGCCTGCTCTAGGCAGTGAAAAAAAGAGATGCCACCCAAAGAAAAGCTAGAGAATTCCTCAGTAAAGCCATGTGGTTAAAGAAACTCAAAGAGCAAATGCATACTGATAAATCAAGATGTATACCATCATGAGTAATCAAGCAATACAAGTTTTTCTTTACAAAAAACTCTGGAGGAGTTAGTTAAGCAAGAAACAAAATTACAGTAATGGGGCAGTTAGAGCAGAAGTCCATTATCACTCACTGGAAGATTATTCAAATGTTTCTCCTAGAAAGAGGCATCCCAGGAAGTCTGAAAAGTCTAAACCCTTTCAGAAGTTAAATCAGGCACTGTTAGGGGAAATCAAGCCAAAAGCAAGGTAAGGATGAAAGACCTGCACTGCCTTCTCTCTCCCTACCATCCACGTCCCAGAGCAGGCCCATGAATACCTACCTCAATTTTGCCAAAGAACAATGTCATTTATGCAGTACAAAAGGATATTTCCTCACATTTTTATGGACTTTCTGAAATGCCTGCAAGCAAGACAATCAACCAGTCCCAAAAATATCATGTGTGCTCCAATGACTAAGTTTTTTATCACATACACCTGTCAAAATGATTTCAAACTGCAGTACAGACACTGCAATGCTGAACAGAAGATGATAACTGACTCCTATAGCATGTGACGTAGCCTTAGGAAAAAATGCATTAACATCTCTTCATTATTATCTTAATGTGAACCTCTGAAAGGAAAAGCATTAGCTCTTTTCACCAAAAAAGGGAAAGTGGAGTTAGGACCTGAATGGAAGCGTGTAAATGGAAGGGAAAAAACTAAAAAAAAGGAACTACTGAGAGGTGGTGAGGTGGGAAATAGGCTGGATTGGCCTCTGGGAATTTTGTAAGGGACAATGCATATGATACAGAAATGATTAAAAAGAGGAGTGAACTAAGCCAAACTATGTCATGTTTTCCCCAAGACAGACACACAGCAAAACTGCCATAGCTCAGAAGAACTGCTGAGTTCGTGTGTGTAGCCGTGTTTGAACTGGTTGGTGCAGAGCCAGTAACTCCAGGAAAGCAGACCTCGTATTTCTTTAAACTGCTGTTTTGATCCTGCAGAGGGAAATGACAATTTCATTGACAGCTGGGTCACAAAAGTCGAAGTATTTTCCTTGTCTTCTGTGTACCAATTTCCTTTTCCCTCTCTCTGAAAAATCTGCAATTTTCTTTGTGATTGTGGCTGTTTTCAGAGACCGGGAACCTCCTACCACCACCAAACCAACACTCACAGGCAGCCACAAGAGCACGGGTCCCAGCCAGATTTGGCTGGTAAAACCCTAAACCGTTATAATTCCAGCATCAAACCCATTTCAAAGCCATTGAACAGTGCTGATATAACTAAAATGTGTACAGAATCTGCTAATCACCCCTCAGAGCTGGCACACACTGAAAGGAGCAGCTGTAATCTTGTGCAATATTTGTGGTACCGAGTGTATTCCAGTGATGTTGGGTTAAACGTAAAGAAGAATTAAAGAAAAGCTAAAAGCAGTTTATGCATAAGATTAAGCAACTGGGACCTCTAAAATGTCCTTTTTATAGCAGGATTCATGGAGTTCTTGTTCTTAAAGAAAAGAGGCAGACTGAGCTTGCTAGACACAGCGAATTTGTGCATCAGCAATCAAGTTGTGTTACCTGTAATTTTATAAATCAAATCTCCTAGATGTCTACCCTTTGCAGGTCCAGATTCTTCTCACATTCACAAGCTCAGTATTTCTCTGACGGTCTGGGGAATAATTAAATACCTAAATGGCTTGTGGCACTACCGGGGTGCCAGAGGTACCAATCTCACACACCAGCCTTTGGGCCAGGCAAGCAAGGAACTTATGAGGGGATGTTTTTTTCTGAGTCCTGGTAGTTAGGAAGCTAGAAGGATGTGAACATTGCGGATGCATTGCAAGATCTTTTTCTATGTAGGAGATTTGAGTTTCTAAAGAGAGTGATGGATTTAATTAGATTGAAAAATACCTGGAGTAGGTGTCTTATGGTGCACTGGATAAGCTACTTCAAACAATTTTTGATAATCAGCTCCAAGGATCTAGTTGGGCATGGCATTTTTTGCATTTGCTGTGCAATTCTGTTAAATTTGGTGCCAGTGGTTTTTATTGCTCTCATCCCTCACCATTCAAGGACAATAGTGGAAGTGGGACATTTCGTCTCTATTAAATCCTTCTCCTTGTTAAAATGTTTCGCTACACAAGCATTGCCTTCAGCTGCACAAGTTAAATATTGTCTTCAGCAGAACTTTCCCTACCACTGTGCACACTGTAACTCCATCTGCTGTGTGTCTGTGCCCATCCAGCCAAGGTCACCAGTGGAGATGCCTGCGGGTGGGTGGCAGAAGGCAGCTCCTCACGCTCAGGGGAGGTGCAGGACAAACAGCTCTCTGTGTTGGGGCTGCAGTGCCCAGGTGAAGAAAAAAACATCATGGGCTAATAATTCCAAAGATGCACAATAGAGACTTTCTCTCTCAGCCATGGTGAGGGTTTCAGTCATTAAAATTACCCGTTTGTTAAGGGCTGGGGGGACAGTCCAGCAACAGGAGCAACAGAAAAGGCGGTCGAAATCCACTGTTCCATTGATGAATTTTATGTCCAACGAGCCACAGGGAGATGATTGAATTGCATAGTCTGCTGCTGATCTGAAGAACTGCTCAAGTTTCTAATTTCCTCTTATTAATTACCTGTGTTCACGTGCAGATCCTGCACCAAACCTGTTTCTGAAGAGCACGAGTCATTTCAAACATTTGATGGGCACAGATCTTTTTGATCCTTTCCAACATGAATTGGATCTTAAATTCTTGAATGTTTAATATATCCTGAAACATGATATTCTAAGGGACACAAAGGGATTTGGGGTAAAGTGTCTTCAGGCACAGGAAATAACAGTATTGGATTTTTAAGGTCCAAAGTGACTATCCTGCCCTCTTTTACCTCCTGCTGCACCAGCTGCTTGGAAAAATGATGCTCAAAATCACTCCACTCATTTTGACAGTTTTACTTCTGTTGAAAATGAAACAGTTTCATTATTATCCTGTAAAACAGAATATTTAATTTCAAATAAAGTCTTCTATACACCCTGAGTTGTTTTGTGTCCTTTTGTGACAAAAACGGAAATATAGTCTTCAATCTCATTAGAAATATTTTAAAAATTTTTTTGAAGACTGCAAAAAAGGCAACAGTTTTATTTATCCTAGGGGGATCTGAATCCTCTGCTATCAATAGAAACTTTTGAAAACTATGCAAAATTCAACATGCAAAGCACTGGCCTACACATTTGTTTCAAATCGAGATGTTGAAACACTTGAAGAAATTGAATAATAGTTAAGTTTTCAAGATCTGTCATTTATTGTATTAGGCCAGGTTAAGCTAATTAGCTCTTAAACATGATCATCCCTTTGTAGCCCTAATGAGTGCAATAGAAAAGTAGATACTTTATAATTTTCAGGTTTAAAGAGAACAAGTAATTATATAATTTATTGAAAGCCATTGAATAAGTATACTGCTCTGATGTTTTCTGCATCATGCCTGTAATTATAAAATAAAAAACAAATTCTTTATGCCCTTCGTAGAGTAGCAAAGATGGCTGAGTACTGAAAAAACAATGTTTTCTCATTCAAATCCTGCAGTCTTTCCAGTTTTAACATGTGTGGTGGTTTTTAGTGATGTTGGAAACATTCTCTGTTGTATTTTGTTTTGTGTGTTTGGGATTTTTTAATTAAAAATGTGTGTGAATAGCTGTTTTCAGTAAAAAATGTTTCAACAAGGGAAATATTTGTGCAGAAAATTGGCATTTTTCTCATTGTTGGCCACATGTAATATTTTATTTATTATACTATAGTTTCAAGAGGCAAAATTTCCACCTTGTGAGTAAAACAATGCAATCAGTCTTTAACTGATCAAACATGCAGCATCAATAATAGCCAACATGAAATATTTTCCATAATTTAATTGTTCTGAAACTAAAACAACTGTGAGCTTGGAGGTTTTTACAGACTGAAGCAATGCTCACAAGCAGTTTCCAAACAAACAAAATGACCTAAAATAGCTACTGAGAATAAAGGATTTCAAAACTGCAAAACAATCACCCATGAGGAACAAGAAATTTAAAAAATGCAATTCCAAAGACTTTTGGGTTTCAGAAGCAAAACAGGGTCTTTCTGTGCCAGTCAGAGAGACCTTGCACCAGCTATTCAGAGAGGAGAAGCCTCTGAACGTCTGTTCTGCCTGCGGACAGGCAGCCCTCACTGATGCTCACGGGGGAAGGGTCAGGTCCTGGGCAGAAGAGGAGGGGGAAGGTGGAAGTCTGGGCTGAGGGAATAAAACAGCTCCAGGAGACATTATTATATATCAAAGGTAGAGAGATGGGAGCATCAAGGCAAGTGACAGTATCACTGTCTGAGTGAGAGGAAAAGGGAGTTCTGGGTTGTCAAGTCAGTAAGGATGAAATGAGCAAAAACAAGCATAAAATCAGGGAAATTTGGGTCACTACAGAAAAAGTAAAAAGGGTCCAGGTTGTCTGCACAGGAGGGGGTAACGAGAATCTAAACCAAAGCACAAGAGGCATGCCTGGGTATGTGAGGGGATCCTGCCCAGCCTTGCTGCCACCGGGATGGGGACAGGAACCATCTGCAATGCCGGTCCCCACTCACCGGCTCTGTGGGACGAGGAGGGACCAAATCCCCTGCACTTGGGGCCGATGCCTAGGGCCAGGCTGTGGGCTGAAGGCAGGTGGGAAAACCCTGTTGGGTGTGAGGAGGAGCAAGAGCTGAGGATGCAGCCGATGGGAGACCAAGCTGCCCCTCTCTGATCTCAACGGGAAGCACAAGGAAAGCACTTAACTTTGACTCCTGACAAAGCTGTTGCAAAGTGCAGATGCTTCTGGAGTTCAGTTTAGTGTTAAACTGAACAGTAAAACTCACATTCTGTCTTCCAGGGGTGGCTCTTTGCATGTAAATAGCGTTATCCGCTCAGTGGCTGGAAAAAAGCTAGAGCAAAATATAAATACTTTCATAAAACCCAAGCAGGTAAATGTCATTTAATGTAAAATGTGGCAAATATCTCACATAAAACTTGAAGCTGAACATGAACTTCACACACCCACTGAACACCATCCTACCTTTTTAAAAAAGAAGTTTGCTTAGGCTTTACCCATCCTAGTTTGCAAAATGCATCCAATGTGTGTAAATGTCAGGAATCCATAGACTTCAGAGAGACAGATTAGTGACAGGATTGGATTTTCCCCTGAGAGCTGTGCTGAAGTCCTGGCTCCTACAGGCAAGAGCCACCTTTGGTGGCTTCACGGAAGCGTCGTCACAGCAGACTCACTCCTTACACTCGTTTATGGATCCATCTGCAGTAGGTCTGTGCAATAAGGTGCTGCCTTTATTCCTTCTCCAAACAGACAGCAGACAGCAGGTGAATGTGAGAGCAAGTCTCCCAGACTGCATTCTCTCAGCTTTCCTCGTCCTCACAGGTTCAGCTCTGTCTCCCAAATGGCTTTTTACCCACGGCAGGCGACCCAGCAGCAGCCGCTGCCCCGCTGAAGCCCGGGCTGCCGTCTCTCGCGCCTTGCACAGGAAGATTCAGCCTCTTGCTTTTCCCACTCACCCAGGACTTCTGCTCTTTGCAAAACACTGAACTGAACTGTGGCAGCAGCCTGCCAAAATTCCAGAAGTCCTGGCAGAGTTTTAGTGCTCAGGGACATGGTTTAGTTGTGGTTTAGAGGACCTGTCAGTGTCAGGTTAATGACAGGACTTGACAGGTCTTTTCCAGTCGAGGCAATTCTGTGATTCTTTGATTCTGTGATTACTGAAACTCAAAGCTGTTGGAAGGAGATGAGCAGAATGCAACCAGGAGCTGGTTTAGCAATGCTATACGCTGCCATTAGGTCATAATGTTCTCCCTGGCATATGTTAGTCATTGAAGGAAAACAATTAGTGTATGTCTCAAAATCCAGTAATGATCTAAACCACACATTAATAATTTCCCCCTTTTTAATTATAGACGCGCAGAAACAACGGAGTTAGCTGTTAACCAGCAAGGTGGAAGGAGTCATTTTTAATTAGACAAAAAAAAGAAACACCAATTTCTACCAACTATACGAATGTTTCTCTCTTATTTTACTGTTTTTTTTTCCCCAAAATGTATAAAAATATAAGAACCCCAAGCACACAGTGGATATTTACAGGCACCCCAATGTTTGAAAAGCATGCTGTATATTCTGAACAACTATGCTTTATGTCTTTGCTGGTGATACTCTGTGTTGAAAAATTCTCTACCTCCCTTGTTTTCTGCACCTACAGCTGTAGAAAAAACTTTATTTTCACCTGAAATGGATTCTTATTAACAACCAACAAAGTGTGCAAATATTAACCACTTGCAAAGATCCTGTTCTAAGTACAAAGCACACTGCAGCCCCAACAGGGAGGTGTTGTAAATAGCAGTGTCATAATATTGCTGATGGAAAATAAGAATTAAATTATTCTACATATTTTCCAGAATGAGAGAAGTCCTCTACCTTTTATGACAGAAATTACATTAAGGCAATTTTCTCACTGCAGAAAAGTCATTAAATATTAATAACCAGGTTATTTTCTAAGGTCAATAGGCCAAATAAATACTTTAGAATATGTTTAGCTGAGAAACCTATGCTAATACTGTGTAATAATTAATAACTGAGACCAATAAATGTCTGAAAACTCACTGTAATGATTCCCTTAGCAGATATAATTCATTTCCTTTGTGCACATACAAGATGGGGAAGTGTGAATTTCCTCAACATTTGCTTTTTATATTGGTTAACTACAACATATCTGCACACCACTATGTGGTACAATTTTATCCCTGAGGTTTTAGAAGCTCCCACCAACATTTAGACTGACTATACATCAATGAATATTGTAAAACAGGCACACAAGATGAAAAGCCAGAAATAAATAGCAACCTGATAAACAGATCACTGAATTAAGTTTCCACAAATGTTGTAAGGACAAAAAAAAAAAAAGCAAATGAAGTAGATACACAGGACAAGGAAATTGGCTGAGATTCTCCCTTGGCTTGGATCTCAAATGCAGATAAAGAAGTTTGACAGCTTTGTAAGTGACATCTCAACATCTCAGGGTAAGCAGCCTGGTGTGGACTCGGGGGTTGACCTTCAGTTTGCATCACAATCTCAGTGACTCACAACCAAGCATGATCTCAATTCTCTCCCCCACCCCACTGCAGGGCAGAAGTGTGGCCAAATGGCTCTTATTCTCCTTCCAGACCCAGGTGAGGTGGGTTAAGAGCACAGATGTTACTCCTTGCTCTGTCACCAGTGTGCCAGACTGGTCTCAGACAAGTTGTCTGCACATGGATCAGTGTCTGAGTGATGAACACACGTGCACACAAACACAGTCACCTGAGTGACATTGCACAGCTTCCTACGAGAACCCCTGCAACACGCTTTTGAGCTGTGTAGATGCAGGACCTGGAAAGCAATCTTCCAATAACTGCTACTTCTACATTTTAGTGCTTTTTTTTAATTAGAGACCAGAAATCACTGTGGCTTCAGTCCATGTCACACTGAAATGTGCAGTCTCAGTCATTGTTACAGGCTTGTCACAAACACTTACTTCACCCCTTACACTGAATCCTTACAGACTTTTAGGAGGAGAAAGAGTTAAACAAATGCCCAAAGGTCAGTGCTTGTTGTGTTTAATCATCCAAAGGACAAAAAAAGAGAAACTTGTTTTCTTGCTCCTTTCCTTGTCCTTCAGCATCTCAGGACCCACTTTGGATATTATAAAACAAAATTCAGAAGCACCAAGAGTACCCTTTGCAGTCATTGCTCAAATGCAATGTCGTGTAGGTAATTGGTGCATTGGCTGCTGCCTGGACCACAGCTAGAAAGCTCATTAGGGGCTGCAAAGCGTGACCAACACAGAGTACACAAGCTCAGCAGGCCATCCTGCCCCAAATGTCCTGCTGTAACACATTGTTGACACAAAGCAAGCCAGGATGGGTTTAAGCAACACTTCAGGCACCACATGTATATAAACCATGAGTGGCCTCTGAGTTGTTTGGGGAATATTCCTTTCCCAGTGTAATTTCTTCTTTTAAGACTGAAAAATTCTCATTAAAATCACGTATTTTCTCACGAGGACTATTACAAAAATGGCAAAGAGTGTTGATCTGTCTGATTTAGTCCAAGAGCTGACACCCCAGCCACCAGTTTGCAGGGCAGCCCTGTGGCTTTCTGTGTCCCTCACAGCATCAGGACAAGGGCTCCAAGGCAGCTTCTGCTGCTGGGACTCAGTCTGCCTCTGCAGCACAACAGCATCTGTGCCACAGGAAGGTCTAATTCCTGCTGAGTCCAGTTTGGAAGCCACCACGCTGGCACCCAGCTTTTGATATCAACTACACTATTATTTCATTAATCCAGAATTGGGTGGATTGCTTGGAGATTACACAATCTAGGAAATGGGGTGACATTTCACAGATTTCCAATTGCATTGGAAAAAGACTTATTTCTGTTGAGAATGTGACAAAGGTTCCTGGTTTATATATTTTTCAGAACTCCTGTGTACACACATAGAAGCATTTTCCCAAAGAGAAGCCAGATGTCACCTGTTGCAAGCCAGTGAGCTGACGTTCTTTGAAACCTCATGAGAAAGGTGACGCTGGCTGCTGTTCAGTCCCACTGTCTGTGGACATGAATTGCACAGACCCTCCTTATTTACAGTTTTATCAAACCCAGAGGAGGATGAGGACTCTGCAGGGGTGCCTAGGACAGTTAGAGGTGGAGATTGGTGGCAGCTTTAACCTCCACAGCCCATGGGAGGTACGAAGAGGCAGTGAGGTCCCCCTGATGCCCAGCCGCCCGACACCGCTCTGCAGGGAGGGAACTCGCTGTGGTTGGTGCAGGATCTGTTGCTGAAGTAGCAAAACTTCCAACAGGAAACAAACAGAAAAAACAACTCAGCATCATCTTCATCAAGGCCCCAGTACTGCTCCAGGGTTTCTCTTCAAGCAGTCATTTCCTACTCTGCTTTCCCGGGACACAGGTATCTTATTTATAGGGGAAGGTTTCCACAGGCGGCAGCTCAAGTGCAGCAGAAGTCTGTGCGTTCTTATGGGCATCAACTGGAGTGAGAAACTCTGTCTAATCCTCTCTTTTGCAATAGATTGCATTCTTAATTGATTGGGACTAATCTGGCCAGTGAATGTCACTAAAATTCATTCGTCCGGCTCATCACTATCACAGTGTCAAAAAGAAAAAGTTCTTGGATGGCCAGTTGCCTTTGAACCTACAGGAAATTGTAAATCCAGTGCATTCTTCTGCCCTTGGAAATATCTTCCATGCACTCTCATTTGCTTTCTTCTCTGGTGCCTCTTTCTGGGACTTTCCATTTCCATCTTATAGAGTTGTAACCTCTCACTCTTTTTTGTCATGAATTCCACAGTATCTGGTATCTATCTGAACGCTGGAGATCTTGCCCATCTGTGTCTGAACAAACGCTGCCAGGTTTCACTGTATTTTACAGCAGATTCTTTTCCAAAGAAACAAAGCTGAGTCAGCATACCCAGACATTTCAGAAAACAGGAGTTAGGACTTTAAATATGAAGGAGGGGAAAAAGTCCCATACACCACCAGAACTGCCTTTCTCTGAGTCTAAGGAGACAAAGTTTTTGTGATCACATTTGCTAAATGCATTTTCAGTCAAGTTTCCAGCTGTTCCTCCCTCCATCGTACAGACATCCTCAACTGCTTGGCCAAGAACATTCAAATACAGCAGAAGTGTAGATGTTGTACATTACCTGCAAGTGCTCTGAAAATAAGCTGCAGAAAAAAAGGTCCAAAGACCCCTTCACTCTTGGAGAAAAAGCTCAGCTGTGTAGGTTTAGTGAGCCATTGGGGAAAACGCTCTGCTCTTCACCACTTTTCTTGTTTCTAAAGATATGGCTCAGACTTTCAGCACTCTATTTTGTGTACCCACTGTGTAATAGCTATATACAAATCACAGAACTGATCCATTTCTTTTTCCTCACAATTTTTAAGTTTTTAAACCTTTTTTTTAATGTTTTCCTTAAAGTTTTGTTATGGGATTTTCAGAAACAACTATGTTTGTTGAGGACCTGGACTAGACACATATATATATGGATACGTATGTGTGCAAGCAGGTGTAAATGAAAAGATATGGAAGCAAATAAAGATGCCATACAGACTTCTCCAAACAATTCAGGAAGCAATTTTTCATACAATTAAAGAAAAGCCTGTCACAAAGGGCTGAAGACAATTATAGTAGCTAAAGATGGGCAAAAGAGAGATGAGGAGTGGAAAAACCGGTAACACTCTCAGCTTTCTATCCTCACAAAAGCTTGGGATCTGTGAAATATGTTCCATATTTAGAGGTAATGAGAAAATAGAACATGACAGGTGATGCACAGAGTCAATGAGTTTTCATATTACGTTACCTATCTCAAGCATTCAGGAGCTGTCCTTTTTTCTTCAAGTTAGCAACAAGATTTCATAATATTTAACAAGTAATCCTCCATCTTATTTGAGATTTTGAACCTGTAAAGAGCATAATGCATGAAAAAATACATTCTTCAATTGAGGCAACACTGCACTGTACAACAAAAGAACTGAACATGATGGAAGAAATGAGACAAAATTTATAACAAGGCAATTCTATTGAAAATTACTCACAGAAAAGACTATCATTTTAACCTAGATATTCCAAATAACATCACAGAGAGGGGATAACAAATACTTGGTCAAAATACATCAAATACTTATAGGTGGAAACATTGAATTGAGTGTTTCCCAACAAATCTTCTCAAGTCCTGACTACAGTTTTGGGGAAAGATGTGAACGTCTGCTTTTGAACAAGACCTTCCAGTAGTCTGTTTGGAAAGGACACGAATATTCTAGAGGAATCTGTCATGATTGCATTGTCCTCCTCATGAGAAGCAACAAATTCTCTGCCTAAAATGTGCAAAGAAGCAGAATGGTGAAACCCTCCTTAAAAATAAAGCTGTACACGGTGGCTGGGAGAGCTGAGGAAGAAATGTCCTTTGACAGCATCCTGCCTCCTGGGCAGGAGGAGCAGCAGTTAGACCAAGCCTCAGGGGCAGGACTCCAACAGGACTGTTATTTTTACAAGCCACTGACACAGGAATGATATCTTTGGGTGATTGTATAGCCATACTCTTGCATATATGTGTGTTTGTTGCTTCAAAGCCAACCATTGACAAGACCAGCAAGGAGACTTGGAGTGTGACTCTAACAGCATGTTTGGGTTGGAAAAGCATTTCTGTAGAAAATCTCTGGATCATCTCCACTCACAACACAAAGTGGTCTCTGAGCACATGAACTGGCTTCCCTTTGGAGGACACCAACCTCAAAGATGAGCACCAGGAGTGTGCCAAAAATGCTTCACCCACTAGTAGAATTTCAGTCTACAGGTCTGGACTGTAGCCAGGCTGAAGATGATGCCCTGGAAGATCCATCATGTGGAGGTGCAGCAACCTCAGAGCTGCTTGCTCCACACACCCACCTCCAGCACCTGCTGGGAGATGCAGACATCTCGTCTGCAGCTGTAGGAGCCACAACTCACCTTCAGAGACCTGGGGACGCTGCCGTGTCTCAGGCACCCAGGAGCTCAGGGCACTGCCAGTATCAATAAGGCCAGAGCCTACCTGTAATTAAAGTTACTTCTGTCAACAGCTCCTGAGGAGCTGATTAGGGAGTGCAGTCCCTCCCACAGGCTCAGATTCTCTTACTGAAAGGGTGATTCCCTGCTCACCTGGTCACTCGATGACAGGACCCTATCAGGGGCTGAAGATTAGAGAGAGTTGCTATACAAAGTAATCTCAAAAACAGTGGGAAGGTCTGACATTGGAGATGGAAAACAGAATACTATCTTTCTTGCTACTCAGAGGCAATTTTTCTGTTTAAATCCTTGTGTTGCAGCAGCTTCCAGAAGGATAAGTTTTGACTATGTAGCTATGAAAGAAGGAAGATTTTTAGAAAGATCTGGGAAACTGGGTATTTTCACCCAGAACACAACAAAGAACTCTCTTATTCAACATATGACAAGACTGTGAAGGCAAGATTGTGCCAATTTAAAGCAACTGACATTTAAAAAAGTCTTGTGGTAATTTTTTGTCTCAGGCTTAAACAATTCTGCTCAACACAATTTGTCTTAATTTCAGAGGTTTTTTTCAGAATGCACTCCCAGAACTCCCAAGCCACAATACCCACCAGCAATGTAAAACATAAAAAGATGAGTTATGCTATATAACCTCACCTGAATGAGTTCAAGGAAATCAACCTAATGGGATGTTGCCAAGTTACTTCCCATTCCAACAGAAAATTAACTGTATATAGATGTTGTACTTTGTGTCGAAATGTACATTTTGTTGAACTTCACTTTGCTCAAAAAAATATAATTTATCTTTCTGTCACATAAAACATGATAATGAACTGATTACGTTTTGGCATGAATCCCATTATATTCCAATTCTAAATAATAAATCATTAAATGAAACTGAATAAACAAATGCTGAGCTCAGAAAAGTGCTATAAATCTAACATTTACTACAGAGCAAGGCTCTTGTGGTCTAAGTTGTCTCTTTTATTCTAAGTTTGAACCATTTTTGGCTGTAGAGAAATTTGTGCAAACATTAACAAAAACACAAAGTTAGTCCTGACTGCCACAAATCCATGCTTTGTGAGGAGGACACAGAAGGGTGCTATGAAAAAAGACCTCACAGTGATGTCCATCAAGCTCAAAACCAGGTCACTGTTCATGCAGCAAGGGTAGGAAATTTACTGAGTTTTGTTGGCTGAGAGATTTTGTTGTCAGACCCACTAATATGAATTTTACAATGAAGTGAGATTAATTGGACAGGGTCTAGTGGATCTCACTAGAGCAGGGTCTCTTGACACTCTGCATCACTTTAAAGCCATTAGAGTCAGGAAGTTCTCCAAGTCAATGCTATTCTGCATTCTTTTCTTTCATGTGACAGTGATTTAAGGACTTCCAGGGCATGGCCATTCCTCTGCAGGGCTTTGTTTGCTTATACCATAATGTGCAGTAATGAGCACTAATTACACACTAGTGTCCTGCTTCACTGGGAAAAAATGAAGCATGACACCTCGTTTCAGAAAACGATGCCCAGAGTGGAGTGTGGTTGAGTCTTGTGTCTCCAGCACAAGGGGAGATGGAAGCTGTCAAGTTGCTCCCTCTGTGTATCTTTCTACTACTTAATTAAACAGGCTGTTTAACTTCAGTCCTTATATTTTGTATAGGAAAAAATCACCAGTGTGTATTTTAGCTAACATTTTAAAAAATGCCTGATGGTTTTATGTGCCTCAACTTCTGAGCATCTCTTAAATAAAAAGCTTCTATTTAAGATCTCAAAATGGCTGGTTTTTTTTTTTTTAAAAGTAGGATTTTGACTATATCATTGAGAACTTATTGTGCACACTTGTGGTCTGCAAAGAGGAAGTTTGACCCATGTACCTGTGGCATGAGAAGAGAAGAAAGTGAAGGACAGCCATCCATGGGACACACGGGAATGTTATCTGGGACAGTGAGGTGGATTACTGCACATCCATGTCTGCTCCAAACACAGCAGGGACAAGCCATGAAGACTTTCTGAGAGCTGGTGTCCCCTTCAGAGCCACAGAGTTTGTAATCCCCTTTCCAGAGGTACAAGAAGCAAAGCTTGGGAAACACCCATTTTGGGTAGTGTGATTCTTCCCTTCCCTCCCAGCCATCAGCTTTGGAAAGGATGGGAGCTGTCCAGGACAGACTCCAGCACGAGGGCACCGCTGCCTCTCCTGTCCCCTTGGCCAGAACTCACCTGCCCCCTTGGCCAGAACTCACCTGCCTCCTACAAGGCTGCAGGAGTCCTTTCGGTGGTTCTCATTAATTTGGCCAGAATCCAGCACAAAACCCCCTCACCTGTAAACACAGAAAACTTAGAAAAACAAATTCATGTTTCAGTTCAAGGTTATACACGCAGTGGAGCCCTACATCTGGTTGGAGTTTTGGGAACTACGAGTGCTTAATGGGACAAAAATTAAGAACAATCACAACAACCAAATGCGATTGACCTAACCACTAGCAGAGGGATATATCTCTCCCTACAAAATCAATGTTGCCTGGGATTTAATACAATGTTGCAGGCATTAATTTTCCCCTGACTTTCATGGAAATCAGATAAAACTATAAAAGAATGCCCTTTAAGACCAGATTGTGGATGGCTAAAAATGCAACCACAGGAAAGGAAAGGAAGGCAAAAGCTTTATTAGTGTCCTTTTCTATTTCCTGAATTTTAGTGTAGGTGGAGTACACCCTAAAGATGACATCAGGCATGCAACTTGTGTGTCACCAGAATGGGTTTGCACCCTAGAAACGAGCTGATGAGCACATTGCACGTACACACGAGCCATCCATCGCAGGCGGATCCCTTGCTGGGTCTGGAGCGGCAGCAGCCGGCTGCGCTGCCCGGGATGCTCCTGCCACTGGGAGCAGCTGCAGCTCCTCCTCGGTGTTACCTTCTGCCACAGCTCACACTGGTTTCCTCTCAGTTTGTACTGGTCTTTCTAACTTCTAGCTCACTGATCTCACCATCCCAGTCTTGCCATGTCATTTGTATTTCCAGGCAATTAATCTCCTTGTGTCTGATCTCCTTCCAAGTCTGGCTGTGCTCGTCCCTTGATCTTGGTCAGGAATTGTTCCCTTCTCTGAAGGTTTCTGCACTTTGAACTTGTGGATTTCTTTCTTTGAATCTATTTAGTCTCTTAGCTATGAGTTATAACATTACTATGTATTTACATTTAAATGTAAATGATGTGACCTTCTAATCCATAAACCTCCAGTTTAAATTGAATTTGAGCCAGCTCGTTTATGCTTTCTTAGGCAGTCCCCTAACAAATAACATTAATCCAAATACTCTCTTCCCCTTTTTCCCCCTCCAACAACCCTCTTCCTCAGTCTTAGAAAAGGTCTAGTTTGGATGTCATCTCTAAAGCACAAAATTAAAGTCAATTCTTCTTCCCTTCTGTATCCTCTAGACAGGTTAAAAAGGAAAAAGAATCCAACCCCCAAACCCAGATGTAACAGATTTACATCAGACTCTGTAATGTCTGCAGAGTTAAATGAAGACAAAAGTTCACTCAGGGACAGTATTTACCTCAGGGACAGTGAGATAAATCTGCACCAGGATTTTATATCCCTGATCATGACTTTTATGACTCTTGCATCCCCCTGTACTAAGCGTGGACAGCACACGTGTCAGCACCAGCCTCGGTCCCCGAGCATCCTCGGTCAGGAGTTACACACCCTGTGTCCATGCAGCCACCCTCAGCAGGGATTTCCGTGGCTGTCCTGGATGGGATGTCCATCTGTGATGGATGAGTGGCCACTTGTGCTGGGCAGGGAAAGCAGCACACAGGGGAAAGCTACAAGGTCTAACCCCACCTCCTGTCCTGTGGTTTCACTCACGAGGTGAGTGGTGAGGACTGTGTAACTATGGGCTTCATCCTCCTTTCTATGGCAAAGTTGAATAAAATAGTTATTTTGTGTTGAAAAACCACATCAGAAAGTACTCTGCAGGTTTCTCATGCACTGGCACATCTGTTCAAAAGCCTCTAGCAGAGTTTTGGCCAGCTATCCCCAAGCTGGCAGAGGTGGGACCGGCCTCTCAGGCTAACACTGCCAAGGGGTACACAGTGACATTTACAAGATCCTTTGCAAGGTAATGGCCATTTTTGTTCTTCTTTTGTTTTTGTTTTTCTGATGTAAAACTCATTTTTTTTGCATCTTGTTGACATAATCTTGATACTTTTTTTCATTTACATGATAACATCCTTTTAAACCTCCATTCTGTTATACACAGATGCATGTGCACTTTTATGCCTTCTGTTGAGGTCCTTATCAGATAAAAGTAATTTGAGTTGCCATGGTGTTTATCTATCCATATCACAGAATATTTACTTTCTAAAAATAAGTTCCTCTAGAAATAAATAAAAATATTAGAATGATCTTTAAATCACACAAAGGTTTCATTCTGGTTTTTTTAGATGAAATTTCCAAATGTATTCACCAAGTAATAAAAATCCACTGTGCTTTTCCATGGCTTGCAGTAGAGTTGGATCAACCCCCCTAAGAATTTAAATGTAGTTCGGTGTTGGCAGTCAGTGACAGTAACGATATGAAACAGTACAAACTAAGTGATTGGGAGAAAAGTAAAAGGAAAATTACAGTCAGTGAACATAAGTCACACACAATGAGTTATATTAAAAAATTATAACGATGGACAGAATTTAAGTGAAAATACAAAGGCAACTCTAGAGCTTCAGCACCAGAATCCTGGAAAACAGAAGGCAGCTCATCAGTTTACTTGATGGACTGTAACTTCAATGAGTTTCACACTATTCTAGCTACTAAAAAGAAACCCAGCTCTGCCTCAGCTATAAACCAGGACAAGTGGAAGGAAGGACGTGTAGCTTAATAATATAGTGTTGTCTATGAGAAAGGTCTTAGAGTCTGATGTTAAACCTGTAGGGTAAGCTCTGTTGGATTGGGACTTGTAGAAAGTAAGGATACAAAACATCTGATGTTCTCAGTACTGTGTCAATGCCCTGTGCCCACAGAACAAAATTAGCATCCCTAACAGGGTGAAAAAAGTAAAAAAACAAAAATCCATTTCTGTTTCTTCAGACTGCTGCCACACATACCCTGGAGGTGGTAAAACTTGAGGGTCATTGGTAGAAAGAAAGAAGAGAATATGAATGAGAAACTGAAGGTAGAAGCCTTTGAAAGGACATCTGCGACGTACAGTGGTCCTGAAAGTGTGTGTCCCTTTTTCATGAACGCCTCCTCAGCTGCTTGTTCCTCTGCCCCTGCTGCTCCATCGAAGGCCTGAGCCAAGCATGGGCCAAACCACACTACAGCAGAAGCAGCAAAGCAAAATGTTGGTTATTGCTTTACCCGCTGCAGCTTCATCGCACGCGTTCAAGCTTCAGGACTGACAGCCTGTGGCACGCCAGAGAGCCCACGCAGCATTTTCCTCTGCTCTGATTGGATTAGCTCTGCCTCCGTCAAGAATAATAGTGCATAAAAATTGAAAGGGTGGTTTCCATGACAACGTGAACGCATGACTTTGAAATTTGCCTTCCATGAGCAGTTTTTGCCTGTAGAACCGCGTTACTGAAATACCTCGCAGGGAAAGTGGATTGAACAGGCAAAGCACTGAGGGTGACTGTGTGGTGGGGTGACCTCTGCATCGTGTTTGGACAGCTCCAAGCACCAGCCCAGCCTGCGAACGGGATCCTCATTGCCACCACAGTTTCAATAAACACATCTGACAATGAACTTATGCTAAGAATGGCTTTTCATGTGAAAATAAATATTGCCTTTTATTGGGTTCCTCTTTACAGAATTTGCTTTGCACACTTGCTCCAGGGTCTCTGTCATCATCAAGAGTTAATGAAGAAGCTGTCCCAAACTGACAGCAGCTTTTGCTGGCACTGCTCCACACTGAATTTCTGCAACTATATAATGTGGGGCTGAAAATCCACGGCCGTTTCTGATACAGAAACTGTACCTTGGAAACAAGAATTAGTTGGGGATATTCAGTTCCTGCAGCATCATTTTCCGAAGCAGAGTAACCTATGATTTCTTTCTGATGAAGGTTTATGAATGGCCAAAACCACTTTTCTGCTGCTAAATCAATGTGTTTCTTTGGACACAGCTGCTACCTTCACCTTAGTAAAAAGAAGTCAAACATGAGATTAAATCTTCCTGAATACAAAAAATATTTCATACAGCATAAATCAATTATATTGGCCAGGACTTAAAATGCTTGTGTTTCAGTGTTTACAACTGTGTTCCCATGATCACTGGGATCATTTCAGAGGGGCTTCAAATCACTCAGAGGTCTGTGTTTTTCCTCACCCATTTAATTCTGGTCTTGGTGAAATCAAGAAGAGCCTTAACTGACTTCAGTCATCTCTCTCAGGATCTGGCTCACAGATTTTCAGGTGCAAAGTATGTTTATCCACAGATTTCACACCATCTAGAGATTTTCCTTTTGCTAAGTAAATGTTAACAGGGAAGGGAAAAAGAATGACATTTCAGTTAGGAATTTTTTGTCTTCTGATTATTAATTTTAATCAGAGGCATGCATTTTTTTTTCCTCCTTTGATATTTTTCTTTTTCTATACAGGTTCTAGATGTGCAAAAAAAAAAAGAAAAAAAGAAGAGAAAAAAGAAAAAAAAAATCTGTTCAGTGTGGTACTATTTCTTTTCCCTCTGCTTTTAGCTTATCTATTATGTTATTTAACCTACATGTGGTGTAGTTTAATAGTAGGTGTAAAATGAAATCTTCTACAAGCCTTAATTTTCTGGAACTTGCAGAATTCCAGTCACATTTATTGACACACTAAAAATGCTACTTATTGCATGAAAGCAGAACACATTAAAAGGCAGAGTGTCTCACAACATAAATATTTCTCTCTATTCTCATTCTCATTTCAGCGCCCCCATTCACAAGTTCAGTGTATGTCTAGTGCTGACTCTGTGAACACTCCATGAAAAAGTAATGTATGTAAACAGCAGCCAAATAAAAACTTAAAAACTACTTAAAATCCTGTTTTCATTCTTCCATAAACAAGTCGTTTGGGCTAGCACAATGACTTTTCACTATTTGCCCATTTCTAGCAACTGCACAGTTTGATAAGTGGTTACTTGCACTGCCTTCTCACGTGCAGAGACATTGTTCTTTGTAGGGAAATGTTATACACTGAAGGTTGTTTTTTGTCTGACTTTCTGGGGAAAAATTAAAACAAAGATCCGTATTTACAGTGTTAGTAATTCTTTCTAAGAACCCTGTCTCTATACACTGAATAAGGTATTTAGCATGAAATTACAAGCACAATTTTTAATGGCAATTTTTCAAAAACTGCATGTTTCCCTTAGCTCCTTAGCACACTAAATTGCTTTTTGCTGTGTGAAAGCAGATTGCTCTTAGGAAGAGAAAACACTAATATGTCCCTTGGCATTTTCATGGCTCATAAGGCTCACCCTGAACTGTCACAACGGTTATCATTTGTCTGTGGAGGCAAAAGGAGATACTGATCTGAACAGAATACTTGCAAATGCCCATGGAAGAAATGCAGCCTGTCAAGTGTGATTGAACTGCTATGAAAACACATTGCATTTTGAATATGAAAACTCAGGCTTTGTTCTTAATGGGAACCAAATTAGGTAGCTAATAAAACTGGCTTGGTATTCATGCATGCACAAATGAAACAACTGCTCTTACACTACACGAGAGATGGATGATACTAAACCCACAGGCACTGCTGGGCTCCTGGATTTTACTGTGGTGTGAACAATCCTCAAAAACACCTTATGCAGGAGGGAAATGTTGTTACAGACTAAAAACTGAAGCTGGCCTGGTTGGAGAAAGACACTAGCAATTAATGAAAATGCTTTTAAATTCCTCTTTGGACTAAATACATTAACAGCCTCAGAAACCACACAAACCCTTATTATTAATTACTATATGCAGGCCTTTTGTTTCATGCCTCACTGTGCCTTGTTCTTCTTCCTGGTCTTATTGTCAAGGTACATTGGCTTTCTGTTCTTCCTCTGCATTATTTTAACCTCACAGAGGAGTGAAGCAAATATATATATAATCATCATACTGTTCATTTTTTAGATCAGTAAATAAGTTATTTTGAACATGCAAAATATAAATTAAAATAAATTGTTGGGAGTAGACCTTCAGCCCCACTACTGGTTGGACCTGGAGACAAGGAGCTGCAGAAGCCTCACATCTGTTGGGATACTGGATCCAACAGTAACTAACTGAAACTACTTATATTTGTCATATATGAATGTGAGGTGAAAAAAAAAATATCCTCAAGTCCACATTTTTAAAGTGAGAGATTGATAAGAGAGAGAGAGAGAGCTTTACATCATTAATTTTATAGAGAAAACTTCTCCCTAGTAGACCAGACAGGGTGAGAGGCAGCTGTACCTCCTGCTTGATCCTCCTGCTTCAACCTGGAATCCAAAATGAGTGCCAAGGTCCCCAGAAAAGGGGATCTCTTGGACAGGCTGTGGAAATTGTGATGGAAACATTTGCTGAATCATCAAATAGCTATAATTTTCAAATAGCTCGAAAAAGCTCGCCAGACCGAAACAGGAGAACTGTTGTAAAGTCAGTAGAACATGAGGGAAAGGTAGCAGAGAAGCTTCTGCATCAGGAGAACCCTGCTTTTGTCAGAAGAACGATGTAGAGGACTCGCCCAGATAGGCAATGGCTTCTCTCAATGCAGGAAACTCTTCTAGAGAGGAGACAAAGCTGGAGCTAATCAGATCTGCCTGAAGACTGCACGAGCTTTGTCAGTCATGAGCACACATTTAATACAATGGTGAACAACAGAGAGAAATTCACAGTTCTGACAAATGTTGAAAACAAACCCCACAACCTGATTTCTGGGGAGAGCACATTTCTCAGTAAAACAAACACACATGATAATTATAAACAGCTCATTCTTCTCCATTAAGATCTGTGGTGTCCTCTATGAGGGTGGCTCTTACTATTGCCAAAATTCCCAGAGTGGGAATGAAGTCTTAAACATCTTTTCATAGCAATACAGAAACCCAGGTTTTTTGTATTTGCTCTTTGCTCTTCTTATATCCTTGTTCTTTACACACCTTTCTTTATACAAGGAAAACTCCAGTGTGCAAAGATAAAAAGTCCTCTGGAAAATTGCTCTGAAATTACTGATATAACTCGCAAAACGCTAATTTATTTTCATGCTTTATGAAAGGGAAATGTTAACTTTCCTGAGACCTAAACTGGTGACCCTCCAACAGCCAAAATTCTCCTTTGTTTAGAAAGGTGTTGGGTGGAGGAAGGGAGCACAGGTGAAAGGAGAGGAGGATCCCACAAAGAGAGACACGGTTCTTCACCATAGGAATACTTACAGCCAGTGTGATCAAAGCTGACAGTTTCTCCAAGTATTTTTAGCATTTCCTTGGAAGCCTTTTCAACATCTTAAAAAAATTACAGTCAAATTAATCTTGGCTTAATAGGCCAGCATTTATCTTCTTGGAGCAATTCACTTTCTTTTAGGTTGTAAGATGTAATTTCTCACACTGAAATGCTGTGAGGTTTTTATTTTGTTTGTTTGGGGTTTTTTCCACTACCTTGAATACTTACTGAATGAGACCCAGGATGGAGAGATACTAAATTCACAAGCTGTATTGCCTGTCCTTTGGAGCAGTATTAGCAACATTTTACCCACCTGTCCCCGAAGAGCACTGTACCTGCCAGCTCTTATATCTGTCCAGACTAACAAACAGGATAGAAAGAGCAGAAATAACTCAGCCTCCTCTGAGTGTCAATTAATTAAAAAACCTGTTTATCATAGACCTGAACAGTAAACATATACTATTAAGATACTTCAGTTTCTTGCTTTTGTTATCATAGCTGTATTTACTGTAAGGAGTGACTCGTTTTGCTTCAGGTTGCTCTTCCTAATTGAGAAGCTATGAGAGAGCAAATAAAACTTTTTTACTTTTTTTTTTTTTAATCACATAAATCAAATTCATGAGGAAGCATCAATAACTTTGAAACAGCAAGGACTAAGCACAGCAGGATTTAACATGAGACAAGTGCTGTGATATAAACACGTAGCCACCGGACAGACCAAAGCAAGCTCCACATCTGTGGGGTGCATATGCACATGGACATTTTCCTACTGTTATTTTTTATTCGTCTCTGCATGACTATTTCTAAGATATGTCTGAATTAAATGGGGTTGTCTTATTTTTTTTCTTCCTTGCTAGTTTTTTGGTCTGTTGTAAATACTCCTTCCCACCCCCACAGATAACAGCTCCATCATGGTCCTCCCAATGCTCTGCAGCAGCTTTCAGAAATCTCAGAGCCTTTTTACAGAGATCCAGGTCTACCCTGGACCTTGTTGAAAATCCTTTATGCAACACCAAGACAAATAAAAATAAAAACCAAAACACAACCCCCCCCCCCCCATCACCAAACAAGTTGATGATGTGCCAGTGGACAAACTTGTGACATAGATTTTACTGGCAGGGACCTGTTAACATGGAAAGGGGACAGAGATGCACAAAGAGCAAAAGGCCAGAGTTACCCTTTCCTCTACAACAAATTTCCTGTGGCAGTTTGGCCATAAAATAGAAACAATCTAATTTACTCAGCAATCTTCAAATCAAACCCTTAAAAAAAAAAAAATCTCTGGTTTATAATTCCTTCACAATATCTATCTTACCTAACCTTCAGGGTTTTCTGTTGTCACAAGATTGGGTCTTTAGGGCCATAAACCCTAACCCATAGCCCCTGAGCTGGCTCTTGACTTTCCATTTGGGTTGCTCTGGCAAACCATTCCCTGCTGAAGTGCTGATCAGCAACATTATTTCACAGCCACTGCTATGCAAAAGGACATTTTCATTATAGAAACTAGATAAACGGAGGGAAAAATACCAGTTGTATTATATTGATTACCATTTGTTTTTGTCTGACTCTCTGCATTTAAGTAAGATACTTATTTCATCTGAAGAAAGAACAGATGAGGAGGACTCAAAATAACTGGAGATAAAGCAGCTGTGTAAATCCAATGTTCATGTATTTCTATTGCTGCCAGGACAGAATGGCACAATGCTCTTGTCTGAAAATATTAAGACAGATTTATGACTTCCTGCAAAACCTAGCTTCTGCTCATACCAAAAAAACCTCACCCACAAAACTTAACCAGTGGTTGCGATGTCTACGAGTCCTTGTAGAAAGGTACAAAGAAGCTTCAGTGTGTCCCATGTATGTGACAGGTGGAAGAGTTGACACAAAGTGTGTGTTTGCATCCCTTTTGAAGGTGGAGGGTACTGCATCTGAAAACTGCCATCAGACAGTTGCACTGCAGAGTTTTGCTGTTTTGCCTCAGCAACCAAGCAGGACGTAGCTTCAGCTGCAGCTCCTATGAGGGGTTTTGCTGCCTGATACTTCGGTGTGATGACCCAGAGAAAGCTGTGGCAGAGGTGTGGGGAGGAGTAGGGCAGAGGGATCATGCAAGGGTGAAATCCTGAGTAGCCTCTTTGAGCCACGTGCATCAGACAAGACTAGGCTCTTAGAACGAGGGAACGTTGTTTATTTATTTGCACAATCTGTCATACAAAGAACTGACACTAAACCTTTTTTGCTATTCTATCTTTCATCAGATAAGTTTAACACTGACGTGTTAATGTCAACACAAATTCTTAAGGCTTGCACAGTACCCAACCTGCAAAAAAAATGAAGAGCCCGGGCTATTCAGCATCATCGTGGGTTCTCTTACAGGCAGTCATGGTTCTATGTTTGCACCTCTTCTTCCTAAGGAGTTTGAAACTTGTTGAGTGAAGTGTGACAATGATACAGCTCTCACACAGATATAACTCCCTAAAATGCTGTGAAACCAGAAGGTCAGGCAGAGGAGAAAAGGTCCCTCACAGGAAAACTCACAGCTCATCTCTTGATGAATTCCCTCAATCACAGGACACAGATGGATAGGAAACCTTACTTCATTAATTGCACTTCCCACGAAACAACCTGCTTCATTATATACTCATAACAACAAAAAGAAAGTGTTTCTTAATCTAGTGAAACACTGGAAGTATCTTCCAAGTTCTTTCATGTTGGTTTCAAAAGGAGCTCAGTTCTCTACGGCTTTGCACAGTCATTTATGTGAGAAAGAAGTGAGCATTTCTAAACTGGGACTTTTTGAAGAACCTGTTCCACAGTTTCTTGGCTTTTATGTTTTGAAGAGTTCAATCACAGGGAGATTTTTTTTTTTAAAGTTCCCTCTACCTCCCCAGGCTTTGTACCTATGTAAACTGATTTGAATTTTCTGCCACAGGACAGCAGAGATTATTATGGCAGTTAGAATTCCTCAGAGATCCCACATTTTGCTTCTCGGCTAGAGTCCAGGGTGTTGCCTCAGTTGTACTTTTTCCTAAGACTTTTCAGAAAACACCTCATTAGGACCATTCGCTGGAAAAAGCCAATCTACCCAAAGCAAAACACAGTTTTTTTTCCTTACTCGGTAATTTTGGAGGGCAGAGTTGGAAGAGAGTTTCAGTGGTCCCCAAAATGCCTTATCTTAACACTTTCTGGGCAAAATACTTCTACATCTTTCATTCTGAGTTATCATTACCTTTTAAACTGCAATACTTCAACAAACCAACAACAACAAAAAAGCAATCCCAGAGTTTATTTTCTCTCATTCATGGTGAATTTCAAAAAAAGGAAGGGTAGGAGTCTTTAATCCAGAATTCAACCAAAATTCAAAGCTTGAAGTGTTTCATGATACAGAATTTCTACCCTGTTAACCATTCTTTTTTTTCTCCCCCAACAACCAGTCTTTGCCTTCTGCTGTTTAGATAATAACTACATGAGATCCAGAAAACTTTTTCTCTACCTGTCTTCATAGTCTTCCCTCTCAAAGTGCTATTGTGCCACCATGAATCACCTGGGTGAATGGGAGAGACAGAATGTTTCCTCAAATTTTAACTGCTATTTTAACCAGACTTCATAGAGGACCATCTTATCTAACCAGTTATCTTTGTGCCTCATGGCCTAGAATTCCTGCACAAATTCTTAAAGGGAAAAAAACTTCAGAGGTTTGGTGACAACAGCTTCATTCTTTTGGAAATGTTACTTGAGTTTATTTCCTTTCCTCAAATTCATAAGACCCAAGTACTTCCATGTATTTATCTAATTTTATTGATAGAGAATTTGAGCTCCCATTCACAGATAGACTCTGCACTAGGCATTGCAAATGCATTAGACCACTGGACCTGCAACTAAAAACTTAGAGCCTATGGATTGCTTCCTGCAATTTTCCTACTTTGGTATTAAACGATGCTGGGAGGATTAGATTTTAAATTTTTGTGATTAATCTAAAAAAAAATCAATAATAGTTTTAGCTCCTGATCCACTACTCTTGTGTTTAGAGACAAGCACAAAACAACTTTATTACAATGAAATACAGACAGTGTCACAATACCAGACAAAGAGCTACCAAATTTTTGGTGGATGGCTGGGATCAAGGTTAGCATCCTGAGCAAGCTTCATTGCTTGAAAGGTCTCCCTTTTATTATACTGATTATTGTTCTGAACCAAAACCAAGTAACAGAATGTATCTGCTTCACTAATTAACAGTAGTTGAGAAACACTTACATTTTAGTAGCACATACTCACAGAAACAACGCTGATGATTGTGCTTTTCAGATACTTGATGGCATAAAGTCAAATTAGTAAAAGATGTGATAATTAGAGGTTGATGGTTTCTTTCATGAGATTCAAATAAGTAAAAGGAGCTGGGCTTAAAGAGTGTAGTAAAAGTAAGCTGTGTTTATTTTTTCCTCCCTTAGCTTCACTGGAATAGTTCAACTAACAGACCACTGAATGCTACCACCTTAGACACTCCTTTTAGTAGAAAAGCCTTCAGTCAACCCTTGAAGCCTTGTGGGCAAAATCTGACTGTAATAACTACATCTATGTTCTCAGCATTAGGCATGTTTGCATTGATCAAAGTTGGAACAGAATTATCAGGGATACCAAAAACCACCTGGATAGTGGGAGCACAGTTGCCATGTTGTGAGGATGAGAAAAGTGTGGTCTTATGCTACATGTAACCTAGGTTTGTAAGGCAGTTTTAGATCAGCAAGTCTTGGTTTTTTCACCACCCTGAACCTTAGCTGCATGACAACCACAGATTCACGGACTGTAGTGATGGAAGGGATCCGTTATGGGACACCTGCCATGCTGCAGGCCTCCAACAGTGTTTGAACTTCTCTTTTAAAACAGCCTTTAAGATTTTCCCCTTTATGGTCTCAGGTTATAAACATCCTTTGGATCCCATCTTTTCTGGTTTTAGAGTCATAAGCTTTCACAGCTTCCACCATTACACTTTACATGCAAACATTTAACTCATCCAATCTTGCACTTTATTCACTTTCTCTATCCCATGACACTTCTCTGAAGAACAACAAATGTACCAAGACCAGGGTTAAACACATCACTATACAAGTTCACAGAACTGAGCCCTCCTACCCCCAAAACAACCAAACCAACCAACTTATGCCACTGTGCTTGGAGGCAAGGGGCTGAACCAGATCCACCCAGGAGCAGCAAACATAACCAGGGACAGAAATGGAAAGAGAACTACATCATGTATCCAAACATCACACGGGACAGGGTGGGGAAGAGAAGGGCTGAAAACAAGCACATCTACAACATAGATTAACCAAGGACTGGGCTTAAATGCAGCTTTTGTGCCGATGGATGAGATTTGGGTGAGGGAACATGTACAGATGTCTCAGCTGAGGCTTGTCAGGGCAATCAAGGCCAATTAGCATCCTTTGGGGCCTGATGCAGACCTCCTGAAGATCATTCTGCCACTTCTCCAACTCTTATTTATGTAAATAGTAAACCTTTGACTTGTCTTTTTGTCCTGGTTTTGCTAGGATAGAGTTAATTTTCTTCTTAGTAGCTAGAGCAACACTGTTTTTTAGTTTCAGTATGAGATTTTTATGAGAAGAACATTGACAAAACTACTAATGTTATTAGTTGTTGCTGGAGCTCGAGGCCACCATGTTTAGATAGCTGGCTGGCACAGGCTGAACATCAGTCAGCGGGTGGTGAGCAATTGCACTGTACATCACTCAATATATTCTGTTATTACGGTTATTATTATTATTATTATTATTATTATTATTATTATTATTTTATTTTAATTCGTAAATTGTTTTTATCTCTACCTGCGAGTCTTCTTGCCCTTACCCATGCAATTCTCTCCCTAACTCCCTGCAGGAGGTGGGAGAGTGGGAAAGTGACTGGGTGTATGTTTGGCTGCAAGCCAAAGGAGTGAAACCACCACACTTTCAAAAGAGTAGATAACAGCCATACAACATTCAGTCTTGGCTATCTGAAATAGAAGTAGATAGTGGCTATGAAATACAGATAAACACACAAAGGAAAAAGAAATGAGCTAACAAAATCCTTTATTTTCTTTCAACCACCTTCTATTGCAGAAAAAGCCCATCTCATTACTTACTTTGCTGCAATGTTCCAATTCTAGTGAAGATTTGGTGGAGAGTTTATTGGGGATTTTGGAGATAAAATAGAGAGAAAATATTACTAAAATATATGGGTTTTTTTGGTGTTTTTGTTGTTGTTGTTGTTGTTTGTTTTTTAATAAAAAACCAACCTTCCCCCACAATTCAACACTGGAAAACCTTGGACTTTTTCTGAATTGCTTCAATAACAGCATTTTCCCTACAAATACACTTAATAAATGACAGCCTGTTAAAAATTTGAGTGGTACTGAAGGCTCACAAAACTTCAGAAAACAAAATAATCCTGGGTATTATTGATAATTAAATGAAATGCTACTAAGAAAGTAGAAGGAAAAGTTAGGTACTTTGTCTGATTTAAGTTAGTTTTAAGTAGTAATTGTAGATGGGTTGTCCTTCCACTCTGACTCGTCGATACCTAGAGCCAGCTCACACTGCAGGTGTTCTAAACAGCATATTATTGGAAAAATAATGTATGATTATCACTCATTTTAGGATGCAAGAAAGTAATGATAGCTGTTGTAATGTTGCAAGTCAGGATCCATGGCTGCTGGGGGGGAGTGTTTACTTTCTGTAATTTTGTTCTAATTTTAACCACACGGTCTCAGAAAATGTAGTGTAATAAACAGATACAATACGTCAAAGTCTGTTTTACTGTGTCTGGCTAAAGAAAAACATTAGGACTCATTTCTTCTCTTTTTCTGTAGAGAAGTAGGATAGATCATGTGGGACAAAATATCTGTAAATATCAGCTGCTTTTTCCTGTTCTCTGGGGCCAGATGGCCTCAGAACTGGCTGAATGTGGGCTTCACCCAACCCAACTCTGGAACACAAAAAAATAGCAAAAATGACACTTGATGCTGTGAAAAACCAAGTTCCTCCTAGGTGTCATCTCTTCTCTTCTAGCTGGATCATGTGAGAGGTGACTATTTTCATCCCACAATAATTATACAAAAGAGCTCAAATGTAAAGCAGAACAGATTTACTTGAGAAATACTGCTTACTATAGTTAAAAAAAAATATAGTCCTAAACTTTGTTTATCTCTGAAGCCCTCAGGGACATCCCTCTGGAGTCACCTCATGGGTTGTGTCAGGACACCAGTGAGAAGTGTCAGCACAGACCTCAATGCATCAGAGATTTCAACAGTGATGTTCTCGTAATTTATCTCTTTCTTGGCACTTTTTCCAGTACCTGTCTCAGGTTTAGAGATTGTGGGGTCTGTAGTGCCTGAAATCCCACCATGCAAGAGGCATTCCGAAGCGCATGATGGTTGAGAGGACAAGTAATCAGGTGAGTTAACTGGTAAAAGCAGGGGTGTGTTTCCTGCATCACTCAGCTCCCTGCAGGGGTACAATCTGCAACATACCGTTCCTCGGGCAGGAAATCTAAATGCAATCTTCTTTTTAATGAAAACAGTAAAGATGGGGAAGCAACCTGCAAGCAACTCAGCCCTAGAGTGGTAGAAAGCCCCCGAGAAAACAACCATGCCAGACCCAGGGTTCAGTGACCAGGGCAAAATACTTTTAAAGGACAACCAGCCTCACCCAAAGCAGAAATCTTCTGGTTTAACATCAATACGTGCTGCTTCAGCTTGCACTTAAACTCACTTATTTTCACAAAGGATTACAGAATTACAGATTTGAGGGAGAAAGGGTTTGAATGCTGGTACATAACACAGATCATTTTAATTTTAATAAAAGTCCCATCCCCCAAACAAACAACAAACACCAAAAGCAAGTCTGAAAGTGAAATAAAGCTCTGTTTCAACAAGAACTTTAGCAGGCCAGCCAGTATTCTTCCAGCCTGCTTAGTGGCCCTTTCCATAGCTGCTTAACCAAATACAAACTCTGGTTGAAAAGAATGCTGCAGTGTGTGTCCTACGTCTCACTGTATGCTTTTATTTTAGCTTGCATTACAGAATACTTAAGTGATGGACAAGAAGAAGGGGAATAAAAGATAATTTCTTATGTTCACAGACTATTTGACCCTTCCCCAGGCAAATGCTGCTTGTATCTTGGTGCCTTTGATGCTCTTTCACAACACACTATATGTGTGTATTTTTCTCCTTTTGTAACCTTTGAGCTACTCAGTTTCTCAACATTTACAATTAAGCTCACATCCAAAATTGTTTTAAGGCTCTCAAAGTTTTCTCCATCTATGGAATCAAAGCAATTCAGAACTACACTGAGCAAAAGCAGAGGGGACTGGAGAGACTATAAGGGCACCTGGCTTGGATTTAAACATGTGATTGAACTTTTTAGACTTGTAGTCCAGAGCAAACTTTCTTAAAAGCAACCAGAGGACCCCTGGGAGCCTTTGCCTGGACAAGGAACCAGATTCCTGGACACTCGTCTACAGCGCTGCCGCTTCAGCCCTCAAATAGGCAGTTAAAATGTGATCTCCCAGATATGTATCTTCTCATGTCACATAACAGATCTGCCACACTACTGCAACTATATATGTTATTATATAGCTTTGTTCCTTTTGCTGTACACTCATCTGTTTTCAGGATGTCTCCTCTGGAGACTGGTTTTATGCTGCATGGGAGGCAGAAACTGGAAGCAGAAGAGACACTTAAAATAATAAGAAAATTGAAAGAAGAGCTCTGTTCCATAAGTACTAGTGAAATGTATCATTTATGAAAAAAATTAAGATACCAAAGACAAATGCATGTGTGCATCTCTGTAGATATTTATGTGCCTCTGAGCACTGAACAGTTCTATTCCTGGGTATGTAAAGACACACAGAGACATGCATATTCTTAAAAAAATAGGCAAAATAAAAAAGTAGTGTGAAATTTGGTATTGTTGTGGGGGTATGCAGTGTGCCTCTTACACCTGCATAAATAAAACTATATTTTGCATATATATATCTTATACATTTTAAAGCAAATACGTTCACCTATAATTTTTTTAACTCCGTATACATTGTATTTTGTACTCTCTTCATCTTGATTATTTACTAATAACTGCACAAGAATAAGTAAGGAGGATTTGTTTGCAAAGTGAATGTTCTTTCACGTTTTCTTTCTCAGAAAAAAAAAAAGGAGGAACTGCAAAATGAAACTACTCTGAATATTATTTGTCTTTTATTAATTGGCAAAATAAGAACATGGAAGAAAGATTAAAAAAGCAGTGGAATGAAAGAAATCAAGAAGAAGAAATAGGGGACTAAATCAGAGGGTGTTTTTTGTTAGGGAAGACACTCTCACTATTCAGTGGGTTCCCTAATAAACAGAAATAATGTCAGCAGTGATTAGTGGTTTGGAGTGAGATGTCCTGTGTCACCAGGAGGGCTGATTGAGTCCCAACCACACAGCTCGTTTAGAGAGAAAAGAGAGCAGGGAAACAGAAGGGCTCTTGCTCATAATGGTGTGTAGGGCTGGTGGTGGGGCAGGAATGTGGAACCACCAGCCATGGTAGGACATGTGTGTGCATCACACCAGCTCTCCTCTTGCCGTGCCAATTGTCAGCCCCTGGCAAAGCTGAAGCTCATTCCTTTCTCCTCCCAGGATAAGCCACCTGCCATCCCATTTGGAATCAGAGCAAGTAGGGGCACATCTGAGGAGCAGCTGACACACCAGGGGTTCAGGTCCTCACTCCCTGCATGGCAGCTTGTCCCATGCTCTGAGACATGGGAGCAGAGGACCTGCCACTAGTGTCATGAGCTGGTGCCACAGATAGCAGTGGATCACACAGCTGATCCGAGGACTGATCAAGCTCCTCAGCTGTAAAATACAGTGACTTCTTTGATAACACCCATGACCTGAGGTGTATGAGCTCACCCATGTCAACCACACTGTCAAGTCATAGAGATGTGTGCTGACTGTAAGAGAAAAGCAAAAATGTCCTGCAGAATCTAGGGTGATCATTTTGGATGTGTGATACCAGGTTGTTAGAAGAAGAAAACCCACAACGCTGCAAGGTTAATGCTCTGGGGTTTTCCTGAATGTTTGTCTAGCCTCTCTTGATTTACATGCAATGTGTTTTTTCCGAAGACTGTAGTGCAAGGCAATAACATATTTCCTTAGTCTCACATGTTGGCCTGTCCAACTGGCAGCTCTTTCAGCACCAACTCCAAGAGAGTTCAGGGAAGCAGTTAATTCCAGACAAAAGCCTTGTTTACAAAAGAAATTGAAAGCAACTGACACACGTTTGCTTAAATGGTGTGTTTGCAGGATGTATTTTATACTCTTTCATCATTATTCTTCCATCTACTTATTTTTAAAAGAAACCATTATGGTTATATCCAGACTTTCTGTTGCCAAGTAACTCACAATGTTCAACAGCTGCAAAGGGACACTGAATACAGCAGTTACCGTGAAATTCTGCTGTTCCCTCCACTTTCACAAACACTCTGCTAAAAGAGCAAGTGGGCGAGCAGCAGCAATTACAGCTCTGTTAGTCCACATGTGCCCAAGCAGGATGTCATCACCTGTTTCAATGTCCACAGCAGCCTTCATGACCCTCGATGGCCTGTGAGCTGAACCAGGATCTATCGCTGTAACCCAAGTGTCTGATGGAAACTGAACCAAGGGGAACAGCAAAACGTGATGGAGGAGTGGCTCCCAGACACAGGTTTGGAGTGAAAAGGTGTGTGCTTCATGTGGTGGTTTAGTTTAGTCTCTGGAGGAAAATAATGTGCTGGTCCAGTTTGTCCAGCTGCCGGGGTTACCCAAGCCCTGAAGCACTGCACCCCACTCTGCGCTGGGCCCTGGACCGCTCCCCACTGCTGCAGAAAGCCCAGCCATGCAGGGATGCTCACACCACTAAGCCAAGTTCCCCCAGGCTCTGTCCTTAAAAGGAAGTTGAGCCTCCAGGTCTGACACAAAGTTTAGGAAGTGACACCAAAAGGTTTCTGTGAACACCCCGAGGAATGAGTGAAAACAAACCAGGCTCCTCCCATGGCTCAGAGCCTGGAGGATCTTCCCACAGAGGTAATCCAAGGCTCATCACTTACCATCATTTTTTTTCCAGTCAGACATCAGGTTTCCTTCAAAAACATTTTGCACTGCAATCTACTTGCTGGGTCTTAAGGTCCCAATTCACTTTAATTCCCACTAATTAGAGAATGCTTCCTAGTTTTTAAGAGTTTATTTCTAGTTGCATACCATCTTGCATGGCTGTTGAAAGAATAAATAGACAATTAAGCACCTTCTTGACAATTCAGGAGTGCTGATGAATGTTAGTTCATGCTGTAGTGAATATAGAAGAGAGAGTAATATGCTAAGTTTTATTTATAATGCAAATCATAAATAAATATAAAAGTACTAAGCTGAATATTAGCTTTTCTCCTCCTCACACATCACACTATTAATCAAGCAGACCAAGAAGTACCTAAATCAAGTATATCCTTTCCCTTCACAATCAGTTTACCAGCTTGGTCTCAAAATGGGATGATGACACTAAGCCTTCAACAGAGGTGACAAATGCACCAGCTTGATATGTTTGTGAAAAAGCAGTTTTTTCTTCTTCTACCAAAGCAAAAGGTTGTGAGACCAGCAGGGATGCCAGTTCCTTCATGTGACCCACAATGCTCCAGTTTGGTGAAAGGGAAGCTAGAAATTCCAACAAGACTCCCTTTCAAGACTTCATACCAATTTGAAGGTGGTATCTGATCGCAGAACTGCAAGAGTGAGAATTAGTGTCTTTCAGGATTGTCAGAGTCAAGGATCTGTGCAAGTTCAAGCAGAGATGTCATATGTGCAAAGCATATGTCGTTTGAGTGATGTCCACGAGCTTTGTATTCAGGACCATTCATGGAACAAAACCTAAGATTTTATTGATGACCTATCAGACCATCTGTATTTCCAATGCCTTAGGAGTGCTGTGGGCTTATGCCAATCACTTTTCATAAACAAAATACTGGTAGCTGATAGAACCAGTACTTGTGGAAGTCTGTCATGGATGTTGCCTGTGAATACCTCAAGCAAAATTTATTTTGCTAAGCAAGTTAATTACATGGGTTCTGTTTTAATTGGCAATCATCCCAATCAATCTCCATCTCTAAACTTTTTCTAGAAGTTTTATAAAGCACGTAGTGAGCTATGTAACAAACTTTGAAATAATTAGCTGGAAAAGGAGGAAAAAAAAATTGCATCATTTTAAATGGAAACAAATAGAAAGAAAGAGTTGGGAGATCCAGGTTACATATGCACAGCAGATAAAGAGTCTGCTAGCGAGCTCCAAAGACAGCCCTTTATAACTGAAATGAATGAATACACGAAAGCAAAAAGTAACAGCATTCCAGAGCAAATGACAGCTTTTGCCTTTGCAGCAAGGATTAAATTAAGGGCCCTGGTCTTGCAAGCTCTGCTGCTTGTTTAGGGGAACTAGTGAATTCTAGCTAAAAGAAACCACCCTCTCTCTGTAAGAGACAAGGAGAAAACTCACCTCAGCTTCAACATGCTCTCAACTAAAAGCCATAAAAGGAAATTTTAGAACAGATTTTATGTGGTTATATACCTGTATAACTGCATATCTGCAGTACCTTTAGTATGATATGCTTGTGAGGGAACTTACATTTTCTTTCTGGAGCTTTATAAGGAACAGAAGTTGACAATGGTTGTATAGAAATCACAGAATATTTTCATGAATTGCAAAAATGCTTCAGCAAGTACACAGATATGCACACACACATATATATGTGTATTATTTTTTCAATTTCAGAAAAATAAAAGCAGGGAAATCAGATATTTGTAAGTTTTTGACAACAAATTTATTTTTAGCTTGTGACCTAGCTATGCCAAATTGCAGCCTAAAGCAAATTTTAATGGTTTAGAAAAAGTTATAAGTCCCTAAAATTATGGTTTCATAATGGAAACCATGACAGACCTTTAACTACAGCAGCAACAAGAAGAGATTCTGTAATACATATTAATATACCTCCTTGTAAAATATAATTGCAAAGCAATTAGGCACAAGGCTCTCTACCTACCAACTGTCTTTCTTTCCTCCCTCAGGCAACGTTGACAGCAATATTAAGATTAATTTTAAATTATCCAGGAAACAATCATGCTGGCTCTGCAGTGCAGTAGAACATTGCATGTCCTTGCAAAGCTGGTTCCATTGGCTTTGAGACCCTGGGCTGCAGATAGTGCTGGCCCTGACGCTGTGCAGGATGAAGGCTAACCACGTGCTACAGGGCTGCTTAGCTGTCAGCTTTCAACAGCCTTTTGGCCAATGTTCATGGTATCTGGAGCATTTCCTCCCTGTCACCAAGCTGTAGAGCACAGCACCAGTCATCTTGGCTCTTTGGGATCACAGCGTACCTACCAGTAGGTCAGACAAACCTCTGTCCCCCACCTCACCCAAAGGGATGGCAATGACCAAAATACGTCATGGGGACATCATTGAGAGAGGTGACATGGTGAAATTGTGGAGGCATTGTTGGGAGGGTGAGAGTGGTGGATAAAAGTCAGCTACCAGAGGCATTTTCTTGGTAATAAGTTCCTGAATTTCATTATTATTGCTGTTTTGAGTCCAGAGAAAATGAAAGGCGCAGAGGTCACCTTAATATTCATAGAATCATAGAATTGTTGGGTTGGAAAAGACCTTTGAGATCATAGAGTCCAACCATTCCTGTCCACTACTAAACCAGATCTCTGAGCACCATGGATCCTACTAGTTTTTATCTGTGGCATGCTTATATCACTTGCTGGCTATTTCTGAGCACCTCCAAAAGCCATCACCACAGAGGTTCCAGTGTGGCCGTTTATATTTTCTCTGAATGCTTGGACAAGGTAGCACCTAAACTAATTGTGTTGAAAATTCAATGGCAGGGCTGGTGTCCTGCTCTGTCCTGTGCAGCTCTCCTTGAATCAGTACCTGTGCAGCTCCTGTGCCCTGACCAGTCCTAAAAAACTTCTGTACGTAATCAGTCCTTGGACTGGCTCTGCAATTTGATCAGGAAAAGGGCTTGCATCCTGACTATGGATTTGCAGGATGTGTATCACTAAGAAATGAAACAGAAAGATGCCTGTTATTTTTTTGTTGATCCTTCGGTTGAGGTGGAGAATGTATCAACAGAGGACTAGTTGCTAGGTGTGCAGAGCTCTGTGCATCCCATCCTTTTTCTCTCTTTCCCTCCTATTCCTGCTTCTGTGCAAAACTTGCTACTCCTGTCACCTATTTCCATGCTGATCTTGAAACCTGACTTGGCCTGAGACTTGGATAAGAGATGAAACTTTTGATTGTTGCTCCTCTTCTTTCTTATCTTGTCATAGTCATTAGGTTGGACTGTACATCCATGTCCCCTAAAAATCCTATTTCCCACTTTCCACAGAAGCTGTGATGGGCTCCAGGTTGGAGTTCACCCCCACTGACTGTCAGTTCATTGCACAGAACCAGGCAAGCTGGTGTGAAGTACCACTAATAAGAGTAATACAGCATTTTATAGGGAAATTGACAGATTCTAGGTACTCTTACAGAAAATAAGGTTTTGTTTATGACCTCTTTATGCTTCCATTTTGTTGTGATTACAGCAAAAACAGCCTTAGGCTGTTTAGTCTTTGATATGGTTATTTTTTTTAAATGAGTTGAATATCTTGTGTTTGAACAATGCTTGCTTTTTAACTGGCCAATGAAATAGCAAAGTCTGTACCCAAGAACATCTTTCCTATATAAATACATAAGTTTTGAGGTAACTGCCCCTCTCTGAAAAGCCTGTGTGGCCGGAAATCTTCTTACTTGAAGCTGTCTCACTTCAGACTGAAAGTTAGAAGATGCATTTTTGCTGAACACTGGCAAATGCCTCTGTGTGTGCTTCATTTGCAACATCATTAAGAGCAAGAAATTATATCCCTTCCTTCCCTGCTTTTTGTCACCAGCATTTTTGTAATTAAGAAGGCAAGGAAATAACTATATACAGTATTGACTCTTTAAAGATATATGGGTAATAATAATGGCTCTATTACAGAAAAAAACAAAACCTCACGTTGGAAAGTAAAGCTCTTCGTGCACAAAAAGATTTCATGAGAACAGATACTTACATTCCACTTCAGAACTCTTTACTGCTGATATTTGGAGATTTGGTTTAGTATTTAATGGTCCTTAATATTTTTATTATTTCAAGTCTCACTAGTCCCATATGATTTATAATTATACTTCACACATCCCTGAACAAATACTCTGAAAGAATTTCAGTTCACCTGGCACAAGGGAGCATCAGCTGCAATAAAACTGATATAAATTAATCACAGATCTCAAAAATGAATTCAGCATCATATAGGGTGTGAGCATTTTGCTCACAATGAGGTTAACAACAGTTAACATCTGTTCATATGGACCTTGACTCAATGACAAAATTAATCAATTTTTAAGCTCTAAGCACCTTTGAAGCTAATGGAAATATGTAAAGAATTTAGGTCAAATCCATTATAATAGGACTTTGTTGAAAAATAACTAAAAATGTAAGGATTTTTGCCTAAAAATAACTGGATGTACTTAGTCCAAATAAATGTTGAAGAGAAGCAAAGCATTTGCACTGTAATAACCAGATGCACTGAGTGTAAGGTCTTCACCTGTTCTTTTGATGCAGGTATTTTCATTTTAACAGTAGTGGAAAAGGTATTTACAGATTTATTTGGTCATGCAGGTGCTATAGCAACTATGCATTTCTTCCAAATCCTACTCACCTAATAATAAAATGCTCCATATCTACAAACTAAAAGGTACTATTTGGGAAACGTGTACTTGGGAATTCTGAGCTGCATTTGGTCAAAAAAGTGATGAGATTAAAAGGTGAATTGAACAACCAGGTAAAATGCCCAGCTAAAGCTAAATCATGGAGCTTTTTAATTGGAGTAAAGTATTCAGATTAATCTTTAGGTTATTTTATTCTTTTTCATTTTCTGTTGTAATGGGTGGTTTTGAAAAGACCAATACATTTCATAAACAAACTTCCTGAAAAAAAAATTGAAAAAAATTTTTCATTCAGGCATACTTCCCTCCAAGTTTTGCATCTGAAAATAACTCCTACATTCTGCTTCCTGTCATAAATACTGTGAAATACCCTGTTTCCAAATGTAATCTGTCATAAATGTATATATTTGCTGAAAAAAAAAATCACCCAATTGCTCTGAGCATATAAATATTGCCCAATTGCTCTGTTTTTTTTCCTGGTTTATGACCATCAACTCTAAGAATAAGCACAAAAAGCAGTAACATGGACAACATACAATAGTTCAGCTGCTACAATTCCTAATGGTTTGTCATTTAATTTAAACTCACTTCTGCAATCCCAACCATACTGTACAGCATATTCTCTATCTACAGACATGAATTTCAATGAATGTCAATAGGCAGCAGCTATCACATCTTTAAGGCTTAAATTGCAGATGTTAAAAGGCCTGAGAGGATTACACTCTGAAGTCTTTTCAAATTGCAGTAACACTGGAGACCTTTAAGTTCCTCTAAGAATCCTGTATTTTTCATTTTTATTCTGTTAGTGTTCTTCTGTAGCTAAATTTGTAATGACCATGGACCTAGGAAGTGACAGCTGGGACCACGGAACAAGTTGTGTCAGACTGACCTGGAAAGTTGAACTTTGCTGGTACCCTGTCTGTCCCCAGGTGTCTGGGTATTAACCAAGGACCTCATATCAACAGTAGTACAAGCTGCTTGCAACATCCTTTTGCTTCTGGTGTCTTTGAGACTGCGTTGTCTGAAGGGTGCAAACTTTACTGTGCTCAATATACCAAATGCCTCTAATTCCTTGTGTTGAAAAATGCTTCAGTAGTGCTGTCAGAAAACTGAAGGGCATTTTTTGTCTTCTGTCTCTCAATGCACACAGAAATATTTTACACTCTCCTGCCTGGTCACCCACTTAGTCTCCAAAAACCTAGAAGTGATGGGCATGTGACCGAACATTTGCATTGCATAAAAACTTAGGAAAATAGCTTTTTGTTCCATCTGGTGACTGAGTCATAAGAGGAAGAAATATCAAAGTCTCACTATGAGGTTCAGTGATTTGATCCTGCTAAGGTCCAAAAGGGACCTAAATCCCCATGAATGCATATTGTACTAACACGTATCTGAAAGACAGCTCACTCTGGCATTCCGCTTAGCAGGGTAACCTATTTTTGACTGGGAAAACAGAACTAATTCCTGCAGGTTCAAAGCTAGTAAGTTCTGCATGGAATTTTATGTTCAAGGAAACATAAAAATCTCCACACAACTGCTGCTGAATCAACCTAAATAAAAATAGAAATATTCATTTTTGTCTGATTCCTGCCAGGCTTATTTAACTCTCATCCCAAACATATTAAAAAGTTTAGGAAATTAAAAAACTTCTGGAGTCTATAGACTGAGTTTGCAATAAAAAAGAGAAGAAACATTTTTCCTTCTTGCACCGAGTCTTTACAAAAGCAACTTAAGCCTTGCAAGGACACCTGCCTTGGTAAAATTTCCAAATGAAAGAAAAAATTGCTGAGTAGCTTTTGCTCATTGTGATTTAAGAGTTTGTGAAACTGACTGAAGAATGACTGATAAATAAATAAATAGCAGACACTGAAGGAAAATCCAGAAGCTCATCAATCCATTGTAACTCTTTTGTTTTTATCAAATTTGTCCAGCTATGAGGATAGTTGATGTGCTTCATATTCAAGCAAGGTCAGAAATATCTTTATATTACTACTACAGAAATATCCTTACAGTACTACTCTTGTAATTATTTGGCATATATACTTCCCACAGGAATGAGAAACTAAAAAAGCAAAGTAGTTAACTGATTACTCTCATGCTGAAGAGTAGTCCCTACATCTAGATAAGATTTTTAAATGAGAGAATAAAAAATGGAAACAACACTCCCACTGTGACCTACCAAGGGTGGGTGGAGTGGAATAATCACATCCTTTAATCTGCTGGCTATCTTTGTACCAGTTCAGAAGAGAGTGGTGTTGGTCCTTGTTGCTGACTCATGCTCAGCACACTGTCAGGCAAGGGGTTTGCAAAGTGTTTTCCCATTGCAGCTGATCTGCAGGAGGTCAGGCTTTACCTTGTTGTATTGCTGCTTCAATCCCAGGTGCAGGTTTCTACAGTTATCTTTGTCAAACCTCATGCAGCTCCTGACTGTCAGTCTTCCAGCCTGTTGAGGTCTCTCTAAATGATTCCTTTTCCCTCCAGCATATCTACCTCTCCTCCCAGTATAGTGTCATCCAAAAACTTGATGAGGAGTCATCTAATCCTATTATCCTGAGAGAGTACTGAGTTTTACCACAGTATTATTGGATATTCTCAGGTACCAGTACTGAACTCCTCCATTGATTAGCTGCCACTTGGACACTGGGCCATTAACCACTAGCCCTTGAGCTCAGGAGTTTAGTCTGTTTTCTGCACAGTTACTGTCCAGTCTGGTTATTGTCAGATATTTTTGGAGTATTGTCAGTGGTCCATCTGTCCAGTCAGATACTTCAAGCTTGTCAGCAAGGACATTGTGAAATATCAGGTTAAATGCCTTCCTAAAATTGAGACAAATGAGGATCAAGGCTCTTGTCCTGTCTATGAGCAAGTCTTGTGGGTCCCTTCCAAATGAAACAATCTAGTCTAGTCTAGTCTTGAAAGTGTTAGGGTTGGTAAAAATGCAATATACCCTCCAGAATTCCCTAGTGGCATCTTCCAGGCATCTTTTTGTCTTTCATGTGCCTGGAAAGAACTTCCATAATGATTTATATCATAATTTTCCAAAAGATTGAATTGTGGCTGACTGATTTGTGGTTTCTCAATTAAAATTAATTTTTTTTTGTCTTTTCATAGATGGGCAAATGTTTACCCTTTTCGAGTCATCTGGGACTTCCCCTACCTTTCCATGTGTAATCTCATTAACTTAATTGACTATTGGTTCATTTTGTCAGATCTCAGTTAAAGAGAGAGGTCCAAGAAGAGAATAAACACATAAATTGCCTATTTTCCTCCAATTACTATTAACTAACACATAGAATCAGCTTCAGTGAAAGTGTCTCGAGGGAGAGATATGCCAACATTTTCCTCTTTCATTCGAGATTGAGAATTCAGCAATTTCTACCCACATTTATTATAAATGTTTAAAACTTGCTGATAGCTGCCTAAATAGAGACACTAACTTACCATTAGCTATTTTTACCAAGAGATAGAAGTGAATAAAATCCTGCATTTTAAACAGGGAAATTAAAAATCCCAGAAGATAAAAATCTGAGTAAAACAAAGACTGAAATAAGCTTTCATAAAGGAAGAGGTATCTATATATAGAATGTCTTGAAAGAAATGTTAGGATATCAACACATTCCAGGAAAGAGATAGGTGCACATCTCAAGGATATCTCAGAGGAATAAAAATTCATCAAGGGAGGGAACGTCTCAAAAAAAAAAAAAAGAAAAAAGAAGATATTAGATCACAGCACCTTTGAGTTGAGATTTTCTTGCTCATCCAGTGTTCAGTACAGATTGATTAAGAAAAGAAATATAAAATAATCTTAGAAATGCTGTTGAGGTGAATAAAAACTATCACTTTGACTGTAAAACAACACTATCCATATACAAAACTTCATAGTTCAAAGAAGACTTGCTGAGACTGGACTTGTAACAGAAATATAGTTATGGAAATACAGAAGATGAATTGCCTTCTTATTTTAAAATTATTTTTAGGATTTACATGTTACTTTTATGCTGCATTCTTCTGTCTCCAAAGATAACAGAGCCAACGTGGACTGTGTGGTGAAAAGGTATTGCTGGATTGCTGGATTTAAAGTTTTGTTGGTTAAATATTAAATAAATGCACAAAGCAAGCTACAACATACAAGGATGAAAGATCAGTGTTCTGAGGAAAGGGTTATATTTTAAGTATATCAGATACAGGAGAATGTAGTGAGATCCTCTGTAGTAATGCAGCATTTCAGAATAACAGATCCTGGAATCAATATTTGTGGGAAAGGAAAATATTGGACTACCTGCACTGAGGTGACTGACACACTCAATGAGTGTTACCAGCACTGATTTTACATCGAGGTCCAGATTCACAAGTGTGTCAGGCACAGCATCTGCAGCAGTGAGACCACTGCACCTCATGCACATACAGAACAGAACCTTTTGAAAGTCTTTGGGAGCAACAGCCTTGGGTAAAGACTTGTGTATGCCAGTCAGTGTCTGGGTTAACCTGAAATACTGAGAGTAAGATCTCATGCTCTTATCAACTGAAAATAGGAAGACTCCATTAAGGTATTAGACCTGCAAATACATATTTTTCTCTTCTGATCTGGAAGAGCAAGTTGTACAGGTTCCTGTTTTAAACTTGCTAGACAGCAAAGACAGCAGCTCCAAGAAGTTTGGTTTTATATATAAAGACTTATGAGTTGAGGAGTCTGGACACATACTGTCATTTTCTTCGCAAAATGAGATGAAATATTATAATATATCAGGAATAAAAAGGATGGGAACATGGAGGGAAAACACCAGCATGACTGAAGAAAATCATACAGATTTTGGGACAGAGTAAGTAACTGAAAACTGATTATTTATTGGCCAGAGTGGTGTTACTGTGACAAATTTTCAATTTGGGAAAGTGCCACAAGAAAATGAACAATGAAGTCACGTACCTGTTAGAAAGGCATTGTAGTGTCCAGCATGGCTGTTGTGCTTTGTGTAATAGGTGACACACCTGTGGAACATGCAGCTTATCTACCTGGTAAACTCAAGTAGGTTTTCCAGCATTCTCAAAGTACAGCTGCTTGTCATCACCACATGGAGTGATAACTCACACTTTTCAAAGCAACTTTAACAGAGTGAAAGCAGTCTCCTCTCTGAAGGTGCTGCACTGACATTAATCTAGAGCTCTGGACATGATGTCTGGGCAGTAACCAGGACTCCAGAGGAAGGCAATGATTGAACTCCTACCTGATCATCCCATTTCAGGGCTAGTAAAGAACTGTATTTAAAGCAGGATGTGTTTAATTACTACCCAGATCATACACACTATTGATTTTTTTGACTGTAAAAATATATCTACATCCTCTGTCAAAGCTGAGGACGGAGAGGCACATACTGTTGCTAGAAAAAAAAAGCCCACTATTACAATATTATTAAACCCAGCACAGCACATTTTATTAAATCCTAAGAATCAGAAGCACTCATTAAATCCCCTGAAAGATACTGACTTCAACATGAGACTGCTTTAAGCTCCTTCATCATGAAAGCAGTGTTAGTTTTAAAGTATAACACCAATCAGGAAAAAAAAAAAATCAAACTTAAACCCAACCAACCAACAAAAAAAAACCCACAAAAAAAGAAATAACATTGTCTAAGTCAACAAATGCATTCCTAGTATGTTTTAAGTCATCCAACTTATTTTAATGGAAAAGAACCAAGATACAGTGCTAATGAAGTGTAGGATTTATGAGCTTGCACAGTAATATGAGGTTGGTGTACTGATTTACTCAGAAGGATTTAGAACTGAAACCCCAACACACAGTATCTGACCAATACCTAGCAAAGTATTTTCATCAGTGTTTTTCTGTAGGAACAAAAACTATTTTGACAAACCCTGTATAAGGAATTGCACAGCCTCTAAGATTTTGAAATGCTGAAAATATTTTTAAATATGTAAATTTTCCAATTTAAAAATATTACATTATTTTCCCTTCTTCATATAATGTAATATTTCATATAACAGCATCCCAATAGCATCAGTGAGGTAAAAAATAGACAACTTTAATTATGATAAGCCTTTAAGACATGTTGATAAGTCCAAAAATATTTGAAAAAATGTTCTAAAAGATTTTTTGGAGGAAACATCTGTGTGGAGACCGAGTTGCAGAAGTCTGGCATCTCCTTTGTCACTGGAACTTCTTAATGTAAAATTGGTTATCTTTTTTTTTAGACCTTTCAGTCTCTGCAGCAACTCATAGTAGAGCACAGAACCAGCATCTCCTGGGACTTGGTGTCCTACGATTAGGCTAACAACTTGCCCAGTGTGTCTGTTAGAAAAGCAAAAAGATCCCTCCCAGCCGAAGCACACAGATTATTCCACCTCTCCAGGGAAAACAAAGAACTGTGGAACCAGATGTGAGCAAACTCTTTACTGCTTGTGCAGGCTATATAGCCCATAGCTCCCTAGAACAGTCCAGGAGCACACATTCCCTGATGCTTTTGGGGGGAAAGCTCTGGTTATCAGCATAAGATGGAAAAAAGACACCTTAACTCTGGGATAATGGCTAAGCTACCAAGGAAGCTGGTGAGGCGTGAGGATCCCCATGAACTGAGCAGTTGCTATATTGGATTTTCTGGCACAGTGATCTGGAGTCTCATAAAGTCATGACACCAATTTTAGGAGTGTAGATTTTTCCTACTAAGAAAAGAAAATTGAAAAATCTGTCTAATAATGTAATTGAAAATGTTCTAGGGATGATTATAACTACCCTTCATTTAAAAATAAAGCTGTTCACACATATATTAAGAAAATTCAATTTGCAGAAGAGATATCCTAATTTTCTGGCTCTCTGCAGTATCATTAATCTCCAAAGCAGGCAAAATTCACAGTTAATTCTAAAGAGTTCCACTGACCATATTTTTATTAGCCATTTTTCTGTTTAATAAAAGAAAGGAAAAAAGATTTTCACACACTTCAGTTGAAAGGTCTAGAAATTAGGGAGAAAATGCTGAAGAGGGGAAAATCACATGTGGATTCAGTGCTCTCCAGCATATGTTTTGGCAAAAGTCCCAGTATGTAGTATAAAGCTTTGCAGTAAGCAGTTCTTTGGCAGAAATTGTTATCAGCCTCCCATGAACTAAACATACAATGGGTGGTTTTGTTGCCCTGAGATACTGAAGCCTGAAGTAGATTCAGTCACTTAAGGGTAACAGAGAATGTGGCTGGTAGGTCCCTGGTGCAGGTCAGTGGGGAACACTTAAGGCATTGGCTGATATTAATGGTAGCTCTTGGCCCTCCTCTGGCCCCCTTCACGGATCCCATTCCAAATCCACACCTGGACAATAACACAGCCAGACTCCAAATATTAATGCCTATGGCAGGTGATCATTCTCATTTCTCCAGTACCATTAAAGACAGACAAAACACTGTGTTTCCTTTTACAGTTTCTCAGATTCTTTTAGGGATCATAAATTCCTCTTAAAGCAATGGACAAAGACTATAATTAAATGCTCATGTTTATTCTCACCTTTGGGACACCCAGAATATTGACCTAATGTCACAGAACAACAGCAATGGATGGTTCCATCACTGTTCTCTAGCTAAATCCCTATGATGTGTAAATACATCCCCATTACACTGCTGGGTACTGCTGGGTTCTCTCTCCTTTTCTGTTCCTAGATAAAAAGCAACTGGCTTAGACTCACCAAAGAGAAACACACAATGATGACAAGACAGGAAAGCTGCTTCTAAGACCTCAATCAGCATGACCTTCCTTTCCACAGAGATCTGCTGGCTCTGTTATCAGAGCACCCTGCTGCTTTTGGTCATGCTCATCTTTTTTTGTTGAATGTGGATGATCACAGTGAAAAGTTGTTCTTTCACCTTGCACATGCTAAAAATGTTTTGCTTTTTTCCTGGCTGAATGAATCACACACATTCCCACTAATCTCTTATTGCTAACTGTGGCTTTTCACATCCATTCTGTAGGGAAGACATTAAAAAGCTTGAAAAATTGCTGTTATTTAACCAGATGTTTGGAAGCCCTCTGCCTCCATATTCATGCTTGATTCTGACAGAACTCAAAGACTAAACTTGAAATTATCAGTGGATTTCCCCCTAAAGACATGAGATATTAGCATGGAGCACGCACCTTTTACAGGTTACTCATTCAGTGTTGCAATGAACAACTGTAGTTTGGAGGGGATGTAAATGGGTTCTTTGACAAGGAACATAAAAATTTGGTAGTAAGCAGCTCAGGTTTTTGTAACTGGAAACAGTTGGTCAAATGCAGTTATCACAACTGCACTATGTTTCAAAGGGTTCAAAAGAACAGGTGTTACCAAATAATCTAGGAAGAATACAGGAGTGAGTAATGTCCTCTGTGCTGAAAGGTAATTAAGTCAGTCTGCTATTATCATACCTGTGGACTTTAAGCTTTACCCTTTGGAGTGATATGGACAAATCTTCACCTACTCTCAAGGCCAATAAAGACATGAAATCCATGACATTATAGCCCACGATTTAAAAGCTCTCAGCTTTGTGATGGCTATCATTTGACCTCTATACATTTTAAAAGTTTGATGAAGTAATTTAAATAAACCAAGAAAAAGAGAGCTGAGGTTAGAAAAAGGGATAGAAATTACAGAACTTGCAACCAGCACAGAATAAAGACATTTCTGTTTTCCAGAGAAGAGAGGACAGTTTCTCCACAACACAGAGAGGAAAAATACTCACAGACTGTGCCAACCTGATCATACTTTCCAGAGTCCCTCATACCCCTAGTACAGACACAGTAGGTTGAATACTACCTCAGCATGTGGACACCAAGTCAAACTGACTTGAAGGAAGAAGCTGATAAGAGTTCACATTACCCTACCCTGAATACCTCAAAGCATCTTAGGTGTACCAAGAAAAAAAAAAGTCAATGTGTTTCAAGTTTTCCCATAAATCAAAATAAGGCTGTATAATATGCAAATTTATAAATTAAATCCTTTGTTTCTGCTTTTACAAAAACTTAGAAAGATTTTTTAAAGTGTCTCTGTTCTTCTAAAAATCAAGGGGAATTTTGCCTTTTTTTTCAGAAAGAGCTGGATCAGTTCCAGGAACAAGAAGTCACCAAGAACTGCAAAACAAATCCTGGTACTTTCTCCTCTATTTCTCTGAATAAATTTTAATTGATAGGATACTCCTTAATATAGCTCAGCTAGGCAATAATGATAACTTAATCAATGAATGCAGGATAGGATTAGAGACTGACATTTTTTTGAGTTGCTGATTTTATATTCTCTGGATAAATTCAGAATGATTTTATAGGTTACACCAGTGTATTTGGCTTCTTTATCATAAACGTAAATGTAATTACCTAGTATTTCTCCATTACCAGTCCAAAGAATCTCTGTTATCACTGGTTTGATATTGTCAGCATGAGACAACTCCTTTTACTTACATCATGCATATTGCAAGCACCATGCACTCTGACAGAAGAGGTTTCCATGGTGTGAATTTTGATCTTCCGGCTTGCAACCACAATGCATCTTAACTGATCTAAATCAGAATGACTCCTCTAAGGGATTAGCAACTGCTAATCAGTAGCAACAGCTCTGGTTCTGAGGTCAGGTTCTTCCTTGTGCTGCCTCTGGTGCAAAAAGTGACAACAGGAAAGAAGTAAGAGCAGAAGATAAAGGCACAACATGAGTATCACCAGATTCAGATAGGATTCAGCTAATTCCTACCTGATTTAACACCTTTGCATTTCATAAAGTTGTAGGGTCTGTGTCATCTATGTATAAGCAGAAAAGACAAAGCTGCAACGAAGGAAAAGCATAAGTGTTTGCCTGATCTTTCCTTCTGAATCCTCAGCACTTGCAGATCCCACTCTGTCCACAGTCTACTCTGTTTTTAACTGGTCTCACTGCTCAAGTGTAACTGCCTGAAATCTCCCCTCCTACTTTAAATTCATTGTTTCCTGTTCATGTGGGACACCAAGAACAATCTACTTCATTCCTCTTTTTAAGAGTTTTAATAATACTTGAATGCTTTCATGCCTCCCCCAGGCTATTGTTTTGCCAAAGAAACACTCCCTGCTATTTTGCTCTTTCCTCTAAGCATGGTCACGGACTCTCTGAAGTTGTTCCACTTCTCCCTTTAAATATTTTGCCTATATGGGACTTGCTCGCTCAGCTGAGGCTTCCAGGTGAATAGGTTCTTACTTTCCTGTTCAAAATGTGCTGGAGTGATGCTGCTGACTCAGCAGCCCAGTTCACAATCTCCTGTAAGTGCCTGGTCTTTTTCCACCTGAATAGTGCACCTTCTTAATGGTTCTCTGGCTACTTGTCTCCTGGGTCAAAATTATCATTGTTCTTATACTGCTACAAAATAGAGTTTTGGATATAGGAAGAACCTCAGGTGTTTTCCTGCTCTGTATCGTATAACAAGAGTGAACAAGGAACATCACCAGCATTTGAACTGCAAGAAGACACCATTCCCTAAAAAGCCTCCAGCTTCCTGAAAATCAGTGATTTAGGAGCTTAACTAAATCACTTTGGAAAAGGAGCTGCTACTCATAAATCACTTAGAGTAATCACAAAACCCCTCCCTTTCCCATCCTCCATTTTCTACTTACTTGTGCCAGAATTTTGCTGAGTTGGCAGCCCCTGCACTGGCAGATATCATGAAGCTGTTGAAACACAAAATATCTAATAAAGAAAATTGATTTGTGGAAGCATTTATATTCCACACTTCACATGTTCGTGGGTTAAAACCACCTCACTATGCAAATTAGGATTAATATTAAAAATGTGTTCAAAATGGCAAGGCCTTGAAAGAATGCACAGCCTGCAGCTGAAACAACCTGCATCAAAGAAAGGCCACTAACCATTATGGCTCGATGGCTGTCTGCTTCTCATGAAGCCAAGAATATAAGTTTAGTCATGAGGGATTAGACTCCTCCTTTCCACCCTGTTCTTCCCCCCGCACCCTGCCACTTTTTTGGGGGGATGAAAATCCAAATAATCACGGTGAAGTAAGTTAGTTCACAAACCATGAAGGATAAAAACCGTACTTCCAGTGTAACACTGCTAACATTAATTTGTATCTAAACATTGACCCTTCAGAACTGCCTGGCCTACAGTATTTGCAGAGCTGTGGACCTCAGCTCTTGCTGCTTAATGATTCATTATCTCCCATTACTTCTCCCCAGACCCAGGAGGACCATGTCTGGTGTGCAGTTCTTTGCCTAATTACAGCCCTTTCGTGCATGTTATGAACAGCATTGTACAAGTCATTTACACCACCTATAAAATATTCACCACCATGACTGGAGCCACCTGAAATCCTTTTCCATGATAAAGTGCATGTGCTGAACACGGTTTTAGCAGCGTACTGCAGAAAAGTTTCCAGTACACAAAGCTGTGTTTTCCTCAATAAGAGAAAGGCCTAGGTAAATGTTTTTTCTAGTTATTTCAATGAGCTCTGAGTTAAGCTGTATTTGACTGAAGGTTGTTGTAGGTACAATAGGCTGAAACCAAAGTGTGTTAGAAGTACAATGAAGAGGGAACCACTTGGAAATGTGTTAGCTGGTTAACCTCTGCGATTATTTCATAAATCACCCATTACTCAGTGTTTAAACACTGAATAGATGAATGAAGCCTCTTATTTGTCCTTAAACACTCATTAAAATAAACAATATTTTACAAACTTCTGGTTACTGATCACTGTTTGGAGGAAAAGTTGTATAAATAGATAAATAATCATGGTAAAAGCCTTCAGCTCACTAAAGTCAGTGAAGAAAAATTTAATTGGTCATATACTTATGACCTCAAAGAGAGAACAATTTCACACACTCTATATTATTAGTGAACTAAACTTCACAGTGTGGTAAACAATATATTGTTTATTATGTTCTATCTGACTGAAAAAACACTGTGAGATGCATAAACAAGGAAGCACTGAAATAGTTTACCAATTGAATGTAAATAATTATTTTCTGTGCACTCTTCTGAGAGGATAGATCTATTCAATAGAATCTGTAATTTGGTTTTGATGGAGCAATTCCTATTAAGCTGATGAGTTTAAAATAAAAAAGAAAACCTCTGCGGAAATAAGTCACCTGGGGCGACAGTTTTGAAATTGGGAAAAAAAATCACATCATTTCCTTCAATAGTTTTGAATTATTGCATAAGACTTTTTTTAACATTAAATTGAAACAACATATCCATATATTTAGCATATCACCATTACATTTTATGTGTTTCAGGCAAACTTATGATAAAGTTAATTAAAACTGTAAAATGCTATCTTTATAAATTGGTTTCAGTTTTGATATTGAAGGTACAGACAGAGTTTTGCTTACTTATTTAATGATAAAACTGAAAGAAAATCTGTTGTTTTTATGTGACCAGGACAGAAGAATGATTTCTTATGTTTCAGTGGTTATCAACATTTGTTTTTAGCCACAGCGTTGCAAAGCAGCGATGATGACTATCAGAGACAGAGGGTTTGGTGGTGGGGAAAGTAGTCTGCATGTCCAGAAAGAGATTTTGTGCCTTAGGTACACTAATTTTTTGTGTCTCAAACTGTCCCATGCTAATTAGACTTGCTCCTGGCTTTAAAGACGCTGCCATTGAAAGTTTTGCTGAACTTCTTTCCTCTAACCGACAATTGCTGATGCTCATCTTGCCCCACATTAAAATACCCTCTCTCAGTTGTATCCGGCATGATCTGCACAGCAGTTGGGGTATCTCAAATACAATGTGTTTCTGCCTCTCCAGCAAACATTCTTCATGGTTTGTGGAATCCAGGTCTTTACCAGCTGTGAAGTTTTCATGGACTCACAGAGAAAAACACAAAAACCATGGTGAAAATTCCATCCTGTGCTGGTTTCTGTAACTCACTATACTGAATGTTTTCAGTGTACTGTAACTGAGTCAAAACACGACTGTGGATAATAATGTCATGCTGCACTAGAAAATATGTTTCATGCCATTCCCTCGTTAATTTTCAATGGAACAAAAAAGAAATTAAAAAAGAAGATAAAATCTGAAGTTTGAAAAAATGTATCTCTTTTTTGATACACGAGAAGAAAAATTGTAGGTGCGCTTATAGACTGCGCCAATTTTGGCACTCTGCTTAACTGCGACAATGGCCTTTGCATATTTATGCAAAAAGATGGTGCATGAATGTAGATGACACTAATTGTTGTGGTTGAACCCCAGCTGGCAAGAAAACACCATGCAGCTGCTCTCTCATGCTCCCTCTGATGTGCGGAAAGAGACTCCACAACCTGTAAAGTTGTACAGTAGGTGTGTTTATTCAGCGCTGGGTGCACGGGTGATCGCTCCACCACAAACGTGCGCCTTAAGGCAGTTAGTTCTTTATATTTAAGGTACATTCCTATACATATTCATTAGCAAATGCAAAACATCTATACATATGCATGACCTTTCCCCGCTTCGTATTAAAATTAGGTCTCCTCCCTTTTGCGCCTGCGCAGAGCTTTGTGGTGGTGGTCGTTGAGGGTCTTAGAGGGAAATCTTCATTGCAACCTATAGTTACCCCACCCTCCTCATCGTCACCTGTAGTTAACCTCTTGATTTTGCTCATATGCACTTTCTTCCTGGATCTGAGCCCGGGCCTCTTCATCGTTATCTTTGCTCATCAGTTTTAAATTGGTTGGAGTTCCATAATAAATCACCCACAGGGTCCATCCTTGGCAAGTAGGGAGTTGGAGTTCCTTGATAAACTGTCCAGGCCTACCCCTGGCAAGTTGAGCTTCGTGATAAATTGTCCAGAAGGTCAGTCCTTGTCAAGCTAAGATAAGTAAACTAAGAAGCTAGAAATGCTAATGCTTAAAATTTAAAGAGACAAACTGAAAAATACCAAATGCCCACTATCACCCTCCACCTTCAGGGAATGAGGGAAGGAATTGGAGAGGTAAAGGTAAGAAGACTCATATGTTGAGATAAAAACAATGCAATAATTGAAATAAAATAACAAGAATAACAATAATAGAACATACAAGCGATGCACAATACAACTACTCATCACTTGATGATCAATGCCCAGCCTGACTCTGACCAGTGATGCTGGAGGAGAGAAATCTCAAAACCATAATCCCAGAAGAGAGAGAGAGCCAGCTTCCTGGATAACCCTCATCTACGTACGGAGCATGACAGAGCATGATATGGACTAATCCTTTGGCCAATCTGGATCCATTGCTCTGTCTGTGCTCCCTCACAGCTTTTTGTGCACCTGTACACTAGGAAAGCATGGGAAGTTGAAAAGTCCTTGACCTGTTGTCAACAACCAAAAACTTCAGTATGACAACTTTCTTCTCATACGGAATCCCACACTACATCCAAAAAACAACACTATTCTAACTAATAAGAATAAAATTAACTCTCTCCCAGGCAAAACAAGGACACTAATACAGTTCAAGCAGAAACTCAACTTGAAAGGCTGGTGATGAAATACGTTACCAGCAATTATCATATTAATCATGACATGTAATGAGGAAAACCAGACTATGCAGAATGGCTGGTTCCCTAGTGACCACAGGTAATTTTTTTGCTCTAATAAGGGATTGCAATGTGATGCATTAGTAAGACATAACTGTAATTCCATCTGTTTAATGCTGATTTAAGAACTCATCCGTGCTCATTCTTAGAGATGTGGTCAGGAATCCCATTGCATATTTGGGGAAATTATTTCAATAAACACATGGGGAAATGGCCACAGACATTCCAAATACTGGCTGGAAGCCTGTGAGGATGTTACCTTACCCCTTCCACATTTTTCCTTCTAATAAATAACTTCATTATGTTTACAGAAATGGTATATTCTTGGCGAAATTGATATTGTAAGCAGGATAAATTGTGTGCAGAGAGGTTCTGGATAGTGATTGGAATTAGGTATAACAGATGCCACATTAACATTTGGCTGCTCAGATGACAAATAAGTGATTGCAGCATGGAAACACTAAGTCATTGATAACGGGCTTCCCAACACATGCTGCTGTCGTTTCATGTTGCTGGACTAAAAGAGCACCCTGACTGAACAGAGCAGTGAAATAGAGAAGGAAGGTGTATTACATTCAGTAATATAACATAATATTCCATAATATCCAATAATGTTCAGTCAGGTTTAGCCTTTCACAGATTTCCCTGTTTAGCATACATTAACACACGATAACAAAACCCAAGGTATGATTAAATTACTGAAAAAAAAATAAAGCCTACATAGCAAGGGGAAAAAACAACAATCTCTCAAAAAAGCCTATACTTTCTGCTCTAGACTTCTGCTTCAGTAAGCACTGATACACTTCCCAATGTAGAACAAAACCAAACCAAAACAAACTATGCAAAAAATGTTTAGAAAACCTCCCTCATTCAACAGGTAATTATATGTCAAAAGATACGTCTGATACTTGGTTAAGGTGCTGTCTGGATTAGGCTCAGACTCTTTTAATTAGGTGTAGATCTAAGAAAGTGACTGAGCCAAGTGAAGCAGGTTGATTTTATGTCCCCAAAGATTGGACTGGTCCTCCCTTGTACAGCTTCTAAGTAGCTGATATGCTGATCTTGACCGAGATCTCTGGGTTTTGCTGTGACCAAAGACTTCTGTGATAACGAAGCCAGTTTTCAAGAGCTGAAACTCACTGAACTTCATCATCCAGTAAATTACTCCTTTTTTTCCAGAGGGAAGCTCATCCCAAAACAAATGTTCCACATGAACAAATATCCTAAATGACTTTTAAAATCTTTCTTTTACCCCGAACTAGAATTTTCCAGCATGTTAGGTATGAAGCTTAGTGACTTAAGTCAGCCTTGTATGACTGCCTGTTCACTCTCCCCATGAACTTGGCCCAGAGTAGGATGGGAAAGGAAGCCCCCCAGTGTGTTCACCAGCAGATTGTTACCACTAGATAAATAGAACCTAACACAACACCCACAGGAAAGCTCTGTCTGGTGAAGCTCTTGCAGCTGAAAAAGACTCTGTCAAAGTGAGAACAAAACACCAAAACTGAAATTTGAATTCTTGTATCACTTCCACATCCTTGTCTTTTGTTTCTTCACTTCTCCACCTCCCTTTGGCTATTTTTTGTGTTTTAATGAGTCTTGATCTTTTTGTGTGTTATCACTCATTGACTTTACATTTGCCTGACTTAACCACCCAGAACTAACCCCTATTGGCAAGGCTACTCAGGGTCTTTCAGATCCTGATTGTATGAATGTTGTGTTCAGAACGTATAGACATAAATCATTAAGCCTGATACTTCAAAAGCTTGTATTGGAGCAATTCAACATTTACCTAAAATGTTACTTTCAAGTCTGCTTAATCTTTATCCATTAATTTAATAAGCAGATCATTTAGAATATTGCAATTTTTCTTCATAGGTAGAATTTTACTTCAGTTAGTGATTTCACTCTAGGTGATGGCTCTTTCTCTGCTAAGTGGCCTGGAACAAACAACAAAGAGACAACTTGCTTGTTTATTCCAGATTCTAAATTCAATCCTGATATTATTTCATCTGGCCATACCATTTGGCAGGGTATTACCACTTGTAGATACCCACAAAGCCACGTGCTTTTATCCAGTAAGCAGTGTGTGTGTGTGTGTGTGCGTGTGTGTGTGTGTGTGTGTGTGTTCATTTATGGGATAATTATTTTTATTTTAAAACAGGAATTGCACTTGCATGACTTTTCTGAAAGGTTGTATCACCACGAAATGCTCCTTAAAATTGCTCTGTACCTCTAGGAGAAGAAAGGATATGCTAGAAATATTGGAAGGCATTTTGAAAAATTATTTCATTCTGATAGATACAGGAAAAAGAAAGTTTTGGAAGCTTTTTTTTTGAGCAAGGACAAGGCACAACTGGGACAATGAATAAAAACAGTTCATAGGAATGGCTCCTGTGGGGTAGGCTACATGTGCTTTATGCATCATTTATATTTTTGTCTCCAGTTCCAGCTGGAAGCTTGCTGGTTCTGGGAAGACTGAGAGGGACCTGTGTTTCTCTGGCAAGCAGTCTCACTAGTCAAAGCAGTATGTCTGCTGGTGAATCTCCACTGGCTTGACTGTCACACTTGGCTCAATCTCTGCAAAGCCAACAGAGAAATCCCCTCGCTGCTCTGGACCAGCTGGAAGCAACTCCTCCTCCTTGCCAAGCAGCCAAACCCAGGGAGCTCCTCTGTGCTGCCAGCAGCAAAGTCGCTTTCTTCCTGGCTCCCACGCTGAGAAAGCCAAGGAGGTGGCTGAGCACCAAACAGCTTTCTCCAGACTGTTTGTGGTGCAGCTTCAGACTCATACCTGGAGAGGAAAAAATAGTAATTGGGGCATTTTCAGCATTACTGATGGCCACTGCTATGTGTCTGTCAGTGAAAACGGGATTTAAAAGGGAGAGGAAATGAGGTCAAACCTGTTAAAGCATCTTTTCTGGTATCTGTAACACCTCTGACAGCACAAATTAAGTACCAGCTCCGAAGTCCCTCTTGGGAATTATTCATTGCACTTGTGAAAATGCAGTATTTCCAGGACAAAAGAATGAGATCTCACTATATTAATTCTTCTCCTTATCCTTTTCTACCATTTTCCCCTTTTTTTTCACCACTCCTTTTGCTTCATTGATACTCTACATATTCTTATAAATTTGAAATACACTTTGAATCAAGCTCTTGGCTTTTTTTCCCTTAACACAGAGCACACACACTCTTCATTAATCAAACAGATAAAAGGAGATTAAAGCATCAGGTGAAATGAACTATGTCTGTAAAGAGAAGGAAGGTATAGGAGACACACAGTGCAGAGTGTGGATGCCATCTGTGCACTCCCCACGTTTTATCTCAGATCACACCAAAACGTTCCACGTTTAATTATTCACAATGTATCACACAATGACACTTACTCATCAGTTGTAGAGATGAATACCTTCTGCTAAATTCCTATTGCTGCAGATGGGTTAGTGAAAAATGTCTCCTGTGTGACTGTTACTCCAACTGGAGATCACAGTGTCCGTTGTAGGGAACCTTCTAATTGACAGAAACTTCCTTTTCTCCCCTCTGTTGACACAAGGTCATTTATCTAGGACAGTAACTTGCCCTAGGAATGCTGCAGGGACAAAGTGGCTTTACAACACTCCAGCAAAGTGGAAAAGCCTCATATCAGGGGTTGGGAGAGTTCTGCTACCGACTCTTCCCATGACCTTGAGCGAGTTATATTCACCGTTTTCTTCTCAGTCCCTTCATCTGCCTGTCCCCACCCTGCACATACCTACGTGTGCAGGTGTACAAAGGTTGCCTTCTGCAATCTCATACCAGATCCTCACTGGCTCCACTGACAGGACTCCAGAAACTGCTATGATACTAATAAGAATTTCTTGGCTTTTACAGCAATCTGAAAACCAAGGAACAATGTCAGTTACCCCCTCAGCACATCTTTCCACTTATGTCTGTCTTGCACAGCTTTTTTTTCTACTTTGACAGATGTTGTACAGGAAATCTTTAATTCAATGTCACTGTTCACACTGCAGATTTCTTTCAACAATGTTAAAATAAGGAGCTTTCCAGGACTGCAAACACGTTGACCTTACCTAATGCATGTTTTATAAACCAGGAGATCCTAGAGCAAAGTATATCATCCTTAGACTTCTGCCCAGCTGCCGAGGTAGGAAAGCCAAGATCTTTTGGCTGGGTGGCTCAAGGCAGATAGAGAGGTTTGATTCACCTAGTTTTATCTGTTGAAAAAGCTGATGTTTCTCTAAGAGTGGTGGTAAGTCCATACACTAATAAAAACACATCCAGACAGCTGTTCATCCTAGTCTAAGATGAACATTTACCTTTCTGATTGAAGGGGAGAACCCCAGAGAACTCCTTTCAAGCTCACTGCCCAGCTTCTAGCCAGGTAAGTCAAGCGAAGTGAATCCAACTTTAGGAGCCTGCAAGCCATCAAAGCTCTCTCCATCGCCAGTGTTGCTGTTGCAGGTGCTCAGGAGGTACCTGGAGAGGTGAGCACAGGCACTAGAGTTGGAATGAGTCCCCTGGGGTGGCATGGGGACAGGGACCTCTGATCTGGTGTGTGCTCCCTGGCCATGCACTGCCCAAAGCAAACATGGAATGGGCTGAGCTGCTGTCCTTCAGGAGGCACGGCCAAAACTGCCATTTCTGAAGACTTCTTTTCAGTGTTACACATTTAGAGGACAAATGCACAAATAGGTCTTAGGAAGAGGCTAGGAACCCTGCCCAAGTGAAAGCAGTAACCACTTGCTCCTTCTTCTGGCTGCTGTCTGATCAGCAAATTGCACAGTTTTATCTGGACTGTCCTCACTCTTCAGCAGCTCAGAACTTGGTAGGAAGTGAAAATCTGAAATTCATCTGCAGGAGACAGGCCCTGGAAAATCTGTCTGTTTTATCCAGGGGGCCCTGAATCTTTATCAGTCTTTTTAAAAGGTTGCAATCTCAGTTTGAGACAGGGAGCTGCAGCAGAGACATCTCCAGCTGAGGCTCAAGGGAAGAGCCAGCTGCAGAAACATTTCCCTACTCGGTGCTCCTCACTGGTGCCTCTAAAAAGCTCTTTATTCAAAATAAAACAGAAATAACCCTGCAGCACACATCCCGTGTGACACTCACCTTCAGCCATTTGGTTTGGCAGAATAGCACCTAACAATTTGAAATTTAATTATAAATTATGTTAATACTTCTGTTTACAAGGGTAGGTCTTCAATAGATGGAGGGGCATAATCACCAGGTTAATTACAGTGTGTTTCTCTGTTTGAAAAATTTCATTTAAGACAATATCTTGAAATATGGAGATGTAACATTTAATGAGACAGCATCAGTTTCTACAGCTCATTTTCCAATCAATGTTGCAGTTATAGATCAGCAAAAACCACTCAGAAGTAGGTGGTAGCTACTGATAAGTCTCTGGTTTAAAATTTAAGACGTTATGAAGAAAATTAAACACAATTTTATAGCCTTTTTCAAAGAAGCACAAATTGTCTAGAATATTATCTTTAAGAGAGCAGAGGTAACATTTTGAAGGTAACATTATTCTAATTTTTAAGCATTCAAAGTTTTTTTTAATTGAATATCCTTTTCAAATAAAATATATTTTGCTTTGAAAATGTTTTTAAAAAAACAAGTTTTTGTTAAATAAAATTATTTGCAGTTTTCTACAAAAATAATTTCAAATTTTAACTCAAACTCAGATTTATGTCGACTCAGTGTTTGGCACCAATGTCTGATTCTCCATGCCCTGGCCCCTCCAAAAAAAGAACATGGAATTTCCAATTAGAAAAAAAGCTGAAAAGCAAATCCTTGACTGTACAACCACTTTTATAATTCTTCAAGTTTTTTCCATTTAATTTTAATTACCAAATTTGCATCCTCCATTAGTAATGTCATTCTCATCAATCTTAGCCCTGCAGATATCTTCAATAATTTTAATTCCTTCATAACCACAGTAGTAACTTGTCACTGCATTTAAGTATCTGAAATCCCAAAACAGCCAAACACATCAGGGGCAACACGAATTACAAAAAAATGCAGTGAGTTCCTCTCTGTGAAAACAGCACATTTTCCCCTTCAGTCCCAATGCATGGGGAGATAGGAAAGGTCTTTACTCTTCAAGCAGCACTTTTACTTTGCAGAAAAATACCTCTGACAGTAAAATTCACCAGGTAAAACTAAGTGTAGTGCTCTGAGCTTACTTAGTACATTCACAGATGACTTTGGAACACTTGCTCATGTTACTATTCATTGGCTGCTGGCCAGATTGGAGGTATTAACTTGGTTCTGTATTTACCTCTGTTAATTTCAGATATCCCTTTGATTTTCTCCATGATGCAAGTAAACAGTTTTCCTTAGATCAAACAACCCCCAGACAACAAACACAGATGTTTTGAATTGATATTTCTCTTAATCGTTTGGACTGGACAACTCAAAATTATCACAGAATACATACTGGGCAGACTGGAAACTTAGCTGTGCTTCTGAGAAAGTTCTTGAAGGGGAATGTTTCCCTCTCAGGCAGCACAGACTGTGCATACCACACAGCACACATGGGGAGCTAGATTTCCAGAACGCAACTCGGCACAGTTAAGTTCATAGGGTAAAAGCGTGTACGCAAATGCACAGAGTGATTCCCCAGGCGCGGTTTCAAATGCCATCACCGGCGTTACATGTCCTTTGGTAGGGAAGTCTCTTTGTCTCTTTGTCTCCCATGCTGCAGGATGTCTGATACAGTCCCAGTGAAAATAACTGCCAGAAAAGTCATTCAAATGCCAGAGCTGAAAACACCCCTCGCAAAGCTAAAAGCTAAATTCTCTGTAATTGCTCCCTATTGCTCTGCTCTCTGAGCTCCATCGAACGTACAGAATTCAGCATGGGAAAACACAGGATCAAGCAATGGCATATGAGAAATAATAGCTCTCTGATTTTTAAGTCTTTAAGCCTGGACACTGACGCACAAGAAGATGACTGACAAGGTAGTTAGTTCAAAGAGAGGAAAGTGTTTCTTAACATTAATCCTGAGCTTAACTGACACTGAAATAAAAGATTCCCCTTAAATCCTTGCCATCCCCATCCACCAAAGAATGCAAAATGTGTAACATAGTTGAACCAGATGCAAAGAGAGGAATATAGACAGTTCCAACCATAGCCATGCTGCAGAAAATATTTGACAAATTCTTCCAAAGCAATGAAGCTTCTTCACTACTAGTGGGGGGCCGGGGGAGGAGAGGGAAAATTTCTTATTTGCCTTGACTTCTGACCCAAAACTATCCCAGTACAAGTCCCATGGCTGAATTATATCACTCTTCTACAAAAGAAAGTCTTCAGAAATAAGTTTCAAAAAAATCAGAGAGACCAATGAATTGGAATATTGTTTATGATTGGCATTTTACCATTTTAATACCCACTATAGTTTTTCTTCCAATGTACTTTTTCTAAAATTTAAAAAACTTTCAATATTTCCCTCCTCTTCTCTCAAAATACTGTTTCTTTGTGATAAGGAATATTGATTTACCAACATGCTCCTTCAGTGGAACTGGTTTTTTAGTGCACAAATATTTTACCAACATTTGTGTCATGAGTTTTACATCTCTTATAGCAGAATAGACAAGAAGAAATAATTGTTTAAATCTTTCCATTTGTGACTTAACCTTGCTGAAGAGGTCTTGAGGAAAAGACAGATGTGATGTACTCTAATGGAATACCATTAGTCCCTCATAAATTCAGCTTAGTAACATATGTCTAAAATATTCTATAATTACCAAAGGTGTGATTTTGGGGTACAATTGTCCAAAACCAGCCCAAAGCATACAGACTTTAGTACATAATATCAAAATTTTGCCATACTTATGTTGATCCTTGGTTAATTTCAGATCAAGAGACAAATTATTAAGTTGCCATATCGTTCCACAAAAAAAATCCTTCACAGGTGATTTAAGTCACTCATGACAGAAGAAGATTGGAGCCTGAGTCGTGCAAAAGAGGCCAGAGAGACAGCACAAAGCACAGTATAGAAGTTCAGATTAATACTGTTCCTGTTACTCTTGTGTGGACAGATCTGTATAAGCATCTATGTCCTGTGCTACTTCACATCACATGAAGCATTTGCTTTTTCATCACCAAAACTTGACTGCAAGGCACGCATCAAGTTAGAAACCTTGAAAAATCTCTTCTACTTTAATTTCACGTCTCCCCTACCATGTTGCAAACAAGAAAACCTCCTATTTAATTGCCTGTAACATTTCCCTGTGACATTTCAGGTTCAGTTTGCTGCTGCATTGTTCTCTGATGAAGACATAAAACAGAGTTCACATTGTGAAACTTGCCCCAGGCTTTTCTCAGCAATACATGATAAGCTTTTTGCAGCTATGAACCTGTAGTATGTTGTATAAAAGCTAAAGTCAAAGAGGTCTTTTTTCAATTTGTACATTTTTATCTATCATACTCAGTGTGAAAAGGCGATTAAATACAAGTTTTTTCTGTCTTGATCATCATTTGCATAAAGCCAAGCTACTCAGTCACATAAAGGAGAGATATTACATGGGTTAAATACTCCTTTCACATATCTGAGCATCTCTTGCAACTAATACAATTATCCTAAGAGTACTAATGAGACAGAGATGGTTCATTTCTGGATGATTGGTGTTCAGGGCAACAAATGATTTACTCGAGGTCACATGAGATAGTCATGGTAGAGCAGAAAAGCCTCACACCTTCAGTATCCCAAGGTCACACTATAGTTTGGAAGCTGACGTCCAAACACACAGTGCTTAGAAGGCTTTCTATATGACCCTGAAAGATACCTTTCTGACTTATTCCATCTGGATCCTTGGAAGCTCCTGCCACCTCAAGGAGCAGAAGCCTGTTCCCATCCTGTTCTCTCTCTTGTCTGAGACCATCCCATTGCACAGAGATGTACATTACTGACCACCACCATAACTAGGTGTGGAGCCCAGTCAGACCTTGGGGTTTAGTCTGGAGGAAAACATTGAACAAAGCTGGAGGAGTTATTTTTTCAACTTTTAATTTTTCATTCAAAGCAAATCCATCTTCCCAGGTGCTTGATTTTAAACTTAGCCTGTTTCCCAGGAACTGGCTGTTTTCCCCTGCACTACCCAGTTACACCTGAATTGAAAGTGCAGAGTGGCTTTGGAGTAGCTCTTAAACTCCAAAGGCAAGGCAGAGTATTGTCATCCCTCTGCTGTTTAATAGGGTTTGTATTCAGAAAAGAGATAACTGTAGGAAAACCCATTTCCCATTGACTTTAATGAAGTCAGGAATACATCTTCAGCTTCAGTGTTTGGTTGGTGTATAATCATGGTCCCTCTGATGTCAAAGGTTTGCTGACATTCCTTGTCAAAATGAGAAATCATAATGTCAATAAAATGTCTAGGACATGTTCTTCAGGTAACCAGGAGGTGTATAAAACATATGGTATGGTGAAGTACACATTTTATTTCTGTGTGATGAAGAATTAGATAGCACCATGTAAAAATATATACTAAAAACATCAGCAAAAATCTATATTCCAGTAATTAAGAAACAATTCTGCATCCAACAGCTCTCTTCTTTAGGATATACTCAGGACATAAATGCAGGTACTGTTAAAGTGTACATTTCCTTTCTAGTTAAAATTCTTTTCCCCAGTAATTAGAAATACCCACAGTGGGTGAAAAGTGTTTAAATGTATACACATTAAGGAGTCTGTAGCTCACAAGGGTGGGGGATACAAGAGAGGAGACTGAAAGAAGAAGAGAAGGAAGGGCATTAAAAAAATTGTCTGTGTGTACAAACACATGGAATTAATTCAAAGTCCAATTAGGCTCCGTATAAAATGAGCTAACATTAATGTCAAACAGAAACACAGTCCTGTTTGTGAGACTGTACAGCAGGCAACCAAGCCCTGTAAACCAGATACCTGCAATCTGTGACAATGCAAATTTCTTTCTTTATTTTTAACTGCTTTCCATGGCATTTCTCTTCCACTTCTTTAGACAGCTGAAAACTCTGTAGATCCTCATGTAAACAATATTCTACTTTTTTATGGGCTTTATATTTTCCACAGAAAAATGAAAATGTTGGATTTATTTCAGTACACATGCTTGAATGTGCAAAACACATCTGTGATGACCTGATGTTGTGCTGGGAGAGAAAGAGGAAAATCACCAAAGATACCTGCCTGCCTTTCTTCCAGGGGGATCAATGCGTTCCCGCCAAAGAACCACCTCCTGAAGGGATTTTGTCTAAAATAAATCTCAAACAACACTGGTTTTGGTGGTGAATAGTACTTGCCATTGACATTCTGTTCAGCTTGTTTTAGCCACTTTGTTTTTATGGGTTGTTTTTTTCCCATTCCTCCTCCTATCTGCTGTACGTGAGGCTGTTGGGACCAAGCTGGCAGCTCTGTGACCAGTTTCTGTTAGTAGCAGCAATGCAGAGAGACTGTCTCAGCCCCGGGCTCTCTGCCAGTGAAGCCAACTGATTCTCCTTTCTGCTGACAGGACTTTTAAGCCTCCAGCCCCAGGAATTTTCTTTCATTTTCAGTGAATCTTCTACTCAGAGAAGAGTATTTCAGGGTATTTTACTTGCTAACCACCTGTGGGGCTGTATCTCAGATATCAAAGTGATTAGGCAGTGAATTTAGAGAAACTAGTTCTGTAATCTTGGTTCTGGGCACTATTCCCCTCCACCTTCAGCAAACAGAGAAGCTGAGACTCCAGCATGCCAAGGATGAGCCCCTGCAGAAATGGAAGCTGGTAGCTTATGACTAAGCTGTGCATTTGGAAAAACCTTCCCCACTGACAGGCCTTCAATAAAAAGCAGGATAACATCTAATTTCATTCTTGAACAGTATGGCAACCAGCCTTTTGTGCAGCATCACCAGTTCAGGGATACCTGTGTTTGTCTTACAGATGCTGGTGAAGGCCCCTTTCAGAGGGCAGATTGCCAAACAGGAGAGATCCTGCCTCCCACACCTCAAAAGCTGACACCTAAGTAATCTTTAAGTCCTGAAAGCAAACTTCTAGATTCCTGTACTGAATTAAATGGGATTACCATACACTGCATGAAATAAAGCACACATTTCATTCCTTGCAGCATCAGCTCCTTCTTAACATTGTTGTTCTCTTGCCAATAAACCTGAGTTATGGTCAAATTACAGGACAGATGCTAGAAAGTCCCCTCAGAGTTTAATGAGCCATGGATTAAGTGACAGACATGTTTGCCTAAGCATCCCGGTGTGACTGGCATTGTCATTTAGCCTATGAGATGACTCAGGTATGTCTTCCCCATTTACAATGCATATCAGTGCATTATTGTGAATAAATATCAACCAGAGGCATTAAACTCTTTCCTTAGCTTGGTGAAATTTCAGTAACATTATAAGAGTCTGTGTTAGGGAAGCCATGTTTATTTATGTCTTCATCAAGTAGCCTTCAAATACGCTGAATGAGTCTTCTAAGAAATCAGCAGAGCCAGAGGAATTAAAATAATCACAGTTCATGTTATAGCACTGAAAAAGAAAATTATCAACTTGAGATAGTAACTCCCCAAGTCCACCTGTAATCAAAAGGAAACAATATGTTTGCCTTGCAAAGACAAGAATTAGCTTAACAAATCATGCTATGACTTAAACAAGGATTGTAGGATCATTTGCCATAAATATGTCAGAATATATTATAAAGTATATTAGTCTGAGTTTGCTTTTCTTTAAAAATAACCAGAAACATTTTTTAAGCAAATAAAGCAAATGTGAGAATTGAAACTAACATTGAATTCATCTCCAAATAAAACTAACATTTTCACAGAACATGCAGAAAATTCCACAGAAACTGCTTTCAAAGATCCAGCTTCCAGAGGGAAAAGGAGCAATTTGAGCAGTTTATGTGATCACTACATAATTTGATCATGCAGAAATTATACTCTTTTAGACTCTAAACTAATATTTTTGCTATAATCAGCTGTTCCATTTTCTTAAGAGTATTTTATTACACTGGGTTTCTTTAATCTTGCTTTATGACCCTGACCAATATGTCTTTAGCAATTTTAATTAACAGCAACAAGAAGACGTGGTTTATTCACAGAGAATGAACAGTTATCAAACTCCTAAACCAATCAGCAGCTTAAGTCTCAAAATCCTTCTGGTTACAGCTGGTTACCATCAACACCATTTTTGTGCACACCTATTTCACCGTGCTGTAAAGCATTAATCATCCATTGCCATGGCACATTTACTGTCCCAGTATTGCGATGGCTGCAAGGACAGTGGGATTTCCTCTGAAGCACTGCTGAACTCACCATCTGCTGCTATGATCAAAAAGGATTGGAAAGCAGCTCACTCAGTGGGAATCCAGCATAGGAAATCCGATGCCACCACTCAGAACCCAACTATTCAGAGGGAAATGTCAGTGTATCATCTGCCATCAGATGGGAATGTATGAGAAGTGGGGTGTCTTAAAGATATCATTAAAGTAAGAGAAAAGGATGTGGTACCCCAGAGGAAGATCTGACATGACCCAGAGCAAGACTCAGCTCTAAGTTAAGCAGCTGCTTTCTGTTATAAGGTTTTTATATCTTCCCTTAAACATTGTGATAATGTTCTCTGCTGGAAATACAGTGACTGTGGATTAGACAATGCTTTCATTTATTCCTATGAAATGAAATTCTTATGTCTAAAAATTAACAAAATGGAAAAGAATCCAGCCCAAGGAAGAATTTAACCCTCTATTCTCAAGTAGAATATTCCAAGTTTAGATTTAATTTCCTTCCACTGTGCTGTGCTCAGTTCAACTCTAACTAAGGTAAAAAGAAAGGATATTTTGGCCAACTCCTCTGGGAAAAGAAGAAGACAAGATGGCTTCAGATCACAAGAGTTGCCTTTTGCTAGACAAATATAAAATCCCAGGAGGTTAGGAGGTCGTATCTCACACCTTTCTGCAGTAGAATTACAAACCACAACGTCACTGCCCCAGGGAGAGCAGTGTAGATTCTTCTCATATACACTCCTCTGAAAATAACTTTTAGCAACTGATGCTCTTACTTTAGTAATGAAGAAGAGAGAAAAGTTCATTTAAAACCAGAATAATTTATTTTTCCTATATAAAGCATCAATGATCAAAGCTAATGTCTTTTACTAAAAAACAAGCTGATGTTTTACATTTGTTGTAAAACTATGTTTTGTAAAACTATTTGTTTTACATTTTTCTTGTTGGCTCCAAATGTACAATTAAAATGGAGTTAACATGATTTTTCTCTATCATTTTTTTACAGGTCAAGCAGATGTGCATTGGGTAAGAAAGATGTGGTTTCTATAATTTAAAAATCAGGGGAATGTCTCTTTACTTTTATATGTAGAGAAATTACATTTCTGATAAGGTGTGAATGGAAAGAACATTCTAGTGAAATGGTGGAACATGGGCTATAAAACCAAATTATCTTCCGAAGATTATTCTTTATAGCATCCTTGAAAGATCAATTTTCCATTCTTTAAGCCTCTGAGTTTCAGGCTTTACTACTTTGCCTAGCTGCCTTGCCTGTAAATGCTCACCTTTCTTCTGTAGACAATGCCCAGTTTGAATGCTCAAAGATCAATTGTGACACCTTCCATTGAAGAAAAAGGCATGTCCATAGTTAATTTGTTGTCCCAGGCTAAGGAATTTAAACCTCTGAAAAGTAGAATTTTACTGCTTTCTTGTTCACTTTTCTTTTGTTCTTCTGCTGATACAACTGTAGGAAATTCTGTGGAAAAAATTCTTTGACAAACACAGCTGGAATAACCCATAATGAAGAAGTGTCTGATCAGGAGTTTGCCCTCTCACTCACAAAAAACCTCCTTACATTTCTGTCCCAGGTCCATGGGTGCCCATTAAAGTGCCCTTGTTTAACTTAGTTTCCAGGTCAATTTATGCCCCCTGTTTCAGGTGTAAGAAATATAACATTGTGAATGGCAATTTTTTGTGGGGAAAACACTCTGCAAGGACAGCCAATGTGTTTGGGTTAAGATGCTGAATGCTGACCAGTTGTAAGGGCTATAGAAATAAATTTCATTGTGCACACAGCTCCTGCAATTAAAAATAATAATATTCAAATGACACAGGGCCCACACTGTGCACTGAGCAGGGTATTGTATACCCTCAATTGACAGAATTTCTCAGTATAAGCCACCGAGACTGGTCAATAGTGGGCAACAGCTATGGGAAGGAGGAGAAAGTACTTGCTGGAGGGCACCGATGGACACAGACAAGAGCAGAACACTGATATCCAGACTCTGTGGGCTGGGAACATTTGCTCTGTCCCTACAGCCTGTCCTTATTTTAAACTTGTCCTCCAGAGAATTGTAGGCCTTGCTTGCCTTTTGCCATACCTGCAAGATTGAAAAGGTCAATATTCCCTACGTTCCTAGTGAAAATATTGACTGGAGGGGGGCCGGTGGCAGACTGGTACAGAACTGCCTTTCACAGTCTCAGTCTCGGCAGTGACAGAGTCACTGCTGTTTTCTGGGAGAGGTTTTCTCATCACTTTTATACGACTTTGTAGTGATGCATCCAAACTACGTTTCTGAAACCCAATTTAAGATTGTTGTGTGAAACGTGTCAAAAGCCTTACTGAAGTGAACACCTCTAACATACACACACTGTTGAGGAAGACTAAATGGATTTGTCAAAAAAAATCTTGTCAAACCAATGTTGACTGTTACTGACTTCCTCATATTACACCACATCCTTATAAACACATTGACTGCAAGTGGAATGGAAATAAATCCCCAACCCAGCTTCCCACTCCTGTAACTGTTTTCCTAAAAATAGGAACTGAGGAGGTTGGCTTGCAGTTCTTCAGCCCTATTTTTCATTCTTCCAAAACAGGAAAAAAAATCCCACAGAGACACTATTACAGAGATGACTTGTCACCACTGTAATTTCCTCTTTTCTTATTTTTCTGCCTCTTACCCACTAGTGAATCTCCCACAAACTCAGGCAGGAAAACTTAGATCCTCCTCCATAAAAGATGGCAGGCAGCTATGGCTGTACTGTGATTTCTAATAAAAACCTTCAAAACTGGCAGTGTGAAAATCTCAAACAAATGAAATAATATGACACTTGAAAAATCCTGCTCTAAAAGCCTCAGAAATAATTTGGATGATTTGATTTCAGTAGCTTGCATTCCATATAATCATAATGTTATTCCTATTGATCAGGTACAATGTTTTGGAAAGGTGACATTGAAAATCAGAGCCACTCCCCTACTTTTAGGTGAATGTCCATTTTTTGGAAGTTTGGAGTATCTTTTTCCTATATGTGCAGCCATACAGAGGCTCTATGAGTATCATTTTCTTCAGTACTCCTCTTTGAAAGCCCTCAAACAGGGACTTCTGTAAAAAGAAAGTGAAAGCCTGTGATAGGAAGTACTATAATTGTTCTGAACACAGAAAACTGGTTGGGAAATTCTCTCAAATGCCTCTCATGGCTGTCACATTTCACTGCCCGTCACTTTAATCAAAGTGTCAAGAGGTTTCACTGTCTGAATCTCAAATTAAATTGTGAAAAAAGAATGAACACTGCATTTAAACCCAAGCAAACTACCTTCAGCACCAAACAGAAAGATGCGAGGAGTATGTTAATCACACAGCATTTATTTTTTTGTAGTTTCTGAAGTGAAACAGAAATAGGGGGCACTACCTATGTCTAATATGTTTTGATCCATTCCAGCTCTAAACTGAAACCCCATTGTGAAATCAGAGACCTATTGTCTTTCTACAGATTCTTTCACAAGCTCCTGATCCCAGTGAGGGTTTTCATCCAGTTGTGCATCTCTGGCTTTGGAGAAGTAAAGTCCTATACTTCCTACTCTAAAGTCAGTCTCTTAAAAGGACTGTACTGAAAATATGAATCTCTATGTTTGAAAGAAATTCATAAAGCTTCAAAGGAAAAAGAAAAATCTAGCATAATATTTCTACAAGCTATCCAAAGCAGAAAGGTTGCTAGTCTGTCCCAGTCTGTAGAGAAATGTTTTGCTAACCTCTGCTCCCAGACTAAATGAACTAGTGTATCTCAGTGATATTAGATAAGGCTTTATCACAACCACAGGCTTCGAATACTGGATAAATCAGTCATGAAGACAGCGAGTTTCAGTGTGAAGTGGAACCCACTGCTTTATCACCAATATAATTTTATCTGTAGGAACCTTTGCATGGAAGAGACGTCTAAGCAGAAGAGACTTTGCTACCTAGGATTTATCTTCCCTTATCCAGGACATCAGACTTTCTGCATCTGTATTTTTCACTTAGCTAGGCTTTACAATTCCCAAACTGTCCAAAGAAGTTTGTGATGACATCATATATTACCATATTTAAATTTAGAAACAGCTGACACAACAAAACTCAGTAGTCAGAAAAATTAGTAAGTAAGATTATAATTCACAGTAATTTAATTGTATGAAGTGGCTTTCCTTCCTTTCTTCAACAGAGAAGAGTCTTAGCTGCTCTTTCTTTTGCTGCAGCTGATGCTAGGCATTTCAGCCTTTCTCTAAAGACTGAGAGGAGTCATTCTGACCTCAGAATTATTACCCAATTCTAGTCTTTTTTGAGACTTCTAGTCTAGGGAGTGTCATGGACTGGCATTCCTGCACTGAGGAGTAAAATTCTGCATCTTATAGACAGTAGTCACACTGCTGGCACATATGGACCCTAACTGTCATGACAAAACAGTTTTGTTGTCTCGCTGTACCTCCTGCTTATTTGTATCACGCTGAAGTTTTGAAATCCAACTGGCCAAATTCAACCTGCAGTTGATGCACCATGCTGCTACTTAAAAGTAGCTGTGCAGAGGCTTAGTTAAATGCTTAGATGTGTAAGGAGAGCTTGTGTGATAAATTTAAATCCTCTTCAAGTCATGTTTTTGCAGTCTTAGAGAGGAGATATTGCATCAAATAAGTTGCCTGTTCCCTTTCTATGTGCTGTGTCAGAAAGCCTATGAATATCTCCAAGGACGGAAACTACACAACCTCCCTGGGCAATCTGTGCCAGTGCTCAGTCATCTGCACAGTAAAAAAAAAGGTACTTCTTTATGGAGGGACCTTTTGTCTTTCAGTTTGTGCCTATCACCTCTTATCCTGTCACTGGGCACACCTGAAAAGAGCTCTGATCTCCTTACACAATATTTTTCAATATTTATAAAATCATAGGGTCTTTTAGGTTGGAAAAGAACTATGAATTAACAAGATGTCCCCTGAGCCTTCAATTCTCCAGGCTAAAGAGTCCCAGCTCTGTCAGTCTTTCCTCATAGGAGAGGTGCTCCAGTCTCTTCATCATCCTTTTGGCCCTTCCCTGGATATTCTCCAATATGTCCTTGTCTCTCTTGTACTCAGGAGCCCAGGAATGGACACAGAACTCTAGGTATGGCTTCATCAATGCTGAGCAGAGAGGAAGGATCACTTTCCTCAACCTGCTGGCAATACTTTGCCTAATGCAGCCCAGGATGCCCGTAGTCTTCTTTTTAACTTGTCTCTAAGTTGGAGAGGCATGGACTAGATGGATGGACCGCTTGGTAGACAGGGAATTGGGTGGTTGGTTGAACACAAAGGGTTGAGGTCAATGGTGTGCTATCCCCACCCTGCCACAGACCTGATATTTATTTCCCGTAACGCTGTTCGCTGTTCGAGTGATAACCATCAGTGGTGACCATAATGGATGCTATCTAGTTGTGCTAGATGAATCCAGATCGGGGGGAGACCAGTAACAACACAATAGCCAAAGGGTCTCTTGTGCAACTTGCTCCAACAGTGGGGGCTTGCTGAGTATGAACCAACTGAAATATGGCTGGTATGCAAATATGACTATAGATCAATCATTTTACTCCATAAATAGTAGACAGCCCAGGGCCCATTGAGTTCTCCTGAAAAGACAGTGGGCTGCACACCAGGATCTCCCCTTGAGTAGGGACACCTCTCAAGGTTACTCCTTGAGGCTGAAAGGTTCCTTGTCGCAACAGATTCTCGGTAAGTTACTAACAGCATACTAAACTGCAAAATCTTAGCTAAGTGAGATAAAAAATGGATTGCACATGTAAAATCCTTTAGATAAAAACCATTGATCAAGTCTGGGACTAGGATTGGATCTATCTGCACCTAGACTCCTCTCTGAGAAGGAGTTTAGAAAGCAAGGGGGTCCTTTCCAAAACCTTGTGACTCAACAGGAGGGTCTCCCTGACAGTTTTGTCTGACCTGGTCCTCTATGCAGTAAATATTCAAGTGAACCTTGCCATAGAATCCTGTTAAATGAATGTTGCACTAACCTTTTAACTTGGTTAATTCACTATTTTATATCAAGAAATGTATTGTTACATCTCTGTTATGAGTGAAGTGCATAACTCACTCTGACTTTCTCACTACCCATGACACTCTAGTTCTCTGATTTCTCCTTTTTGGCCATTTGGAGAACAGAAGTTATATTTGCTGTCCTTCAGTCCTCAGGCCACTCTTCTTATCACCATGACTTTTCAAAGCTGATTGGGAGTGACCTCGTAATGGCATCTGCCAGTTTGTCAGCACTCATAGGTGCATCCCATCAGGGTCCATGACCTTATTTATGTCCAGTTTGCTTAAGTGTTCCTTAATCTAATCCTCTTCTACCAGGGGTAACTCCTCCTTACTGCAGACTTTCTAATCTCTGGGCTTTGCAATTCCTAGACATCAGTCTTACTAGTAAAGACCAAGGCAAAGAAGGTATTCAATACCGCTTTTCCCTGTCCTATGTCGCCATCGTACCTGTATCATCCAACAGTGTGTCCACAATTTCCCTAGTTTCCTTTTTCCTGCTTATGTACTTATACAAGCCTTTATTTTTGCCCTTGACATCTCTCCACATGCAGCTCCAGATGGCTTTGGCTTTCCTATCCCCACCTCTGTATGTTTGGACAATGTCTCTGTATTCCTCCCAGGTTACCTGTCTCTGCTTCCATCTTCTGTATACTATCTTATTGTGTTTGAGTTTGTGGTAGTTTGGGTGGATTCACCCCTTTTGCTTGCAGCTTGCAGCCAAACACAGCCTGCTCTATCACCTCCCCCCCCCCAACCCCTCGCCCAGGGAGCAGGGGAGAGAATTGGAAAGAAGGGCAAGGAGGCTCACGGGTTGACATAAAAACTATTTACTAATTAAAATGAAATTATAATGATAACAACAGTGATAACAGGATTATACAAATGAGTGATACACAGTGCTCACCGCCTGCTGACTGATGCCCGGCCTGTGCCAGCCAACGATCCCGGAGAAGAGACAGTCCCAAAACAGAGACCCTGGAAGAGTGAGCGCAAGTGATTCCCCAGAGAGGTACCGCCGGAAGAGAAGTGCCCTGTCTTCCGGTCAGCCCTGGTTAATATACAGGCATGACGGGATATGGTCTGGAATATTTTATTGGCACATCCAAATGCCAGTTCTGGGCTTTGCTATTCACTACACTTCTCCCTCCCAGTCCTAATGCAGCTGTGAAGCAGCCAAACACAGTGGCCTTGAGCTCCAGCAGCAACTCACAACACCAGCACTGTTATCAACATTCTTCTCATAATAAGTCTGAACTGAAACACTAAAAAGAAAATTAACTCTATCTTAGCAAAACCAGGACAGAGTTTGTCCAGGAGTTGCTTGCTTACCCGTGCTGCCATCTTCCCAACTTTTTGACTTTCTGCCTTTTGGGATGGAATGTTCTTGAGTTTGCAAGAGATGATCCTTAGATATCAACTAGCTTTTTTGGACCTCTCTTCTCCCTAAGGCCTTATCATGTAGGTCCATGAAGAGGCTCAAGTCTGTTCTGCTGAAGTCTTGAAAAAAATTCTCAAAGTTAAACTTTTCTTTCTAATTAAAAAGATTTTTTTAAAAGACAAAATAAAAGACAAAAATGAAACAGAAGTCACAGAAGTTAAAATTATTTCAAAAGGAATACTAACTGCTTGCATATTTAACGAGTATGAGACTAGATAGACCCTATATAACTTTTTCTGTATATTAAGTTAAACACACTAGCTGTGAATTACTGACTCCAGCCCCCTCATCTTCTTTTGTCGATAACAGTACCTTTTAACTCTCTATAAATTTGGGAGGATAAAATTTAGCCACTTGACTTTTAATTTTTTTTAGTAGAGTATGGGGGTTTGAAAATGGGTCAGGTTTTCTCTTGTCCTGCTTCCATTCACATGCATTGCATTCTTTCTGCACCAAGACAATGTGTATTGGTCTTATTTACCTTGTTTTACTTCATAATCCCATGCAGAAATATCAGAAATATTAGGTAATTGGCTAGGATTGGTAATAATGTTGACAGAGAGTTCATTCAAATACAAAATAGTGATCAGAATTTAAGTATTATTTTTACTGCTAGAAGATGCTTCAAATTGCAATGACAACCCAATTTATCTCACAGAGTATGGTGCATGATGTGCGTAGTCTGTGTGGTGGGACAGAATCCACTTGAAATGATACATTGCTCTACTGTATTAGTAAGAAGTGACAGTGTGCCCAGTTCCCACAGCAGTGGTGCAGGAAGGAAGGAACATAACTGTTAAATTAAAGTAAATTAACCTTTTAATCTTGAATACACTTGCTGATAGCTTTGTTATATATACACTGTAATTATTGCACAGCAAGGAGCTGTTCACTCTGGTGGAATAATGGACAAGGAGGAGTAGTCTTTTAATGTTTCTTTCCTCCTCCTCTTGAAGTTTTTCACACACAGGCATGTTTTCAGGTCCCAGAAACTTTGATTTATGGTTTAACTGCAAATGTTGGTTGTGCATTTTTGTTGCTGCTGACAGGCATGGGATCTAACATGTGCATGAGCAAACACAGGATGTCACTACAAGCAACGTGGCAACAAATGCTTAGCTCACAGTCACCTCAGAGAGAAAGATTATCCATAAAGTTAAATGCATATGTATGCAATGTTATATATATGTTATGTTCTAAAGTGAGACTTTGGCCTTGATCTTGCTGGAGTCAGAGTCCAGAGCCCCCAGAATACCTGATCTTAATCTTGAGGAATCCATCCACCACGTGGATCTCCCTGGTCAGAGAAATACGTAATACACTGGAGCAGAGTTTTGGAGGTAGAGCACCCCAGACTCCCAGTTTCCAGTCTGTCAGCCTGTGATGACCTGAAGTTCCCAAATCGATGGTCAGACTCAGGCTTCCTGGTTCTTTGTGACAGAGCTGGACTTTTGAAAATCTCACGAGCCTCAGTTCTTACTGGTATTGTCTCTTGGTTTCCAAAGGCAGGCCATGGAAAAAAATCAGTAGCCATCACTATTTTCAGTATCATGGCTTGGACACCACGTGTCTTCTCAAAGTTATTTGCATCCATTTCCAGGTTTTTCCTTCAAGTGAAGTTTCATTCTAGGATGCTTTCTCTAGGTATGGAGATTTCACTCACAACAATTTTTAAAAGAACTCTGCTGATTTTATTTTAATAAAAATAGCATCCTAACTGACTGAGGAGATGCTTGACCCTGGATGAAGGGAAACATACTCTATACTTGCTCCACTCTTCAGTTTTCCTCTGTATATCTGTTGTTTGCTTCTTTTGGAGGCAGGATAATGGGTTAAATTAACATTTGGTCTGACATAATAAAACTGTTCTTATTTGCTCACATTCCGTGGGATTAACAGTCCCAGCTGAGTCTGCTGTTGCAGATGGCCATTCCTGTTGGCGTTACTTTGGCCTGGCCATTTAAGGTCACATAGTTTTGTAAATGTAGTAAGCTGGAGGGGACCAAGAGCTTCATTTGAAACTTTAGTATAACTAAATCAATAAAAATACAGATGTTTAGATAATGAAATGCTTCCCAGTTTCGTGGTATCACAAATCAAAGGGTTTTCTACAAGAGCTGCAGGAGCTAGGAGAGAACTCTACCTTTTGTAAGGAAGAGCTCCTTAGGATAAGAAGAGCTTTGAGGAAGAAAACATAAAAGCAAAAGTCTCTGTGTTGTGCAGATTAAAGAAATGACTGAGAGATAGGAATAATGAAAGGCTTCAGACAAGCTGTGCCATCTTGACTAAAGCACCATTTCAGCTGAGAGCTCACTGAGACCCAGTGCCAGGATCTCCTGTGGCAGGCTGTGGGCAGCTTGCAAGCTAATTAGATAAATGGCTCCCATCCTTGAAGCATTTAAACAAAACCAAGCAATCTCATTCCCCTAGAGGAACCTTTGCTGGAAATTAGCAAAAGTAATCAAGCCAGCTGTTTTGTGCCATATCAAGCAGACCTTCAAATATGCTCCAGAGCACATTGGCTCTTAGACAGGCACAAATCACCTGCACAGGTGAAGAAGGATTTGACAAAGTTTGGTAGAAATGTGAAACAACAATGCATGCATCTTTGTGATAACAGTTCTTGTGGTATATTTTAAATAAAAAAACCCCTTAACATTAGAGAGTGCAGCTGAATTTAAAATTTCTTGGCTGCTGCCAAAGCAGGTAACTAGCAGAGCTCCTTCCAACTTCAGTCTATGATCTTTATCACACTGTGAATCTTTTCACAGCCTATGCTTTTCAGTAACTTCTAGACCAACTGTACCAAAAGTAAAGCTGCAGCCCTCTTTTCTGTTTCCACCTTTTCATTTTGTTTCCATCTTGGTCCATTCCTTTTTGATGTTGGCTCAGATTTCCTTCACTATTCCTCACCCTGGTTGCCAGCATCCATAGACAACTCTTTGCTACAGCCTTCTCCTTAAAATTCTTAAGCACCAACCATCTCCTTGCCACCATAGCAATTCCCATCTCAGTCTTTCTTCAGCCATCCTGCAATAACCCCATCAAGCTCTACAGAGAAGTGAGTATCAGGGTGTTACCCACAAAGTGCTCTGTCACGCACTGCACTCAGCTTACTTTGCCTGACCAATAAACCTCTAAAATGGAAGGAAACTCAATGGAGAGGGGAGAGTGTGATTTGCCCACGAAGCTCAGGGAATAAAGCAGGATGTGACTGACCACAGCTGTTGCAAAGAAAACTGACTATAACACAAATGGGACCACTGGAGGGTGGCCTTTGTTTTAAATAAACAGCTCTCAACAGCTGAGTGGATCAAGTAGTGGTGTAAATATTTCTCCTTCAGTTCATTGACAGCGTGTGAATGTCTCCCAGAGTTAGCCTCAGCAGTGTACGGGGAGTGAGTATGTGGCTCAGCCCAACACAGAGTATGAAAACTAAATAACAAACAAAATAATTCTGAAGACAGTGATGGGCTTGAGCTGGCTTCTACCAATGTATTCCTTCCTAGTGAATGAGGATGCCCTGAGTCCTGGTGAGAAGCTGATTATAGAGATGACTAATGGGAACCACAGTGGTATTGTGGTTAGATTGTGCATCCAAATTGCTATATTTTGTTAAGTGTAACTGACATTTCTGTGAGGTGGTTTTGTTTTTTTTTCTATTTTCTGTGTATTTTTAATCAAAGTTAGTATTAAAGTTTGGATATATATATATATATATATATCCCTTTTCTCATAGAGTGTAACTTTGCCTTTCCTCATAAGCAAAATAACTTTACTCATTTGCATGCATGTGTGGGAAACAAAACCTTAAAGTTAAGTAAAGTAACTTACAGTGTCCTTCTACGAACCTTAAGTCTCTACTGCAAATTCCCAAAATCACACTTTCTGTCTGTATTGTATGGATACTCCCAATAATTCTCCCAGAAGGATGGCATTATCCTACTTTTTTTTAGCTGCTCTGACTGTGTCTCTCTATTCTTCCTTGCTTTATGTAATAAGGCACTTCCTTGCCTGACTGTAATATGTCCAAGGAAATCTGTGGTTTTTGGAACTGCTCAAGGTAATCCAATCTATAAATAATACAGCCATGTGAAAAACACACTGGACAAAAACACAACTGGATGTTGCTTTTGTCATATTGAGAGCATGGCTGAGCCATTTCATGTTTCACATCTCCAGCAGCATTAGTAAGAGGAAACACTGATAGTTTTCCTCCTCCCCCTCAAAAATAAATTTAGCTTTGTGATAGTCAAGGATTAATGAAGATTAAGTTTCTTTTATCAGGTATCAAGAAGGACCATTTTCTGGCTCTGCAGTGAGTACAAACAAAATATTGTATATATAAAAAACCATTAAAATAAATAAAACACTATAAATGTATAAACTCTCTCTCTCACTCTATATAGTGATTTCTCCCTGCCTGGAATGAGCCAGCTGTGGAGGTACTTGGAAAGCAGGTGTTATCCTTGTGGCCTTTTCTGAGCAGCATGTGGGACAGATTGAGAGACAGTCCACCCCAGGAGGTGGTCTGAAGCAGGGCCTAGATCTTGACCAACAAAGTGTTTTCTTCTGCTCTATTTTCACTGATTACTTCCCTGCAAAGGGAGAAAGGGATAAATCCCTGCAGGGCTTTCCAGTTTACAATGGAGTCCCAGTGCCTGGGTGTGCTGGAGGCTACAGCCACTGTGTGTTGCTGCTCAAAACAACCTCAGGCATCGTCCCAGCAGACACTGGAAATGTGTTCTGCATGTTTGCACAAAGTAGGGTAAGCTGGTGGGAGAGGTGCAGGCTTCAGGGCTCTGAGCCACACAAGGAGAACAAAAATAACTGGAGACATGGAAATTAGGGTAATGTCAGGCAGACAAACTACACAAAATTACGTTTCAATGTATGTCCTAAAAGAAGAAACTGAAATATAAAACCAATTGCTGTATCACTGAGATGTGACCTGGAAGTAGCAGGATCGATCATGTTCGTATCTGCTGGGTCACAGTTCACATAGATTTTCTTTTTCATGTTTAAATAATCCACAGTGTATTGATTTCATGAAGCTTCCTTCACATACAGATTCCAAATTGTAACCAGCTGTAACATGCCTGATCTTGTGCTGTTTATTTAAGAACAGCATCTACTACTTAGGTGAATTTTCCTGTCCCTGAATCCAGGGCAAGTCTTATGCACCACATGGTGAGAGGAAAATTACATGTTAGAAAGGTCTCAAATAGCACCAGCTAGAACCTGAAATGTGGGTTAATTCTGAAACTTAGACTACAAACAGTCATTTTCAGAAGTGATCAAAATAAAACTACTCATTAAAGCACCACTCACAAAGCTGAGGCAAATCTGACAAAGTCTGAGAGATTCAGTTTTGGTTAGTAATGCCAGGTTCTGAAAGGAATGGGTTCAAAAATCATGCTGCATTCTTGTATCTCAAACTGGGCAGCCGAATCCTGGGATGTCTCTGAGTCACTGCTACTTGTGAAAATTCTGGTCACAGTTAAAAATAACTGGCACATCTTGGAATACTACAGCAAGCCTATTTCCTATGCACATGGTCTCTTCAGGAAGGATACTCATTCCTCCTGGCTGAAGTGCAATCCACTGCATGGAAAGGATTTCTTTCTAGTCTTTGGAATGAGTATTTCTTCATACTTCTTGTAACACTAATTCTGTAAATTTCAGTGCAGTCCCGTTTGCAAGTTGGCTACGAGATTCAAGCTCTTTCTACATTCAAAAATGAGAGATGTCATTTTGGTACCAACAGCTGGGTGAAAGATTCTGCTGTTGTTCATGTTATTGCATGTCTGGCATGATCCCATAAAAGTTCCTTTGGTGCCACTGAGCATTTAATAAAGTTTCAATTTAATCAGTGGTAACAGCCCTGCTCCATTATAATTTAATAGTATAATTGAAAATTATAACATGCATAATAGTCAGAGGGCAACATAATTTATTGTTTCAACATGGGTCACTTTCAACTGCCTGAGCTGTAGTCAGTTGTTGCGTCTTCCTTCCCTGCTCGTCATGGACAGACAAGAACAACCCAACAGATGAGACAAGAAGGCACGGTCTCTTACCCTGTGTTTGTGCAGTGATAGTTTCAATCTTCTTTTATCCAGATCTGGGCCAGAACACTCTTGGATCAGACAACCACACTGTTCTTAATGACGTCCACTGCCTTTTTGAGAACCTGAAGTTAAAGCTTGTTTTGTTTCAGTACAAAGTATAAAGGAGTCATTCTTTAGCACAGAGACTTTACAATAATACAATAAAATTCTCAGTACTGTTACAATCATGGCCAGAAATAGCAGCCATCAACTTTGTGCTTTTTTTCCCAAATCCTCTTAGCAAAACACTGTCTAGTTCACAGAAGAAATGAATAGCATTTCAAAAATCAACAGTCTAATTAACATTAAAAGCATTATAATGTGGATTATTAACCCTTTTTGTAGCTGAATTAAAATCAGACCTTTATTGGGAAGAGTGAAGCACCAAAAAACCCTCCAAACTCCAAACCAGAATGAAAAGGAGAAGCCAGCTGGCCTGGGTACCCTTTATGAGATCAAGTCAGAAATTCAGAAATGCAAAGATGACAGTCCTTTCCTGGATAATTGTAAAATTAATGTTGCATCATACATCCTGTAGAAGGTTTGTGCCCAATGAAATGACTAATGTGCTGTTAAGTGTTCATTATCTTGCTCATTGTTCATTAGCTGCGACCCTACTGCAGCAGCAGCAGCAGCAGAGGACTATGAGATTAGGAGCTGTTTTGCATATTCTTTGCATAGTCTGTGCCAGAGGGTGAACAAAGCTCGGGGTTTTCTGACATACCCACATGAGTTCTGCAAACTCAGAGTTCAGGTCCCCAAAAGGTCAATGGATCAGACAGCAGCAAAAGCAAGACCAGCTGATTGTCTTTGTGGACCAACCCACAAGTAATGTGGTTTGAGCTCTGCCAGTGGGTAGAAATTGTCATCAGAACCATGGTGTAGAGGGAGAAGAGGGGTGCCAGCCCCAGGGATCTCTCTGAAGGGTGATAGTGTCTCTCTGAGGTGCACTATGTGGGTGCAGATATGTCTCAAGTCCTGCCATGTACAGAGATAATAACTTTTCTCTCAGAGTTGAGTGAGGAAGAAGTGTAACTTCAGAGGAAGCCCTGGGAAGACAAGAAAACTGCACAGGGAGTGACAGTAGCTCCCTCAGGCTTTGGCTTGACACGCTGCCACCAGAAACCAGAAGGCCAGCCTTTGACTCATTTGAAGGTAGTTCACTGTAACTAGACCATTAATACATCAATACACAAAATTACTCTTCTCTTAATTATATAGAAGCCTCTACTTTTCCCAAGCACTGACTTTAAACTGAACTTTCTAAACAAGCATTTTATTTAGCTGGCAGGTTTCAGAACTTGATGTTGCATGAAAAAGGCTGACACAGAAATCACTGGCTCCAAGACACTTTCCTGAAAATCACACGAAATCAAAGACAAAGAAAAAGAGCAAAGTAGAAAGTATGAACCTTTAGCCACACTTGGAGCCAGAGATATTCGCTTCCCAAGCCCTTATAAGAATTGGATTCCTGAATTTGAAAATGCGCATAAAACCTTCCTTCTTTTAAATAGACAGCTCTTATCAGTCCAAAGCCTGCTTAACCTTAGAGCAGCAAAATATTCCTCTTATCCTGTTTATCTTCTTACACAGATCTACCAGTTTGTTAAAAGAAGAGACAAAAGAGAACAGAAAATGAAGCCACAAGAGCAGGCACCTGTGCTTAAGGTGTCTTTATATCTACAAAGTCCCATTACACATTTACCCACCATTTTGCTGCTGGAAGGGCATTCCACAGTTCACCCAAACTCATTAGTACAACAAAGTCTGCTTCATAATTTCTTGAACGCGGCATGATTAGATTTGTGTCTCGTTACATCCTTGTTGCAATCAAGTGCCTGGCATCTGTTTTTGTTTAGTTGTCAAGTGTCACCAAAGACACATAAAGCTGAGTTGGCTGCCACATCTGACCATGTAAAGCTGCTGATCTGGAAACCACTGTCCATACGATTTATGTTACAGTCTGCAAGTGTTGGTCAGGAGCCAACACCATGCAGAAATTACTAGTGATAGCTCACACTTGGCCTTTCTCTTATTGAATTTTTTGTCCTATTGTCAGGGTAGAGCTGACAAAATAAAGGCATCAATGAAGTAGTGTGACACCGCATCTCTTGCTCTGTTATTCTAATTGATTATGCAAAGACATAACCTACATCCTTCTCCTATTGTGTTTCCAAAGATAAGCTGCACTCTTGATGCTCAAAGTGAAGCTGCCTATGAGGGTCAGTATGAACTGTAGACAAGCCAGCCTTCACTCTGCTTTTTCTCTTACCTTACGATGGGCAATGTGCAACAAACAAACAACTTTTTTCTCCTCAGTTTCATGCAGGAGGACCAAATCTGTGTTTAAAGTATAGTATCTGCTGATGCCACCAAGCCAAAGGCAATCAGACTTCTGTCCTTTGGGTCTTAAGGCCCTGACTCTTAGCAAGAGAAGGGCATCTTCTGCTCCCACTGCTGAACTTCCTCCTGAAAGGCAGGCTGCGGGTCCTCACCTTCCAGACCTACTTAAAAAAGCACTATGGATGCTCCATTTCTAAATTGGTGTATGCTGCTGGCCCCATAGGATTTGGTTAAACCTTCAGCTTAGTACAACGGAATCAGAGCTCTGGTTTGCAATAGACAAGCATAAGCAGTGTTTATGAAAAGCAAAAAATAAGTATGGCCTATGAAAAAAGACTATTTGCTGTCAATAGACCACATTTGAAATCAGATACAGAGACCAGATTCATTTCTGCACATTATTAGTGTGCAGCTGTGTCTCTAGCAATACATTTATTAGGAATATAAACCAAGGGACACAGTATAATGCTCTGCCAATGCACTGATGGTATCCTCTAAGCCAAATATTCCCTGGGAATAAATAATCCTCTTGGAAACTACCTTTAAAACACAGAAGATGGCTGCCTAAATAATAGTGGGTTTTAAGCTCCCAGGTTCATTTAATTTGCTAATAGTATTTTGAGTACCTTGAAGTGATGATCTGACAAAAAACAGTCATTTGCTTCCCTCTCCCCCATCAGCCCATCTGCAATAAATTGTGCAAAAGTCAGAGGAACAACTTTGCATCAGAACAGCTTTAGGAGGGGGAAAACATGAAAATAACTGTCCCAGTGGAAGAGTGGCCTTTTGGCAATGCCTGACATGGGTACTGCAGCAACACAGGGTCCATCACAGCAGCTTCTGATGAAGGGCACCCACCAGGCTAGTGAGAAATCTCCACCACGTGCCTGGTTAGACAGCAACATTGAGCAGGGTGTTATCAGTAATATTCAGTGTGACAAGAGGAACAGGGGTAGAAGGGCCAATTTGGGGGAAGTCTGAAAAGACAATGGCTGCTCCTCTAGCTTCTCCTACTTGCTCTCAAGGCTCCTGTACTTTATCTACTTCTGGAGACATCTCAGTTAAAACATTAAAGCTCAGTTTATATGAACTGTCTTAGGATTGGAGCTTCCAACCTTCAAGGTTGATGAAGAAATTCAGCTTTGACATGTGAGGAGATGAGAAAAAAAGAGCAGTTTTCTTTTATGAACCACACCTTTCCCTTGCTCTCAGAAGAAAGGCCCTGTGATGGCAAAAGTGTAACTCTGCATGGAGTCCTTCAAAGCTCTGGGGTCTCTGTGCACAGACCCATTGCTGTGACCAAGCCTGGCTGTGTGGTCAGTCACAGGCAGGTTTTTAAAACAATCTCCTGAATGTTTACCATGTAACAGAAATGACCACAAAGGCCATGAGGGAACCAAGCCAAGATTTTTCAGGAATCACAGTGTCCCTCTGTTCTGGTTCTTCTGGTTCAAGTGCCAAAGGCTCAGAGCCACATCTCTGCCATCTGTGCAAGCCAATCCTATCTGTTTCTCTGAGCTATGAGAGAGTTATTTTAACACATGTGGGCCTGGCCTTCAGGGCTTCTTTGGAGTTAAAGATATCATAGTTTTTTTGAAAAATGCAAAGATTTTCATGTGTGTTTTGATTCCCTGCATCGCCCTCATCTTGCCTCACTGTCAGAGAGCAAAACTCAGAACAAGGCTGTGTAAGGCTGAATGTAGAGAGAGAGCAATTTCTGCAAAGTCTTATCCCAATAAGATAATAATCTACCAGGTGTACAAGGAAATTTCTTCTGCCAGTGTTCTTTGAGTAAGAATCAACTGCTGCTTCCAGCAAAATCTCTATCACAAGCAAGTGTTTCTTGTAAAAATATCCTCCAGTGTAGGTACGTGTGTGTGTGATTATGCACATGTGTGTGTGGTGGGGAGGGGGTTATAAAATCATATTTTACTCAAAATTCTCATCTCAACCAGGCAGACTGAATGGCTATTACAAAAGACAAAACACTGAGTAGTTAACAAAAGACATGAGTAGTCTGTAGCTCTACTTAAAAAAACCCCACAGTTTATTTTATATAGAGTTGACACGACTTTTAATTTCTCCCTTATGCAGCAAAAATCAATAATATCTAAAATGTGCTTGGGTAGCTTTTTGTGGAAAAGTATGTAGAGATATAAGACATCAAAGAGAAAAAGAAACTGATGAAAGTCTATAAATCAAAAAGCCAATGTAGGTTGAAATTGCTAGCACTCTAAGGCTGAGGAAAGGCTTCACTGAGGAAGCCAAAAGTAAGATTTAAATGCTAGACCTTTATCAGGCCTTCCAGGTGTTTTTAATTTCCCATGCCAAGTGAAACCATCACTTGTTCTATGAAATTCAAATGGTTTTATTTTGGTTAGTCTAACATGGAGTCGTATCTAGTGGGGCAGGTTTAGTCCCTCTCCTTGACAGAAATGAGTCACCATAAATGCTTATTGGAATGACAGAATTCAGTAGTGTTTGATTCAGTGAACAGACTTCAGCAAGTTCTAACTTGTTTCCAAGTCAGCAATTAGGCAGCACCTCCTTCAGCTGTCAGGATTATCTCCTGCAAAACCCATGAAGTGCAATCCCACCTGCCTTCCCTGTTCTGGATGGATTTCTTTTCCTTCCTGTGTGTAGCACCGGGTGTAATCTGACCCTAAAAAGATGAAACTAAACCCACTGCTGCTAAAAATAAATAAAAAATATTAATCTCCTAGCAGAGTTTAGATCTAGAAATGCCACGGCATACTTTAGCACAGACTGCCTTCCTGACCTGCCACACAAGAACATTAGTTAAGATAGGGGTCAAGAGCAATTTTTGACCAAAAAAACCCCACACCTCTGCTGATAGAAAGAAGAAAGTGGAATATTGTCAGTCATTCAAAACAAATCAAAACTTATTCCTATTCATGGTTTGAAACATAATGTACTACCACTGCATTCCTCTAAAATGTTAAATTTTGCATGTAGCTCTTCTTTTTCTCTTTTTCATGTGCCATTTTTAAATTCAAGAGGAAACAGGAAACAAAAATATAGAATGAAAAAGAGTTATGGTTTTGAGAAGCCTAATGACAGATCCAAAGTCCTTGGGCTCTGGCTGCATATTCCAAAAGCTCACTTAAAAATTGTTCATAGATTGAATGAATCAAAGGGCACTGATATCCCTTCAGAATACTTTGAGGATTTCAAATGGCATCTATCTTTCCACACAAGTACTCAGGAGTAGAGGTATTAATATTAAAGACCTGGTTTAGGAAGGGAAGACACTTGCTCTGTCCTTAACCACAACAGACATTTAAATTCCAGGTACCTCTCATCCAAGTACAATGAGGAGGAAGAAGCCTGCTTCAAACATAAAGAAAAGTGGTAGGTTATGTCCTTTCATACAGCTGATTCATCAGTGGTGTGTAGCCGTGGTTCATTTGCATTCAGTCTGACTGGGGACCCTTGAGACTGAAGCTTTGCATTTGCCTACAAATGATCCAGGGAGTGAGATAATGGCAGTGCAGCCACTGCCCAGCCTTGGACCAGCAGAAAGCAGGCATGAAAAAAGGAGACCACTTGATGTCTCTTCAAGATCTAAGGCCTGTTGCAAAGTGCAACTAAGAAAAGTGTCCTTTTGTTTCCAGCTTCATTAAAATCCTCAGCTTTGAAGGGCTTGATGAGTTTGTGATTCTAAGAATTCCTGTTCACATTCCCTTTGCCTTCTGAGAAAAGATGAGTGCTGGTTATATTTCCTCAGCAATTCAAAGATTTTGAAGGCTGAATTCCAAAGACAAGTGCTCCAGATCTGGCATCTGACACAGATGCATCTGAAAGACAGATTTCTTTTAATAACTGGGTTCTAGCAACCATTGCATGTGAATTCCTACTGTATGCATTCCTGGGTCTACTACTCCAAGGAATATCAAATAAATGTGGTCAATAAGACTATATTGTGGTGGGTTTTGTCCCCCAAGAATAGAAACAATCAATGCAGACAGCAATCCTGGGCAATCTCTTCATTAAGGGCAGTCAAAACAATATGCACCCAATTTTTTGAGGGACGGAGGAATCATAAGAAATTCCACATAGGAGAGGTTGTTCCCTCCCCCTGACCAGTTTCTCATATTAACTGTTTGGTTTTGAACTGTAAAGAGCTACAGAGAAGAGAACAACAACTCCATCTCTAATGGAGAAACAGTTCCCCAGATGTCTTCCTTACCCTACCCTGCCCTTTCTCTGCTTTCTGCTCAAGGCAATCAGGGCAGTGCACCATTTTAGGCTGCAAACTCACAAGCTTTATCTGCACACTCCAGAAAACAAAGTCACCATTAACAAAGCATTCCCTGGCAACATTTCCTTGTTCTCTCCCCCAGGGCCTGTAATTCCTTTGAAACCTTTTCAGAGTATTTGGTTGCCCACTTTGCCTCATTTTAGCAATGTAACATAGATAAACCACATGAATCATGGAACACTACTGCCCCAAATATCCAAATTATCTGTGCATACCACAGCAGTCGGGCATTAAAGTAACAGTTGAGCTAAACAGGCATGCTCTCTGTAATTTGCACCTCTGAGCCAGCACAGTGAGCTTGCCCGTGTGCTGTTCACATTGAGCTTTACTGTTGCTGTTCACTATTCTGCTTTGGATTGAACAACACACTACCAGTGACAAAAGAGAAAATACAGGCTTGTTTGGGACAGCTCTGGGAGTAAAGGTACAGTGTGGTGTATGGCACCGTGCTAGAGTGAGCCAGCCTTTCAGGTCTTAAACTGTTGCCTTTCGTTTGTCATTGCAAAGAGCAGAACATTGGGGCTGGTGTTGGAAATGAACACCTGCCTCTTCTGCAGCCAAAAAACTATACCACACACCATGTTTCTCCCTCAATTCTCAGATTAAAGATGCATTAGCAGGGCAAACCATCCCTGATAACATTTCTGTGGTAATGGATGAGATGCAAAATGTGATAAAAATATTTTTTCTAAGGAAACGAAAAGTGTTCTGATGCAGAGGTGCACACATATAAAGAAATAACGTGTTTCCTTTCACACAGGCAATTCATTCTGTGCAGAATACTGTGCATACTGTATCTGCTGAATTAATTTAAACATTGAGCAAATGTGATTTATATCCAAAAAAGAATGGGACTGTATGTTGACCAAATGCATTTTGCCTCAGGACTCACACTTACTGAAGCTTTAGGTAAAGATACATTTCAGGGTGAGAAACTTCCACATTTATTAGAGAAGCTGATGTGTAATAACATTGTTCAAGGAGCGTGCAGAGTCAGGGCACCTGCATAAATATACTCAATTCTCTTTATCCATAAACAGAACTTTAACAGCTCATGGGCTGCTGATGGTTCCAACTTCAATGCTGTTCTTTTAGAGAGGAGTTGACTGTGACAGAAGAAGCTCAGACACCAAGTACAAGGATGGGTTCTGAAAGCAGATGAGTATGGATGAATCAAAAAAGAACAGAGGAAAAACCATCAGGAGATTTCATAGCCCAGCTATTGACAGAGAGAGGATTTTCTGCATGTCCCTTTGAACTTTACATGTCCATTTTCTGCTTCAGAATTGCATCCCGAAGAAGATAGTTTGTGACCTAGGTAGGCCAGTGCTGAGCAGTGACTACCCAATGCTTTGAACATTAAAATCCTTATCAAGGTGCTGAAATTTTAGAAAATAATTTTTTAATATGTTTGGGTTAGTTTGTTTGGTTTTTTTTTTTTTTCCTTTCAGCCCTAGGCCCTGTTCTGAGCATCCTTCTGGGAAAGTGTCTCCAAGCCTGAGCAGTTCTGGGATGGATCTGTCCAGAAAGCCTCCCCACTCGGAAAGATTAACCTTCAGAAACTGGAGCAGGACATTAATTAAGTCACTTAGAGGTACTTAGCTCTTTGTATTGCATAATGGTGATGTTATTTCTGAATATGTTTTGTTTTCCCTACTCTATCAATTGTTTTAATAAAATATTTTATCCCTAACTACAAAGGTTGCTTATTTCACGTTATCAGAACTTACAGCTAAAATAGCATCAGTGACTGGAAGGAAAAGAGACAACAAACAAACCAAAAAATCCCAAACCAACAAACAAAAAAACCCCACAAAAAAGTAAAATCTGGATTGAAGTGGCATATCCAGATAATCAAATTTTAAAAACATTTAACAGGCTTTTTAAAAAAGAGCAATGTCAAAAATATTAGTTTTAAAGGTTTTCTTTCCTCTGTTATTAACTTTAATGGTTATTGGAGGAGGAAAAAAAAACAACCAAACTTGACCCATGTTAAATACTGAAAACAAAGTTTTGCAGTGACTGAGGATCTACTTGTTCCCTGCTCAACTGGAAGCTGCACAGAGCGGGTGTTAGGAACATGTACATGGTATGGCTCTGATGCTTCCAAGAAGGGATTAAACAACTTGTCAGAGGTCTTTTCCATCCTTACTTCTATGATCAAAGAATAAAATCAGCCAACAGAAAATCCTAGACAGAATCTAAAACTAAAACCAGGATAAAGAAGTATTTCCCTTGTCACCTTGATTGTCCAATCACATTGTGCTGGTTTTGGCTGGAACAGAGTTAACTTTCTTCATAGCAGCTGGTGTGAGGTTGTGTTTTGGATTTGAGCTGAACACAGTGTTGATAACACAGGGATGTTTCAGTCACTACTGAGCGGAGCTTACACAGAGTCAAGGTCTTTTCTGCTTCTCACACCCCCCCACCATTGAGTAGGCCAGGAGTGCACAAGCTGGGAGGGGGCACAGCTGGGTCAGCAGACCCCAACTGACCAAAAGGATGTTCCAGACCATATGATGTCATGCTCAGCATATAAAGCTGAAGGAAAAAGGAAGGGGAGGATGTTCACAGTGATGGTGTTTGTCTTCCCAAGTAACTATTAGGTATGACAGAGCCCTGCTCTCCTGGAGATGGCTGAACACCAGCCTGCTGATAGGAAGCAGTGAATGGATTCCCTGTTTTGTTTTGCTTGCATGTGTGGCTTTTGCTTTACCTATGAAACTGCCTTTATCTCAGTCCATGAGTTTTCTCACTTTTACCCTTCCTCATCCCACCAGAGGGGAATGAGCAAGCAGCTCTGTGGGGCTGAGCTGCTAGCTGGGGTTAAAACACGGCATATGTCTTAGCAGGATAAAAGCATTTCTTATGGGGAAATGACCCAAATAATTAATTCCCTATAGAAATATTGAACAGTAGTCAACAACTACACAGGAGAATTATTGCCTCCCATCTGCTGAAAATGCCAATAGTCTCCCAAGAGAGATGTCATCTCCTGACTCTTTATTAAAGAGAAATTTTATTTCATTGCCAGTGAGACAATGTTCACATCTTTCCAAGTTCTACTAGCAAATGACAGGAATCACCACAAGACCATTTCCAAACTCTTATGCTTCATTTGTTTGAAACGCATTATCCTGAATAAGGCTGGGTAGAGCCTTTATTTAACTGCTAAAATTGTGCTTTCCCTCTCCTCTAGAATCTTGCAATTTTCCTCCTTCAAACAGTGAAACATTTCAAAAATGAATGACTGAAATTTCCTATTTCTAGTCCATGAGAAAAAACTACATGAATTGACCTTAGTGCAACTCACAGCTAAAATTTGCAATTTGCAGTTTTGGATACAATGGTTTGGGGTTTGCCTGACCCTTCCGTGTCCCTGCCAATCACCATCACTGGGAGGAAGAATGAAACCAAAGACAACCAAACACTCCATCACCTATTCCTAAGTCACTTTTTTCTTTTTTGACCTCTACCTTGTTGGTTAGCTGAATCAGAAATAAGTTATTTCAGCCTGGCTACACTGAGTTAAGGAAAATCACATAACACCTGTGTGTGGGTGGATAGACTTTTTGTGCAGGACTTCTTCAGGCTTTTGCAATATAGGAACGTGATACATTTACTTGCCATTTCTAAAAAAAACCATTTACCTTTTTCAGAGCATTTACCCAGAAGTGAAACTTATGTGACAAGTTCATCCAACATCAGTGTGCCCTTCCAGGGGGGAAAAATAAAAATATCAAGTAAAACCAGATGTTCAAGGTGCTGTTCAAGGTTCATTTAAAATGGACAAATAATCAAAGACAAACCACTTATATGTGTTAGCTCTTACCACTTTTATTTAAACAGAGAGGTAATGTAGGTGGTCAAGCAGAAATCCAGGTATTTTCTTCTTTCTACAAAAACTTCATCAACCAACTTCATCTCAGTCAGAGGTTCCAGACAGAAGTCAGCAAAGGGAACAACCTGGTCTGGCTGGACACATTTACCTCTCCATAAGAAAACTCAAGAGCAGGTCTCCATAAGCAGGTCTCTATAAGAGTAAATATTCAATCTTAAACAAGCCAATTCTACTTGGAAAAAAATCTGAAGCAGTGTACCCTCCCATGGCAGCATCAATAAAGTCTAAGAAAGGTTCTAAAGCCAAATAAACTGCAAAAACAGAGAGAACAGTCAGCCCAGCTATGAGATACTCAGTTGTAGGCCGTGAGCAGTAAGAAGTGCCACTTCTACCTGGTGATTAGATGGATCAGGGCATGGAGGGAAGCAGCTGCAGTCCATGATTAATTTCTGTGCATGTGTTATTGCTTGTAATGGTAAAATAAGTATTTGTCAGGAGTTTGAGGGTAAAGGGGTAGGTGCAGAATTCAGTGTAAAGAAAATAAAAACCTTCGTAGGTTAAATGTTTACGTTCCTTTCAAAGGAAGTTGAAATAAATATCTGTCAGTCACCAGGTTGTATATGCAATTGAACTTGTACAAGAAAGTTGAATTGTCAGGCATCTTCCACAGAATTGCTTCTACATTGGGTAGCTGTGCCATTGAGTCCAATTTTGCATGCTGATGTGGGAGCAGATGGAAGACAACTCAGTCTATCAAAATGTGCTGCCCTTTCTCAGCCCATCACTGGCTGTGTAGCAAATTGATTCCAGACGAAGCCTGTCAGCATGCAGAGGATCTGATCATCTAAATGATGAATACACATTCTCCTCCCTGCTGTGGGCAGAACTATTTGTCTTACTTAGTTTTGATTGATGTTCCTATGAAGGAAAAAAACAGTGGAATTGACAAAAACAGGCCACATGCACAGTGTGACTACATTACAATGAATTTATTAATCTGCCATAAGCAAAAACATACTTCTCCTTTTGAGCTCCAATGCCACTGATTTGGAACATTCTCCTGCAGCTTTTCCTTCTATACTGTCTTTAAACTTTGAATTCTTATAAATACACAAGACTATTCAAAGTCATACAGCTTAGTGGGTGAATACTGCTTGTATGTGCCAATGCTGTGTTTTGTTTTATAGAACTTTCCTCCATCCCATCCCATTGCCTCAGAGATATGAATGCGTCAAGTCATAATTTGTTCCAAGGACAATGACAGTCCCCAGTTTCTGTTCAGATATCTCCAGTATGTTGAGAACCTCTAGCTAAATAGTCTTCTAGAAAAGTGAAAGATAAAGCATAAAACTGATAGTACTGTAGGGACAAGAATGAAAGGAATTTCTTTCCTGAGAAAGGAGATAATAGGAGAGGAAAGGGTGGAAAGGGTGGAAAGGGTAGAAAGGGTAGAAAGGCAGTTTCTCTCCCATAAGAATCATATATAGATTTTTGTAAGGTTTTTTCATCCTTAAATGCAGGACTGAATTCCGAAAGCAAGAAGAAAGATGGAGCAAGAGAAAGCCAATTAATTAAAAGCTTTGGTCAAATAAAACTCCCATGAGACACATTGCAGCACTTGAGCATTATGGGAGGTCAATGAGGGAGATGAGGTCTCATCTCTTGAGTAGAGCTAATTTTGGGGCTGCTCCAACCCATAGGCACTTTCTCTTACCACGTCACAGCACAGAGGCTTCTGAATTGGTCCTAACGTGGATGGCACAGTTCTCTTCACAGCTGCAGGCTCTGACCTGCATAGAGATACCTAGAATGAGTGTAAAGCACTCCTTCCCGCACTCTGTAGCCTGTAACAACAAGCATGGCCAACTTTCCTTTTACCCACCTCCAACGAAGAGCTCTGGACAGGAGAAAAACCCTGTGCTCTCCCCTTAAATTACTGGCCCTTTATCTAAGTAAAATGCCAAAATTTGTTAGACACACGGAACCTGATTGGTCATTGAACCTTTGAAAGCAAAGCCACTAGTACAAGTCATTCTTTAGGACCAACTCCAAGGGTGTTTTCTGACATGAATGACATTATGGGCAAAGCTGTATCCGTGTCTGCTAAACATTCAATTACAAGCAGTTGACTGCAGGGCTTTTAAAAGTTTCTAACTACTTTGACCTTGAAATCAGTCTGAAATTTCAGTCTGACAGAAGCCGTTTCCATAGTCCACCATTCTTAAATCAGCATTCACATTCCACCATGGTTTGGTTGGGGACTCACATTCAGCTGGTCAGACTTTTAGGTAACTAATTGGATTCTAACTTGAAGTTACTGTGCATCAACCCCAGAGAGGTTGTGCACTCTCTGCCCTTGGAGTTATCAAGATCCAACCAGACAAAGCCCTGAGCAATCTGGTCTCATATCACAGCTGATGCTGTGCGAGCAGGAGGTTGGACTAGAGACCTCCTGGGGTCCCTTCCCACTTGCCATATTCTGAGATTCCAGGTGCACAATTTCAGTTGGAGCGACCCTACCAAAGTGTCAGACTCTACTAAATCAAGGCTAACAGAAGGCAGCTTCATTCCCACAGGCTGTCTCTTGGAGTCAAATCTAGTTACCCACATGAGTAAAGGAGCTTGCATGCAGAGAATCAGGCTTGCAGAATGAGGCTTCTCAACGAGGTCCAGGTGTCGGGATCATGCAGCATTAGCGGGTGGCATGTTTCCCATTTTGCTTTTCTCAGAACTATGCAGTGTGTCCCTACCCATGCTCATTTCCCTGATACATTCATTTATCTCAGGAGTGCCTTTCTTTTAAGATTTATGGCTGTAGGAACCTCCATAATAAGACCTTTATAAATCAGATATCAGTCTCAAAAGTATTTTTATTCTGATAACTGGGGAAATGTGTCTTTTTAATCAATCTGCTTTTCATTTCGAGCGACAAATACTAGCAAATGAGGCTTGTTCTTCCTACTCATTTTACTATTGAGGAAACAAAGGGAATCTTTAATGGGCTGTCTAAGCAGGCAAAGGAGTTGAAATGGTTGTTATAAAGCTCTCTTATGAACTGTATACCTGGATGCTTGGATATATTTCTTCCTCTGTGTACGCCTTAAAATGAAAACTCATAATTTTGTTCAGAAATCACCAGTCCATTTACATGGGCCAATGGAAGAGATGATAAAATCCCCCATGTATTTAAATACCCTTATTTTCAAATTCAACTTACCCATTGTTTTGGAGGGGTAGATGTATTTGATCATACAGTCTGTTTTTTATTAACCACCAAAGAAATAATGTCAAATTAGACTTAACCCCTGCTCCAGGGAAATACAAAATGAAGAACAATCTCCAAGTTCCTAAGAAGAAGCAAAAGAGTCAGATTATACAGCATGAAGGAGGGGAAAGGAAAGATTCAGGACAGACAAATCATTTTAATGTGTCCTGACACTGGGATTAATTCCAACCAGGAAGAGTGGCAGTCTAATTTATTCCCCAAGGAGGTACACCCATGGACTCTTCTCCTCCATTGGTGATGTGCTACAGTTAAGACCAGGTGTGTTGTCTTAGCTTCTTAACTGAAGACAATACTATAGATTTCAGCTGGAGCAGAATTAACTCTCTCTGTCTTGCCTGAATTGACCTAGGAATATAAAAGACTTGTGTTTTCTGGGAAAGGTGATGAAGTCCACTTCACACGTACGTAACAGTGTGCGCAAGCTCAGTAAAAACATTTTATACAAAGAAAATATATTTTATCTGCCCTACCATTAGACCAAGTAGTAAAATGACCTTCATGTGCAAATCTTGATTTATCCATATCCATAGTTCTGTTCATTATCCTAGCAAGATTCAAATAAATATTCATCCATTATAAGTAACCATAAATGACACAAAGAAACCCTTCAAGATAAGTTGGGGTAGGGGAGAGGGAAAATTTTTTCCTAACAAGCAGTTGGAAGGAAGAAAAAAACTCACAAACCTCACAAAGATTGTTTTAGAGAAGAGTGTGTGGAAGTTGATTTGATCACCATTTTAACATGCTTGCATAAAGCAGAGGAAATGTCTGAGGCTCAAGGGCTCTTCACTCCTGCAAAGCAAGATTTAATAATGTGCAGAAGCTCTCCCTGTCAAATGACAAAGCCACCTGGCCAGCAGGTAAATGGAATCAGACAGAGACTGAAGGCACCCTCATAAATTGTAACTGATAAACACTTGGGAGACTTATCAGCTTTCCAGTCAAGTCTTTTGTTCTCTTTCCATCCCACAGCAATTTGCTATTGGAGAGATAACCCTTGGTTTTCACAAGGCGAGTCAAAACTACAAGAATAAGGCAGACACAGTCCTGAAGCCTCACTGCAGCTCGATAACATCAGGTTGCCTGAAGAAATAAATACCAAAGTACTTGCGTAAGGATTACTGACATCAAGGCTTACGTGTGTAGTTACACACGACAGAGCTTGGTGGTCCAAGGAAGGGAGAAACACCTGTGGACCAGCACTCTGTGAACAGATGGCCTGGCAGCATTTCCAGGAACAACACTGGAAACAAAACATTGCAAGTGAAGCAGAACCAGAGCTGAATCCTGTGCAAAGCTCCCTGAAACCATCCCTGTTCTTGCCTCCAAGGCAGTACTGCCATCCTGGCTGGGTGAACACATTGAACCATGTTGAATTACTGTACTGTAAAATATGTTAGAGAATTTTAATAAAGCTTTTATAACCAAAAGAAAAGGGAGTTGTTCAAGCCCAGGCAGCATCGAGCAGTTTTTGAACTACAATCTCAGCTTAGCACTATTTGCTTTTAATTTCACTAAACAATGCAAATGCACTATGAAAGCAACAGTCACAGCAGTTAGTTTATTTTCCTGTTCTTAGAAAGGACACAATTTTAACAAAGAGTTGTCTTAGTGCATGGCAAATAAATCTGCTGCAACTCAGAAAAACAGATTTGTGCAGGTGTGGGCTTGTTAAAATCGAGCATTTGACTCAAAATTAAGATTCTATCTGATTTACTGATTTGCTTTCCACTATCAGACCATCCATTGTCAACTGAGATGAATGAACAAGTCTTCCCTTCTCTCTGCCTTTCAGTTTAAATGTTGAATGAGAAGGAAGAAAAAAAGTAAAATTTCAGGCAGATAAGGAGAGATAGAATTTTTTCATAATATGTTTATTTTGGATTACCCTTTCAGGAATGCATTCAGAAACTAAGATAAATATTTATTTTCCAACACACAGAGGCTGACATAAAGAGTAGATCCCCAAGCATACCAATTTCTTCTTCCCTCTTTAAAACTATTCCCCGACCTCCAGCTAAATCTCCAAATTTTGGTCTGTCCTTTTTAAAGTGCTTTAATTTGGTTGTTTTTTGGTAAGCAGCAAATTCTTAACACTTTTTGTATTTCCTCCATCTCTTCCAAACAGGAAGGTAAGTCACAGCTGCTTTAGAGTTTCTGTCATGCTAAGGGACCACTTTGCAAGTGTCACCTGGGGATGAGCTCTGAGCACCCTTTACCTAACAGAGCTGTCTGTCGTCTGCATTGGCCTGCTGCAAATCTTCAGCAAGCCTTTGCTTGGACAATTACTCTTTTTCCATGTAGTTTTAAGGAATTTTCCTACTATTACCCTTATACAAATTATTGTTTATTATGTTACTTTCTGCCAGGAGCTGGACTAGAGGCGCTGGGTCACAGCTAAGACACTGTTCTGAATGCCTAGCCAGAAACATATGACAAAGAAAACAAACTAAACTTTATGATATTCCCTGGATTTTTCTTCCCCACCTACAAGTATTAATAAAACATTGTGTAAGCCCATCAGTCTGAAGGGGAAACAACCCCCCAACATGGCAGACAAACAGCAAAACATACAGTACAGCGATTTAACAGCCTCTTTCTGCAGTCCTGTGGCAAGGCACTTTGTAGGTCAAGTTTTCTTCTCCTGCCCTTCAGCAACACAAACTGACTGTCCTGAGGTCTCTTTTCTTTCCTGGTAGGTAGTGAGGCCTAAATTAAGTTGCCACTTACCAGGTGGTGCCAGCTGTCCCCATCTTCATTATTCTTTGCCATGCTCCGTTGCATAAAGCCCTTCCCAGCATTTCTCACTTACCACTGCAGCTCGCTGCTCTCCTCTGTTATAGATCATCCTTCCAGCAAAAGGTGAGTGCAGCCTTCAGAATCACATCATCTTCCCACACACAGGAAAACACTGAACAAGATGGATGTCTTTCACTTATTGCTACATTTTCTAATATTGCTATTTCTCAGCTGCTGTAAAACTGAATTTCCATGTCCTTTTCTCCTTCCCAAAATCTTACATTTTGCACCTCAAACCTGCCAACTATTCATTTGGTTAAGGGTGAATATCAACCCCACATGCATTTAAATGACAACAGTTGACTCAACCTCATTTCCTTAGACCTACAACTTTCTTCTCACTTTGTGAAAGGCCTCCTCTTATATCAAGGTATCTACCTAAACTTAAGAAATTGATATCAGTAACTTACGCATTGACAGCCACCCTGCAGAGAAGGACTAGGGATACTGGTGAATGAAAAATTGGACATGAGCCAGCAATGTGCTCTTGCAGCCCAGAAAACCAACTGTATCTTGTGCTGCATAAAAAGAACCATGGACAGTTGGTCAAGGAAGGTGATTCCCCCTCTACTCCAGTGAGACACTGGAACAGGCTGCCCAGAGGAGTTGTGAATGTCTCATCATTGGCAGTGTGCAAGGTCAGGCTGAATGAGGTTTTAAGCAACCTGGTTTAGTGAAACACGACCCTGTCCATGGCAAGGGAGTTGTTGTAGATGATCTTTAAAGGTCCCATCCAACTCCAACCTTTCTATGATTCTATGATTTCAGGGCAGAAGGGATGAGAGAGAAAAGGGGAGAAAATGCAGTTGTGACAGTGAAGCTAATGGGATTATGATCTGGAATACATGTGTAAAGAACTCAAGACTATCACAGTATGTTGGGGCAGAGTCCTTTTAAAACATGAAATGCATATCCTGAGGTATCTGTGGACTTAGGTCCCATAGAAATTAGGGAATATTTAGGTACTCTGAAATTTTAGGTGCTGCTTACATCTGTAGACCTATACAACTTTTAAAAGCAAAATAAATTTCATTTCCAAATGAAAAGTAGTAGAAACAGTATACTACAACAGGGTCTTACTCAAACAGTGCAAAATATCCCCACCAATAACAACAGAAAGATGAAAAAAATTCCATCTTTCTATATAGAGATTGCAAAACTGAAGAATTGCAGCAGGCCAATGCAGACGACAGACAGCTCTGTTAGGTAAAGGGTGCTCAGAGGTCATCCCCAGGTGACATTTGCAAAGTGGTCCCTTAGTGTGGGAACTTGGGACAGGCATACCATGCATGGGAGGTTTAATATCACTGAATTTTGGGTGATGTGGAAAAGATAAATTAGATCATATTTAGGGCTACTTGTCTTCTCATAGTCATTGTGAAATCAGATCAAATACGTGGGGAAACATCAGTGCTAGTTCCACAAGGCCAGTTGTTGGTAGCAGTGCTGCCTTAGTTAAGTTTGCTAGCAGCCATCAGGCACCTATCAGACTGCAAGTAATTATATACCTTGGGCTGATAGAAGCATTTGAAAGTGGGCTTATTCTTAATTAATACTGGAGAAGGAGAATAACAGTGAAGAAGCAGGGCCATGGAAAACAAACCTGATTTGTAGCAATGCACTTAATCCCCTCGGTTTATGTTATGATGTTAGTTATGATGTCTAAACCACTATGCTTGTAAAACTGTGCAAAGGAAAAAATCTGGGGCAGGGGGTGGGAAGTAAACAATGTGCAAGTTTAGAGAAAGAAGGTTGTCTTTTGACTGGACAAGTATCAACCAGAATTCTCCTTGTGCTTAAGTGAGTGAGGATAGCGTAATCTGGTTTCCACTGAAGTATCTGCTGGGCACTTAGAATTAATTTTCTGCAACCATTGTTTCAAGCTTGCTCTTCCAGAAGATGTGCTCATGCCAGTAAAAACATTCAATGAGGTGTTTTTGGAAAGTGAAAACAACTGAAGACGATTTTGTTCAGAAGCTGTTATAAATTTTCTTTACTCCTTGATGTTTCTAATACAACTACTGATTGTTGTATGCACAGTGAACAGAAGAATTGTAGTTTTTTGGATGATCTACATTAATCTGAAATCCAGTTTCAAACTGTGTAACAGACATAATTAGCCCTGGGGAAGGTGCCACAGCACAGTGCATCTGTTACACCTCAAAAATCTGAGAAGGTACTAAAGAAGTCATTTGACAAAAGGGTTATATTTTGCTTTAATTAATGAACGGAAATTAATGGTAATTGCAGGTTTGGTCTCACTCACACTTTTAACAGCTCAATTGTTAATCAATCATTTACATTAACAGAAGTTTGTTTCAGCAGTGTGTGAAAACTGGTCTCCCTTTTCCCTTTTTCCATGAGGAATGATTTTTTTTAGTGAGAGGAGAAATTATTCTTCCTCAGAGATTTTTTCAAAGAGGTATAATAATCTCTGTGTGTCTTTATTTTAAAGTTCTTTGATGATTAAAGGGCTGGAGCACCTCTCCTACGAGGACAGGCTAAGAGAGTTGGGGCTGTTCAGCCTGAAGAAGAGAAGACTCAGATGAGACCTTATAGCAGCCTTCCAGTACCTGAAGGGGCTAAAAGAAAGCTGGGGGGGGGAGTTGTTACAAGGGTAGGGAGTGACAAAACAAGGGATAATGGCTTTAAAGTGGAAGAGGGGAGGTTTAGATTAGACATTAGGAAGAAATTCTTTGGTGTGAGGGTGGTGAGACACTGGCCCAGGTTGCCCAGAGAAGCTGTGGCTGCTCCTCCCTGGAAGTGTTCAAGGCCAGGCTGGATGAGGCTTTGAGCAACCTGGTCTAGTGGAAGGTGTCCCTGCTGGTGGCAGGGGGTTGGAACTAGATGAGCTTTAAGGTCCCTACCAACCCAAACCATTCTACAATTCTCTGATTCTGTGATTTTCAGCTCCCTTCAAACACCTTTGAATTCTGTTTTGTATCATAGCAGGAGGAGGTTTTCAACAAAGATATCTGCTAGTAGTCAGCTAAAGGGAGGAATATTATTAATTTCTTGTCACCACCTATCCTTACTTGGATTTCAATATAACACCTTCCACACATGGCTCTTGTACTGTGTATCATAATGCAGAGCATTAGGAAACTTAATCCCATGTTTGGCACAAAAACCAAGCCCTGTGGCCTCGCCCCAAAACCTTACCTCTTTTTTATTATAAAGTGACAGGATTCTGTTTATTATTGGCTCTTTCAAGTCACTTATTCCGTCAAAATTTTGCATTGGAAAATTAGGTATATCCAATCAAGAACCTGCATGAACATGCTAAGAAATTAAAAGGCATATCAAATGTTAACATAATTTGCTGAATACAGTTGCTGAAAAGATTAAGTCAAAGGAAATGAGTATTGGCATGATAAAGTACTGTGGGTCTTTCATCTAGTAAGAAATTCGTGGTGTTTGACAGTCATTGTGTTGAAAGAGGGTTGACCTTCAGCTCAGTGAAGTCTGAAGATATGTAGTCCTTTACATTAAAAATTAAGCAGAAACTTGCAGTAGAAAAGTTATCTGCGGCTTCAAAATACAGTTGGAATGGGATACTGTGATTTTCACATCAGTTTAAGGTTGCATATTTGCAAGATTTCTACTCTACGTGGTCTTATGGATGGAAAGTACCTTCTCTGACACCTCATAATCATCTTCTACCTTTCCCTTGAAAGATTTTTTTTTTTAACCCATAGTTTAAAATCAACATCTGAATATATGAACATATGCAGTCAGGTCAGAATACTGGTTTTGTTCAAATGTGTATTTTTTTTTTCTTTTCTTTTCCTCCAAGTAAAACAAGAAGAAAAGTCCTAGGCATGATGTGATCACTGTTAACAACAAAAGGGAAAAATAAAACCTAGGAACTACAGCCAGAGCTATACAATAGATCTAAAACTTCCACATAGAAAGTAAACTTTCATATATACCACTCTTTTGAACAGAGGTAGACAATGTATGGAGAGAATTCAAGCGGCAAATCATCACAAACTGAATAATTACTGTATTTGGTGGATATTTCCACATCTTCATGCTCTTTCTAGATTATTTGTGACAAAATTTAGCTGCAGAACATAGCCTTGTGGGAACTGCTGCTGCATAATTGCTCTTCCAATTATTAAATACAAAAGACTCTGTAATTTATCAGTTTGGAAGTACCCCAACATGGGAATCAGCAGTTCTAAGGCAATAAAAATGTAATTGATGCTAATTATTCTTGCTTTTATTTATATAATGACTAATCTGTTTATACAAATTCACCACTCTTCTGATAGGCTTCCAAGCCCAGATCTAAAGAAGAGATGAAAACTATATGTGTTTATTTTTTTGTTGCTGTTTGTGTGTTTGATTGGTTGGTTGGTTGTTTTTTTCCCCAACTACAGGGAGGATTTCATGGCTTAGCTCAGACCGATACCTGTGTAACTGTCAGTTTACATAGGCAGGCCACTGCTGCACAGACACTTATGGAAAGACTGTTTAGAAGGAAAAAACCCAAAGTTGATTTAATTGGACTTTGACATGAGGTAATACCTAGATGGGAAAGTGGAAGTCTCAAGCCAGGATGAGTCACTGCTAGGTGGTGAAAGGATCTCTAGCACAAGGGTCTTCAGCTGTAGCTGTTCAGCTCAGTCCTAATAACCCAGGTGGACCCATGGTCCTGTGTGACCACTCCAACACACTCATGATCCATCATTATTGACTGTCTTAAAGTATGTACAAAGCATCTTATTAACTTATCTGTGTCTACAAGATCTTCCTACACTGCTATTTCTGCCTCTACTGTACCAGCTTCTAGTGGCTGTTTACAAGTATCTTTTCTGTGTATAAGTAGAGCTATTGTGCAGCTAGAATCATCTAGAGCAGTCACTTAAAAGGCCAGATTATCCACCTACAAAGTTAAATAACACTTTTAAAATTCTTCTAGTCACAGGAGCTGCCTGAAGGGATTCTTTAGACCAATTATATTTTCCCACACAGAGAACTCCTTCACCTCTCTGTTGTGAAGGTGGCTAGAAGCTCACTCAGCCACCTGGTTTTTAGTTCTTCCATTTTTTCAAATCAATTAATTATCTCATCTATCAAAATAACTAGAAAATAAGTTTCTGGACTACTCAGGGAATTAATTAATAAAGTTTGCCAGGTGTGCACACAGGTGTATCCCCAATACTTGGCAATACCACCATTATAACAAAATTACTACTTACAACTCACTTACAGATTAAGTTCCATCTCTTCCCACACTGGAATATAAGACAGTCATCTTCTGCTGTGAGAGACAGGTCATTAGTCTTGGGTGCCAGTGGTAACTCTGCTCAGTGCTCAAGAGCTGAATCTGTCAGCAAAACTAGGTCTGGCTTTGTGAAAATCATTCAGGCACAACTGACTGGATTTTCAATAGGAAACTGGTCTTCAGAGATGTTCCAACAGCATGCTACATCATGAAAAGGAAAATAGAGACAGCAGAGTGCACACCAAAAACTATTTGTTTCCCTTGTGAGTACAGATTAGCTCAATGAAACAAGGTTTATTCCTGTCTCTAAATGCCTAAGTCTTGCTGGAGAGTCAGGTCTCATGCACAGTTCTGGCACCTGAAAGGATGTCAAGTGCACAGTTAAAGGAAACTCAGAGGACATGGCTATTTTCATCTACGTAGGGTGTTTCCAAAATCATTCTCTAGTTGAAAGATGCTACTGTACTGTGTGTTTGAAAAACGGTAGTTCAACCAAGGTAAATGTAACTAATTCCTAGCAGTCATGGCAAGGCTTGGCTAGGAACTGAATAATTTTCAGATCTTTTTCCAATTCTGAAATAATTATTTCCTTCTTTCTCACTTTCATCAGTCCTATACAGATGAAAAAAAAAAAAAAAAAAGAATAAAAGTACCTTTTTCTAGGTTTGGTAAAGATAATAATATTCTCCAGAGGATATCTAATTAGGCTGTAATAATTTTATTACGTTAGCAATGCTGTTTGCCAAGAGGTATGGATTTAAACCACACTCTGCTGTTGCTATTGGCTGAAAGGGTGGTAAATATCTTTACATACTTCATACCAGTGTGTTTCACATTTCATGCTCATGAGATATAGACACTCAAAACAGGTTTTTCTCAGCACCACAGTATCTCAACTAAAAACAGACAGCTATGAAAAAATCAAGAGACATGTGGCCAGCAGGTCAAGGGAGGGGATTCTACCCCTCTACTCCACTCTCTTAAGGCCCCACCTGGAGTACTGTGTCCAGTTCTGGAGCCCCCAACACAAGAAGGACATGGATCAGTTAGAACGTGTTCAGAGGAGGCCACGAGGATGATCCGAGGGCTGGAGCACCTCTGCTGTGAGGACAGGCTAAGAGAGTGGGGGCTGTTCAGCCTGGAGAAGAGAAGGCTCCGGGGAGATCTTATAGTGGCCTCCCAGTACCTGAAGGGGCTAAAAGAAAGCTGGGGAGGGAGTTGTTACAAGGGTAGGGAGTGACAAAACAAGGGATAATGGCTTTAAACTGGAAGAGGGGAAATTTAGATTAGATATTAGGAAGAAATTCTTTCCTGTGAGGGTGGTGAGACACTGGCCCAGGTTGCCCAGAGAAGCTGTGGCTGCTCCTCCCTGGAAGTGTTCAAGGCCAGGCTGGATGAGGCTTTGAGCAACCTGGTCTAGTGGAAGGTGACACTGCTGATGGCAGGGGGGTTGGAACTGGATGAACTTTAAGGTCCCTTCCAACCCAAACCATTCTATGATTCTCTGATTCTGTGATTCTAAATCTACTACTCTACTAATTATTTCAGCACCATCTTAAAATTCTTCCTGATCATTTGCTTTAAGCATGTGCCTGGAGAGGTACTTGTGCAGAAAGGAGCTAGGTGAAATCAGCTTAATTTCTGTTGACAATAATTTTCTATTAATCTCACGGTTTATTCTCATTTCTCATTGCTTTTTTAGGGGTATAGGCATGGCTCATGCACTCTACTGTTGTAAGATTTGATAAAAGCATCTATTGTAGTCCAAGTTGAGAAAAATTTTGAAGAAGTTTCCAGGCCACCTCATATCCCTTCCATGCAGGCTATACCTGAAAAAAGGAAGCATAATAGTTAAAAGAAAAATCAAGCATGAAAAAAATTGCTAAGGTTCATAATTCTATTCTAATTTTTGTATCTACTGGGCAAGATAAATTATTGATGAATTCAAAACTGAACAAAGGATTTCTGTGTCTTCAGCAGTGCCTGTCACTTGAAGCAAGACAACACCCTTGCATTCTTCTATCTACTTATAAGAACATACGAGACCTTAGATTTTCACATGATGGGTTTTTATTGGCTGAAACATAAGGGCTAACACATATATTGATAGCAGGTTCTCTGTGTGATATGTATTTTTCTGGTTTTTAATAAAAAAACCTGATTTATTGAAATATTTACACACCTGTGGTATCTCTGTTATTGGATCAAAGAGTTTTAAACATTATTCCTTACATTAAAGCTTGATTTTGATCCTTTACACTTCTAAACATCTTTATTGATATTTCCTAATGTATGTTTCACAGATGACTAATATTAAAAAAAAAAATCATTATTTTTAATTAATTAAAAATTAATTAAAACTAATTAATTATGTAGAGCTGCATTATACAGAACCAAAATGTAAGTACTAGAGATTTCATTTAAATTCTTTCCTTACAGACAGCATAAGCAGACTAAACTATTCTGCATGAAAAAGAGGGTATTTTCATGCTAATCATAAATTATTCCTGTATGATGTTTTACAGGCAAACTGCATGGATGAAATAATATTCTCTATCTGCTTGGACAGGTTTTTAAGCTGTGATATCAGATGTTATGCACATTTCTCATTAATCTGAATATTTAAAATGTTCTCAGTTTTAAACAGAAATTGCATGTGATATTGTCTGAGAATATTTTGGAAAACCCCAAAACACTTCTGTGCTTTTTCTTCTGTTTTCTGTCGAAGAGAGCTCAAACACATTTTTCTACTAGAAGAGCCTGTGTGTCAGTCAGTGATCACTGCATAGCATCATAACAATAGACCCTTTCTGTAGTAGAAAATTTTATTATGGAGTGCCTGTATTAAAACATGCATTGTAGAACCTTTCTTAGTTTATAAATGTGAAGACAGTCATAACAGACTTTTTTAATGTTAGCTTGTGACATTTTCTTCTTCAGCTGTTATGCAAAAGGTCTGATCCTTTCTTTTATGTGAGAATGGTAAGGCTAACAAGTACTTTTTCAATACATTTCATCTACTGAAGGAAGTTCAAGCAGCAGTGTTGTTTACAGAGTGCTGTTCATCTCCATTTATTGTCTCTTCTAGATGTACTGTTCAAGTCAAGATAATGCATATACGATGAGAAATACCTTAGTCCTTTGCATTTGTCACATTACCAGACTGGATGTACAGCAGCTTGATCTGGGTTTGAACAAAATCTGTAGAGGCAAAGGTCATCTTCTTAAAACAGTGCATACAATAATTTTTTGCCTTGGCATATACATATACTCCTCCACACTTGACCCTTAAGGACTATCTAAAAATGTTCATCAGAATGTGTTTTTGTTGATAATTCCTTCTGCATCTGACAGCAAAAATTAAGCTTATGCAGAAGGAGCTTTGATTGTTCTGTATTGATGATAAAACAAAGTCCTTTTTCTGTCAAGTTAGGTGAATTTATTGGAGCTGTGCTTGCTTCTGAGAGCTGGTAAGGCTCTGTCTCAGTCACATCTTATGTCTTCCGATTTCTCTAAGCTGCTTCAACCAAACCTGTTTGCACATCTGGTGCTTTCAAAATGATTGCTCCAAGATCTTCCTTCACCACTAGACTGACCCCTAAATTACCCAGTCAGTTTGAAAATAGATATCCAAATTTCTCTTTATTGGCAGAATAACAAATTATATTCCTTTACGTTTCACTTCCAGATTATGATGGATGTGCTTCTTGGACAAATCTTTTACTTATTAAAGCCATGTGATTCCATGGATGTAGTTAGTCTTGCTGTGAGTTCGGTCACTTGCTGTCACCCCCAGACAAGAAAAGATGATTTCAAATTACTAAAACCAGACTGTGGTATGCATTATTTTATATTCTATCTGGATAATCAGTCTCTCATTCTACATTTTCCTTCTGTCTTCCTCACTTTAGTTTATGATGTGGTATGACATTACCTTAGTACTTGGACCTTCCAAAGTTGTGCACATTTTATCTGTTTTCTTTGCTCATTTCAGAGAAAGACCAGGGGACTCTTCACAGTTTAACTCCATAGCTTTGGCAATCACCTCTACAAAGACTAGAACATAATAGTATAGAGGTACAAAGGTACAGTCTACATTTTCTGTGAAGTTTTCTCATTTATTCAGTGTTATCACCCTATTACCACTCTCTGTGAGATGCTTGCTTTCAGCAGTCTACTATTGCTCCATGACTGATGTAGGGATTCTGTTGTTGTTTTATTTTGTTTTACCTCAATGGTGCTGATTTGTGCTGGTGTGAAATTGCTAACTGTACAGGAACAGGTATTTCAGGAGTAATTTGGCATCTCCACAGAGGGCTTTAAAAACACATTTCCCTTCTTTTAGAAGGCACTGTATATTTATAAAAGTGTTAAAGTTTTATGTAGTCTAGCTAGCGATTGTTAATAAAATTGAAAGGCTCTGTAGCTGGTTTATGATTGCCTCATGGCATGTGTGTTCTGTGGTAAAGGTATTAGACCTTGAGGAAAACATAAGAAGCATTCCTTGCAGTGAACTGTGAAATACAGGTTTTTCTAAGTTAGGTAAGGACATCTGTAGCAAAAACTAGCATCTGCAGTGTCTTCTATGACTGATCTTGTCAACTAGGATTTTAAAGCACTAGGTCTTCTTGATAACATGTTAGATAACAAATTCTAATTTTATCTTAAAAAATAGCAATTTTAGAATCTAATTAAAACATATTTAATTTTTTCCAAGAAAAAATCAAGAAACAGATTTTAAATTCAATATGGCAGTATCCAAAGCAACTTTTAGAACTTCCTTAAGTGTAGAATAGAAGCTTGCCTGTGCATTCAGGGCAGTGAACATCAGTGTCTTTTTTGCGAATATCTGATAATTATAAGACTGCCTCTACAGTGAAACAGACAGACCTACTCAGGAACTTTCACTCAAATATTAGTTTTCAAATCAGGAAATGGGTAATTTCTTTAGTGCCAAGTTTCTGTGGGTTGGTGAGGCGAAGGGCAACTTTCAGGCTGGAAAAGCTTCTGCAATTCCTTATTTTTTATTACAATCACTGTGGCACTATCCAGCACAGGCAGTGTGTAGTACTGCTATGACACAGCTGAGTTAAGGCACTTGTAGACTGGGCAGGGACAGTTCAAGCTGGGAGCTCGTGAGTTTTCCATTACAGTTCTGCTGCATTTCTGACGCTGGGCTGAGGATCATCATACATCCATGGACCTCAGAGAGAGTAGTTGGATTTGTTCTGGCCAGTGTTTGGGGACTGTTCAGGTTCTCATTGGTGGATGAGGACTTGGTGGTATGGTCACATCCAGAAGGTAGTGATCAATGGCTCAATGTCCAGATGGAGATCGATGACAAGTGGTGTTGGTCAGGGTCCGTATTGCGACCAGTGCTGTTTAATATCTTCACCCACAGTAACTGTGAGCGCACCCTCAGCAAGTTTACAGAGAACATCAAGCTGAGTGGTGTAGTTGACATGCCTGAGGGATGGGACACCATCCAGAGGGACCTGGACAAGCTTGAGAAGTGGGCTGATGTGAACCCCATGAGGTTCAACAAGGCCAAGTGCAAGGTCCTGCACTTCGATCAGTGTGATGCCCAGTATCAATATAGGCTGGGGGATAAAGGGTTTGAGAGCAGCCCTGCAGAGAAGGACTTGGAGATACTTGGCAATGAAAAGCTGGACATGAACCGGCAATATGTGTTCACAGCCCAGAAGGCCAACCATATCCTGGGCTGCATCTAAAGAAATGTGTCCAGCAAGTTGAGGGAGATTCTGTCCCTCTACTCTTCTCTTGTGAGACCCCACCTGGAGTACTGGGCCCAGCTCTGGGGTCCACACCCCAGAAAAAACATGGACCTGTTGGAGCAGGTCCAGAGGAGGGCTACAAATACGACAGCTCTCCTGTGAAGAAAGGCTAAGAGAGCTGGGGTTGTTTAGCCTGGAGAAGAGAAGGCTCCAAGGAGACTTTCTTGTGGCCTTCCACAAGGGCCTATAAGAAAGATGGGTACATACTTTTTAGCAGGACCTGCAATAGTAGGATAAGGGACAATGGTTTTAAACTAAAAGAGGGAAGATTTAGACTAGATATAAAGAAGAATTTTTTTACTATGGTGGTGAAACACTTGAACATGTTGCCCAGAGAGGTGGTAGATGCCCCATCTGTGGAATCATTCAAGGTCAGGTTGGATGGGTCTCTGAGCAACCTGATTAGTTGAAGATGTCCCTACTCATTGCAGGGGGTTTGAACTAGATGGCCTTCAAAGGTTCCTTCGCACCCAAACCATTCTATGATTCTATGATCACTCCACCTGCAGGCTGCTGTTTTGCCATGGTTTCAAACTATTACGCTTTGAAGCCCTTTCACAGTCAGAAATACAACTGGTACTCAAGGATAAAAGTTTTGTTAAGAATCCTTTTAATATATGCTGTAGATATTTCTTATCTGAATTCCAGCTTATGGAATCCAGGTCTACTAGACAGGAAATGAACTTTTCATCTAGTGACCAGATGCAGTCAGTGTTTGAAAATCACTGTATGTCTGCTGTTGACATTATTACAGTGTGACTCAAGCACAGGCACAGAATTTGGTCCCATAATCACAATGAATTCATAATTTTTTTCTTGTTTGCTTAAAAACTCATGCAAGTCAACCTTCTCCTATTTAATAAAAAGCAGATATACTTACATTCAGTCATGATACAAAAGTGATGGTTGCCAACATGGAAAGGATTTTTTTTCTCTAGAGGAACTTGTGTTGGAAGAGAAATGAGGTAATGCTAGACCCGTATAACTTTTAAGAAAATTTGGGGAATTCTAAACTTTGTCTACATGTAGCGTAAAATTACATGAGAGTGATAATTTATTTCCATTTCCTTTCTTTAGTCCTGCTTTTACCAAACAGAAAAGTAGGATAAGGAGAGCTTATTGCTGAATCTTTCCAAACTGAGCTCAATCTAATGGCATTGCACTCTCAGCATGCTCACAGCAGCATGGAAGCTGTTACCATGAAGCACAGGGAACTGCTCAGTTGTGAAATCTTGCTCGTTCATCTAAATTTATCCAGTTAATGCAGAAAAGATCTGTGTAGTGTTCCTCTGCTAAAAAATTCAACAAATGGAGACTTTTTCCTGTTTATCTTATACATTTTTAGCTTCATAATCTCTATATTTTAAAAGAGTAGTGTTTTAAAAGCACTCTTTTTCTTTTTTGTCATATCTGATTTAAGTAGGTTACCTAACCTGCTACAGCCAGGCACCGGCGTCTTGGGAAAAACAAATATTTAAATTATCTCAGGTTATGTACTAAAAAAAGAAAAAGAAAGTGAAATATATCCTCCCACTGCCTAGACTGTACTCTAAAACCTTTAATCTTCAGGTCAGGATAGAAATTATCCATTATTCAGAATTCTAAAATAACTCTTCTGAACCTGCAATATCTCTCCGGTCAATCTTATAAGTCTCTACTCAGAACTTTGCCTCGCGTCTGTCACCTTATTAACTCACAGAATAAATATGGGATTATTCCTCAGACAAAGGAAGTGAAGATTGATAGTAAGCCACATAGTTTTGTTGAAGATGTATTTTTGTAATTCAGATTCTTCTCAATTTGTATGATGAGAGCAACAGTAACTTGGCAAAACTACAACTTAATTTTCCCATTAAATATGGAATGTGAACACAGGATCTCGCTTTTCTTTTTTGTTGTAGTGGTTGTTTTAATTTTTTGTTTCTTCAGTCTATGTGGAATGGCTACTTGCCAGGAGAAAACTTCTCTGGCAGTAAATGTATGAGATCCTCTATTTTAATCTCAAATAATTTCCCATATCAATAAAAGAAATCAAGACTTCCAATCATAATTTATGTACATACAACATCTCCTAGAACTTAATTTAGTAAGTTAAAGTCTTTGGGCTAATAATTCCATGTCAATAGACTTACAGTTCCTGTGCAGTGATACAAGAATTTCTTCCATTATTCTCTAGATATTTAAGTGGCTTAATATGTCAATATATTCATAATTAGTAATACTTAATTTTTTTTTACAGTAGCAGCTAGACTTCTAAAGTATTTGTTTAACTCTGTGCACTTCCAAATTAATGAGTTATAATTACTTTCTCAATTAGCATCTGAGTAATATCAAGTCTGTATATAACAAGTGTATTTATGGAGTTAAAATGTGTGGCAGAGTCTTGTTCTTAATGAGGAATACATTGCTGTATCTGTCCAATGTAAGCCCTGGAAATCAGAATGATTTTTTATTAGGTTGTGTCATGTATGACATAGCTACTATAATGGTAGCTGGGGAAGATATATGTCACAGGAAACTGAGACTTATGTGGGTAAACAGTTGTGGAGGTGCAGTAATAATGCCAAAAAAAATAGTAGCATAATGTAATCAAATATTATGTACATCATAAGATTACCAAGCAAATTTTTTTTAATTTTTTTAAATTTCTGAGTATTGATGTTCTGTTGGTACTAGTTCTTAATATGGAGAAAATAATGCCTGTGAACAACTGAACTAAAATAGACCTAACAGGAACATGGGTGGAAAGCATGTTGTGTGCATATGCATTGTGATTGATCATTTTTGGGTGTCTGTCCAAACAAAAGTTTGAGTGAAGAAAAGCTCTTCATAAAATTAGTGTAGCTAAGACCTTAAGGCAAATTATGAATTTCCTCTACAGTCCTTTCTGTCACAAGTGTATTCATGCCTTTATATCATTTGAGGGAGAAGTAAGAGACACTTCTCAAAGTGTCTCTTTAAAAAAAAAAAAAAAATCCTCAACAGTTTTATTTAGGGTCATACTCTCAGTGAATTGTGTCACCATTTTCTGACGTGGTACAAGCAGGAACAAAGGGACCTGTTGGGGAATAAAATACTAGAAACCTTTTTCTTTAACTGGAAAAAAAAATCAAGCTTTTTTTTTTTTTGAAGAGAGATAGAGTTTTATTAATGATTTATGTAGGAAATCTATATGCTTCTATGAAAAATATACTTGAACTCTGACACTGACATTGAGTCGCATGGTGCAGGAAGAAATGGCAAAATAAGAAAGAGATGAGAAGTGTCAAAACTAAGGCTCAGCCTTGTACTTACAGCATGGAAGTTAACATTTGACCACTTGGAGTCACTATAGCATTTGATGTTTGTAATTACTTGCCCATGTTTTTGCTGTGGTTTTGTGTTTGGTTGTTTTTTTTTTTTTTTTTTTTTCCTGTAGTCACTGCAGCTGTTTTTTAACAAGTAAGAATGAAAGGCAGCAATTAAAGTGAGAGCTGCTAATAGTCCTCAGCTCTGCCAACAAATTTTCTCGAGCATTAAACCAACATTGTAAAGCCTCAGGCACCAAACTGATTTGCAATGAACTGATTCGGAGATGGGTAGGAGTTTCACAAGGTTTGGACATCTGTCAAATTTATTAATGTAGTCACTTGTGAACTTGGTCAGCACTCCTCCCTTCATGTCTATACTCTTTCCATTCTTCTTAAAAATAGGTATCTTCTGACACTGACGTTTCTATACACATCTCCTCTCTGTGACATAGAAAGCATTTCACATAGAAACTGTTTTGTTTAAAAAGCTATTAAGACTAAATTTATTTCAGGCAGTGATTTTCTCTGTGCTATGTGCAATGCATGGCATATCAGCTAGGGCTCCTCTCTTGCCTAGTGCCTTTAGGCCTTAAAGCTAAATTTTCTATGAATTGAAGAAAGAAATAAAGGAAAAGAAATAATTCTACACTGAACCAAGAGTATCCCAAAACAGAGGCTGGCAGATGAGGCTTTGCTGTACCAGTAATGGAGCAAATGCATTCTCTGGTGTCCCCATATAGCCAGTTGCAAGTGATTCTTTAATTTGTTTCTGCTCCTTTAACTGCTATCTCTCCTTGCCTGTTCTCTCTCGTCAGCCTCATGTTGAACACACATAGTTTTGTACTCCAGCCTCACTGGTCCCAAAAGAGAAAAGTAAAACTGAATCCTCTATCTGAAATGTAAGATTAATATTATGTGGGTCATATTTTCTAACCACATGATTTTTCTGTTCTTAGTTTTGGGAGGAAACTGTAACCCTTGGCTTTAAAATTTTGCAGTCTTCTGGCAGACTGGTAACACGGTGTTTGAAGGCACTGAAATTGGAGTATTTCTGCCATCAGCCAGTGCAAGAAAGGCCAGGGCAACAGACTTAAAGCCCACTACAGTGACTGGAGTTCAATGTAATCCAATTTCCAAATGCGAAAAATGGGACAATGTGGTATTGGCAAAGATGCTGCATCTGTGAAACTTTTAAACTGAATCACAAACAGAAACGGTTCTTGCTCATAATTCCCTGTTAACAAAGAAATAAAAAGGAAAAACATCATGTATTGTGTTTGTGTGGCAAGGTTTTTGTAGCAAGAGGGCTACAGGGGTGGCTCCTGTGAAAAGGTGCCAGAAGCTTCCCCCATGTCTGATGGAACCAATGCCAGTCAGCTCTAAGATGGTGGACTTGCCGCTGACCATGGCTAAGCCCATGAGTTATGGTGGTAGCACCTCTGGGATAACATACTTAGCAAGCGGGAAAAGAAAACTATGCAATTGTAGCCAGAGAGAGAAGTGTGAATAGGTGAGGGAAAACAGCTCTGCAGACACCAATGTCAGTGAAGAAGGAGAGGGAGGAGGTGCTCCAGGCTCTGGAGAAGAAATTCCCTTGCAACCCATGGTGAAGACTATGGTGAGGCAGGCTGTCCCTCTGCAGCCCATGGAGGACCCCATGCTGGAGCAGGTGGGTGCCTGAAGGAGGCCGTGACCCCGTGTGAAGCCCATGCTGGAGCAGGTTCCTGTCAGGATCTGTGGTCCCATGGAGAGAGGAGCCCACGCTGGAGCAGGTTTGCTGGCAGGACTTGTGGGTCAACCCACCACACATCCTTTACCTGCCAAACTATTAACTTATTTCTCTTAAATCAATCAAATCAATATGATTACTCTAAATTGTTTTACAGTCCTGCAACGGTGTAAAATACTGTGGCTTTACAGTGTGTGTAAAGCTAATGCAAACAGGGAAAATTTGCCTCTGCTCTTTATTTTCCCCTCCTCCCCTTAAAAAGATGGAAGGGGGAAAGGCGGCTAAGAAAGAAGGTAAACATCTGTCAAAGATTTCCCAGTTCCTTTATTATTTTATCTCATCTCTCTGGCTAGACAAAATAGATTAATATTAGTATATAAATAACAAAAGAATAAAACAAGCTCTTCTTCCTATGACAAACTAAAGGACAAAGAAGCAGGGAGGGTAACACCATATAGAAAATTCAGACATCAGAGCTTAAAAGTTTGGGCAACCACATATTAGTGTGTGTAGTGCAAACATCACTCACGAGTAGCATCACAGCTCCCTTAACCATGCCCACCCAGGTTAAGCAGGCTGATGCATTCATAGCCCCCAGCTGTGGGTCAAACCCTGCATGAGTGAGAGAGGAGGAAGAGGAGTCACTAGCAATCTGAGCATGTGTAGTGATTCTCTGAAGGGAAAAGGCAGTGAGAGCAGCAAGTGGGGCTTAATTGGAAATTATCAGCAATGTCTAGCCCAGGAGCTCAGCATGGTTCTTAGTAACATGGTCTCCAGTATCTGAGTTACTCTAACTGCCTACAACATAACTTTGCCTGACAGCAACTGTTCAAAAATTTATCTGTTATATATGGATGTTTGTAAACTTTCATTGTTATTCTGCTGTTCACCATCTCTTCTGCAAACAGGGTACTGCTAAAAGATAATGTGTTTCAAAGAAGCCACTTGGCAGGCAGGAACTAACTTCCTTATATATCACTTGTTTGTGATTAAGTAACTGAATCACCATGACTGCATGGAAGATGACACACAAAGAATTTGGTTTTGGATGCATCACTGACCGCCAGGCAGTGCAGACTTCTAGCCATGTTGCCCATTCAATGAATTAATGCATAATTTTGGCAGTTGTATCTGTCCTAAAGAAGACAAGTTTATTTTCCTGGGAGTGTTACCACCGTGATGGAAAAAGACACCACAGCTACTTCACTGTAGGTGTCAATGAGGCTGCTGAATCATGCCCTGAAGATGGGCCTGTTTTAAGGAGTTGAATCAAAATCAGGGAGGATTAGTCTTCTGCCTAAGGCAAGAAGATGCTCTATGACTTTTACAAAGGTTACTCTGAGTCTGACAAAATTAACTCCGAAACAAAAGGTAAGGGAATGAGGCGTGGGGCAGTGTGAGTGGAAGAAGGCAGCTCTGTGGGTATGAGGTTAAGTTTTGTATATCTATAGTATTAAGTAGTACAGCAGGTTACATTTGCTCTCACTTGAACAAAATTTAACTGTTTGTCTAAATATGTCAGATGATTATACTAATCTCTACTTCCAGAGAAGTAAGGACTTCTGCTGAATTCATGTATGAAGTCTTTGTAAGTGCTATAGCACTCCAACATCATGCATTGCTAAATGTCATGTAATACTTGGAAAACTGTGACATCTGCAACAAATAATACAAGCAATAATATTATAACTGAGTCACTTATACTTTCAGAAATACATTTTGAGGGCATAAAATTGTACCACGGGTTGATATCTGGATTTAACAGAAATTTAGTCTGTCACAGGATCTCTATGTCAAAAAAAGTGGAGCCCAATATTCTCTCCATATCAAAACAAGAGGCATTCTGATATTGAACAGTTTTAGTCAAAATGACCTTGAACCACTCTGATTTTAAATCCATCAACCAGTCATGAAATACATGAATACAGAAATAGGTACATCCATTGTCCGATCCTACTGCAAAGACAAATGAATGAATGATGAACCTCATAAGAATATTAGTTTATGATGAGTAAAAAGCGGTCAAAAGCCTTGAAATATCCATAAATAGAAGGAAATGTCTTATTAGGAGAAATGAGAAGTGAGCAGTTACAAAATCTGTATAATGTTCTTGGTCTGTAGTGGTCCTAATTACTCTATACATTAACTTTTCATATAATACTTTAAGAATAGGTTTTAAAAATATTGAGCTAAAATTTTCTTCTTACATTATTTTAACACAGGAGATCATTATGAAAGTTACAATTGCCCTGCTCACTTTTCTGAACCATGGAATGTGTAATACAAAACCAGCTGCATTTTCACTCATTCTATTTATACAGACTGACATGATGGTGTCGTTGCTACACAACTAAAATAAAATAAATTACTTTGGTAAAAACCCTTGTCTTTCTCTTTTTTAGAGAAATAATATTGTTCCCAATGAGCAAATTCAGTCAATATGCACTATGCAACACTTCAAAAAATACAAGTTTCCCACTGTTCATTATATTAATGAAAAAATAATTATCATCTTTTTTTTGCCTATGGTTTTCATAAAAGGTATATCTGTAGTTGTACAGTATAATTTGGTATAGTTCCAAATTATGACACACTTTTCAGGTGCATTAAAGGGTATGTTTGATTCTCTTAACCTTTCTGAGTGATAATTTTTCCCCCAAACTATCTATTCATTCACCACTGGCACCTGCACACACACAATTTCTTCCCTTGCTCTCTGAAAACTCCCTGTAATATCTGATCCAGCTAAGACTTTCTTGGAGGAATAAGTATGGACAAGGACAAAACCCATACAAAGAAGAAAAATTTGTAGTACATGTTCATACACAGATAAACAATATCTAGATAGCTAAACAAGTAAGGTAGGTGCTTTTTCAGTCCTGGACAAATTTCAGTTCTAGCACTGACATGTCCAGCAACATAAATGTCTTCATTTCCTAAATTAGTCATGCACCTAGTATGCCCACATTAACAAGGCCAGCATGCCTCTTAAACCCCATTGAGTATTAATTTAAATCAACAAGGAATCACAGTACACACAAGGCTTTGCAAGCTGTTCTGCTGAAAGGAGCAGATTAAAAGTTAGAAGCAGAAGTAAACAGAAAAAATTAACTGGAGTTAGCAACAGCCCTTGAGAATCTCTGCTTAAAGAGGCTTAGTAAAGGACAGTCTGGTTCACTTGGAATGCTTCCTTGCCATTAACTGACTTTCTAGTGAGTCAGAGATACATATAATATAGAATAATATAAAGCACTGTAGCCATGGTAGGCTACAATTAGTGATGGCACTGCAACTGATGAAAAAATAAAGCATCATGATAATTACTCAGTTAATGACCCAAGCCAAAGCATACACAGTAACTTTAACTGTGGATGTTCTTACATGAGTTAAGATGCTGAGGCTGGATGTGTGTTTAGGACACAGCTGGGATATTGCCTCACCATACATCTGAGTCTACATCTGGGACAAGGGAGTGAGAATGGATCAATTTATTCTAGGAGTTCAGGGACCAATGTTCACCTTCTAGCTGTCCCAAAACCTTAGTAGAAGGTTTGGGAAAGGGTGTCAGAAAAACCACTCCCCGTAGCAAAGGATGAGTGCTATCAAGTGTGTGAGGCTTTGAGGATCAGGGAAAATATTGACTTAACCTAAGGAAGAGGTGTAAACTGGGAGGCTAGGCTGCCTCATGCCTGCTCTCCCAATATAACCAGCAGAGTGAGCAGACTGTCAATTTAGGAAGAGGCTTACCTTCCAAGACTATATTGCAGCCAGACAGGCTTTGTGAGTTCACGTAGAAAATGGAAATAAGTTCCAACCCCTCATTTCTGTGGCAGTGACCTTTAGTAGAACTACAAAAATCTTTAATATTTTGGCTCATGAAAACCATTCTTTGCTTCATAGACCATGATTTAAGATTCCCAAAGGGGATGAATAACTCTTTTCAAACTGCAGAAACATACATTTAAGAAATTTCAATATGTCATTTAGGGGACTTGTGGGAGAAAAATGAAGTTTTCAAAATAAAGTTTACTAAATATATATTTCTTGATGACAATGTGTGTATTTAATGGCTCTGAAAAGAGAAAATGAGGTTGCACATCAAAGAGGAGAAAATGTGTTTTAAACACTAATCCTAGAGGAATAGACATAAGTGAGAAATACTTTTTGCATAACCCATACTAAATCCTCCATTTCAGTCCACAGCCTAGAAGGAGACATTATTTTAAGTAATAAAACAAACAAAATCCCAAGGTCTGTGTTCAGAAAAAGCCTAGAAGTGCTCTAGAACAGAGAAACCCATTCTCCTATCACAGCCCACTGCTATAACTTCTGCCAAAGGACATTCAGCCCATTCTCTAGAGCTGCCCATGCTCTGGATCTGCTGATAAAGGGGCTGTCCAGGCCCTGCAGCTGGAGGCTGATGCATATTAGGAGCTGCTGTCAGAATTTACATAGGGATGTCATTCAGATGCTTGCCTTTCCAGAAAAAGATTGGAGTTTCAGGAAAATGTTTTATGTCTTCCTTTTTGGAGAAGCACCATAATTTCACTAATTTTGCCTCACTTCAACAATCATAGTTGTAGTCAGCAGAGCTCTTGAAAAGAATTAAAAAATGTAAGAGGAATAAGGAGAGAGAGAAGGAAAAAAAGGAGATAAAAACTGTGTTTGAATACTTCCTGAACCTTAGGTACTATTTCTACTCAGCAGCTTTTTTCCATGTGCTCCATTGACTCTTGTAAGCCATGTTCCCAATAGTTTTGTCTTTCCAGAATGTGGCTGCTCTGTGTTCCTAACAAATAAATAAATAAATGAAAATCCTGTGCCTTTCTTAGTAAAGAACATCCAAGATTTGTCAAGTGTAATGAGAACAGTGGGTGACACACAGGGCTTGTCCTCAGATCTGAATGGAAATTTAGTAGAGTACATGATACTAAATGTGATATGAGAGGTTCAGATAGCTGAATAGCTGATTACATTTTTTCACCTTGAATCAGATGAAATACATTTGTTTTTCCATCTGTGGAGTCTTGAGTTCTTTTCCAGCCAGTCTGATCAGAATTTGTGTCCAAGCTATATTATATGCAGTCATGATTATTGGTTCATTTTGTCCAGACCTCATCAGGACTCCTGATGTGTGATATATCCATAACAGATTCAGGTTTTCAAACACTTTTACTGATCTCCCAGGGACTTGCAACAAATGCAGAAATCACATCTTGCTCAGGATATTTATGACTACACTCCTCCCTCCCAAATACACCTAGATAAAACTCTCCAAAAGACATAAATATAAATGGAGTAGCTCTGCAATATGCCTTTTGAAGAAGGACTTAACTTGAAACTCTCCCCCCTTGCCTTCCAAAACAAATCCAACCAAAGCTTTCCACCCTCTGAGGCAAATGACTGGGTTGCACTCTCATCAACCATTTCCTCAAGGTCATGGTAACCAATAAAAATTAACAATTCCAAAACATCTGAAGGCCTAAATATAAACGAATAAACCATCTGCAACCTAATAGCCTAAATAAAAAAAGTTCTGTGGTGTAAAAGTATGGTTTTCAGAGATTCTTAAATCAAAGGATATTTTTATTTTTTGCCTTATGCCGTTTGCCAGCATGCTCTGTTGCATTACTGCACTGAATCCAGGAAAAGGGACTTTTCAGCTGATGCAAATGCTCCTACCTTCACTGGAGTCAGTTACTGAATGACTGTAATAACCTGTATTACCCAGGGCTTTCAGTGTATTTTCATATTGATGGCAACCATGAATTATAATTTCTCACAGAACACATTAGAAGTGAAAGGAATTGGAATAATTGAAAAGATGAGATAAGTTTTCATTAAAAAAATAATAGTTCTCCAGAGTATTTCACTTAAAAATTCCCTAAAATGAACTATTCACTACTTCATGATTTAAACTCAGATCATTACAAACCCTTTGTTCATCATTATGCATGAAAATATCCTCAAGAAGCAAAAAAACCAGGCAGATTAAAGAAGAGTAAACAACATGTAGATTATATTGATTAAGTAAAGATCATCAAGTATGAGTTACTGTTATCACCTGCAGCCCTTACCTTTCATGAAATAAAAAGGAAGCTTTTGAATGGGAGGACTGTTAACTGGAAAAAGAAATCTAGGATGAGAGAGAAAACTGAGGTACAGTTAATAACGTGTTTCTGTAAATGACACACCTCTGAAGAGGTTCCTGACTTTGTAACATGAACAATTTCTGTGTAAACTCACTTTAACAATTTAAGCTCATCTAAAGATTCCTGCTGTGGTGATAAGGCCTTTATGCTGAGTCAGGAGTTCTCCCTTTTTCCTTAGGCAAAATGAAAACAAAACCCCCTAGTTTTAACGCTTTTTCTGCTAATAAGACAGTAATTCAATTGTATTTACACAATTAACTGAGGTCAAGCAGATCTAGTGCAATGTACAGGGTAGATATTTAAGATAGAAAACACATCTTAAATTACATGAAGACTTAAAGAGCTTTCATTCAATTGGACTGAGAATTTCATTGACAGGTTTTTTCTTTTCTCAGTTTTAATTTTAAATGTTTTTAGCCAAGAAGATTCAGCAATAACAGCAATAACTCAGCAACAACAAAACAGTGGAAAATATTTATTCTCAGCAACAACAAAACAGTGGAAAATATTTACTCATAAAAATTTAAGTAGAGGGACAACTTGGTGTCCAATTTAAAAATTATGACTATCAATAGCCAGCAACCAGATTTTTATTTTGTAAGCATGCTACAATTTTTATGCAAGGATTAAGCAACTAAAAATTAGTCATCAGCCTGTTCTTGAGGCATTTTTTAATTCGACACACTAAATGATTTACAGAAAAGCTTCCTGATCCCAGGCAGTTTGTATGGGAACATTTTCATTTACTATTAAATCTCTTTTTCCATCTTTCCAGCATTTTATTTTATCCCATCATGTAATCTGAACAATCCAATTACACATTGTATTATTTTTACATGTCCCTTTTTAAAAAATTAATATGGATCCCTTATGTCATGACTTTAATCTTTATCTAAGCAAAATGCTGGAAAGAGGTTGTTTCCAAAGACAACTCAATTCTTTAATTAAGAAGAATCCAGATTTTATAGTCCAATGAATTTCTTTAAGAGGAGTGAAAGCAGTATATATTATTCTTTAAAGTAGCTGATTTTGAATGGTCTAACAGTCCACAATTTCACTTTGACGTCTTTTATCTGTTGATTAATATGTAGCAATTCTCTTTATTCTCTTCAGATGATCTAGAGCATTTGTTCATTGATCACTGCAAGTGTCATTTCTCATAATTCAGCAACTTTTCTTGCACTTAGTCAGTCATTGAGAGATTCCAATTTTATTTACTTACTAAATTATTATAATCTCTATAGTCAAGCGTAATCAAGCATGAAAAGAGTCATGGTTGCTTTCTATTCGAGAGACCAGAGATCTGTGAGGACACAGTAAGGACAAGCCTTATCTGAGGACTAGTTAACTAGCTCTGAGCACTCAAGAGCAAGGAGCAGGGAAATAATGGAAGGAAGGTGATCTGTCAATAAGTTGTTGAACTGGGATGCAAGACTGCAGGATGGAGCTATTTCTTTAATCTGTGATAAATCTCAGATGCTTTAACAGCTTCTGAATCTTCTGGGTTGAAATACTACTTCCACTGGAACTTCTAGTAGGAAATTTGGATTAAACTGTGAAGTAAAGGGCTGATTCAGATGACTTGTTTAACAAGACAAATGTGTTTTATAAACAACGTCCACTTTCTGTAATCAATTGCTGTATGGTTCTTGCAGTATGGGTTCAGAAAAGAACCAGAAATAAGTAGACATACTCTTGATGAGTCTTATTTTACTACATCTTATTTGCTTGTGTCCTGAACATGCCTGGGGAGTTTAGATTAAAAGCCTAATATAGTTTTGGAAAGCTCATCTCCAATTTTTAGGAATGGGACCTGATTTGCAAACTACAGTCACATGTCATTACAGCAGTCATTCCCCTCAAAAACATATTTTGCCATTTACAGTGCTTTTTAAGTAGGTAAGTGATATTCTTTCACTGAATTCCTCTAAATGTAGTTTGTAACAGTTCCTTGACAGTATGAGACTAGGAGAGGCACTGGCGAATACAAGCGACACAGCAGCTACTTTAGGTAATAATAACCCAACAACCCTATAGTCATAAAAAGTTCCTAGCCAGATTTCTTAGCCTAACACAGAGCAGAGAGAGGAACTGAGGCACCTGGGACAGGGTTTTAACTTGTAGTTACCCTCTTGTATCTGATACGAAGAGTCAATCTAGAAGCACGTCTAGACTAAGAATTTCCAACTCTTTCTTTGTTCAGGCCAAGACATGAAAACCAAGAAATAACCAACATCCATACGCAATACCATTTTGAAATGAGCGCACTGGTAAGGTCCAAACATAAAACCTGGATGTTTTCAAAATGTTTCCACTTTAGGCCAATGTCTCCATCACATTAGGCCAAACTTCTAACTGCAGTAAAAGACTGCAGTAAAACTGTTGGCTCATCCTGCCTTGAGCTGTCAGCTAGCTGACTTCCAAGGATGTCTCTATCTATGTGATGGTACAAAACTTCTACCTTTTAAAATTCAGCATGAGAAAAATTATGACACTTTATGGCTGTAAAATCAAAGACTTTTTACTTTCACCATCATTATTTTAAATTAAGACTGTTACAAACAAGGGAGTATCTGCAGAGATATACTAGCAAGGTTTAGAGACAAATGAAATGTCTTTTTTTGACTCTCTGGTACAGCTGGGAAAAATAAGCATGTTTTCATGAATACAGACTCTTTGGGCTGGAAATAGATGCAGAACATTTCAAAGTTAAATGAAGTCTAAGGACAATCACTTTGAAGTTGACCTGCTTGCATTTATCAGTTGGTGTGAGTGATGGATGATCTCACTGGTGGAATAGAGTAGTGTATTACCAAGGATGAGGCTGAGGGTAGTGTGGACTCTGTCGTTATAACCAGTGTTATACTATACACCATAACCTGTTATTATAAATTTCTATATGCATGCTAGAGCAATGGAAGGCCTCCTTTGGCTGGGAGGAGATTGTTAGTGATCATTGATTATTACTGATCACAGGTTACGTTTTAATAGAAATGTCTTTATATAATTTTGATGTGTTTTCTGATATATAATTCCTAAGTGATCAATGTAAGCTGACTGAGATGTTGCTTTTCTATCTTTAAGTAAACTAGTGAGATCTTTGTTGTGTTTTGTTGTTATTTGGTTTTTTCTGGTCAATTATAAATGGAGGTCCAATGCATGGACTTTTCTGTTCTTCAAGGTGTTCATAACTTTCAATGCATTTGTGGATTTTCATTGCCAAGGCTCATGAGTCAACAGAAATAATCTCTGTCTCCCTCTCTATATATAAAAAAGAAAGTCCTGGATCAAAAACATAGCAGTAACAAATTTGCATAATGTCATCAATTATAATGTTAATTTTAAACAACTATTTTTGCAAATATTTACTACATGTTCATGAAAGGTTGCATTAACAAAGATAAAACCGTTCTTATGAAGTGTCAATAATAAACCAGTATTTTTTAAAATTGATTCCTTGTGTAACTTTTTAACATTTTTTTTTCATGAATGAAATGTTCTGAATGAAAACAGAAATCTAAAATACAGAGTCTATGAGAACTATTAAATTTATTTATTTATTTTTATTTAGTGAATATGAAGGAATCCCCTTGCTGCCTTGAATAGAATACATAATTATAATTTGCGTGGTACAACTCATGGAAGTGAAAAGAAATATAAAAACAAATTCATGACACAATAACTAATAACCAGAGTTAAAACAGACAGAAAGAGTAGATTTTTATATGAATTAAATGGGCAGTTTTCAGTACAAATATTATTGGTGAAGCTTTGTGTTAATCCTGTGACTAAGAGTTTCCTTCACTGCTGGAGATATTCTGAAAACGAGTTCATAGAAAAGAAGTCTAAATCTGGTAATATTGCCAAGTAACTCCATGTAACACTAGGATAGAGCTAATTTTCTTAGTAGCTAGATTAGTACTGTGCTTTGGTTGAGTATGGGATTTTTTACGAGAAGAATGTTGATAATGTACTGATGTGTTTAGTTATCACTAAGAAAATCAAGGACGTTCCAACTTTCCTTGTTTTGCTAGTCTGCAGGCTCAGAAGAAACTCACTGGGAAAGTAGTAATTAGCGAACCCAAACTGGCATTTGGATGTGCCAGTGGGATATTCCATATCATAGCATGTTTATGTTCAGTATATTAATGAGGGATGGCCAGATCTGGAGGATCTCTTGGGCTTTCTTGCTCTTCCAGAATCACAATTTTGGTTTTGGGACTGTCTCTGCTCTGGCATCACTAGCTGGGGACTAGGCTGGGCATTGGTCAGCAGGTGGTGAGCAATTGCACTGTGCATCACTCATTCGTATATTCCATTATTACTATTGTTATAATTTTTATTTTAATTTCAATTTTATTTCTTTTTTTTTTTTTTAAATCTCAGCCACGGTTTTTTTTTGCGTTTTTATGCTCTGATTCTCTCCCCCTATTTTTAACAAGATCAAGTCAGGGTGCAGTTTTCTTGATCTAGCACTACTCTATGACATTAAAAGAATGCATGGAATACCTTTTCACACGCTTCAACATTTAAGAGTAGAATTAATTGCTACAGGATATTGGGGAGGAAAAAAAGCTCCATAAATTAGAAAAGGTTTAAACAAATTCACAGAGGACAGTTGTGTCACGGATTGGTGAGTGCAACAGTTCAGATGAAACTTCCAGTTTAGAAATCCCTTAACTTCCAGAGCCAGGAGGATTTTTCTGGAGGAAAGATCATTCCATTTTTGTTTTTTTACCTCTACTCTTTTCCTAAGGGTCAGCCCCTAACAGCTGACTGATAATGAGCATGGACGTACAAGTGTTCTGACCCAATGCATTCTTTTATCATACTTACGTTTTATTTCTGTATTGTAGAGGACTGAAAGTTAGTGGATTTTATTTTCAAGGCAATCTTCACTGAGACAGCAGTCTTCCAACTGCAGTGATGAATCTTTAAGTTACTAGCTGTGACCAATTATACTGAATTCTGAGTATAATTCTCAGAATATGAAATAAAGATTTGGAATCAAAGTTTTATTCTGTTTTTAACTTCTTCTTAATCCCTAGAAAGTATTTTAAAATTCCTTGGATGAAAGGTGACCATATTATCAGCCTTCCCTCAGTGATGCATTGACAAATTTATTTATCCAGATAATGCAGAATATGACAATATATAAATAGGGCAAATAAAAGCTTTGTCCTCTGATGTGTACCACTCAGGCAACAGCCTGGGTCTAGAAAATAAGAGGTCCGTCTTCAGAGGTTTGCTCCCACTGCAAGTGGGAGCCCTGTTAAATCTGAGTAACACTTCTGGAAGTATGACTTTAAGAAGTTATAGGAAAACAGTAAAACATGAAAGTGAAAAGCAAATTATGAACAAAATTGCCCATTGATACTGCTGTCCAAAGGAAGATAGTGTTTTACACAAGGCTTCAGTAACAGTGTTATGTCTCCATCCACATGACTGCAGCCTCAGAGACACAGTCTGACAGCCTGAGCTACAGCAGTGTGCTGCAGGTTTTCATTCTTCTTGCTTGTTTAGAAATCCACCCCCTCCTGATGATGCCTACAATATTGACAATGTTGCATTGACAAAGGAAGGAAAATAAAAGCCTGATTTTCTGGCAAGTAAATCAGACTGTGTAACAGATTGTCGGATAGTGGCTCTACATTTTACCTCTTCCTCTGTTGCAATCAATACTCTTATTTCACCATGAATGCAATCTTAGCACCTCAGGTGTTCTGAGCAGGGAATTCAGCTGTCAAATTCCTCTTGCTGTTTTACAAAAGGCCTGTCTATCTGTTGTTTGTGGATACTTCCCAAGCTTTCTGTTCCCCTTGGACTTATGTTACTATTATGCAAGGGTATCTTTCACTTCTGTCTTATGGAGTTGTGACATTAATGCCAGCATTAATGCCAATCTATTTTGGCTGCTTCCCTCTGAAGGGTTTGGGGAGATGTTCACAACATTGTGCACCATTATTTTAAATGTAATTAATACCGAAGATGTAAGAGCAGGAGATGCAGAAATAATGCTGACAAACTGAAAATACCTAAGTATATATTAAGTATTCAGCACCTAAGTGCTGAAGTTTTTTACATGCTACTGCCTGTGAGTTTTTCTTTGTTGTTGTAAAATAGTCTTTATCTAGCAGGTGCTAACTGCAGGTTTAAAAGTAAAGACAAATCTTGTGTGAGCTATTTATATATTTTGAGTATATATATGTGGAAAAATTACTAGATATGATTTTTAAAAAAATAACAAAAAAATAGGTTATACATAGCATAGAAAAGAGCTATGCACCTCATGAGGGAAACTGTAGACAGAGTACAGACAAAGTCAAGAGTGCATGTCACCTCAGAGTGAAGTGCTATACTATATATTTTGTGAGTGCCTGTAATAGGAATATTAAAAGATGGGGAAAAGTAAGACAGTACTCTTCAATGCCTCAGAGAATCTCATCTGAAGGGAACTAGGATTAACATAGATTTTTCTAATACAGCCATTTAATTGATATTAACAACACATTAAAGGACTCCACCTATTACAAAAGCACTTTCAGGATAGTCAGATTTCCTGACTACCAAGGACCTGGAGACTAAAAGTTGCATATCACACAGTTTGAGAGAGTTATTTGTGTCCAAAATCTAGACATTTTTTAAATCAGGAGGAATAACTATCTGAAATGTCACAAAATAACAGGCAAAAATACTATTGGCTGTTATAAGTAAGATGTTTTCCACTTATCTGAATGGAATTCCACTCTTCTAGACCAGCTGGTGGTCTCTAACCATGTTAACTATGATTTTCCCTAAAAAACTCCCCAACCGACTGATGAACCAAATAAAAAAAAAGTAAAAAGTCCCAAATCAGAGCAAGAGCTGTGAGATAGAAAGCAGAGCTATAGTATGGTATCCTTTAGTTTGCATGACTGAGGAAGGTTGTCTGAGCAAAAATAAATTTACATTATCTTGCAACAGTGGCCAAAAAGACAAAAGCAGAACTGTATGGTAGAAACTTCTGTAAAGTTTGATTGCCGTTAATATTTACTCTCACTCTCCTGCTTCTATGTTGCTAGCTGGTTGTTTTTAGCTATTTCAGTGCCCACTAGTATTGAAAAATAAATCATGCTAGAAAACTGGTGGGTGAGTCACTAAAACCTTGCTTAGACTTACCTGTCTGCATGACCTATCTCCCAGATTTTTCTTCTTGGTTCTGAACATCTGTGCTTGTGGAAATTCTAGTATCCTTATTTTGGAGGAGCATGATCTTGCTATTGAATTTGCCAAGCACATAGCTTGAGTTAGGCTCCTTATAGATATATATTCCCACCTTGGCTCAGATACCTCTTAGTTTAGCTCATTAATTAAAACACAGATTACCTGTAAGTATAACAGAGATACAAGCTTGCATTCCACCGTTGTCTCACTCATGTTGACCTCTTCTTGTTCCCAGAAATTTTCAATTTATTGTCTATTCCTGCTTAGTATGTATTACAGGCATTCAAGCAATATGCTGCATTGGTATAACACACACAAGAAATCATTCTAATACTGCAATTCGTAGTCAATAATCTCAGGTCTACCTTGGGAAAGTTCAGCATCAGAGAAAAAAAGTTAATTTTAACTCTTTTGATCCAGTAACTATACAGCTGTAGAATGGAAAACTCTTATCCTCTTAGCTTTCTGAATATTTTGCACAGGAGCAATCAACAGGCAACTCTCCTGCTGTGTAGATTAGGGTGAAAGACTAATTGCATTACATTTAGTGTCTTGCTAAGAAGTATTGAATGAAGTGTCCCAGGTAATTTTCTTTTTCTGTTGTTTTGAAATCAGCTCTATGGTAACAGCAAAGACAGGCTGAGACAGAAGATTAGTCACAGAACGATGAATAAAGGAAAAAATACATTCCAATAAACCTTCTTTCATTACAGCCCTCTGTCTCTCTCCCCTTAGGTTCCCAGAGTAAATGTGTAGCTGCTCATTCTAGAGAAATGTCTCCCTGGCAAAAACAGAGAATCACAGAAAAAATTGGTTAATCTCAAATTGACCTTTGGAGATCATCTAATCCAACCTCCTTCTTAAAGCTGGCTTAATTACAATGTTAGGTGAAGCTGCTCAGCATCCTGTCCACCAGGACTTTAAAACTGTTGTGATAGAAATTACACAATGGATCCTGGCAACAGGCTGCAGTGCTTAGTTGGGTGTTTACTTTGCTTCAATACTATTGAAGATTTGAATTGATATTAATGGTCTCACTGTGGCTTTGTCCAATAATGTAGGCAATCTGTCAGGTAGAGACCACTACAGTATTTATAATCCTCCCCTTCCTAGGACAAAAGATCCTATCTACTAAATATGAATCTTCAGTACAGAGACTTGTCATAAATCACAATGAATACCATGCTCCCAAATGGTCTTTTCACTATAGAATTGTCCTTAATTTCCTGATAGACTTGAGAGAAGGACCTTCAGCCTAAAGGTGTGCATTTACGTATCCACCTCACATGCCACATCCATGCAGCTGTGCCATTTATGTCTTGTCCCCAGTTACTGTTTATACAAAACCCCAGAGTTGCAAAGTAATGTATTTTACATGCCCTAATCTGCCAGAAATAAACTTCAGCTGTCCTGAAGTCAAAGGAATTCACTCTGCATTTTCTTTTCAAGGAAAGGTAATGGGAAGATTACCTTTCATGTTGTAATTATCACAGTGTTATCTTATATTGAACCCCAAAACAGTGAAATGCACAAAATTATCAGAGCGGTTTTGTGCATCCTCTACAATAAATATTTCAAAAGCATACTACAAAACAGCAGCACAGAACTGCAGTTTTTGTCTCACTGAGTTTCACTTCTAGTAGGGCAAGTCAGCAAATCACAAAAACTCAGGAGAAAACTATTATTATTTCATATTCTGGTCCCTGGTAAAGATAAAGGATCCACAGGTCTTCACTGCTGCGGTAAATTGCAGGTTTAGTGATGCCTGTGTAGCCTTGCCACTTGCAGTGAGTCTGTTCTGAATTGCCCAGTCAGAACTGTGGCCAATGTGGCTGAGGTATGATAAGGGACAACATTTAATTTACTGCTTCAGAAATTAGTGTCTCTCATAAACACACACAAGAAAAAGAAGAAATACCTAATTTCCAACCTGTAGAACTCCAAATGGTTCAATTTTTTTTTAGGTTTCATTACCTTGGCTGTAACATACCATAGAAGAAAATATTTTCACAAAGAAATCTGAGGATGGGAAACATAAATTGCCACTGTGACAGAAGAGGAATAAACGAAAACATATTTCTCAAGAGAGTGCAATTAAGGACACAAAACTGCAAGAATTTTATATCTACAAGAATAGAAGGGGTTTGTTTGAATGTGTGAGTTAGGCTCTCAATATTAGTCACTGGAGTTTATGATCAGTATAGGTTTCAGACTCAATAAAACTTACCATAAAAACATACTAGCATTACACTGCTTTTATCAAACTACTTGTACTTTTAGTTCTTGGCTAAATAAAACTCTGTAATAGTTCATTTAGTACCCTAAACTGTTTACAAAGCTAACAGTTCATGGCATCCCTCAAATATGGCCTTTAAAAGATATGTGTGCATGTATTAAACAAGAAGTTGAAAAAATAGGAAGAATTATACAATTTCTGCTGGAAAAGAAAATGTTATGTTGATAAGATATTTTCCATATAGGACAGATAGTAGAAGTGTGGGACTTCTTAGAAAAATATCTTGTAAAGAGACATTAGAAGCAGAATCTTCGTACAGGTAATATTAAATTGGAGAGGAAAACCTTGCTACATTCAGATGTGGAGACACATGCAAAGAAGCAATTTGACAAACATTTACAAAAGATCTCATCTTTGCTCAAAGGACTGATAAAAAATACTAATATACCAGTCAGATAAGGACTGTCAGTTGCTTAAGATGAATTTCTTATAATATTATTAAATTAGATTCATTTTAGTAATGCATTGCTTAGGCAATTTTATTATTAAAAAAAAAAGGCAAAAAAAAAAAAGCGCATCAGTTTGAATTTCCAAAGAAACGTGATTTAACCAGTTGAAACATGTGGGATTAGAAATACATTCATCAGTTGTATTAAGCAGCTCTCTCTTAACGTGATATCAAATGATTTTTAGGGGGGGGTTTTGATAGCCAATTCAAAAGGATCTTTTTTCTCATTGAGATAAATAATAATTAAAAAAATCCTTATCTTCTAGTGATCCCAAGTACATAGACTGGGATTTTCTACACTGCCTAAAAGATACATAGGTCCAATTCCCAGCTACATAAATTGTATTTAGAGTTTAAAATACCCTAGTTTGAATGTCTTTCTGGTTAAAGCTTTTGAATTAAACTGAAGCTTCTTAAAGTACTTTAATAAGAAACTAATATTTCATAATTTCAGATTATGAGATTTCATAAATAACATGCTTTCATAAAACTCAGTAAACTAGCAGACTGCTTATAACTCTTATCAGTTGAAGATGGTAGATAAATCAACCATAATATTTATTAATATCCTAATCATGCTTATAATATCTATTAAACTTTCATTAGCACTTCATTTTCAACGTTAGAAAGTGATAAAGTCTTTACATTATCAATCTCACTCTTTACATTCACTTGTGGACTTAAAACTGCAATATAGGTGTAAGCTTTTCTTGTTAAAATAAGGTGTGCAGGTCTTTATGTCCCCTTTTGCTCTCAGAAGAAATAAAACATTTTTTTGCTAAAGAATTGTAAATACCACATTATTTTTTTGTGCAGTGGAATGTTTTCCATTAGTCTAACTGCTACTTCAATCTATACCATTTTTACATCCCTGCCCCTGCAAAAAAAAATATATTTACCAAATGACCTTTGCTGGAACTCCATTTCTTGGCAAAGAGACCTGTAGTTGTGTCATGGTAGAAGACGTGGTACCAGCGACACGTATTCTTTAGACATTGTGGAAAGGAAGGACAAATGTTTCAGACAGAAAAAATGTTGCTGGTCTTGAAGTAGCTTCTATGCAAAGCTGCAGAAGTTAATATGGTGCTAGTAGAAAGGCAACACTAAAGTAGAAACCAATTTTGATGGGGAGGCAGTTTATCCAAAGTTCACCTGGCATTTGCATCTGTCAAGCTGACAGCAGTTAGGTGCTGAGTATAGTTGTACTCAGAAATACAAGATATGAATATAAAAAGGATGGAAAGTTGTTTGAGTTGGTGTGGCTGCGCCAAGATAGTGGAACTGCTTTTATTCTGTGGTTTAACAATTCAATAGCATGTAGCTTTCCACCTAAGAGGATTTTTGAGAGGTAGATTACATTTTTGCTAGAGGTAGATTATATTTTTGCTAGGTGCTTAGAAGTTTTTTCCCTGAGAAAAGGCCTCTAGGAGTAGAGAGTTTGCAGCTTTCTTCCCCAGTCCTCACGTCCCTGTCATTCTTTTCCCCACATCATCCCACTAGGTCTGCCAAACATAAATACTTGTGTAATATACAGTGAATCCATTTTTTATTGCCCAGAGGGGGAAAAAAAAAAAAACAAACCACAAGAGGAGGGAGTTCAGATATGGTCTTGTTCTCATACTATTTGAGAATTAGTTATTGCTGAGAGCCAGCATGGCAACTGCAGGCAAACATGGAGCTTTCCAGATACACTATGGTGTTGAAGTATCTGTCTACCCTTAAACTCAGGCACAACCAGGAGTCTCAGTAGCAGTATTTAGCAGTATTCAAGCTGCTAAATTTCGGTGAAGGTGGGTCACTAGAGTGAGCAGCATGGTTATGCTTGGAGGTGCACATTATATTTCTTCAACCAGGGCTCAGGTCACTTTATTGGAGGAAGGCTTGAGATTATTTAATGGACATATTTCCTGATGGTGGTGGAAACCTTACACAGAGCCAGACACAGAGGCTGAGACTAGAGGCTGGAGGGAACTGAACAGGTTGGCTATAACTTTCAAAATCACTCAGTTTTCTGAACTAGAGACATGGGAGAGGGAACTGAGGTGCAAGAACAGTGCTGAGAGGAAAGTTATGTCTAGATTGATTTCTTTCTATTCCACTTTCTGTATTTGTTTTTTCTTTTCTCTCTTTCAAGCAATCAGCAGCCTTCCTGCTGTGTCTGTTTCTCCATGTTGTCTTGCATTGAGCTTGTTATGTGGGAAGGTCGATGAGAGCCATCTCAGTGCTTTGGCTCACTGTTTCTTGAAGCGAGAATCAGATGTGGGAGAAGTGAGAGCACTACTCACCCTAGAAGGCTGCAAGTAGTTGGTACTACTCAAAATTAGGGATAAGCTTGGAAGAAATGCGACTTAACAGATCACCTGATGAGCTATAAGAGGTCTTTCACCTGCACTTGGAAATTGTCTTGATTCCAGACAAGAAAAAGACCTTTTAGAGAGAATATACTTCCCTGCATCAGCTTCAGATTAGTTTATTCGGGAAAATTGCTATCCTCTTTCTATGACTGTAGTGTGGCTTTTGGAGAGGTGACCTGAGCAATAATCTGACAGAGTGACTGCTTCAGAAGAACACCAGTTTCATGGGGACTAAGTTCTAGTTTGCTGGTGCAACTCCTAGGTAGAAAGAAATGTAGTAGTTATAAGGTTCCCCAAAGGTGAGCTGCAGTGGAGAAATTCCCCTGATTTGATGTCTCTTCACTGTGAACCCACTCTCCTCACCCTCCTTGTACCTTGCTTCAGCCCTTTCTTACCCTCATTGAAGATTTCTGTGTTGAAAGTGGAGAGTAGTGTAGGGATGGAGATAAAGGTTTAGGAAGTTGGGGCACAAGTTCTTCCTTAAGACAGGAGTCTTGTGTGACAAAACAGGCAAACATTGAAAGGCGAAAGTTAAAGACATAAGCTGCTTAAATCCTTGAGATCCATCACCTGCAGGTAGGAAAGTACTTTGTAAAGGTCTTTTTTAATGATGAAAAAATAATTCTGTACTTCAGTATTTCCCAAAGCACATTGCAAGGAGGTTTAGGGCATACACTTGGAAATGTTTGTAATCAGACACTGAGTTTTCTGATTACTGTAATATGCTCACCTTTCAAATAATACTATTGTGTTGGGTTTGGAGGGGCGGGGAGGGGGGGGTGGAGATGTGTAGAATGTTTTTGTAGTGGGGGAAGGGGCTACAGTGATGGCCCCTGTGAGAAGCTTCATGAAGCTGTCCTGGCTCCAAGGCAGACTCACCCCCAGCCCAGGCAGAGCCAGTTAGCAATAGGAAAATGTTCAAATCCATATTTAAGAGGGAAGGACCAGTTTGTAAAGAAAAAGGAGGAGAGAGCAATCAGGAGAGACCATTGGCTTGAGCAAAAAAAGAAAGCATCATGGCCATGAGGAAGGAGGAGGAGGGAAGACAGAGAACTTCAGGCATTGAGATCTGCACGCAGAAGACTGGACTATTACAGTGGACAATCATTCCCATTCACCTTCTCTACAATCCCTCCTTCCATGTCCCATCTCAGAGGATCCTCCTCCAGACTGAGGAGAAATAATCACCTAACTCTCTTTACTACTGTTTTTCATAAATTTTCTTGGTTTTATGAACTTTTTTTTCTGACAGGCAAGACTAGAACTAGACGCAGTATTCAATATGTGATTGTACCATAGGAACCAACACTATTTTTCTGTTCTGTTCTCATTTTTTTCCCCACTGAATCACTGATAGAACGGGACTGGAAGTGGTTCAGGACAGAAGTTGTGTTTCAATTTCCAGGGCAGAAATCTGCATGCATCATAAAGGACTAGATTTAGGAAAGAAGTGTATGATGGTATAAAATTATACTGCCCCAGAAAAGCCTCTGTAGCTGTCCACTCAGTCTCCATCTCATTGCAAAATTATAGTTTTGGTTTCATAGGGGCACTAGTTTGTATTCTTGGGGGAAGGATGAAGCCAGAAACTCTAACTAAATACATGTAACACAAGGCATAAATAGCACTATGAGAATGATCATTTCCTCCAGACTTAGAGACATTATAAATCATGTCTTCCATCTCACTGTTCTTTATGCAACACTGTTCTATGTACTCTGTTTCTTTCCAGCATCTTCAGGTTTATTTCCTTTCCTGGAAACACAACATTTTTACCTTTTAGGTGCTACATATATCCAAATTAACACTGATACCTCTTTCTGAAGTCTGCTATTAATTAAGGTGGAACAATGAGCTAACCTTTACTAAGGAAGGAATGTAAACCCAGAGAAAAGGCCTTTGTAGTTGAAAAGACTCAGTATCTAACATATAGAACCAGATTTTCCACATATGTCAGCTACTCTTTTCCCATTTCTACTGCTGTCAGCTTTACTGTGTCATGAATCTGGAAAACGATGCACGCTATGTGTCTAAATAATATATTGTGCTGATAACACAATTTCTCTTCCTTTCTCCCCTCCTTTCCTATATTCTTCACTAGAGAGACTGAAATTAAAACATGAATTGTGACTGGCAGGCATTAGTCATATTACTTAGTGTATGGTAACATAAACAGGAAGATATTAATTTGCCTATTTTAGTTGCCTACAAAAAAGGCAGATAAATGTGAGCTGGTTGCACACATTCTCCTTACAGGCAGTGAAGAGCTAGCTGTCAGAATCAGTTGAGGACTGAGTGCAATTTGTTTCATGCTGAAGCAGAAGTCGGCATATGATCAGAAAATGTCCTTTCCAAACTTTATTGTCCAGATGTCTGTTGAGTCTGACTGGCTCAGGTACAACTACTTTGGGACTCGAGGACTCCCACCTTCAGGCTCAGTGGGAAGGAAAAAGCATTGGAACCTGCATAGACAGCAGCAGCCAAAAAGAGAGAGTCATCTCTGGAATGAACAAGAAACCATTTTTTCAGAATATGCCTCCAAGTAGGATCCTCATTAACTGCTTGGAATTGTTCACTGAGGAGGCATATCTTTTTCTACTGACCATGTGGGGAGCCAAAGAATGTGGGCTAAGATAGATATCGGCAGGCAGATAGTTAAATACATCTTAAGCTGAATGCTGATAATTCTCCCAATGATATTTTACTCCTTTCACAGAACTAACACCATCACTTCAGTTTCAGTGCAAAACTGGTGTTTCGAATGTCCCAATATAATTCTTTACACTCTGTTTCTGGCAGACTCTATAGTGTTACCATAGTTCCATAAAGCATCTCAGCACACAAAGATGAATCATTTCTACGATTATATGATAGCACATATTATATGATAGCAGTTCACAGGCCCTTGAGATGGGCATCTGCAGCATATATTTCTAATAAAAACAGAACAGTTTTTAGAGCCAATAGAAGTTTGAAATAATTCAATGCCAGCTTTGGTTGTAAGCATATGTCTTTGGCTTTGCCCATAAAAAATATTTTTTCTTAGCTTTATTTTTCCTGGAAGTGTAGTATAGAAACAAATTAAAGAGGAGATAGACACATACTGAGTCTTTAGATCTAAGGTAAAATTTTCCGTTGAAAATGTCCACCTAAACTTGAAGAAAGCTTAGCCTAGCATCTTGATTCTAATTAGTACTACAGAGTCAGTCATGTACTGAAACCGACCTTATTCCTGGAGGAGAGAGAGAGAGGAATATTCAGATATGAAATCCTTTGGTTTTGTTGTTATTCTTGTTATGTTCTGTCTTGTCTCCCAGATGCTAGGCTAGGGGAAACCAGTAAAATTACTAATGACAATCTTGTTATTAATGTTCCTGTAGGACTACAAGTTTTAAATTATGTGCTTTTGTAGCAAGAACACAACATCAAAATTGTGGACAGTATTGAATGGTTTGGATCATGAGGTATGCTGAGTACCTTCTTGCTGGATTAGTCCTACAAGATAGTTGATGATATTGTGTGCTTGCTAACAAAGTGGCACATCTCTGATTTCTTCCTATGTTTGTTCTTAATATCAACATGATTTATAGAGGCCAGAGTCCACTTGAGGATCATTCCTGAGTATGGGTCAGACTCTCAGGTTTTAAATGACTCAACCAAGGGCAATCCTTGTCTGACCAGCCTAGTGGCCTTCTGTGATGGAGTGACTACATCAGTAGACAAGGGAAGAGTTACAGATGTCATCTGTCTGGACTTCTGTAAGGCTTTTGACATGGTCCCCCACAACATCCTTCTATCTAAATTGGAGAGACATGGATTTGATGGATTGACTATTGTTAGATAAGGAATTGTCTGGATGATCGCATCCAGAGGGTATTGGTCAACTGCTCAATATCCTGTGGTGGTTTCACTTGGCTAGCAGCCAAACACAGCCACTTGCTTATTCTCCCCTGCTGCCCACAGGGAACAGGGAGTCAGAAGGGTAAAGGTAAGGAGACTCATAGATTGAGATGAAAATAATTTACCAATTGAAATAAAATAATAACAATAATAATAATAGAATATGCAAATGAAGGATGCAATTGCTCACCACCTACCGACTGATGCCCAGCCTGTCCTCAGCGAGCGATCCTGGAGCAGGGACAGTCATAGAGTCACAGAATGGTTTGGGTTGGAAGGGACCTTAAGATCATTTACTTCCAACCCCCCTGCCATGAACAGGGACACCTTCCACTAGACCAGGCCACTCAAAACCTTATCCAACCTGACCTTGAACACAACCAGGGAGGGGGCATCAACAACTTCCTTGGGCAACCTGTTCCGGTGTCTGACCACCCTCACAGAAAATAATTCCTTCCTAATATCTAATCTAAACCTACCCTCTTTCAGTTTAAACCTATTTCCCCTTTTTCTATCACTAACTGCCCTTGTAAAAAGTCCTGAAACTGAAACCACAATCCCAGAAGAGGGAGCCAGAGGGATTCCCAAGAGAATACCCCAGCTTTCCAGTTAACCCTCATTAATATACTGAAAGTGATATTATATGATATGGAATATCTCACTGGCATATACAAATGCCAATTCTGGGTTTTGCTAGTTACTACACTTCCCCTGATGTTTCTTTGCACTTGTAGACTGGCAAAACACAAAGTCCTTGGACTTCAAGCAACAACTAAAAACATTAGTATGTTATCAACATTCTTCTTATAACAAATCCCATAGTGATACCAAAATACAATGCTATTCTAGCTACTAAGAAGAAAAGTAGCTCTATCCTAGCAAAACCAGGACATGTTCACATGGAGATAAGCTACCAATTGTGTCCCACAGGGGTCTCTACTGGGACCAGTAGTATTTAATATCTTCATCAACAATATTGACAGTGGGATTTAGAGCACCCTCAGCAAATTTGCAGATGACATCAAGCTGAGTGGTGTGGTTGACACATCTGAGGAATCAGATGCTATCCAGAGGCACCTGGACAAGCTTGATAAGTGGGCCAGTGTGAACCTCATGAGGCTGACAGCAAGATTGACTCCTGCACCTGGTGTTAATACAGGCTGGGAGATAGAGCCATTGAGAACAGGCCTGTGGAGAAGGACTTTGGGGTACTGGTGGATTAAACAGTTGGATGTGAGCAGACAATATGCACTTGTAACACAAAAGGCCAACTGTATTGTGGGCTAGATCAAGTGTGGCCAGCACATCAAGGGAGGTGATTTTCCCCCTCTACTCTACTCTGGGGAAACCTGACCTGGAGTATTACATTCAGCTTTGGGGTCCTAAGTACAAGGGCCGTGAAAATTATTAGAGTGATGGAACAGCTCTCCTGTGGAGAAAGGCTGGGAGAGTTGTGGTTTTTCAGCCTGGAGAAGAAAAGGCTCCAAGGAGATTTTCTTGTGTTCTTTCAACACTTAAAGGGAGCTTATAAGAATAATGTGAGCAGGCTTTTTAGTAGGGCCTGTAGTAATGGGACAAGGGGTAACGGTTTTAAACTAAAAGAGGGGAGATTTAGACTAGATATAAGAAGGAATTTTTTTTACGATGAGAGTGGTGAAACACTTGAACAGGTTGCCCAGAGAGGTGATAGATGCCCCATCCCTGGAAAAATTTAAGGCCAGGTTGGACTGGGCTCTGAGCAACCTGATATAGTTGAAGATGTCCCTGCTCACTGCAGGAAGGTTGGACTAGATGACCTTCAAAGGTCCCTTCCAAACCAAACCATTCCATCACTCTATGTTTCTATAAATATTCTGTCTGAATTGAGATGGTTATCTGGGATCATTCCTGCCAAGTAGTTGGTACCAATCCCTTTTCCTCCTGGAGGGAGGAGAATGTACAAAAGAATATAATGAAAATTAAAGTATGAAGGATTACTACAGCTTGCTTTGGAACACTGTTATACTTCACAAAAAAACACTCAGTGAGTTTTAATTCAACAGGCCTATAACTTCTGGGATATTTTGCTCTTGGCTTTAGCAGATGTATTTCAGGTTTTTGATCAGTTTCTGGAAGGTTTCGGTCAGAACTAGGTCTAGAGAACACCTTTTACTACTCTGTCTCATGGAGCAAAATTTTTGTCTGCACAATTAATTCTCTCTTCCATGTTCTTCAGATCAGGTAACATGCCCTCTGAGCATTACCAACACTGCAACCAATTTTTCTTAGTCTGTAAAAATGGGAAAATGAAACGCATTTCCTTATAGGTTGCTTCTAAGCCATTTCTGGTTGCAATCACCCTTGAGAAATCTTTCACCGTCAAAATCCAGTAGTGAGAGAAACTATGGGTTAAAAGTTGTGCATCAACCTATTTGTCTATAAATACATACATACACACAGATACCCATATATATATATGTACATGAGGCAGTTTCTGGAGACTCCCACCTTGGTGATATTCAAAAGCTGCCTGGACATGGTCCTGGGCAACTGGCTTTAGATATTCCTGCTTGAGAACATGTGTTAGAGCAAAAAGGCTCCAGAGGTCCCTTCGGTGATTCTGTGATGTATGTTCTCTCATGACAGAATAACCAACATAGACAACAGTAGGTAATATGTATAGGGAATAGGATTGTAGGACCTATCTGTAGTTGACTAAAAACCCTTTAGAATATACCAAAAAAAATTTAATTTTAATGGTTTTTCTAGACGAAGAGTAAGGCCATAATGAGCTGCATTCAACTAGTAGATTTTGGCACTGGTTCAGAGTAATTTCATCCAATTATATTTAAATGAAGTTTTCTTTTTGAAGTGCAATATTTAATCTAAACCAAAATTAGATTTCCCATTTAATACTGATCATTTGTCTTTTAAATAGCTATTAGGAGCAACACAGTTCAGTTGGCTGGTTTTGTAATAGGCTTTTATGGAACAGAATTAGTTTCTCACTGTCATGGAATTTGCATTGAGATATGTCTTTCAGCATCATGATGATGGTGATGGCAGTTTCTAAATAAACTAGTTAAATATTTACACAGGAATGGCATCTAAATAAGTAAAGCAAAACAAGAATTTAGAAATCACTTCTCATCTGAATATTATGTGAACTTGTGTTAGAAAGATTATGATGATGAGACCCTGTAGCTGGAGAAAAGCTTTATGAAATTTACATATAAATTTCTTAGGACTATTTCTTTTTGGACTATTGCAGGCAGGTCTGGGTTTAGGGTTCAAGCTGGGATCCATCCCATAGAAGAAATATTAAATGGACTATTTTATTAATGGAGAATTTCTGCAGAAATACTGATAACAATAATAGGATATGGGGGTCATGCTTGATTGTCTAAGTTAGGATCTTTAAAGGGAGAGTTACGCTATGTCATAAAAGAAAGACAGCATCTATTGCACATGTTACTAATACAACTATAAAGACTACCTTGTAGTAAAATGAAAATTTCCATTCTCATGATTAAGTTAGAGGAGAAACTGATGAAAAATATTTTAAGAGTATTGAAGAGTGAGAGTTATGGATGCTTTTTTTCCAGGAGACGCAAATAGCTTGGTATATTCTTGGACATAACTTTACAGAATATCTTCCTTATTCTTATGGATTCTCACTGATACTAACATTTAGGAACAGTGAATCTTTGTGAGAACTGATTTTTGCCCTTCTGTAGCACATTTCAATCCTAGGATCTGTGGGTAATACTTGCAGTGTAATACTTGCAGGTTAATATAATGCAATCAGATTTTCAAACAATACCCACACTGAGCAATTATATACAGTACTAGTATCTGAAATCAGATGTGCATAGCTTAAGAATAATTCTCTTGATTCAGTGGTTTATGCTGTTAAGTGGTGACTTAACCAGCTGAAGAGCTTCAGATATGTATTCATACCCAACTAAGTTCAACGGACATAAGCAACTGCTTGGAATTTGAGCAGTGCCTAAGTACTTTTCTCATCAGGGGCTCTGGCTGAGGTCTGAATGTCACTGTTATATGTCTTTTCAATGTAAGAAAAAATATATTTTTTGAATTGTTTTGTTATGGAATTTGTACATTCTTTTGACATTCTGATGATTCCTTTTCTGATAAGAAATTAACTTATCTTTTTTTTCTACAACTTTCTTTTCTACCACAGCCAGTAACACCATCTTAAGAGAAGACTCATGGATGCACACAAGTAGAAGCACAGATGAGCTGTTTAAAAACTGTTTTCATTCATATGCCCTTAGTAATAAAGTACAAGGAGAAAGAAATGCAGAGAATGTGTGATGCATAAGTAGAATTATTTCTAAATAGAATTGTTTTCACATTTTCTATGAGCCATCAACAGCTCTTTAATGGTCCATCCCAAAACCCTGAGAGATGGTTGAATGAACATTTATGCCCATCTGGTGTTCTGATATGCTCCCATGATAAAGAGAAACATTTTAATTTTACTTTAATTTTACTTTTTCAAGGACATTTTTTTTTCAGCATAAAATAAATGAAAGTATCCTAATAACTTTCATTTTTATTTCAAACCTATTCCTTGTAAACGTCTTCAAGCAAGTGGGTTGAACCTGAAGAATCCAGATGCCAGATCCCACAAAGCTGAATAAAATCTCTTTTAAGTTTACACACATAAGCCTTAGTCTGTGAAAGATAAAACATGGACAATGTCTGCCAGTCAGCTGACACAGGTTGAATTCTAGCTTGATTGTGTGTTTTAACAAAAACTTGGAACTTGTTCCAGCAAAAAAGCATGAAATGGGTTTTTTGAGTCCTAAGATAATATGTGAAGTTCACCTGTGAGTACAACATAGAATTTTCTTAGCTCACTGAAGTGCAAGTTTTATATAAAACTAGATTCAGTAATTTCCATTACAAGTATACATAAATGACCTCTAAAATATGATAAATTCTGCCTTTGGAATATAATGATGGATGTTACAGTACTAGCTGTTGTTTTGATGTGTACTCTGTTTCTCTAGGTCTGCAGGTTTCTGTCACTCTAATGTCAAGGTTATTTGCCGTTCTTTGATCCCAGTTTTAAGGTTTTTGTTATCTCACAAGTCTTGCTGGGTTTCTGGTCCTAGTGTTTCTTCACCCCTTGAGAGCAAGAACCAGAAGGTGGTGGTTTATACCTTCTGCAGAATATTCTCGCTGAGCTGGCAATCAGGTGTTAAAAAGCACAACTGCACATATAACCAACCTGCATTGCTCTCATGTATAACCTGATATATGCTCCATGTTACATGAAATACAAGCTTCTCTTTTCAGCAAAGAAGCAGGACAGTAGCAGCATTAATTCCCCTAACCAATACAAGCCCCAGTAGCTGTCTAATAGTCAATAATGTCACAAATCTAAACTCTGTTTAAGCCTGGGAAATGCTGACAAGCTGCTGGGGTCTTTGCTAGGGTTACTATGCCACAGTGAAGCACATGTTGAGTATGGAAAAGAAAATACTGTCAGAAAGATTGTGACTCAACTGGTTGGTTGTTAGGTGGGTTTGCTTGTCCAGGGAGGGGTGGAAAGAAGCCCTGATCACTCCTTTATTTATGGACTGCTATATGTTTTGGGGGGCAGGAGGTATAGCAGGTAATTTGGTGTAGAAATTAATGGTTTTGCTTCGTGATTTGATGTTGTTGCGTTCCTTCTTTTACAGACCTGGGATATTCTTGCTCTTCTTCCATGTTGCTTGGCAACTGGCTGGAAGTCTTCTAGCCCATCATTCCCTTGAGTGAAATTTCACATCTTAAATGGCTTGCCACAGAGGAAGAAACACAAGATTCCATTAAAAAAACCCTTAATTATTTGTAAAAGGACTAGAGAACAAACTGTTTCTTATCACAAAACAAATGTGTTGGAGTTAAGAAAAAAGAAAAAATATTCTCACCTGGCAATGGGCTGCAGCAAAAATCTCCTAATATCTTGTGAAAATCCAAGTATGACCTTTGGTATGGCTGCTAGCCCAGTTGCTAGGCTTTTCACAGTGTATTTAAATTATGTATATGAACCTATATCTCATAAAGTGAATGCCCAAGACTGTTGGCTGATATCTGTTCTGGTTCTTCCTTGCTCCTGTTGGTTTTATTTTAAAAAAAGCTTTTCATAAAATGCATTTCTACTAAATGCTTGGAATTTGGTGTTGCAAGTTTTCTCCAAAACACTGACATCCTCTTAGGTCTGAGCTGCTAATCACACAGAGTTCTGTAGTTCTTTTTATACTGGGGATGTTTGCAAGAATGATGCAAGTGCTGGTGCTGTGTCTTGAAGCAGCAAATATCATCTTGCCTTCAGTACATACTGTATGTACTAGTGGAGAGTCCAATCCCTGGCATTTTCCCAGTGGGTTTTGCTTAGGTGTAAAAAAAGATGGCAATTTCTGTCCTATCCTGTGCTCTGCAAGCTTAACTTCCCCTTGTGGATAAGCACTGCGTGAATATGGTTGCATTCCCCTTGGGGGTGGAGAACCACCCTTGGCTGGTAGACAACCAAAAGCACAGATTCAGATGTGCAGAGAAGATACTCAATTAATTATATTCAAATAAATGCCACCTTAGGAATCAGTTCATGGCCTACTTCTCTGTAGAGAATGTTTCCTGTTAGTGTTACCTGCGCCAGAAACTCCCCTTCTTCAGCAGGGGACCTATGGATAAACAGGTAGACAAACACTGTGGAAGCTACATACTCAAACACACTCTAGTTTGTGTTCCAGAAACCTCATCCAATTTCAGGTCAGAGAAAAAAGCTGAAGACTTTCCTGGCTTCTGCATTGTCTTTGATGACTTCTGACTGTAAGGATGCTTTGTTTATTTTGCCATTTAAGTGATTATCCCCCAAATGAAGCAATCGGTTCGAGGAACTGCCTACCTAGAAAAGTGTGTGACTGGAGCTCTAAACAAAGCAACACTGTATTTGAGGGTACATTGCAGTGTTCAGTGTCCAGTGCTCCAATTTAGTCTCCTTAAGAGGAAGAGGGAAGTAAGAGAGAACAACAGTCTGCAGATTACCATCCTTTTTCCTCTTGCTGACCAAAGGAACAGTTCTGAACAGTGTGTAAAATACTGTTGTTTTTTCTGTTGATGTGGCTCAGTAGTCCTTACCAGATTTAGCTGCAGCTCTTCTACTTTCCATTCAGAATCTTGTGGAGAAAAACCTGTCCCTGATGCTGAAAGGGAGGACATCACTAATCTCACTCAAAGCTATTAAGCCCTTTGTATGTTGAACTCCTTTTAGTCAGGTGAAGCCATCTAATTCCTCCAAACAAAGCAATCATATTATTAATTAAGCAAGAGATTAACAAAGCTTTCTATACTGGGTAGAAATGACTCCACCACCTCAACCTCATTCCTTTTTATTCAGGTCACAGAAACATTTTCCCACTGTTTGAAAAAACAGCAGAACCAGCTGGTTCTTTTGAATTGTGATGCATAGGTGGCATTACTGTAAATGAATGCAATGGGTTATTGTTACAGGATGACTTCTGTATTCCACCTTCATAACAGAACTTCTGTTTTCAGCTGCTCTAAGTGTATTAGTCAGAAAGTTCAGGCATAACCAGTGAACTCATTATATTAGGAACTCCCTTGATTATTAATCTAAGTTGAAGAAGTGTTCCTCACTATGCTATTACATTTAATATTTACTGGTTCAAAAGGGCAGGTCTCAGGTGGGAGAAAGGAGTAATTTCTTTCTCCTGTCCATGTCTGCTGGAGTTCTTTCTATCTCTTTGTTTAAAATGGTGAGTGTCTTGCAGCTGCGTTTCAAAGGGAAAAGTATATAACGTGAATCAATTTGAATCAGGCCCAGGGGGTTACAAAAATATGTCTGTGCATAAAGTCTTGGCTTTCACTTACTACTGTGTCACATAAATATACCTTCCTCGTCCAATTTACTGACTTGGAGACAGGGAAGAGACAAATACACTTATCTGGCTCCAAAGAGTACTGGAAACACTTCTGAAACCAGCAGCACCCAAAGAAATGTATCTGCCACTGTGGTCCTGTGTATTTCCCTGTCTGGTTTAGGGCAATATGATTCAAGAGGCTTAAAGAAAAAGCCTATGATTCTCCATCTTCTCCACCTTTCTCCATCTTTGTCATTGCAATATGTAATTTCCCTCTACTGTAGAAAGCTTGTGGACTTCCTTCACAGAATCACAGAATATTAGGGATTGGAAGGGACCTCGAAAGATCATCTAGTCCAATCCCCCTGCTGGAGCAGGAACACCTAGATGAGTTCGCACAGGAAGGCGTCCAGGCGGGTCTTGAATGTCTCCAGAGAAGGAGACTCCACAACCTCCCTGGGCAGCCTGTTCCAGTGCTCTGTCACCCTTACTGTAAAGAAGTTCTTTCTCAAATTTAAGCGGAACCTCCTGTGTTCCAGCTTACACCCATTGCCCCTTGTCCTATCATTGGTCATCACTGCAAAGAGCCTGGCCCCATCCACCTGACACTCACCATTCAAATATTTATAAACATTAATCAGGTCCCCCCTCAGCCTCCTCTTCTCCAAGCTAAAGAGCCCCAGCTCCCTCAGCCTTTCCTCATAAGGGAGATGTTCCACTCCCTTAATTATTTTGGTGGCTCTTCGCTGGACTCTCTCAAGCAGCTCCCTGTCCTTCTTGAACTGTGGGGCCCGGAACTGGACACAATATTCCAGATGTGGCCTCACCAGGGCAGAGTAGAGGGGAAGAAGAACCTCTCTTGACCTACTGACTACACCCCTTCTAATGCACCCCAGGATGCCATTGGCCTTCCTGGCCACAAGGGCACAGTGCTGGCTCATGGTCATCCTGCTGTCCACCAGGACTCCCAGATCCCTTTCCCCTTCACTGCTCTCTAGGAGATCATTTCCTAACCTATACTGGAACCTGGGGTTGTTCCTGCCCAGGTGCAACACCCTACACTTGCCCTTATTATATTTCATCAAGTTTTTCCCTGCCCAGCTCTCCAGCCTGTCCAGGTCTCTCTGGATGGCAGCACAGCCTTCTGGAGTGTCAGCCACTCCTCCCAGCTTGGTATCATCAGCAAACTTGCTGACAGTGCACTCAATTCCCTCATCCAGGTCATTTATGAATATATTGAATAATACTGGTCCTAGTACTGACCCCTGAGGGACTCCACTAGACACAGGTCTCCAACTAGACTCCGCCCCATAACTTCCTTATCCAGAAGGCTCAAGTTTCACATGGTTGTTACCTAAACAAAATTGATTTGGTTGTTACTTTCCTGCTGCTGTCAATGATTTGTCCTGTCAAACTATTGCAGGTCATCCTTTCTCTTTGGTTTTAAATGAAAGCAGAGTAGAGCCTGTTACCTTTCTTTCCTCCACCATTTCAATGTTTTAGTATTGCTTCTTTATGCAAATACACAAGAGATTCTCAAGTTCACATGTTTTCTAAATTGGAAGATGCCTGAAGCAAGCAAGGGATAAGTTTCTAAGACAGTTCTTAAGACAAGACTCCTTCTTCCCCAGCCCTCAAGTTCACCTCAGGACATGGCAGTGTCACTTCTCTGAAAAGAATCAAGCACAGAGCAGCTCATCCCTGGCAGTTGCTGATTGCTGTAGATACTATAGCAAGGAAGATATGACCAAATGTAGGTATGGAATATAACAGTTAAAACATCTGAGGTTTGCATGCTCTTTCTCTCTTTTGCCATATTTCCCCCTTCATTCAGGTGTTTAATCCATCTCTGTATTAGGAAGATATGTTTCAGCCTGCAGGACATTACCTTTCTTGAGCCTTTTCATTTCACTCACTCTGTAAAACTACTTCTGGATTTTGAATTAAATAAGAACTCTAATCTCAGTGTCTCTGTTTGGTTTTATGTGCTCAGTATGCTTTTTGTTTTAGTCTTAAACATTTTGTGTATTAGTTGAGGCCATAACAATATCTCTTATGAAGGTGTCTATGGGAATGAAAATGCTACAACATCTTAACAATATCAGATGGGGGAAATTGATGAAGATTATAGATCACATAAGGGATTTTTCACTCCCAGACTAAGAACACAGTGTGGGAAAAATGTGTGCTTTCCATGCAGCTGTGACCTCTGAAAGTACCTGCTCAATCCTGCAGAGCTGCTGCTGTGGTAAGGTTTCTCTGTAAGGAAACACAAATTGGTTGAACTCCTTCTGGGTTTCTTTCCCTTACTTTTAAATAACTCAGGAATAATACCCGAAATGCTGGGTTAAGTCTGGGGAACGCTTTCTTTTCTCATCCTTGTTTTATGTGCGACTTCTGGCAGGGTGATCACTTTCTCTGTCCTTCTGAGCTGAAAAAAATAACTGCCATGATCTCTTGTGTGTTTGAGTTGTCGATGTAAAAACTACTTTCTTTTTTCTTTTTTGCTTTTTAAAAAGTATTTTGGCTTGCTTACGTTTTCTGGGTGCTGAAGTATCACAAATGGTAATAATTGCAGGACAGGGAAGAAGGCTTTTTGAGATTAAGGTTAATTTTCTTATTTCAGGGTATGAGGTACCATCTGTGTTGGAGCTCTTCAGTACTTATACATCAGGAGTAAATGATAGGCTTACAGAGGTGTTTTTCTGGAAGCAGCTGACTTGGCAACAGGAATGTTTTTTATAAAACTTCTTGTGCCTTAGGCTAGATGAGCTGATAATAGTGAGGGAATCCATAAGGGACTGCCTGGCTCTCATTTGTTGCAGTGGAAGTTGGTTGCTGAGTTGCCCACTCTAACAGAGACTATGTCCAGCTATATGGGAGAATCCAGAGTTTTCTGACTTGAAAACTGTGCTGTATTCAAGTCATAGCCATCACCTCCTCACATGCTCTCTTGATATTAAAGCATTAGCAGAAGGAACAAAACATGTGAATGGTATCTCCTGTATTAATAAAAAAACTGTGTAAAATAATAGGAAAGTGCTAGAGAAGTAACAAAACTGCAGTTTCATGAATGGATGTATTAATATCAGAAGTGAATTACATTATTTATTGACCAGCAACATTTAAGGTTTATAAAGTTTTTCTAAAAACTTGACATTTACTATGAAGCATGAGGTAGGTGGGAAGTTAGTTTCCTAGCCATTGAATGTATTGACAAAATGAGCACTAGTTTGGGATTCCTGTCTACATTAAAAAAAAAAAAAAAAAAAAATTGTTTTATTCTGAATTTTGTGTGTAATACTTAAGCTTGAGGCCTGGTATTCTGACCAGTGCCAAGGAAAATTGGCTGTGACTGATGCTCAACCCTAAAATATTGCTGTGGCGGGGTAGTGATATGAAAGAAAGGCATTCAGATGGGAATTGCTTTGAGGCGGATAATAAATTAGCATCCTAGGATTAGCATGTAAACTGGAAACACAAAAAAGCTGCTATAAAAAATGTAATTATGTATTATTGGCAAAGCAGTACCTTTTTATTGCATTATGAATAGAAGAGACAAAGTAATCCAGCTAAAATCATCAGTGTTAAAGAGATATTATGTTTCATACTAGATTCCAATTCACCCACCTTCCCATACACAGGCTCACACAAAACTTGCCAGCAAGATAAAAACAGGTGAATTTCTAAATAAACCTAAAAGTCTTAGATGGATATGCAGAAATTCTGGAGGATTACAATCTGTTCTTTCCCTTGACATAGAGGTTGACTCTGTAAAAAGTATGTTGAAACTGCTCATCTAAACTCTACTCTCACACCAACTGTGTACCTCACTGTAAATGAAAGCAGATCATAGAAGCTCTCCACTGCACAAAAAGTCATGTAGCTTGATACAACCCATCTCCTGGAAGATGACATTAGCTTCATGAGCTTTACTTGCAAATATAATCTTAATCTAGTAGCCATGGATTTGCATTTATTTACTTGCCATGTTTTCTTCATGTGGCTTAGAACAACATAATCTCTCTGATATACAAATTTCTACAAGAAATATGAATTACAATTTTGGTGCTTGAGATGGAGCTTGGAGATTTGCCATGTGAATATCAAAAATATGCTTTTTAAATGCATTCAGATTTGAAAATACATTTTATTTTTTAAGATCAGTATGAAAAAGTATATCTCTCCACCCTCCTTTGCTCACTGTCCAAACAAAAACCTGTTGAAACTTTCTTGTGGCTTTCTATGTCAATATATGCATCATATTAATACCCATAGCAAATACCTGGCTAAGTAACATAAATTGACTGCTTTATTTCTTTTTCTTAGGGGGCTGAATGGATTCCTCACTGGATATCTGGATAGCTTTCACACATATGATATGTTTATGTACTGTAAACCACTTTTTGTCTAAAAGACAAATTTTTTGTCTGCAAAATATGTTCATACCACTTCCTAGCTTTGCAACGCTAATTGTTAAAAACCCTTACTAATGTCATTTCTTCCAGTGTCATTAAAATGATAACATTTTACAGCTTAATTACTAAAGGTGTGAACGTTATGTGAAATAACATAACACCTCATTGTGTTCCATCTTTCCACCCTAGTGTTTTGACATATTCTTCATGAGGTGGGACTCAAGTCTCAGATATTTCTGATTTTGTACACGTGAATTTCACAGAATCACAGAATGTCAGGGATTGGAAGGGACCTTGAAAGATCATCCAGTCCAATCCCCCTGCCGGAGCAGGAACATCTGGATGAGTTCGCACAGGAAGGCGTCCAGGCGGGTCTTGAATGTCTCCAGAGAAGGAGACTCCACAACCTCCCTGGGCAGCCTGTCCCAGTGCTCTGTCACCCTCACAGTAAAGAAGTTCTTTCTCAAATTTAAGCGGAACCTCCTGTGTTCCATCTTACACCCACTGCCCCTTGGCTATCATTGGACACCACTGTGAAGAGCCTGGCTCCATCCTCCTGACACTCACCCTTCATATATTTATACACATTAATAAGGTCCCCCCTCAGCCTCCTCTTCTCCAAGCTAAAGAGGCCCAGCTCCCTCAGCCTTTCTTAGTAAGGGAGATGCTCCACTCCCTTCATCATCTTGGTGGCTCTTTGCTGGACTCTCTCAAGCAGTTCCCTGTCCTTCTTGAACTGTGGGGCCCAGAACTGGACACAATATTCCAGATGTGGCCTCACCAGGGCAGAGTAGAGGGGAAGGAGAACCTCTCTTGACCTCCTAACCACAGCCCTTCCAATGCACCCCAGGATGCCATTGGCCTTCCTGGCCACAAGGGCACAGTGCTGGCTCATGGTCATCCTGCTGTCCACCAGGACTCCCAGATCCCTTTCCCCTACACTGCTCTCTAATAGATCATCTCCCAACCTATACTGGAACCTGGGGTTGTTCCTGCACTTGCCCCTATTATATTTCATTAAGTTTTTCCCTGTCCAGGTCTCTCTGGATGGCAGCACAGCCTGCTGGTGTGTCAGCCAATCCTCCCAGCTTTGTGTCATCAGCAAACTTGCTGACAGTGCACTCTGTGCCCTCATCCAGGTCATTAATGAATATATTGAATAGTCCTAGTACCGACCCTTGAGGGACTTCACTAGACACTGGTCTCCAACTAGACTCTGCCCCATTGACTACAACTCTCTGGCTTCTTCCCACCAGCCAGTTCACAGTCCACCTCACTATCTGACCATCCAACCCAGACCTCCTCAATTTGGCAACGAGGATGCTGTGGGAGACCGTGTCAAATGCCTTGCTGAAATCAAGATAGACCACATCCACTGCTCTGCCACCTCGTGTTTTCATAAAAGTCTAGTAGGTTGGTCAAGCACGACTTCCCCTTGGCGAAGCCGTGCTGACTGCCCCTAATGACCCTCTTATCCTTGATATGCCTAGAGATGGCACCAAGGATAAGTTGTTCCATCACCTTTCCAGGGATGGAGGTGAGGCTGACCTGTCTGTAGTTACCCGGCTCCTCCTTCTTACCCTTTTTGAAGACTGCACTGACATTTGCCTTCCTCCAGTCCTCAGGCACCTCACCCGTTCCCCATGACTTAGCAAAGATGATGGAGAGCGGTCTAGCAATGACTTCAGCCAGCTCCCTCAACACCCGTGGGTGCATCCCATCTGACCCATAGATTTATGGATGTCCAGATTGCTTAATTGGTCCCTGACCCAGTCCTCATCAACCGAGGCAAACTCCTCCATTGTCCTGACTTCCTCAGGGGTCTCAGGGGTACAGAGCTCCTCAGGACAGCTTCCAGCAGAGTAGACAGAGGCAAAGAAGTCATTCAGTAACTCTGCCTTCTCTGTATCCTCTGTCACCAGGGCACCCACCTCATTCATCAGTGGCCTCTAGTGTTGGCTTTATCTGCCATGTATTTGAAGAAGCTCTTCCTGTTGTCCTTGACCCCTCTGGCAAGGTCTAATTCTAAGGAGGCCTTGGCTTTCCTAGTTGCCTCCCTACATCCTCTGACAGCAGCCTTATATTCTTCCCAAGTGGCCAGCCCCTCCTTCCATGATCTGTAAACTCTCCTCTTCCACTTGAGTTTGCCCAGCAGTTCCCTGTTTAACCAAGCAGGTCTCCTGGCTCCCTTCCTTGACTTCCTACATATCGGGATGCTTTGATCTTGAGCTTGGAAGAAGCAGTACCTGAATGTTAACCAGCTATCTTGGGCCCCTTTACCTTCAAGTACCCTTTCTCATGGGATTTCCCCTAACAATTGCTTGAAAAGGCCAAAGTTGGCCCTCCTGAAGTCCAGGGTTGCAATTCTGCTTGGAATTCTGTTCCTGCCACATGAGATCCTGAACTTCACCATCTCATGGTCGCTGCAGCCCAGGCAGTCCTCAACCTTTACTGCTTCAACCAGACCCTCCTTGTTAGTGAGGATGAGATCCAGCATCACTCCCTTCCTAGTTGGTTCACCCACCATTTGCATCAGGAAGTTATCATCGATGCACTGGAGGAACCTCCTGGATTGGGGGTGGCTGGCTGAGTCCCTCCAGCAAACATCAGGGTAGATAAAATCCCCCACAACCACCAGGGCCTGTGATTGCGAGGGTGCTCTCAGCTGCCTGTAGAAGGCCTCATCAACTTCCTCACCCTGATCTGGTGGCCTGTAGTAGACACCCACAACGGTATCACCCGTACCAGTCTGCCCCTTGATTTTCACCCACAGACTCTCAACTCGCTCCTCATCCACCCCTGGACAGATCTCAATACACTGTGACTTATTGCCTTGCAAGTAGGATCTGATTTGATGAAGGTTGCGAGCTTAATTTTGTAGCACACACCTTAAAGCCAGTCTTATTGTTTAACATATGGAGCACAGGGGGGTCAAAGTGTTGAAGTTGCTGGGACACCCATGGCTCCTACAGAAAATCTTAGCAGAATATTAGGCACACAATGCAATTTAATTTCGGTGATGTTGAAAGGATAACGAATGTTAGCTGTTATACCACATTGTCTATAGACTGTATTTCTCAACAGTTTTGACAATATGAGGGAAAAAGTAACTTTACAGGTTTTTTTTTCATTATTTCCACGAGGGCATGGGATTTTTGAGACGGAGCTGGGAATGGGGATTGTTTGTTTGCTTATTTAATTGTTCTCTTAGGGAACCAGTCATATATCTTTAAAGATAAGACCAAACTAACCAGAATAATCTTTCTTCACTGACAGGGAAAGCTCACTGTTGGGATGGATTTACCTAGCAAAATATTATGGCACTGTAAATTATTGCGTTTAATTAACAAAAAAGTTGATTTTCTCCTCCTTGCATACAATGTATAGAGTTTCTCCTCAAATGACCAACTGGTTATCCTTGGTGTCCTGTTGTGAACTGGAGCTTCAGGGTTGCAAATCCAGACATCATTCTCACATAGATTCTATGCCCTGCAAAATACTCTTTATGCTAAATATTACACTTTTTGGTAGATGTTTAGATGTGTAGATAGCGAGAGCAGTCTTCTAGTTTGGTTGTCAGTAAAAAATTGATTCAGCTGCCTACTTTTCCAAATTATTCTTTAGGCATATATGTGAATGTGCTAAATGGTTTTTCTGTGCTAAACTGCTTGGAACTAGATCCTGAACTGTAGCGTTAGTGTATCTCAGGTAAAAGTAAGGAGTGTTTCATCTTTAGAGATGCAATGTGTTTGTTAATCCAACTACAAAAAAAAATAGTCTCAAAGGTATAAGAGCACTGCAGAAGCATGGACAGTAGTTGCATAGAGTGCAAAAGTTTTATGCTGCAAAAAAGTAAAGCTCTACAGCACACTTCTACTCAAGCCATGGAGCAGTAGTTGTAAAAAAATAACATAAATCAGGGTTAATGGAGTCTTACAGGCAAAGGCACAGGGAGACTTGGGACAGGGAGTCTGGTGCAACCAGGATGTTCTTGACCCATTGTTCCTGCTGAAGTTGTCAAAATCATGAAACACAGCAGAAACAAATGGCCCTCCATCCTGAATGATGTGTTAGTCCAGCATTGTGAGGGAACAGGTTTGTAGAGGTTTGTTATGAGTCAAAGAAATCCACTTGCCCTAGATTTTAATCTGTGTTGTTAGGATTAAGGTGAGAGAGTGGGCTCCAGCCCCACTTATTTTAATCCTCTACATGATGGTAGCATTTATCTGATCCAGCAAGTCAAGCTGGGTACAAGCAAAGGTACAGGTCTTACTCCAGATGGATCTTTTTACTTTGATGTTGCCATTGGTAGAATAAGACTTTGAAGTATGCTTTCACCTTGATGGAAATGTTTCAAGGCCCAGCAATCAGTGCCTCACATAATTGCACTGAAGACCTTACCCATTCCAAAAATCACATGGGAAGGAGGGAAAATGGTGTGCCTGAGACTAAAGTGCTGCTATTCTTCAGTCCCAAGTGACTGCTTTATGTGACAATGATTGATAGCTTCATTAACATTTTTACAGCCTTACCATACAAGATATGCTTTCTACCCATTTTGTTTCCTTAGGCTGATGCAATAATTTTTCATGGAGGAGTCACAGAAAAAATACACAGGGCATTTGTCAAACTCATCAGAACACCTCCTTCAAAATGAGCCTGTTAGGAGTTTAGCTGGGCTTTGTATCTCCTCTAAGTGAACTACTCAGAAAGGCCTTGGGAAGTAAAATAAGTTTGAATTTGTCTTTCATCTCAGATTAAGCCTAGGCTTTTAAATTGAGTTTCATACCTTTGCCCATCAACATATAGCACTTTTGGGAAGGTAAAGTAGGGCTAGTGAACCCTTCTGAGTCTATGCTGGGTTTGTGTGGCAAGATTTTGGCAGTGGGGGGACATAAGGGTGGCTTCTTGATGAGAAGCTGCCAGAAGCTTCACTATACCTGACACAGCCAATGTCACCGTCTCCAAGTCAGACACGCCGCTGGCCAAGGCCAAGTCCATCAGTGATGGTGGAAGCATCATATTTAAGAAGGGAAAGAAACCTGTACATTTGCAGCAGGAGAGAGGAGTGAGAATACATGAGAGAAACAACTCTGCAGACACCAAGGTCAGTGAAGAAGGAGGGGAAGGAGGTGCTTCAGGTGCCAGAGCAGAGATTCTCCTGCAATTTGTGGTGAAGACCATGGTGAGGCAGGCTGTCCCCCTGCAGCCCATGGAGGTCCATGTTGGAGCAGATGACCACCTGGAGCCTGTAGAAGACCCCATGACATAATAGGGGGATGCTCAAAGCGAGCTGTGACCCTGTGGGAAGCCCGTGCTGGAGCAGGTTCCTGTCAGGACCTGCAGCCCTGTGGAGAGAGGAGCCCACGCCGGAGGAGGTTTTCTGGCAGGACTTGTGACCCCGTGGGGGACCTACGCTGGAGCAGTCCCTTCCTGAGGGACTGCACCCCATGGAAAGGACCACGTTGGAGCAGTTCATTAAGACTCTAGCCCATGGGAAGGAGTCTTGTTGGAGAAGCTCGTGGAGGACTGTCTCCCATGAGAGGGACAGATGATGGTGCAGGGAAAGGAGTCATCTCCCTGAGGAGGAAGGAACAGCAGAAACAACATGTGATGAACTGACCACAACCCCCATTCCCTGTCCCCCTGTGCTGCTGGTGGGGCGGGGGTAGAGAAATAGGGAATGAAGTTCAGCCCAGCAAGAAGGGAGGGTTGGGGGGAAGATGTTTTAAAATTTTGTTTTATAATCCTACTCCGGTTTGATTGGTAATGAATTAAATTAACTTCCCAAGTTGAGTCTGCTTTGCCTGTGACAGTAATTGGTGAATGATCTCTCTCTGTCCTTATCTCAACCCAAGAAAGTTTTGTTGTATTTTCTCTCTCTTATCCAGCTGAGAAGGGGAATGATAGAGCAGCTTTGGTGGGCACCTGGCTTTCAGCCAGGGTCAACTCCCCCTCAAGTCTAATGAACTTTTTTTTTTTTTCTTATGGTAGCCTGCAGGAAATTCAACAAACTTAAGAAACAGGAAGTAAGGTTGATGAAAAACATTTGATATAGAAAAAAAAAATTGTCCATTAATTATCTGATGAATGGTTATAAGAAGCAGTTATTGGTCCATGGAAAAAAATGCTACCCAACCAAAAATGGAGAATAATTGACACTTTTTCCTGCATGATTACAAATAACTTAAAGTGAAAGAAGACAGAAGGGAAATGACACTTGTTTGTAATGCTTAAATTAGTCTGTAAAACAGATCTCATTCAGTTTTCACTGTAAGACTTGGCTATTTTTAATAGTCTTCTCCCAAAAGTTGGAAAATGAGATAGAGAAACTTTGGAAATGTGAGAACTATAAAAGGAGAAACTGTCATCTGATCAGCAAGGTTCTGGGGAAACTCTGTTAAGACTTCATTTTCACTGAAATTAATAATAAATATATGTTTTTCTTCTGCCACTGTGAAACATCTTTTTTTCCTTCTCCCTCGCTCCCTTGAAAGAGTAATTTGGTTTATTATCAATTGTATTTTGTTATAGTGGCGTGATTGCTAACATTGAGAATGCTAGCTGATGTTGAGAACTTTGCAGGTGACTAGCTGCAATGTGTTAGAAAAGTGGCCACTGTGGCAGTTACATCGTCCCACTCTCATTATACAGCTTAATTACACCCAATGCAAATCTTTTTGTTCCAAAACTAGCAGAAAGGAGTATTCAGTAATGATGATCATTTGTCCAGACCAAGATCAAGTGAGCACAGAACATACAGCTGCTTATAGAAATACATGGACATATAGATATGCTTGTCTGATACTCATCTTGAAGAATCATCTTATCAGTATGAGGGATGGCTAATAACAACAAGGCTGCAGTTCATTTGGTGGGTTCTAAGGACACCATCCATCAACCTAAGCACAGATCAGGAAGCATGGGAATGTCAGGCTGCTCCAGCAAGGCATTCACTTTAAGCTTATTAAAAAATATTTCTAATGGATGAGTAACTTTAGAAATAGTGCAAACTACAAAGATAATTCAGAATCCAAGCAAGTAGAAGTCTAGGATATGCCACTTCTCTGTCTTTAATAATTTTCACTGTAGAGTTTTGGATACTGCAGATATCAGATTATTATAAAGGCATTGTTTCTCCTGACATGCAACTAATGGTGATATAGTGACCAAAACTACTGGGAAATCTGAGTTTATAAGTAGTATCAAGTGGCCAGTTAGACTAAGGCCATGTATTTGAACTGCCTATAGCTCCTGTTAATGTGAGTAGCATGTAGGCACCAAATGAAGGTGATGAATTTAAGTGTTTTGTTCCCCAAGGACATCTTCAGGGAAATACCTACTTTTGTAGCTGCTATTAGTCTTAAAAAAATGACAGAATTAATTTGAGTAACAAGCACTTGCCATCTTTAGCATTTCTAAAAATGTATTACTACTGCAGGAATTATTTCTAATTAATGCTGTATGAAGGAAAATAGATGTTAAAGTATTTCTTTGAGGATTTTTCCCCTCCATCTATTCTTCTGACATATTGTAGATTATTGTTTACAATAGTAAATTGAATTTCAACTCTTGTGATTTCTATAATAACCTATTGACATTTAACAGCTACAGCTACATTTGCAGAGCCTCATCCTGGATGGAACATAGATTGGACTGTGCTCTATTCTAACTCAAAGCAGGACTGTGTTTATGAGTTTTTTGGAGAATGTATTTTCAGTGCTTGTACTGCTCTGTACAATCCTGTTCTGGATTTTATTGGACTGGCAGAAGGCATGTAAAATAAATACTGGAAGAAGAATTCCAGATTTATCTAGTTAAGAAAGCACTAAATATCAAAGAAATAAACACAAGTAACACTCTTCAAGATTCTTAATGGAAAACAGTCAAAGTCTACAGGAGAGATCATGGACAGCATGTTGTGCTCCTGTTACACTTTTAGTATAGGAAAGATTTATATATGTCTTAAAATATGCTAATCTACTTTTATGGCCCATGTTTCACTTCAAACAACATCTCAAAACCAACAAATCCATTGATATTTTTGATGTATCTTGTACATAATCCCATTCATAAGCAGCAGCTCTTCCATTTGCCTTGTGATTAAGCATTTTGAAGCAACTTGAGTACTTAATTTGGGCTCTTCTTCCATAGGTCAACTTATACTTACTGATATGAATAATAGTAATAGAAGGAGATGGAGTCTACAGAATATGTGTAACTTTTTAAATGGGGCTGAAGATTGCCTAAATTCACCTGCTTTTTGTACAACCACATTTTCAAATCCTGTAGGGAGCTGACTGCCCAAACACTTATATCTAGACTGGAATAAAATCACACACAAAATGGCTGTGCTTGTTAGGAATTTCTTTCACTGAAATATTTCAGTTTCTTAATTCACTGTAATGAGTAGATGTTTCCAAACTGTCTGGAGTTAGTTAGAAATGTGGTCTTATAGTGCCTATATAATGTAAACTTTCTCATTTTCCTTCTACTTTTAACCTGATCACAGTTTGTTTGAATCTGAGTAGTGTATGCTGATGGGATTTAAATGAGTCTCAGAAAACATCTTACAATGTTTTGCTGATGGCATCCAGACTAGCATAGATATGGTCCACAGTAAACTCAGTTTCTTTTTTTTCTCCTTTTTTTTTTTTTTTAATTTGTTTTTCAACTGGGAAAGGACAAGCAGTAACTCTTTTTTTTTTTTTTTTTTTTTTCAAATGTTATTTCAACATGGTTTTCAAATATTACTCCAACCAAGGAAGGCTCTAAGATAAGTGTAGAAACTCAAAGAACACTTAGAAATGCCTACTGAATCACTGACTAATCCCCAAAAACTGTAGATTCAAATACTTGAATTACCTGCAGAACAGTTTGGTTATTGTTTAGATTTTGGATGTTCATTTTTCTATACGTTTAGCTTAAAGCTCAAAATGAATTTTTGGTGAAGATCATTGCAATTGTACATAAAATAATTAGGTCATTTTATAATTAGATAATTAAACCTAGATTAGATAATTAAACCTATCTGCCTATAATTCCATTCCAATATACATTATCATTGAAAAGGAAATGTACATTAAAGTGATGGATTAGTTGCAAAGATTTCATACCCACAGATGTTTAGCAGATTCATATGCATTTTAAAGGAAACCATAAGCTTCAACCTAGAATAATATTAAAGTACTTTTGAAACAGACCCATCATTTCTAAAGGGATTACTCCCTTTCTTAAAATGAAATGTGCTCCACTAAACCTCAAAAGGAGTAGGAACCTGTGGACCTACAATATGGATTGGAACTAGCCTCTGTGCCTATTCTACATTTTTGGTTTTATTTTTATTGCTTAATCTGCAATATAAACAGTTTCAGATCCTTGACTAACAGCAGTTTGACTCACAAACAAAATTAAATCTTGTAGCACTATGCAAGGCTGCTTAGAATTTTCTCTTCAGTTGTTCCTATGTTTACTGTCTTGTGAAAGCATAATCTTGTTAATGTACCATGATAACTACTCAGTATGACTAATGCAGTGTTTTATATATGTATTGTGAAAGTCCACCACAGAATCTCAGGTAATTACAGGAAAAAAAATTAAAAAAGAGGGAAGAAAAAAACTCCAAACCACTTCTGCCTTCATTAACTTGACAGAGCTTTTCCTGCAGTATTTTCATAAACTGATTTCAAATTTATGTCTGTGAGGTACCTGCTGATACAAACTATCTGTTCAAATCTCTTCCCATTAATTACTGACAAATAGCAGAGACTTTCACTTATTTGGACTAACTCAATATAAACAAGATATATGTTCACTTTCCTTAAGAAATAATGAGTGTTTAAATTGCCTGCTTGTTTGAGCCTAAGTGGTGGTAGGTGGGTAGACTGCTGATGGATGCCTCCCTTACATTCCGTATGAATTTCAGCAAGCTGTGTACAGATTTTTTCATTAATCTGTGGCCCTGAGTGCAATTAACAAATTTTCTTCTATGGAAATTAATTGGAGAGTTGCAATGGATTGATGGAACAATAAGTTACTTCTCATAGCAGTAGATTTGTGTTCTTTCTGAGTTCATGATACAGCACCTGCCGTTATGGAGTACTTTGTTCTTCATTACACTTGGAGAAGATCTAGATGTGTAATTGCAAACTGTCAAATATTCCTTTGTGGTCCAATATCTATGCAAAATATTAATTTTTTGGCAGACTGCTCCTGAGTATATGCTGAGTGGACATTACTATAAAAAAAAAACCAGCTTTTTTTTTTCTCCAATTAATCATCATTGGTATGCAAAGATAATATAATATCTTAACATCACGTGATATCATATCTCCTCTGCAGTAAACAAGCCTGCAGGATCATGGCTGCTGAGTAGTTAAGGTAGGAATAGCCAAGGAAGTCATCAGGGACCGTACATGCAACTGCTGTGCAAAGACATTCAGGCCAGTGGCTATACAGTAATATATTCTATAGGGGTTTGCTATTGGTTAAGGTCCTTTCCTGGGGAAAGAAGGTTACAGTAGCTTTAGGAAAACAGGATAAAAGGAATAGCAGGACATTTCAGAAAAGAAAATGAGTATCAGTACAGAAGTGCTCAATACACTCTTTCTGTAGAAGGAAAATATGATCCAGGGAAGTCTTTCACATTACATTCTTGTTTTGTGCTAAGTGAGAGCTTGTCTTCTCAGAACTAGACACTGATGCTTCTTAAAAAAGCATCTCATTCTTCTTTTTACTATCAATTTTTTCTCATCTACTTATTCTATGTCTTTATTCCTAATGATTTTTCTGACTCTGTATCACCACTTGTATGTCGGTGAGCTCATTAGTGCTCAGCTCTAACATTTACAATGTACCTGTACTAAAACCAGTGTAAAGTTATAGGCCTGTTTTGACACTGGTCGTCCAGAGAAAGTGTATAAGAATCTCAGAATGCAAATATATAATGATTTGAAATAGTCTGGTTTAAACAGCTTGCTTTGCAAGCACGTTCATTAGCAGTGTAGGATACTGAAGGACATAGGATGTTTTGTTTCTTTGCAGATTTTTTCTTTAAAATTTGGTAGTTTATCTTTTGCACCTGAAATTAGTCATATTTTAAGTTCCAATTCTGAATTCTCACTGTTCACTGTTGAAAGAACAGTTAATTCATGTCTTGCCTTATAAGGATTTTTTTTATCTTTCTAGCTTCTGTAACGTTAGTGCCAGATTATATATACTTCTCTTTTGCTGTATTTGATGTCTGAAGATTGGTTTGTGTTTAATCAGCAAATATTTAAACTACTAAGATTATTCATCTGAATTACATGTATTTCAAATTTTTTCAGGTTTTTTAATAATATTATTGTTCATCAGAAGATGCTTCTGTTTTTATATCTAGACTGTGTTATTATGAGAAAATTAGCCTGTTTAGAAAGATCACTATTTTTTGTGGTATATGACTTGCTTTTCCCACTAAGACAAAATGGTACGTACTTCAAAAGATATAGTGACTCACCAAAAACAAAAAAACAAACCAAAACAAAAAAAAGCCCATCAGCTTGATGAAACTGGTCTTTCTTAACAGACTTCTTTACTCAACTTTATCCTCTTTGACCACTAGTACCTAATTCACAGCACCTAAATCAAGGACAATCCTGGAAACTACTCATAGAACTGCTCATATTTACCTTAATTTACTTACTTATTAAGAGGTTCACATCACAGAGTCACAGAACAACAAAATAACAGTGTGGTTGAGGTTGGAAGGAACCTCTGGAAGTCATCCTGTCTACTTGACCTCAAGGAAAGTAACCTACAGCAGGCTGCTTAGGACCATGTCCCAACAGCTTTTTAATGTCTCCAAGGATGAAAACTCCACATCCTCTGGCAACCTGTGCCAGCGTTTGATTACCCTTACAGTAAAAAATTGTTTTCTAATATTCAGATGAAACCTCCTGTGTTTCAGTTTGTTCAGTCTGTGCCCAGATCTTTCATTCACATGTTCTCCTATAGTCCTCCATCAGAACATGGAACTACAGTTCAAAACACAATAAAAAAACTTGAGTTTTAACACTGTCCTAAAAGAGAGTAAAATGAGAAATATTCACTGCTGTTTTGACTATTTTCTGCTCTAATCCTTTTCCTTGTACACGCACATCCAAATCCAAAACTGGCTTACATTCCTTATTTCTGGATGCTCTAATCTCATTCCAGCTAGGCTAAGCCTGGAAAAGTAAGAATGCTTTTCATTCAGAGACCCTGAGAAACTTAAATACAATGGGAATGGGAAATATGAGTGCATGAAAAATTAATACTGTTTCTCTGTGTTCCTCCTGTCCCCATCAGTGTGCTGTACAAAAAGCAGTGGACAATGGTTAAATTGATTGTTTTTTCTTTTTTTACTCTTTAGTATTTAGGCCCACAAAACAGATGTGTTTTGAGGCAAGTTCAGCATGTTCTCTAAGAACTTGCATTTTTAAATAATCAAGAATTAGAAATCCTGAAAGGTGTACTGTGAAATGCCTTAAAAAGTTGGGGTTTTACGTGAGCTGCTTTCTCTGTCTTGGAGAAAAGTGGAAAAAATCCCATCAAATAAACAAAAAAACCCCCAAAACAAGAATTGGGAACATGAAAGGTAGTAGCACAAGTTTTTTTCTCGTCCAAAGATGAACACATATACTTGTCTCTGTTCCATCCTAAGCATTAAGCCTTGACCTCTGGACAACCCAGCAGATCAAATGACAGACATTTTCTTGCTTGACTTTGAAATGTTCCTATTTCTCACTGAGACACTTGAGAGAATTGTGCTGTTGTGCTTGTAAAAGTGGCAGTGTGACTGGATAGCCTTTTCCCGTCCATTTATCTAAGTGCTTTTTGGTCTCATTTTGAGGCCAGCTTCAAGCAATATTCAGTTCTGTGAATGTGAGTAATACTCATGGGAATGAAGATCTTTGCATGAACAAAGCTGCACGCTTTTCCTTTATTTAGTTCTGGTACATGCTGTTCTGCACAGCGAGACTTCTCTTCTGGAGGTCACCAAGATGAAGAAAGCTGAAATAAATAGGCATATGCGTTGAGACAGTCTTTTACCCCAAGGTGAAAGGAGTGGAGCTGAATGCTAAGTATAGCTGTGGTTTCCTCAGTAAGAGGAAAATGTGGTTAAAAAAAAAAAAGTGTTAAAAGTGAAGCAAATCCAGCTATTAGGCCAACTGGTGCCAGTCAGATAACTTTGTAAGTCCTGTTTCTGAAAAGCTGTCATTAGGACAAAGTAGGACTAGATAAATGTCTTTGACTTAGTTAGGGTGTAGCACAGCCCTGGGTAGTTGCCTCAAAATTACTTCCAAGGCTGCAGTGATTCACACCACAAAAAGAGAGAGCTTTCCTAGGTGAACTGCAAGCTTTCTGAAGCCAGGCTGTTGCTTTTACTTACACATAACTTCATATAGCATGATTAAAACATTTGAGGTTTCCAAGGGTCTCTCACAGTGGTAGAAGTATAAACATGAAGGGGCTGGTGAACTGTTTTCTTTCTGAATTTCTTTCCCTTCCACAAAGTCCAACCATTCAGATCAAAGTAGTTGGAACAGTGACCACTAGGAAAGCACTTAGAATTTCCTGTTAATGTTACAATCCATGCTCCATTCAGGGCTTTAGTACAAGCCTGAAGAAGGCATTATTTTCCTGACTTGCACCTTCTTGTTTTGAATAACTACGTATGGAAATGGATTAATTATCTGCAGCTCATCTTTCTCTCTCGTTTCACTTTCAGTATCATTAGCATTCAGTTTACATACACAAAGTCTGCATGAGGTAGGTACGTTTAAAAGTGATCTGATAGTTGAGAGGGGAGGGGTACCTCACTCTCTTTTGTAAGTGATTTTTCGTAGTAAACCTGTGCAATATTATGACTTAGTGTTTTTATGTTGCAGGAAGAAAGAGCAGTCCACCTTGTGTGCACCCATTTCTTTCTTGCAGTTGATATGGTTATATAGCAGGATGAAGAAAGATATGATTGCAAGTGACTGCTGAGCAAAGGCTAGAGAAATTGCTAGCTGATATTTAAGAAAGCAAAAATTTCCCCAAGTCCTCAGTGTAAATGTGCAGCCTGCGAACAAGTGGAGGGTCAACTTTACCTTCACCAGTGCAAGTTTTATGAAGAGTGGGGCAAAGACCATTATGTGAGCTTCATGCTTTCAGATTACTTTTTGATTCTTTTTCTTTTCTTTTTCTTACTATACAGAATTCTCTATTTTAATTCTTATTATTTTTTCTCCAAGAGAAGAATCCTTCATCTAAGCCTTTTATTTTCTAACGAGTCAATGGATCAACAGGAATTAATTTTTTAAAGGTCAGGGGGTAGTACTATATTTCTGTTTCAGCTGACCTTCCATTTCTTCCTTTTACCTGCAATGGGTGCAGGTCACTGTTTTCTTGATGAATTTGGCTGATAGCACAATCCAGAGAAAAATCTAGATCTGCTATAGCAGGACAGGATTTGCACCATCACTGCAAGAGTGTGGATTTAGTTGAACTAACCATCCTTTTGCCAAGATGGGAGTTGCATACACCTTATCTGAATCTATATTTTCTGATTACATTAGAATCCAATTTAGCCTTTCCCAGTTGAGTAGTACTTTCCAGCGTAAAACACTCAACTACAGTAACCAGGCAGAGAGAAACAAGTACCATTTTCTCAGCTGTCGTTCATTTTCTTTCTATCTGTAACTAGACAGTCTTAAATGCAATCTTTTATCTTAAGAATAACATAAGAAGAAAAGTCTGTAGTCTGCAAAATCAGAAAGAGCTGGGGGAGTATTTTTATCTCTTACAGATTGTATTTCTCTTCATCTGTGCCTCAGTTAAGGAAAAAACATCTTTGGCTACCAAACTGTAACTACCCAAATTCTTTGAATCAGTGAGCATGTACTGTCCTGGAGCATGGTATTAAAGGAAGTTTTGCAGCAGGATCATAGATTTCCAGCTATGCTTCTGTCTGTGGCTATCTCTGCTGGTTCTGACTACAAGAAATTCAGTGAATCAGATTTATTTTAAGTCAACAGATCAAAATATGCTATGCTGGAACTCTGAATCCATTAAAAAGAAAGGTTTTCCAAAGGTTTGAGCAGAAATCTCATTAAAGGAGGATAAAAAGCTGCCATCCTTCAGTTTTCTTCTTTCTCTCTCTCCTTTAATACTCTCCAAATGGTGATATATGGGTCTTGCAGCAAGTTAATTATGAACACTGAATGCCTTGAACAGAAAGAATCATGTTATCAGGTGGGCCAAAGTTTTGGCTATCTCCTTTTTCACAACACAGCTGGCATTAGAATGGCCAAACAAATTATTCAAGGTAAAAAGACTGAATGAGAAAAACAAAAATATCCTTAAGCCAGCTCAATATCATAAATTACTAACTAAAGTAATTAGAGTTTTCATTATCCAATGAGTGCAAGCTTTAAAAAGCAAGCACCACCGAGTGCCAGTTTTAGGAAGATTTCTGCCGATATATGGAAATCTGTCATAATATTTTATTTTCTTTGCTTGTTGCTCTCTCCATCCCTTTGCTTTTACTCATTCAGTAGATTATCAAAGTCCTAAAGAAGTAGAAATAATTCTAAGCTTTTTGCAATGAAGCACATGAGGAGAGTAATTAAAATAGGTTTTAACTTCTGCTGTTTTTTACTTATCCAATGCCTGACACAAAATTTGAAGTCAAAGTCCATCCTTGTCAAGATCATGAGCAAAGTGATTGCTCTCAAGCTATTATTTATTATGTTTTATACAAAATCAGTAAGCCTTTAGTAGATTAAAGTCATTCCTCAGAAGAAAACTGAATATTGTGCATATAGAATTTTAGAAATTTTCTGTAAGACTAATAGATAATGTTGTATTCAGAGGCTGTTTTCTAATACTGAGGATTAGATAACTCGGAAAAGACAATTTGATTTCCTTTGGATTTGTTCTGTTTGAGGATGAAGAATATCTTGTATTTAATCTATTTTTACAATATCACATATATTTTTGGCAACTGTCCAGTACAAAAAGTTTGGCTTTCTTCCATTGCCCCATAATTGAGAACCTGCTTTCACAGTGTTCTCTTGTATTTTGGCTGCTGTCTCAAGGTGTCAATCTTTGGCCTAGCTAGTTGACCTGTACCTGGTGCCTAGACAAGTTGTGTGCCTGAGTGCAAGTTGATCATAAAAGACAGCTATTTTGTGAGTGGAATGCTATTTGTTTCAGACACCCTAGTTACTTACTAAAGAAGGTTAGGGAAGGAGCAGCAAGTTTTTTTTTTCTTTCTTTCATTTTTCCATCCCTAAATTTCATACCAACTCTTCCAGTTATTGTTAACCCAGAACCACAGAATCACAGAACAGTTGAGGTTGAAAAGGACCTTTGGAAGTCTTCTGCTCCAACCCTCCTGCTCAAGCAGGAACACCTAGACCCTGTTGCTTAGGACCACATCCTGATGACTTTTGAATATCTCCAAGGATGAAGATTTCACAGCCTCTCTGGACAACCTTTTCTAGTCCTAGGTCACCCTCACAGTAAAAAAAAGGTTTTGTGATGGTCAGACAGAACTCTGTTTCAGTTTTTGCCCATTGCCTGTTGTCCTATCACTGGGCATAACTGAAAAGAGCTCTGTAGTCCTCGCACGTACATTGATCAGATACTCAATTAACCTTCTCTTCTCTAGGCTAAACAGCCCTAATAAAGCCCAGTTAACTGTTAACCTTCTTTGTGGCAAAGGAATAATGCTGGATTATGTTCAGCTTGGTGTCTACCAAGACCCCCAGGTCCTTTTCTTCAAAGCTGCTTTCCAGCTGAGTGGCCCCCAGCATTTATTTGAGCCTGGGGTTGTTCCTCCCCAGGTGCAGGGCTTTTGCACTTCCCCTTGTTGAACAACCTCAGGGCTGACTTTTCATGTAGAAGTTTGGAAACAGTCAGGATGTTGAAGTTTGATTGTAATAGAAGTTGCTTGTCTCTTTTACTCAGAATTATATTTGGAAGTGGTATGCTGTTGTACTGCTTCATTGTCTAAAATTCAACTCTTTCTCTGGCAGAACATGCTGGAGAAATCCAGCCCTGTAGAAAAACCATTGGGAAATATTTGTCTGCAGAAATTTTATGCCATGTGTTTTTATGTTAAATTTTTCTTTGTGTGGAAAGCCAACATAATTGCCCTACTTTGAGCCTAAAAAGAATGAAACTGCTTTATTTCCTTCTAACTTGAGTTAAAAGCCTGATGCAGCTGTAAAGGTGAAGCATTGCCTGCCAGCCAAACATTAACAAGAATGATGCTTTATGAAAAGTGGAAGCTCTAATAGCAGCCTTTTATGAATGTAAGTGGTTGTGTCTCGTTGTTACCTGAGGGCAGAGCAGAGGAGATGAAAATGTGAGAAAAATTGTACCTTTTTTTTTTTTTTAAAAAAAAAAAAGAGGAAAAAATGGTTTTGACATTAGGGAGGGAAGTTTAATGATAAACTGGAAGATGGTGTGATATTCACAATGCTCACACATAGAGATAGAAATTGTGATGCTGGTGGCCTTTTTGTAAAGTGTTACAGTATACTATCTAGTCACGCTTGTCCCACTGAGAAAAAGGTATAAATCTGATATTTCTTAAAACAAAGTACATCTTTTTGCTCAGATTATACTACCTTTGCACAGCATTTAGGGAATTATTTTGCATTAGATAGGCCTCAAAACTGTGTTCTTATACTTAAACTCAGTAGTTTCCGTGTGTTTCCTTTGTCTGGAGGAGATTTTTAGTATTTTCCTTCATAAAGAGATGCAAAGGCAATGGGATAATAAAAAGTTGTTACTATCTCCGACTCTGCAGCTTGACTATCGTGGCAGATACTAAGAAGTGAAATTTGTGTCCAATCTCTCCTAGTCAACACAGTCATGGATGATTTTGCAATATTTTGTGACAGTGTTAATAAAAACCATCTGCAATGAGTGGCACAAAATAGTTGCAGGAAAAAAAAAACCTCCAGAATTTTGCAAGGTAAAATTAAATGTAGACAAAAGTAAAAGAATACAAGTGTGAAAAGAACACTCCTAGTGTTATCTGCAGAGTGCTGAGTTGCTATTGCTAAAGAATGATGTCTGTGAGAGTGATAGTTTCAGCAGCTGCTGACACAGAATGATTGTGCTCAGAAATCATCCAAAAAGTGACTCGGTTAGAAGTTATAAGGAGAGATACCATATGCCTGGATCTCGAATACTTTGAGCCACAGTCCTTCCCACTTTAAAAAGGATGTATTATAGCAGAAAAAGATTAAGAGAATGGCAATGATTGTGATCAAAAGTATAGAGCAGTTAAATAGACTACGATTCTCCAGCCTGGAGAAGGTAGCAGAAAATAGATGTCTTTTTATAAAGAGTATTCTATAGACGTCAGGGGCTACCCTGTGCTCCTCTCATAGTGAAGAGGAGTCTGGAGGGAAGAAGTTGAGCCCAGGAGGGGAGGAAGGAGAGGTGTTTTAGTGTTTGTCTTTGTTTCTCAAAACCGAAATCTGTTTTATTTGGCAGGAAGTTAAATTAAAGCTCTCCAAGCTGAGTCTGCTTTGCCCACAATGGTAAGGTAAGCATTGTGGTAAGCATTTTCCCTGTTTTTTTTCTTGACACATAAGCTTTATTGTTCCTGCTTTTTCTATTTTCTCCCCCTGTCCAGCTAGGCATGGGGAGTGAGTGACCAGCTGGGTGGGATTTTGGCTGCTAGCCAAGGCTAACAAACCATAGGAAGTTAAACATGCTGTTGTATTTCTTGAAACAGCATCATTTAATAAACCAAGGTGTTATGTAGGAAGATGTAAGATATATCTCTATTATACATCTGCAGCTGCCCACTGTCGGGGATGAAAGTCTCTGTATTGGATACTGTACTCTCAAATTCAATTATATTAAAATAAAATAGTTTTGTAACTACATATCCTGAAATTCATAGGAAAAATTTGTATGTAAACAAGGGGATGATATTCACCCATATACAGCTTTCAAAATACATTTCAACTTCCTCTGTGCTAGACAAAAAGCAAAAAACACTGCAGATAAAAATTAGATCCTCTATTTGTCAATACTTAAAATGTTTTTTTAATGTTCCATCTAGCTTCTCCAGTAATACACACTCTTGGCCAAATGAATTGCTCTAAACAGATTTTCAAGTGGTAATTTTAAAGGATAATTATCCTTCATAATAACAGTCTTACAAACATATTATTATCCTTAGGTACTGTTTGTAATAAATAAAGGATTCAGGCCTCCATTCAGAACAAAAGAGTTAATTATACATTTACCATCATATAAATGAAGCAAGGTAATGTGGCTTAGTTGTTTTTCTGAAATATCTGATCTAAGAGGCTTTTGGCAAAACAATGTTCACATTTTTATATTTTAATTATAAAAAATAAACCACAAAGAGTAATGCGTAAATAATATAAAACTTGAATTAATTTAAAATCCTTTATAAATTAACTAGTAGTCTGGGCTAACAACTAATAAGACCAACAGGATCCACCTTGTATATTGCTATTTGTATCTACTTGAAAACACGTAACTGTTACTCTTTTCTGAATGGAGACCTCTTCTGACAAGAATCAGTCTGGGAGAATTGCATAGAAAATATACAATTAACTTGAAGATTTCCTCAATTTCAGGTAGCATGACTGGTAAATTTTAACAGAAGAATATTTTTCTTTCTATTGTTCAAACTACACGCAGAAGAAGTAGGAAAGGCTGAATAATGAATGTAAGGTTATCTACCAGGCCAGTGGAGAAGTTCAGAATAGAAACTGGCTCTCTGGCATTCCAGTCCAGTGGTCTATCCATTTCTATACTTTGCTTCTGTGCAACTCCATTGACATGTCCACTTATTTTAAATTAAGCTATTCAAATAACACAGAACCTGTTTTGCTGATTCAAGCGTTCCTGTGTACTTGACCCCTTAACCAAATTAGCAATAGTGTGGTACAAGCTCCAAAGGAGGTAAAGGCCTGAGCCGTCGACAGCTCTCAAACTCCTCCAGTTTCAATGTGTTCTCTGAAACCCACAAAGGAGTGGGTTTCATCCTCACAGTAAGCATCAACGCATATGAACTTGGAACACTGGTCATGCAATTAACACATGAATAGCAGGTGGCTTTTCCAAGACTCATTTATCAAAGAACAAAAAAAATTTGAGAGTACAGAGAGTCTCGTGTATCTTTTCCACTGTCTGTAATTTGTCTATAAGACAACACTTTATTCCATAAATATGACAGCCTAAATGAGTTTTCCTTGAGCTCTCCCTGCTAGGCAGTGTGGCTGCATGGCAAAGATCCTCCCCGTGAGCGGGGACACCTGTCAAGGTTGCTGCTTGAGGGACAGAGACCTATTACCACTGACAGATCTTTGGTAAGTGACTAATAGCATGCTGAATTAATAGTAATGAAACATTACTACTAATACATGGAGCTATGAAATATTAATTATTATTAACTTTGTGTAGACAATTCCATTAGCCATAACCTGTTGACCAAGTTTGAGACTAAGATTGGATCAAGCTGTACTTAAGATCCATCAGGAATTTAAAAGTCAAAAGGATCCATTCTGAACTTTGTAACTCAACAGAGAGTCTTCCTTATGCCTCTGCATCTCTGGTCTCTGTATGAATTATTTGAATGTGAGTCTAACTCAATTTTCATTTCTATGTTTCTTCCATGCAGTAATTAATCAAGTGTACCTTGCCATTGAATCTCATTAAACCACTATGGCATTTACCATTGAACTTTTGTAAACTCCCTGTCTTCTGTCAATAAATTATACTGTTGAAACATATTGTTACTTCTCTCTTTTCAGTGAGGTCCATTTCACAGTCTCATAGTAGCGATGGTCTCACAGCAACTTTTCTTGCATTTCACAGCCTTCCAGAACTGTGCAGCAATTGCAGTAGGTTCATGTTGGGGAAGCACCCTAGCACTGAAACAATTTTGTTTGGAGGAGGTCTTTTCCAGTTAAAATTGTCCAAAAAATAAAGATTTCATCTCTAATTGCCATGGTACTTTGAGTAAAGCTTCATATATAGATATATTTATGAAGAAGGCTACAAATGACTGATATTACTTTCCAGTGGAAACTAATGGAACTACTTCAAAGGAATATACCGCATTTAATTTTTTGGAGGAAATTGGACTATATTTTAGTAGTGTTGTTTTATACTTCTCTCTTTACATATTATATACAAATGTAGTGTGTATGTAAGCTAGTGCCTGAAACTTAAAAGAAGAGAGAAGAGCCCAGAAGAAGACCTCTCTGTTAACATCACATGGAAAGACAATGAAAAAGACTCATGACTCAAACATAATTAATTTCTACATCAATCAAATTTATAATTAATTTCTACATCAATCATATTTACATGCATTATTTTCACACATCTTTAATATGTGAAACTAGCTCTCCAGTCTTGCGTGGGACAAAGGTGACCTCATTCTAATTAGTATCTTGCAATAGTAGATGTACTGATTTCCAACATGAAAAAAGGGGTGTACGTAGGTTCTCGATGGTGTGTATACACTTCCTAAAGAGCAGATATAACTTGGGAAATAAAACTCCTCCTAGTACAAACTTGTTTAGGGCACTTGGTAGAACCGTGTGCCTGGGGAGGAGGAGTTTGGACGGTGGCCAACAGGAGCAGATGATGTGCAAGTTGGTTCACCTTCAGCTTGGATGAGAGCTTTTGAGTTGCTGGATGTGTAACAGAGCCCTGGGAAACAGTAGACCATAACTGTGGATGACATCTTGTTACAGAAACAAGAAGCTACCAACAACCCTTGCGTGGTCCTTAGGAAAGTCTGAGGAAAACTTAGAAAAGCTTTATTTCAGACTTGAGAAAGCAGTAATTAGTTATTGTACATGTTTATTCCCTTGTATATTTTGCTTTTCCTTGTTGTAGTATGGGGTGTTTAGCTATTTGAGGTATTGCTTGGAAGTGGAAAGGATTAAGTAATAGAATATCAGAAAGGTTTGTTTAGTTCATTTTTCCTTTACTTCTTGCCAGAAGGGTTGTGCCTGTGGTTGCCTTCACAATTCTCACCTCACTCTTGTCACTGCCAAAAAGCTCCCTCCAGAACGCAAGTGTATGAATAAACACACACATACATACACACAGCTAAGTCCCCTATCCTTGAATATGTGTTGATACTTAGTGTAGGCCAAGGTAAAGTCAAAATGGCTTGAGTATAAAAATATGAATATAAAAAGATTCTACAGTTTCTGTTCTTCTAACTTTTGCCATAGCTGAAAGAAGAGAATTTCTCATAAGGTCAAAGTTCTGTACAAGAGTAACCTCCAGAGGGTACAGTACTGGGCCAGGGTATGTGTCAACTAACATGAATTTAAATGGAGTATCATCAAGGAAAACAAAACAAAAAAACCCACAAAACCCAAACCCAAACCTAAGAACCCTCTCTGAGGCTTTTCTAGGACTATTCCTCAGGTTAGTTGCAATAACCTTTTTCATGTGTTGCTGTTCAGTTAGTAATTTTTTTAGGCTTTTCTATTTTTTTGACTATTAATATGAGTTGAAAAATTCTTAAAATTTAATTAAAATTAAAAACTTGTGAGAAGCTGCATTCAAAAATGACAGAGAAATAAGATACTTGTTTGAGAATTACATATCCTCAGATGTCTCCTGTCTGAGAGATGGATAAGAGACAAAGCCCTGAGCATCCTGAACTGACTGTGTGGCTGACCCTGTTTTCAGCAGGAGATTTTGGACCAAAAGTTCCCTCTAATTGCAGTAGTGCTGCGATAATACCATGGTTATTGCTAGGTCATGCTGCTTTTATGTTGAGAAAAACTTTACAAATGACTTGAAATATTTTGAAATTAGGACTCTGCATCATTAGTGGGATTTGGACAATTATGTACTTTAACAGGATAATTAAAGGTGTTTATTCAACACTAAAAACTGAATTCTCAGTTAAAATGAATGTGTTGTATCTTAAATGCCTTGTATTAGATGTTCAGCATCAAACACACAGTTGCAGTTCTTAACAATCTGCAGGTAATAACCTGCATTTCCACAAATGATGATCCGAGGCTCAGTAGTTTAGCTGAGGTCATTGTGGGTTGGGATCTGAATTCAAGTTTGGGGTCTCAAGTTACTGCCTTGGTCACTTAACAATCCTCTGCCCTGAGATAAAAAGCAATTTAGCTTAGCTAAGTAATTAGTAAACTTAATAACCTACTAAACCAACTTTCTGAGCTAGACATCAGGAGAGACTATTACAGTCCTAGTAAATAAGATATAACTCAAATGTAATTCATGCCTATTTTTAAGAAGTTATTTATATACTGAATAAGTATGACAAATACTATGCACTTTATTTTTTTTTTACTCTGTGTCTATCAGCGTAATTTGATGGCTGTTTCCCAAAGGAGTTAAAAATGTCAGTACAAGAAGAGAGGTTATTTTAAGTGTAATGAGGCTGTAGACTGCAACAAGCACCATCCATCACTGTCATATAGAGAAGCTGGTATGACCTGAAGACCAGCAATTTTCTGAAGCAGACTTCCCAGACACCTGAGTTCACTCAGTTTGGTTTTACATGCTTTCTGAAGAGGTTATCTGATTTTGTCAGATCTTCCTCTCTGTTCTATACTTATATCTAACTGGTGAAATTATAGCATAGCAGGAGGTCCTCTGAGTATGTATGAAATGAAAAGCGCAAGCACTCTTCCAGTGGTATTTTGGAGATTCTTTAATGCGAATTAATTTGTAAAAAGACAAACAGCAACTAGGTACCTTCAAAAAGCAACCACCGTGTTGTGTTGGGGACTAGTCTACCTTTCAATTGGAAGTGTATCTAGGTGAGTTGGCCATTTAGAAGACAGTGGAATGAAAATTCAGATCACTTACCTGTTAGTGATATAGATTAACATTTTACAAGCATTGAAGACAGGGTTGGAGGGGTTCGTGTTCCCTTACCAGGGGCAGTTTTAAAAGTTATATGTGGGCATACTGTCTCTGCTTCACCTAGAGACAGTATGCCCACATACCTCTTAACCTAGAGGTTAAGATTTTTTTTACTTAAACCTTAAAAAATATCCTAGCAAACACAGCAAATATGTGGCTAGTGCTGATCTTACTACAGACTAATTCTTACTCTTATATGTGAGGAAGGAGAGCCTTCTTTGATGGGAAAGCAAAACTAAATCCTGTTGTGTAGCATAATCTGCCAAAGAGGTAGGATGTAATAAGGATGAGTTATTTTGAAGTTACAACAGATGCCAAGTAAGCTTGATATTTAAAGAAACTAACTTTTACCTCTACTTTCATTTTCTTCTCTCCTTTGGAGGACTTTTGCTTTGCAGGTCAATTAGACACTGTAGTTACTCTAAACTGTGATTCAGTGGCATTTAGAGACTGTAGGCTGTGTTTTTACATTCTTTGCTCTGCTCATTTGTTGACTACAAGTTATCTTACTTGCTACTGCTGACATCCACGGTATGAACAGTCAGTTCTTTCCTGTGAATCAAGAAAGGCCATTGCCACTCTCTCACGCAGCCCCATAATCTTGCTCCCTCCCACTAGACTAGCTGTGGGCCTCTCTCTAAAGTGGAGGCTTTTTTTCTGTTTTGCCAAAGGGAAAGAAAATTCAGTGCCATTCCAATTTATAGTCAAGCCTTTGTTTCACAGCTGCTGCAGCTGTCATATATTGCTCCTTCTGGTGCTCAGCTATTTAAAACTAATCTGTCTATAGACTTCAGTTGAATAGCTAATTAATTGCAATCATTATAGGCTAAGATTTGAGGAATTTTACTTTCTGCCCTTCAGAGATGAAAGTTCACTACCAAAGTAACAGGGTATTGCCAGTCATGCTTGCTGGAGAGCAGAAACATAATGATGAAAAAGGATTATATTAATAATAAGTTTGTCTTCTAACAGTAGGATGCTAAACATCTCATATGAACGATGCAAAGCTGTTTCAAGAGCAAGCTTCCCGCTGTCCTGTTTTGTTTTTTTTTTAAAAAAAATCTTTGTTACCAGTTAATTTTGAATCTTGAAAAAAGAAAAAATAAAAAAAGTTGAAATGAGGATGTGAAGCACTGTTTTTCAAAAATGTGGTCTTTTAAAAAGTATTTTTTCAGTGGAGTAGAATGCTAATCCTTCCTTATATATTTCAGTAAGTTATGAAAGTGATCTCTTGCCTCAGTAGCTCTTCAGTTGTTTCACAGGTCCCCATGCTGAGGTTGGCAACCAGTAATGATCCCTTCCAAGGCCAGGAGAATTACTAGGATGATCTCCATGCTAAATGTGCACTCTTGATTGTTGGTGAAGGGAAAAAAAGTGGATGTCAGGAGAGCAAGAGAAAGTCTGAAAGATACAGAAACAAAGGGGTGTGGGAATCTGTAACATTATTCTTTTAACCAACGTGGATACAGACTGTCATTCAAAGCTGAAACATATGGTTTTGTTCTATCCCTTATCACTGATGTGGAAAGCTGCTGGCAAGTACACAAGGTTTTTACTACCTATTTGACACACTATGTTATAACTTTATTTTAATTTCTTTTTTTTAATCACTCTTCAGAAAAAAGAAACCTATCCCTTAATTTGTCTGCTCCTCTAGATTTCAATACAGTTTGCCCCACAACTTTTAAAAATCTCTTTGTACCTCTCAGAGTATAAATAAATCTAATGTTGAAAAACAAAGTGTTGTATTGCTAAAGTCTTAGCTGAATAGTACACTCCTAAAGAGTATTATCCTTCCACCTGCTGGTACAAGAAGTCCTAGATTGCTGTAGCACAGCAAATAATTATATTAATGGGAGCTCAAATGACCATCAGGGTTTTTTTGAAAACTCCCTTTCATTTCCTGTTTAGTAAAGAAATTTCTGTGATGAAACTTGATTAATGACTTCTTTTGAGTTATGACCTCCAGTGGGACCAGAAGCTCCTTCTATAGAGGGGAAGTAAAAAAAAAAAAAAAAAAAGGAAAAAAGGGAATGAAATTTACTGGGGTTGCAATGACTTGATTGAGCCAGGGGACGGATAACTTCTTTCTGTTCTGTGTTGACTTCTTGTGTTTGCCCCTCAGAGCAGTCTGTTGTGTCTTTTTCTGAAGAAATGAGATGAGACATGACTGCTGGATCCATGCCCAGTGCCCTTTGCTCTACCGTGGCCTTGTTTCCATCCAAAACATGGCAGGGATCTGGGCATAGCAAGCCTTATTTACACAGAAGAGGCAGGAAGGCAGGAGGAGCTGTTCATCCTCCACCTTGCATATTTCCTTTCCTTTTAAAATTACTCCTTTTAATGTGGTATAAACGGCTAGAATAAAAATAGGATTTATTCTAATTACACTGAAAACATATGTATATAGAACCATTACCATTTCCCTGGTGGCATGAGAGCACTGGAGCCTTCAGATATAGATAAAACTTGTGTTCAGAACCTGATAAATTCCTCCCTGTGCTGCGAGCGCATCGTAAGCAAATCTGTTGCCAATTGTCACTGGCGATATGTTCCTTTCTCCAGATGGCCCCACAGCAGCTGTGCCTTTAGGACTGCAAAACATTTTACGTGATGAGCCTCTTGGTATCCTAAATTTCTTGTTCAGAAATATCCTTCAGCTTAAAACATCCCAGAAAAGAGATGTCTCTGGGAGGTGACATCAATTGTTGCTGCTGAGATGACTGCTTTGTTCAGTGTGTATGACTGTAAAAAAGTTCAATTGCTGTATGGTAGGTGGGTTTGTGTGCTATGTTGTTGCTGCTTTTGTTGTTATTGTTATTTCAAAGGAAAAAGAAATATAGGCCAACTTCTTTTCCTTCACATCTTGACACTAGGCAAAAGTTGCCTTTTCGATTCTTCCTTCAAAAATGCAGTCTCTGAGGGAACAAATAATTCAGACTAGAAAAATAATAGTACTCTGTATCCAAAGAGTAAGGAGTATATGCTCTTTATTCACATTTGTGCTAAGAAGCTCTATTTCTGTTAAGTGGGATTAATCCTGTCTTGCTGAGAAGACTAAGGCTTTAGGTTTCTTTCATATCACCGGTAAGAAAAAGAACAAGAAGGAATCATCATAATAATCTAGTTCATGCCAGACCAGGAGGAAGATAGGATAAAGTTTATGGACCAAACTATTTGAAAACCTGCAGGCAGCAGGACAGCAATGCTCATGATAGCAATTCCTCTGGGATTCACTGGGGGTAAATTCTGGTATGGGCATCATCACAGCCTGCCTCTGCTTTTTGAAACCCTCCTCTGTCAGCTGTGTTGGTGAGAAAAATATCTAATTGTGGGATGGGTGCTTCCCCAGGTACATTGATGTTATTGAGCAGCTCTGATGGAAGTTTGCAGCAGGCTGCTGTCTATGGGAAAATCTGTGTCTGTCCACAAATAAAAGCAGCTTATGGGCAATTTTCCGTTCTGTGAGTTTGGCGAGAAAACTATTTTGAGTTTTGTTTGAGTTTTTTGTTGGGGTTTTATTGTGGTTTTTTTTGGTGGAGGAGGGTGTCAAGTGGTTTGAAAGAGTACTAGTTGATGTGTTGTAGCCTGATAAATAAGGAAGCCCAAGAACAAGTGATTATTTTCATCTCCTGCCTTTAATCCAAGTGCCTTCCACACCATCAAAAGAAAATGAAAAACAGCAGCCTTGCCATATCTGATTAAGGGTAGATTTTCTGTATTTGAAAATATCTTTTCCTCATCATCAAAACCAATTAATTATATACTGATATATGTTGTATGAGTTTTAACATATTACACCTAGGATTACTTGAATGTCCCTGGCAAAATAATAGATCTCAATATATTGAGTTATACATACTTGGATTTTTTTTTAAATGAGAAACTAGAAGTTAATTTATTTTAAATAATAAGTATTTTTATTTCCTTCAGAGTGCCTTGAAAAATTCTAACATAAATTTTCTTTCAAATAATTACTAAGAAATAAAAACTTTATTTGTCTTTATGATTTTGTGCATTGCGAGTCTTTTAATAGGTAGTGTTTCTGTTGCTGCTTTTGTTAAATATACTGTTCTTGATAGTGTGGAAATCAGAAATCAACTTTTAGAAGAGACAATCTATGTACTATACACTATGACTTTTCCTTTGTCTGTCCCACAGACAGGGGCTGTATCTCCTTTCTTTTCACTGTCTAGCTTGGTGAAAGCAGCTCAGCCAGCAGCTGACAGAAATTATAGCTCAAATACTGATCTTACTATTTTTATATGCACCCACAGAAAGCTTTATATCATTACTCCTCTGGTCTTCTTGTGACTAAACTTGTATATTTGAATTATTTATGTGCTGTTTCCTGGTCATTTTGACTTTCCATCTTCCAAGGAACAAGCCTTAGTTAGGAAGGCAAGAGAGGAGTTTTGGAAATGCAGCATTTTCATTGGGAAATGTATCAGTTGTTTCTGTAGTTGAGAAGCAAGTACCTTTTTTCCCCAGCAGTGTAAAGGCTAAAGGATGAGTGTAGGAGGAATCACTGAGCACTCTGAAAGAGGGGTCCTAGCTAGCTCCCCTCACAGGGTGGCAGCAAAATGACCTGTCGCTGAGAGGAATGAGATAGTTAATTGCAGGGAAAGGAGGTCAAGACATAATGCAAAGAGGCAGTTCTGTAGCAAAAGCAGTTGGCAGAATGTGCTGATGCAGACCCCTGTCATGGACCACATTGTTCTTTCAACACCAGCTGACATTGTTCTCATTTCAATCAATCACAGTGGGCTGGGACAGCCTGGCACTTTCTGATCTTGTTTGCTGGAGTAGAGCCAAAGCAACATGGTACCTTCTTGATGTAGGTACAAGTAAAGCGAGATGGGGTGATGAGGCACTCCCTAACTGCATCTGGAGCTCCTGTTACCTTGGAAACATACCTGAGACCCCTCCTACATGGATCACAGCCTTCTCTGAAATTTGCCAAGATTATCCAACAAGAGCAATGGCCACAACAAAAAATACTGACCAAAGTCAATTATCTTGCACCCCTATAAATACTGATCCTAAGTGAGGCCCTTCAGAGTTCTCCAGGATGGCAGCAGGCTGCTACCCTGTATTCACACCTTGATTTGGGATGCTTTTAGGGTAGATTTTTACCATCCAATAAGGGACAATGGGAACAACCATCTGCCACAAGCTGATGAGGGGAGTAACCATCTGATGATATAAGCTAAAAAAGGGTGGGTGAGTAATTTGTTATAGTTCAATTTCATAGCATTTCTAGATTGTTTGGATCTCAAAAATCTATTATAATCCACAGTAAAATAAACATCTTAATAATAGGTTAACCTCTATATCTATATTGATATCATTACTTATACCTATATCTCTCTGTGTGTTTGCGTGTATGGAATGTAACTTAGGGAACTCTGCTAAGTCTTTAACTAAGTTGCTGTGTCTACTATTAACAAGTTGCTGATTATCCACTGATTAAGTTTGTGATTTACTATAATAGTGTTAGTGAACTTTAAATTGTTGCTACCCCAAAATAAAACAAAACACATAATTACATGTTAAAACACCACACGTAATCCCTTAGTCATAAACGGTTGATCAAGTCTGGGACTAGGAGTGGATCTAACCACATCGACACTCCTCTCTGAGAAGGAATTTAGAAAACAAGGGGGTCCTTTCTGAACCTTGTGGCTCAACGGGAGGGTCTCCTTTTTCTTATTTCCCCAATCCTTGTATCAATAATTTCTACTCAATTCTGACTTGATTTCCTACAATTCCCATGTGAATCATTTTCCTTGATCGCCACCCAAATAATTTCTCATGATCTGCGTGTACATAATTCTAAACCAATTCTGTTTTGTTCTGCTTTTAACCTAAATGCCTAGGATACTTAATAGAGAAAACTCTAGAAATATAGACTTTCCTCTCTTTTTCCTTTTTACCTCCTTGAAGTTCCTGGCGTCACACCCTGATTTGCTTTATTTAGCAAGAGGCTAAAATTTTCAGAAGAGAGTAACAATTTAAGTGCCTTCCCAAATCAGGAAGCTTTTATGGGGCTTGATTTTCAGAAAGCTACTAGCTGAAGCTAATGTAGGTTTAACGCTTACAAAAATTTCAGCCATTTGAGTGTGAATGTCTACTAGTCCCAGTGGGACCAACTGATTTCAGTTATCCATGCCCCACAAATAACCCTATTATAGGACTAATTCTACCATCTTTGTAGTAGAAAACTTTGCAAACACTTATGAAAATCTTATTAATATTATCACTGAAGGATCTGAACTGTATGGAAACCAAAATACTCTTGTGAAGTAAATTACTACATGATTAAGCATATGAAGGAGATGGCTAAAAACCGACCATCATTTGGGAACACCAAAAGCTGGTAACTCTTCTCTATACTGGTAGGTGTTTGGAGTACTGTTGCAATGATAAGGCATGCCATTTTATCCCATGATTCTAGGAAGGAAAGTCGGAATCAGACACAGCTCTTCCATAATAACTGTATCCCTTTAACTGGCTGCCCCTCCACTTTTCATTAGATATAGCACCCCTAGATGAAAATTTTAAACCCAAAGATGCATTTTTATCTAGAGCTAGGATAATCTATAGATATATTGCGTTTGCAGACCTGTCTTCAGATACTAGGTACCCCATTTTGCTAAAGAAAGTCTAAAGTATGTCCTACCCAAACCCCTGTTCCTACGAGTTGTACACCACTTGTACCCAGTGCTGTTCAAATGAAAGGTTGAGTGTCCCTGCTGAAAGCAGCATTCCTACCCACTCCTCCATAACATTTGAGCACATGGCAACTTCGAGCAGTGCACAATATAAGCCATCTTGTCACAAGTCGTGCTTGAAGAAAGGCCAAACTCTTTCCACATGCCTGAATCACCACCAGGCAGTGGGATTCTCCTTGAGGAGTTGTTAGACCAGCTAGTGGTACACTAACAGGCAACACACCCTGGGAAAGTCCAGGATTGTGTAACAACAGTGTTCAGGAGAACTTTGCATCTCTTGGGAGCATGGGTGAGAGATGTCCAAGCTGAAGGCTTGTGCAGGAATATTTCAGCAGTCTTCTTTCACCCCTGTCACAAAATAATCCGATGTTGTGAGTGTAATCTCACCCTTCGATGTGGCTGTTCTGCCTCTTTGGTTAATCATACACACCATATCATCCTGTGCAGTACACCTTGCTATAATCTGTCAAGACTGGTATCTCCAGAACTTTTGAAGCCTTATTTACTGTTTTAGAACAATCACATTTTGCATGAGTTAATAAATTTTGCCAGATCTCCATCCAATATTAAATTATATGAATGGCAAGCTATTTATGCAGTTCCATCTTCCTGTAAGAAGGGTGGTACCTCTCTTATTCTTTTTCCATTCTCAATAAGGAATGAAGCTTTCAAGAACCTGAAGATGTTGAAGTCATTGATGAAGAATCAATGCTCAGGTCTAATGAAGAAGTTTGCCATGTTATCATTATCTTCCAGCTGAAATCAAAATACTAGTATGATTTCTAATTGCAAGTCTTCCAGTGGCAAATTAGTCATGCAATGTAATTTATAGAATTATTTCATATGGATACATATTCATACTGGTTTCAGTAACCACTCATCTTCAGAGTGTGTGTTGGGATCAGTTGTAAAAGAGTGGGTTGCCTTCCTCTGGATTACATGAAAGACTGTAAGTAAGAGGAAGAAAGGGACCCAAATACAGTATAAGATATGTATTTGTTATACAGAGAACAACTGGGTTTTTTTTTCTTTTTTTTTTCCTTTCTCTCAGAGCTTACTGGAAAAGTATTTTCTGTAGAAAACAAGTTACAGGGGAACAAGAGAAAAGAAACACAACTTTGCAGGGGCTCTAATCTTACTTCTGGGTATTAGAATCTGTATTGAGAAGCTGCTTAGGTATTCCAGGATGTATTTTTTCTATACACTGTAATAGCACTATGATATTAATACTTCTCAGTGACAAAACCACAAGAGACCATAATTTTTTCATAATTATTTACTTCATTAACAAATTTAAACATTTCCGTCCACTCTTCCATGGCACTGGAAGAGAAAATAGATATGGAGAAAGTATTTTTCCTTTGAGAAATTGTTTATTTTTATACATTTCAGAGAGAAAAAGAAAGTAAACTTTCAGGTTCTTCTCAGAGGTTCATCTCCTTGTGGGATTACTGGACGTGATCTAATAAAATTATGGGAACACCAGTTCACTGGAACATGAATAATTTTATCTGAAAGGTTTGATATGCAGTGAGAAACTCAACTATCACAAGTTGTTAGTACGATGAGGAAAATATAAAATGAAGCACAAAAGCTATTGCAAAAGAACTCAACAACCTAATAGGCTACTTTTAAAAAAAATTAAAAACTGGGGAATATCTAGAGCTATATCCACTATTTTATTACCCAAAGTTACTGTTTTGATACTCAAGTGGTAAGAACGGGAAAAACATTCATTGCAAAGCCATAGGTCTCCAGTCAGCAGCTTAGGGAATACCATCCTAAATGTTATAACCCAGTGCCATTTTCTGATTTAGGAGATTGCATTCTGTGATGTGAACTGTTTGAAATATTCATAACAGTGCAGAGCAGCAGAAGTTCAAGTTAGTACATACTTTATCAGGACCAATCTTCATAAACCATAGCAAAGGTCTCCAAACTTTTCAAGTTCAGTCTTTCTGCTGGTACTGAAACACACTGAAAAACTGGAAGTGTTCTGGCAACTTTCAATCACTTTCCCATTGGACCTGTTGTATCTGTGTCACATCTGTCTTAATTTAATATGATTTAATCTTGGAGAGCATTGTTGTGAGACCTGTTCAATGAATTAATAATTGTCCATTTATTTCCAAGTGCTAACATGAAATACATAAAGTTTTAATATATTAGAACGATTATAAGATTTTATTGCCTGTATAACTCCTAGATAGAGAGTAGCCTGACTAGGTTCATTTTTGCTTTATGCTTAGCAAAGCACATATTTTTCCCAGCTAGCAATGAACCTTTATTTAACACTTTATTAAAACTAAACACTTATTTAGGACAATTAATTTGAAGTGTAAATACTTTGTGTGCCAGGCAGTCTGTTGGTTTCACAGAACTTTTTGATTAAAAAAGCCATGGATCTTTATAGGCTACAGTCACAAAGGACAGCGATGCCATGAATAATAATAATAAAAGAAAAACTATAATGAAAATATTGTATTGAAATGGAAAACTTGCTGATTACTTTTTTAACGAGTTTTCCCAGTGAGATCATGATGCAGATTTAGTTTCTGTGATCTTAGTTCCTTCTTGTGAAGGTAAAGGGGACAGCTTCATATGTCTCTCTCTTTGAAACGTTTCAGCCTTGCTCCAGTTCAAGAGCTTTGCCCTTCTTTTCTCTTTCTGTTTATAAATACTGCAAAGGATTTTATTTTTACCATGATCACACAATTGGGTACTACAAATGCATCACAACGGTTTAAGACTGATATTCTTGTCTTCTTAGTGGCATCATTAAAGCACTCTCTGAATGCAGCTATTTATATTATGCATATTTGTTTGTTTATAAAATGGTTTTGATTAATTTTATCAAATGTGATGTGTTTGATCAAATTCTGCTGAAAAAGAAAACACTCTAAAAAAAAAGCTGGTCAGAATTTTTTTTTGGTTTTGCTTTTTTTCTTAACAGTATTCAGAATGCAACACTCCGGTACATTGCCTGCCTTTGGAGCTGTGTGCTTCCTGACATTTTTGTGTTGGGAGCACCTGCATTTACAGTTTCAGTGCTGCCACTTCTCATGACTGTATTGTCAGTTTGGTAATATTTTCCTAAAGCCACAGTTTCTGGGATTATTTGCTTAGGAATTTTAAACAAAAAATGTGAAGTTTCTATATTCTCAGTATTTCAGGTTAAAAAAAAAAGAAGTTAAGCAAGTGCATTCCAGATGTGCACCAAGCAACTCACAGCCTGCTGCTCAGGAGGCTTTTCCAAACTCCTTACATTTTGAGTTCATTATTTTTAAAGAGGAATTTACAATGTTCAGAGTTGAATGATGGATACTTACTATCACACAGAGCTGCAATTAACTGGAAAGTTTTTTAATTTTTTCAGCTAAACTAAATCCAGATTAGAAATATCAAAACATATTTCAGCTGATAGAAAAACAGATGAAAAATATCAGGTCTCTTCCATGCTTCTAAGTGGTTCAACCTCATCCTAAGGAGCAAAAGGGTTTCTGAATTATGCCTTTTCGAGATCAACTTTCTTTTAGACTGGGGTATAATGTGTTGGTGAACAGATTGTTTTGCTTCAGCTCCACAAAACTAATTCTTTCCAAAAGGTCCTAGAGGAATTAAATGTCTTTCCTATTGTGAATTCAATTCATGATGAACCATGACAATCTCGGTTACTTTAATTAAACTTGTGTTTCAAAATAAATTTTCTCCATCTGTTTGACTTGTTAATTAGGTCAGCAAAAATGGAATAAATTTCTGAAATATATCAGCTAATTAGGAAACATTTTTTAAAAATTTTGGTACACTATTTATGCAGCTAGTAAAAGAGTAAGAACAGGCTGTGAGGAGGGATTGCCATGAGGAACGCTAAATAAAGTCACTTGTGTTATTCCACAGGAAGTATAGAACCAGCCTTTGTAGCATGGGAGGAGTAATTTCCATTATTTACTCAGTTTGTTTAGTAAAATGCTGCATATTTTGTTTTAATATATATGAAAAATTGCTGATTATAAATTTGGTAGTATTCCAACTTCATACAGTAAACCTTCTGTAATCAGCTCGGTCTTACTTTTTTGCCTTATCTGGAGTTATAATGCTGAGATTCTTTTCTCACAGGAAAGGTCAATGATGCAAATAACAGACAGGAACTGCAGTTTGCAGACAGCAGGATTTTGTTTTATTCTGCTTGATTATGAGTTTTGAGCATACTTGTAGGTAATATTTTTAACCTGCTAGTTCAATGAGCTTTTGAAAAGCTTTTATTTATTTATTTGTTTGTTTGTTTGTTTTTCCCTGTTCAGTCGCTTTTGATAGAGGGAAAAAAGAAGAAGATATCAGATACAACAACATTATGCAGATTAATGTTTAAGCAGGAGCTTCTCTGTTGAACCTGTACCAGGGACCTGCCTACAGTCTTTATGATGTCTCAAGTGGGAAAACAAAATAGCTGAGCCTGCATTAAAGATGGAGGTGGGGAGAGAATTTTCCATGAAGAAACCCATATAGGACAACCATCCAATCATATAGATCATCCAATGGATAATCAATAAATTATTTTTTCATTATTTTGAGTCTGGTAAACTGTACTGTCTTTTATTTATTGTCTTGGATCTGTTTCTGGAAGTTTATTGTGAAGTGTCTGAGTGAACTATTCTTGTTGAACAAACTTGAAAGGTTTTTTAGATGTTTTGGTTTTTTTTTTTCCCTGTTTTATAATGTAAGGGTTATGCTGACAGAGAGAACTTCCCTCTTCCACATTTTGAGACCACTTCAGTCCAACACTGCCTGTAATTCTCAGATGAAATGCCACAAGTATGATTTAATGCCCTTGAAAACATTTTGAAAAAGGGTTTTATTTGCAAAGAAGGTTATTAGTAAATACTATGTATCATTAAACTCAATGGGATACGAGGTGAGAACAATACATAAAGGAACATAGGATGATTTATCACATTTACACTGGATTTCTTGAATAAAGCTTAATCACTGAAATGAGTCATACAAGGTATCAAACTGAATAAGAAAGTTAATACAAGGAAGAAGCTTTGACTGTATCTGATCTTTCTTGAACTTTTTGCTTATTTCTCTTCCAAGAATAAACATCAAGAAAATTAGGGTCAACAGCTACATTTTTAAGGAAAGTAGCTCTCCATGCATGCAGTAAGATGTCAAGTAGGGTTTTCAAAAACCTCATTGGGTAGTTGATAATGAGAGTGGCTAGCTGAAAATAAGAACTAGCTTCTAATGATTTTCATTAGAACAAAGTGTCCCAGCACTGCTGATCTAATTAGACTGCAAAAGGGACTTACAATGAGGCACTACAACACTGAGTCTTAGCAGTTCTCAGGAGAGGTGATCTAAAAAGCATAAAGAAAGAGGAGTGAGTTTGAATGGGCTTATTAAAAGCAGAAGTGGAACACTGTTCCTCCTAATATATTGGGTTTTCAGGTCCATGTCACTAAGAGCTTAAGTGCTTAGCTCTAATCTGGATAAACATATCTCTCTCCTCAGAAAAATGACAGCTATGTTTGTTGTCCTGGAGTCACATGCAAAAAGCAGCTAGGTGAATGTTTGCAAATTCGAATATGTCTGTTATCCTCAGTCAGTTTTTGTCTTTCACAGTCACATTCAATAGCCAAAAGTTTGGAGCCCTCAGCAACATATAAAACAATAGCATTCAAATGTGTGCTGCAATACCAAGTTGAAGAAATATCTGAAGCGGCCTCTCACCAGGGTGTGCTCTAAATCTGGTTCTGGATAATGAAGAGGGGATAAAACCTTTTTGTGGGATCAAGCTAGCCTGGCATAAATCTTTTACTCCAAAGGAGTGCTCAAGACTTCCTCAAGTGAGCTTTGTTCATTTCCATCATCTTTTTACAAGGAAGAGTTCTGCTTACTGCCAGAAATCACGTGGGTACATACAACATTAACAGAAGGTGAGTAACTAGCCTTTGTTAGACACAGTTTGGGGATATTATTATTTCCTGTCTTGCATAAATCCTTAAATAAACAATTAAAAAAGCAGTTAGATGATGCACTCTCAACAATAAAATATGAACTAGCTTGGGGGAAAAAAGAAAAAATGCTATCTTTAGTCTTCTACTCATCTAACAATAGTTACAGATTGTGATTAAAACATTTGATTTGGAGAAACTATCACCAGTATATGAAACAGATCAGTAAAAAGGATTAAATGTACCCATAAAGAACATCATCAATTCTATTCCACCAATGCCAAGCCTCAAAAAGATCTTGAATTGGCTGCATTGAAATGTACATTTCCAAAGAGAATGCCCTTTTCTCCTTGTTGACAATAAGGGCAATATAAACAAGTAAGTCAGATTCTGGCCTTGCCATTTCATAACAGTATAGAGTTAGATCTTATGAGGAAATCATGCCACTTTGCCTAGTCATCTGGAATACATTCTATAGATAAAACTGTTATAAAATGACTAACCGGTTCCTGGAAAAATAACACTAAGCACCTATAAATAATAACATTTTCTGCAAGTCTTATGCCTCTTATGTCAACATGAGTTTGTTAAGCATGCTACTTAGCAGAAATCTCAAACCAGTAAGTATGCTGTAATTTATCTTTGCTTCGTGAAATGCAGGCCCTTCTCTCTCACAATCACATAAAGTGCACACAAATTTGCTTACATTCACTGGAGAATTAAAAACTCTGGGAGCAAATTTCTGGTTAGGATTATTGTGAGTCTATTCTAGCTAAAGGTTTTCCACTTGGAATGGAAATATTTTGTAGTGACATTTCCTGCAACCACCTGCTCTTATCAGATTACCTGCTGTGAGCAAAGCATAGGAGTTATCCTACTTTTCTAGTCTCACCTTCCTATAGAAAAAAATAGAACTTACTTACCTGTCTATTTGTACACAGAATCATTTGTACTTCAGAATAATTTCCAGTCTCATTGATAAATGCCTTTTAATAATAGTTAAAGGTAAAATTCTGCATTACTCTCTATTTTCCTGAAGTTATGAACATCAATTCCTTTTCTGTTTTTTTTCCCCTTGAGTCTTGGGTAAAAGGCAAATTGAGGAGGGAGAGGTGGTCCAGCCAGTCTGAGTTTTCTACTGAGAATTCGGCAGGAGCATCAATTTAGATGCAGTTTGAAAGAAGACTTTCTGCTTAGTTTCCCACTTGAGTTACGTTTAAGGTGAGTCAGACATCCCCTTCCAGTGAAAAGATTATGCTCCTAAATGTCCATCCTGGCTGCAAGTTACTCTGCTCTTAGGTCTGCTGGGTGAACTGCTCTTAATCACACACCTGAGTATGTGTTTGTTTAAATATACCTGCTTGACTTGAACAGTTCAAATATTTTGGTTTTGCAAACAATATTAATTTTTACTTCAACAGGTTAGAAAGTGCACTTATAAGCCATTGAATGTATTGATCTGAAAAAGCAATGGTTTCTCACAGTTATAAATAACTGAAGGAAAACTGCGACCTCTTCACATGCCACTCCTACTTCTGAAACTTGTCTTTGCCCTTATGTTCAAGGAAACAAGCTAAACTACGTATAACAACTGTAGCCTGTGGAGGACAAATAAAAGTTTCTGGTGATGTTTCTTGAATTTTGTGTTTGAATTTTTAAACCGTTCCCTGAAGGCATCCGAGTTGACATTTCTCCTTTTGCTTAAGAGGGATGCCAGAATACATACACACATACAGGGAATCTAGTGCTTTTATGTTTCTTCTGGATACAAACCAGTTCTTTTTCCTGATTCTCATCTGAAGTTTGCTGCTACTTCTGAAATGAAAGAAAATACGTCAAGAAATTCTGGAAAACTAATTCATTTTGAAGTTCAGATTTAGAGTGTTATAAAATATTTATATTCAGTCCCATGTTGGCATTAAATTTTTCAAAAAGGTTAAGGTCATGATTCATGACAGGACTTAATGGAACAGTGTATCATGTTGAACTTCTGTCTTAACTTGTCTCTTTTCATTTGTCTCCTATTCTTGCATGCGGTTTTACTATTAACATCAAAGCTCTTGGTTTAAAAGGTTTGTGTAAGTGAAGCTTTGTTTATGAGAACACCTCAGTTAAAACAAGCCTGTATATAATTTTGAAGTAGCCTTATTGCTTTTCTTGGTGCAGTGTGAGGACAAAGAAGTCATACTGTGATTACATATGACCTTGAACTACATGAGACTGGGATTTTTCAAAAGCATATACCTTTCCAAATCATAGAAAACACATAAAGGATGGAATGCAATACCAAAAGCAGTATCATTTAACAGCTGGACATAACATAATGTGCATTATGGCTATTTATTTACACTTAGGAAACAACTTCTGCAAACTAGAAGTCCATAGTTACTGTAACTATTTATGCATGGGCTTACAATAATTGCTGGGAATAGCTCAATGAAGGCTAGTCAGTGGTTGTAGTAACTAGATCTTAGTTTGCCATTTTCCCTTGTCTGAATGAATTCAAAACCATATCTGCTCATCTGAATAGTACGTTACTCACTGCCTAAAACAAGGTGGTGCATATAAGCATATGAGTCATACACTAAGTGAAACCCTTTCTCTGCTCCTGCTGATGTTATATAATCTACAGACCTACAGATACCTTACTTTTTGACCCCAAACTCTTCAAGTTCCACTTTTATATATCTATATCTGAATTGGAGGACCTCTGAGCAGCCTTTTGCCAGGCTTGTATTTAATCCTGAGTGAGATAGGCAAGGCAGATGCCAGTCTACATAACAACTTCTAGATTTTCAGTTTTATAAACCAAGAAGTTAGTTACTTAATCTGTACCTTTCTCTAGTCTGTTCCATTTGAATGTTTGATACTGCCTTTTTGCTTCAATGTCATAAATCAATTTAGGAAAAAATCATGCTTTTTATTGGTTTTTATCTTAGTGTATTCAGTACCACTGAAATGATTCCCAACTTTTAGCTATAACATATTGTTTATTTGATATAATGGTAATGTGATTTCAGGAAGGTGTTCAAATTTGTAAGTGGAGACTTTCATTCTGATACCTGGTTCTCCCCACAGCACATTCAATGGAATAAGCAATAAGTAGTTAATCTGACTGAGTAAATGATATATCTTTTCCCTACAGTCTCTCTTTTGCAAACAGATTTTGTATGGTTCTTGAATGTTTTGTGAAAAATCCTAGCATGTTGTCCAGACCAAAGGATGACTATGTATATGCTTCCCAGATCACTAATACTGCTAGAACAAAATGTTCACTAGGAGAAGTTCCCAGTAGAAGTGATTTATCAACTATGTTGTTTTATTTTTAGTACGATGTCCCTGTCCAGCAGTTGATATGTCCTGAAGAATTATGAGTCAACTGCTTGTATTATTTTCCACATAATAATTAATAATGAAGAAGTGTGTGTGTGTGTTTCTCTTGTGTGTGTGCACGTTGAAAGAAATTCTTGTAATCTGAATGCATATACCAGTAGCTGTTGCTACAGCTGCTTGCTTTGTATTCTTACTGGATAGAAGAATATTAAGTGGTTGATGGCAACCAATAACGGTAATAACTTTATTTAATTTTCTGTTTTGAGGCCTCTCATAGCTCTTGATTTAACATAATAAGGATCGTAATAATGAAGAAACATAATAGTAGAGATGCGTAACGGATAAAACAGATTTTTACTTACCTTTCTGAAATGGTTTTGCAATTAAGCATCTCCAAAGAAGCCATCTCTAAAATGGCATTTAAGTATTACTTACTTCTATTCAGTTTTTGTCTAAGGAATGAGAAGAGAAATTGCATTACTATACTGCTCATTTTTTACATTTGTCTCAGGAACTAGACTGACCTGTGCCACAATTTTATATACAATATGTGTAGCACTAGTGTTATTTATTTTCTTTGTAGTTGACTGTTTACATCAAATATGAACTCAAGCATATTTGATTTCATTAAACAGTGCCAAGGTGCCTCAGCAGAGACAGGGAAAAGTCATTTTCAGTGCAAAGTGAACACCTCAGTGAACTGCATTTTTGCAGATTTCACTAAGGATGCCTGCAGCTGATTTTTGGTAGATTTGGAACTAGGATTGTAAATCTCCTTGTTCTTGTTGTGTTGCTGCTGACTCTAATATTTAACTTTTTAGGGAAGTGAGATTGACCATTTGAGCCATTTTGGCAAAAAATTTTCTTCAGTACTTATCTGCACTGCACAACATACTGCAGATTAATTTTGCTCTATTTTAGGAACTCTTTACCACCACTTGTCCAACTTCTTTGTTTTTCACTAATCCAGCTTGACTTCTGGATGTATTTTCCAGTAATCTACCTATATGTATTCTGATTGTTTTGTTACCAGCTCTATTTATTATCAGTTTGAGCTGCTGGTGCTTCAAGTAACCTGTAATATTTACCTTCCAAGACATCCCCCAGGCTTCTGAGTGAGATGTTTTCTCTAAATGAAAACTCTTCCTTTTAAGGTGTTCTTGAACTCACAAAGTATGGTGAAATTCTTCCAATGAACACATTCTAAAGACATTATTTGCACCTATTTTTTCATCTACCATCACAAGCAAAAAAAGGTGGCAATGCACATTTGCTGGCTTTGAATGATCTAAGGCAGTTGTAATGTTATGAAAATACGTATCTCTGCTGTACTGCATTAGTCAAAGGCCTGAGACAAATCTCCAACACAGAAAGTGTGTCCAGATTCCTCATCTAATTATGACTGACTTTTATATGTTATTACATGTACTTCCTTCAGTCAGTTTTCCTAAGATGACTTCTTCTTTATGAGCTTTTGATTCTGCATTTGATTGCTGTCTGTTGATATGATAGCACTCACTTGCAATCTGGCTGCTGCTGGAGGAAAGTGTAATTTACAGAAAAGGAACAGTTTATTCTAACATTTGCATGTACTGAAAACAGTCCTTGCAGTAAACCTGTTTCTTGTTCTCTCTAAAATTTCGAGAGAGGATCTCTCCATCCCCTGCAAGGTAACAAAAACAAAAGCTTGCCTCTGAATTCAGCCTCTCTCTTCCCTTGTTCTATAAAGCTTGTCTTGTTTTCCGGCTTTCCCCCCGTGGTTACAAAACTGGATTTGCTTTTGCAGTTGAGAAAACTTGAGCGGGCTATGTTTTGTGGTATGCTCGGAACTTTTTCCATACACGTTGTAGGGAATCTTAATGCTGACATTGTTTACTTGTGTTTTTACCTTTCTAGTTTATTAGGATTTGACTGTTAATTTTCAGTTAAAATCCATGTTTCTGAGCTTTGAAACCTTTAGCAACAAGGCTAAACATTTAAATCTCTTAGAGTGCTTTATTTCACTATTAATATTAAAGTATCTCACAACATAAAGAATAAATCAGTTTAATGCTAAAATATATAACAGTTGGACAGCTCTAGGTAATAAGACTGACTTCAGAAAGGCTTCAGAAAGTTTGTGTTTAAAAGGTTATTTCTTTGCCTGTGACTATTTCAGATATGTGTATTACTATGGAATCCTTTAATGATGTTTTTGCCAGTGTACAGTAATATATACTAACAGACAAGAACTTTAGAACACTTGTAAGCTTTCTGTTAGTCACAATGATTGTTCCTTAACATTATTTTCTGTTTATCAAGGATGCTCAGGACAGTTTCTGCTTATCAAGAGCTCAGGACATTTGCTCTTTCCTTCTACAGTTCCAGAAGCTGACCTTTAGACTGTCAAGTGCTGAACTTCACAAGTGGTTTTAGTCTTGTAAATGTTTTCATAGGCAAAAATATCACTGACCCTTTGCAGCACGGTCTTTCTCCATTGAAGAACATAAAACACAAAAAAAAAAAGGGAACTGTTATTGAATTAGAAAATAAAAATTAAACACTCATGTCTTTTTCAAATAGTCTTAATTGCCAATTGTGAAGAAAAAAAAAATTCCCTATATTTTTCACATGCTTTTACTTGTAGTAGCAAGCAAATGTTGAAAAGAAGTGCTGGATTATATGTGAAAAACTGGAACTCAAAAGCATTTTCACAGGATGTAAAGAGCAGTCCAGATATGCCACTAGATGCCTCTCTTTCCTTCTTGGTTTATCCCATTATCGGTGGCAGGTTCATCAGAAAACTCTTCTGACAAAGGTGAATGCTCATGTACACTTCAGGGTTGTCTGCCATTCAGCAGTTGATAAGACAACCCCATATCCATATATTTCTGTCAGAATCAATACTGAAATGTCACTGTCTTAAAAAGAGGGAGCAATTTAGAAACTAATCTTCAGAATAGGTAGTTGATTAGCTACATGAGGTGGACATTTGTGCTAGGATGATAGTTAAATAATGAACACGTATCTGCGGTTTGGTGGGTTTGTTGGTGTTGTTAAGTGTGAATTTACATTTCCATTTAAAATCTCTTGGTCAAATCCCTTCTCTATTGCATGCAAATGCACAAAAGGTAGGAGGAAGTATTCCTTGGAAGGGACAGAGGCCTTAGCTGTTAAATCTTGTCTCATCCTTTCTTCTTTCTGTGGGTCATAGATAAACTTACTTAGCACACAGGTATTTAAAATTACTTTGGATGATTTCTCTGCTGCATGATGACTTGATCATTAGGACTTTGCTCTAGGAAAAGGAAAGCTTTATTGTAGTATTCTTTTTGATGCTCCCTGTGAAGGTTAACCTTTTTCAACTTTCATTTGCAAAATGAAGTTACTCTTTCCTAATATTGAGCAGAAGTGATGTGGAGGATGGGTTGCTGGGTGGCAATGGCTTTGAGTTGCTAGAGGAATGGGTGAGCTGTACTTTGAAGAGAGAGGTGGCCATGTTAAATCAACCAAGGCGTGGCTGATCACTGCTGTAAAGCTGATCCATTTCTATATGATAGTGATGTAAGACTGAGGAACATATTTGCGTGTGTGTAGTGTGTTTTTGCAAGTGTGTATATGCATGTGTATAGGTATACATATTTATGTATAAATTTATACATGTACCTATTTTCATAAATGAGGATGAAGATAGAATAAGTATCAGTAAAGCTTGTACTTTGCATTTATTTTTACAGTGTTGGAATAGTTTGCAAGAAGGTGCAAGTATCTCAGTTCTAGGCTGATGATCAGGATATTTTTTTACTCTGAGTCCAGAAAACTTGGATTATGTTTGTTCTTTATGAATTTGCATGCAATTGAGCTTCATCTACTAGGTGGGAGATTGTTCTCAAGGAAATTTATACTCTGGCTAATCATGTTCCTGTTTCCAGGGGGCTACTTTACCAAATACATTCAGGGAGCAGCTCAGTACCTTTCTGTAGGAAAGGAATCTGGTACCGTTATTTTTGTTTGCTATTTTGAAAATAATATATTGCATCCTGCCATGTAGGAGTTCAGCTCTTTAATTGTCATGAGCAGATTTCTCAGAAGTTCTTGGCCTTTATTAGCTTTATTTTAATCTTCAGTAGTGCTTTCTGTTCTTGTGCATTCATTCTTCATGTAATTTTCTGCCTTTCAAGTCTCCCCATATGCTCCGAGATGTTGTCACACAACTGTGGTATTTTCACTTGTTTGGCAGCCAAACACCACACGGTTACTGGCACCTCGCCTCCCCCCCATCCAGGGAACAGGGGAAAGAATTGGAGGGGTAAGGGTAAGGAGACTTGTAGATAGAGATAAGAATAATTTAATAATTGGAGTAAAATAAAATTAAAATAGTAATGATAATGATGATGATAATAATATATATATAAACGGGTGATGCAGAGTACAATTACTCACTATGTGCTGATAGCGATCCTGGAGGAGTGAAAAAGAACCTCGGACCCAAAACTGCAATCCTAGAACAGCAAGCCCTAGTGATTCCTGAGAGGATTTCACATGCTTTCCACTGAGCCTTCATTAATATGCTGAATGTGATGTAATATGATATGGAATATCTCATGGGCATATCCAAATGCCAGTTCTGGGTTTCCCTGATTAGTATGCTTCCTCTGTCCTTTACACCTAAAAAGTACCCATTATCTTCTGGAGATAATCTGTTGGAGGGCTACGAGGATGATTAAGGGACTAGAGCATCTTTCTTATGAGAATAAACTGAGACAGCTGGGTTTGTTTAGCCTGGAGAAGACTGAGAGGAGACCTTATTAATGTTTATAAATATCTAAAGGGTGGGTGTCAAGAGGATGGGGCCAGTCTCTTTCAGTGGTGGCCAGTGACAGAACAAGAGACAACGAGCACAAGCTGGAACACAGGAGCTTCCACTTAGACATGAACTTCTTTACTGTGAGGGTGACAGAGCCCTGGGACAGGCTGCCCAGAGAGGGTGTGGAGTTTCCTTCTCTGGAGGTGTTAAAAACCCACCTGGATGCTTTCCTGTGCAATCTGGTGTAGGGAACCTGCTTTGGCAGAGGGGTTAGACTAGATGATCTCCTGAGGTCCCTTCCAGCCCCCACCATTCTGTGATCCTGTGATTCTTCTCATAACAAATCCCATACTGCTACCAAAACACAATTCTTTCTAGCTAATAAGAAGAAAATTATCTTAGCAAAACCTGAACAACAACATATCTTCAGGCTATGAACAAATAGTGTCAGTTCAATTGTCATGAATTCCAGGGATATCAGAGCTACCAGCTTGTTTCTGTGTGCAGGAAGGCAAAGTGGACAGAAAATGCGAGGAGAGCTCTGTCTTCAGGCAGTCTGTTTTTCTCCCAAGCAGAGACACAGTTTTCTGCCAGAATCACTGAAATCAACCTGGAGTGGCAGCACAAACCCCTGCTCCAAACTGGAGGAGAACACGTCTCCTTCAGAGCAGGCTAAGGGTGGAGGCAGGGTCACATCAGGAAGTTGAGGACTGGCAGCAGTACTTCAGTGCAACTGCAGGGGAAACAGGGAGCAAGGGTGATGAAGGCTTTCGCTCTTTATCTGACCTCCTTATGGCTAGTCTGAATTATTCATAGGTAAGGGACTCGGTGTGCTAGGTAATACTCAGCAGAAATCATGACTGCTTTAAGATGTGAAAAATGCCAATTTTCCTACGCTAAGGAACCTTCAATAATTTAGACAGCGTCTGGTTTTTTTTCAACCCCTTAGGTTAGAACTGAAGGAGAGTTTGTGCACATGACTTACTGTGCATTACCATAGTACTTGCCTGCAGTGTAGGCCTGTTTGTATGGATTTAGCACGTATGAGACTTTGCCCAAAGTTTTTCTGCAAAAGTGAGGCTTTCTGGAGGTTCCTTTATTCAGAATAAAATAGAGTATAGAAAAATAGCAGCTATGGGTTTGTAATACCCTTACTACAGTGATATGCGAACATATAAAATATAGTTAGATTTATTCATTTATTTTCTGTATTAAGAATTAGATTTTAGAAAATAAGCTTAGCTTCATTTTGTCTCTGTGTTAGGTGGGAAACTTCAAGTTTAGATCATTTTGTCTGTGTTAAGTGGGAAACTTTTACAATAACTAACAAGCTATTCCACTCTATCAGCAAAGGCCTTGTGGTACCTGGTATGCGAGCAGTCTGGAGCAAGAGAAGAAGGAACTGGTGTGCAACACCAGCAGCCTGAAGCAAGAGAGCTGGCTTTGTTTGGTCTAGAGGTCTACAAGGGTGCTAACACACACCAACAGGAGGCAGTGCCCAAGTGTGAATGGGAGTGAACTTATGTTAAAAATATTTTTTTACTAATAGCTTAACCCATCCTAAATTTAATGAATATGTGTGTGTGTGTACTTTAAATAATGGCTTTGTAAAAGAGTGGGCGTGCAGGGGTGATCTACTCTGTTGGTGAATAAAACATATCTGCTTTATAACTCTCCATGAGTTGTAAGGTTTGATTCTGCAAATCATCAGAATTTGAGCTGTGATTTTCTGTGGTTTGTTACAGGTGGTCTCTTGGCATGGCTGAAACCTTTGCATGCAAAAAGACCACAGAATTTGGGTCTTGTCTTAGTCTCTGCAATATGTCTTTGGATTTAAGGCATGTCAGTAGAGTATCAGAGTGAATTCTACATTCTTTTCAGCATTTTTATTTTTATATAGTTCCTTCCTATCCCTTTCCTTCCTCTTAGCTTGGGAAGAGACAGTCAAGCTGCTTGGAAAATTAATAGTTAATTCCTAGTTATTAAAGAAATGGAAAATCCATGTTCATTTTTGGAAGATATCTATAGAGTGAACTGTAACAGTTTGGTTTTCTATTTCAGATTTGGATAACTGCTACCGTGATGTTAGAACTGACATTGCAATGTGAGATTTTAGGAAAAATGTGAGTGGAGAGTGAGTATGAATTACTGTATAGCTTTATTGAAGATCACTTTAAAAAACAGCTACAGATACTAATAGTAGGTACAACTTCTCCGGAAGAAGTATTTTGGAAGCTCTTATTCTTACCTTTCCTCCCTTAAATTTGTTTGCCATTATAATGACAAAGGATTTTGGAGGCCTCTATATGACAACACTTTCAGTGTAATGCTTTCAACTCTTACAGCTTGTACCATCAGCAGCATAACAGAGTTTTTGCCCATGACAGTACTACTTGTGGGACTTAAGCAGTTATCAAATAGAGGAATAAACTTTCTTTGCATGCACTCCTGAAAAAAACCACACGAATGGTAATGCTTTAACTATTCAGAGACAACGGCACCTCAAGGAGGGAAAACCACCATTCAACAAAAAATAAATGACAAGTAATTCCATGTGTCCCAAGCCATCAATTACAACTTAGATGTTCTGTGGGAGGTTGGTTCGTTTTGGTTTTAGTGTTTGGTGTGGTTTTTTAACGTTTGTTTTGATGTTACGTGCTCTGAAAACAAAGAAGTCTCTAAATGTGTATAATGCTATTTCCTAAAGCTACTAAACTATGTGGACTATGAGTGAAGACTTTTATCAGGCAGTATGATGAGTCTAGCTATTGCTCTGCTGTACTGATAACACTAATATATACATCTGCCTAAAATTTTTCTCTTGTTATCAGCTGATAGCTGGAACTTAACAGCATCTTTGTAATGGAACCAAATTTAATAAAAAATGGTGGTTTGTAGCACACCCTGTCCCAATACTTTTCATTCTGCAAGTTGCCTGTAGTTGCTTGGTGAAGCAGATGTCTTGTTTGATGAGAGCTGTTGGTACTAATTGTGGAGAAAAATTTATCACTTCCTCTGAACATCTTTAAGTAGTTTTGATGGTAATGAGAAAAGAATTAAAGAAACTGAAACAAACCTGACTTGTGCTAATTTTTGTCCAGCTGTTAATAATGTGACACATATTTAGTTAATGGTTTCCAAAGAGGCTCAGACTGCGTGAAATTGTTGTTGTTTCTGTGCCATCAGACTAATGTATCACTTAGGTGGAAAATGGGGGTTCTCAGACTCAGTTCAAATTAACCTCAGCTGCCTACAACAATTAGACCAAATAAAACACAGTCTGGATTTCGCAGTCATGAGGTTGTTATGATCACTCAGTTTCTGAATAGCCTTTAAGGCTTGTCACTTTAAACCTATGCTAACAATGAAAAGACGTCTGATTTCATATCCCTATCATGCAAACAGCTAAAATTTTACTTGAACCATTTAGGCAACTGCTCCTTTCACTTCACATTTAGTTTTTCGTTACCTACTGGGCAATTTCCTGGTGTAAGTGACTAAGGCTTTGCACAAGTTATTTCAAAAATAATATATGTATAACAATATTTCTTGAGATTGGGTGGATTTTCAGGGACAAAGATTCCATTTGCAAAAACGTGTTTGAGGTTATTAGTAAATTTGTAAGTGTTTTCTAATTTTGATAGGTTTTATACTGTTTTGAGAAAACTGACTTTTAAGAGGGCAAAATTAAGTATTTAGTAGAAATATTTTTAAAAGTATTTTTGCTTTCAACATAATCTGTAAGTTTTCTTTTCCAGAAGCCTGTATTTAAATAAGTATGACTATTATTTATTTCTGTGATATCTGTTCCATCATAATAAAACTGTAAACAATAAAATAACAATAACAGTCAGAAGCTGTATTAAAAGAGACAATCATTTATGACAGGCACCTAAGGAAGGAGATAGCAGGGAAAGGCTGAAATTAACTGAACTGAAATGCAATATTACACATGGTCTGAATACTGACTTCAGCATGACATGTCACTAAACATAAGTAGATTCTTTGACAGATAGAGCTCAAAGTGAAACTCAGAAGACACTTCTTGCAGGGAAAATATCATTGACCACCCAAACCCAGATCTGATAAATATTTTGGCAGATGAGTGCTGTGGGGTGACAGAAATTAGGGATGTATAACTTCCGCTGGCGAGTTTGACTTACAGGGAAACACTTTTTAAATTTTGAAAGATCAAATTAATATCTAACCATCTGTCAATGATACCTCTTTCATAAATGCCATATTATTCCAAGCTTACAGAAAAACAACACTGTTACCATGGCTTATGTATATGCACATAGAGATATCTCCAGATTTTCCAGCTCCAAAAAATCAAAACAACAGAAATGTTCTTAAAGGAGATACTGTACCTACATATAAGTGTGTGTGTGTTTCCATCTACGTGTAGGGATTCATTTAAGGAAAGAAAACATTGACAGTAAGAAAACGGAAAGAGTTGAAACATTTGAGTTCTCTTTTGACAACTTACTACATTTTTTTTAAGTATTAGAAGTAGCTTAGAAGAACAATTTTAAACTGAACAATGCTGTTTCTTTTTTTAAGTACGAAAGTGAGACACATAGTCTGCAAGATACTTCCTTTCCAAATGCATGCATTTTCCAGACAAATGGTGTGCTGTCAGGGCATTGCTAGCTAGCTTCACCTGAACCTTTTTCCTGTGGAGTTTTATGCCTTTACAGTCCTGTCTCATGGGAAGGAGAAGACTAGAGATGGCTCCAGACACAAGTAAAATATGCAGTCAAATGTTTCCAGGGTGGGTAACAGAACAACTGTGGTTGTCTAACTGTTTCTTATGCTAAAACCTTGCAAAGCCAGGCTTCCTCCTGGCTGTGAGTGGAGTAAATGGAGCAAACAGAGCAGAGGCTGCTGATGGTGTGGTGGTTCACCTGCTGCCTGGACCTGCCCTGACCCACCAGTGCCCCTGTAGCAGCTTTGGCACCAGGAGCAAGACTGGCTCTCCAGGCTTGTACCCTCTCCTCTGCTTTCTGTTCTCAGGCAGGCATGGCCTCTTCTGGTTCATCCTCAGAAAAATGTATTTTTTCCTAATCATGTAGGAAAATCAGCCTTGAACCCCTAAGGTCATACTTCTCTTGTTAAATAACAGGTTTATTATGAAGACCAGACTATCTGAATAAAGGTGGTCACCAATTGTAACATTTCTTTTTTTTTTTAATTTAAACAGACTTTGTTAAATTAATACAAACTTTTTTTCTGAGAACATGCTGAAGAATTAAGGCTGATTTAATGATGCAGGAAAATAACTACTGCTTCTGCTAAAAATGCTTTAAAATTGGTTTTATTTTCCTATTTCTCAGACTTCCTACTCAAAATCTGGATGTCATTTCCACCTGAGACCCAAACAGAAGATTGTAGGTTTCTCTTTACATGCTAGAAAGGATCATTTTTTGCTTGCAGTTTCTCACAACTCTAACAATTAAAAAGCATGGGTAAGAAGGAAAAGGGGCAGAGGATTCCTGTTAGGTGATGTGGTAATGTGTGAACTGTTCTGAATCTGAGAACTCTGGCAAAGCCTAATGTTTTTATAAATATATTTTGCAAAGGAAGGATTTATCTTCTAAAGACAACTTTTTTAAAGCTGTAAACAGAGTTTAAACTTTAAAACAACTCAGCTAAATATATTTCTGTGCTCCTCATAGAAACTTCTGAAACCCCTCAACATTGACTTTGCTCCTCCTGCAGTTCAGGATGACAATCCAGTTGTCATCAGAGTCTCAGTGGAGCCTGGCTTCTGCTGAGGACTTTCTGAGCAGCCTCTCTTTGCAGCTGCACTGTAGGGCTGTTGTTGGAATGGATGGGAGTTGGAGCTGGGCTCTTCATGTGGAAACCCATGAGGTGCTGGAGCGATGCTATGAAAACATATCAAGATGAAAACATATCTCTCTCATAAACCTGCAGAGCCTCGGTATTATAAGACTGCAAGTAATAAAGTTAAAAGCTTTACTGCCAAGTTCTTCCCCTCGTTACTCCATTGAGGATTGAACCTGGCCTTTAACTCACTAGTATTCATATAAAAATTTCAAATGCAATGTCTGCTATTATTAAACCTGATGTCCAGGGTGTTCTTCATGAATCCTTGTGACTGGACTGCTTGAGGGCTTCATTTTTAAGGACTATTTACAGAGCATCACACCGTTGTCAACATATTGTCTCATGCAAGGATAGGCTCCAAAGATGAATAACTTCATTGTAAACGTTGTTCTGGGAGAAGAGTTATGGCAATATTCTAACTCTAATTACTGAAGTTAATTATAGTTTTAGTTCCCAAGCAGTATAGGAAACTATATAAAATAGAATTTCCAGTGTGAGTCAGTTCTGAGAAAGAGCTTGGCTGAGGAAATGAGTTGCTTTGGGGGATGTAATACTCTAAGTGCTGTTGCAATGAAAATGCAGCAACTAGGATGTGGGTTTATAGAATAGTGATAGAACAACAAAAAGTTATGAGAAAGCAGTATGATTTTCCATCTTTCAGACTTTGGATAAAATACTCTACGTAGTCCTTCCTGCTTCGTGGTGATAGTTGTCCACTTAATGACTGCTGATAACTGGACTCTACTTTTTCTGAGAGGTGGTTGCATGGCAGTGGCTGCTTTGCGTGCTCCTTTTTATGAACCTGACGTAAAAGATAAGCTCAAGTGTATGGGAGAATGCTCCTTCTCCATAGTTATCTCTACTATTCACATACTTGGAAGATGTTTGCTGGTTTCTGGTGCTTTCAAGCAGTTATGCGATATCATCCTTTCCACAGCCATATGCAGCTGTGTCTTCTTGGACACTTCCACTGTTCCATTCTCTCCCCCAGGATCTGGGAAAACCCCTTTAGGAGAGATCCTAAAGCCACTAAGGAAACAGAATCTTGCAGCTTCATTCTTATGTGATTTTTGGAGTCAGTTTTACTCTTTTGAAGGCTTAAACCCAAACACAAATTTGACTCTTTTCAGCCTATAATAATATGTAAAGTCTGTTAGTTGTTGAAACATTTTGAGCAAGGAGAGGAGAAACTGAGAGAGAAAACACTGGAGTCTGACAGTCAGCTTCTAGACTTCCCACATGATTTCTACAATGTGCCTTATGACAATTACAAGCACACAGCATCTTGAGTAGATATTGGCTGCTTATTTCAAGCAGATTAGTTGCACTCCTCATACAAAACAAAAAACCAAAACAATATGCTTTTCCACAGCTTCTTCACTGTGATGCCCCCAAGACAAACCCAGGTTTTCCTGGATGACCTGTTTACCAGGCAGGAGACAACACAGACTGTATCAGTTACACTTGGTGCCAGCACAGCTGGCTGCTGCTAGGTGGAATACTTCACCAGCTGAATCCCTCTGCCTCCATGAGGGTGTCAGATGGTCTCTCTCCCTCTTCCTCCAGAACAGCTGCTAATCTTTCTGATGCTTGTAGAAAACCTATTTTCCTTTCCAAATTTTCCTGAAATCAGCCATTAGCTAAATAAGTTATTGTAGAAGAGACAAACAAGCAAAGAAGAGTAGACTCCTTAAGCCTTCAAGGCAGAAACTTAGATGAAGTAGGGAAGATGTGCTTCTGCATCCTGGCTGTACCAGTGTGCTGCAGGGATGGGGCTGCCTGGGGGCCAGGACCATGGGGGGACCCCCCTGGGGTCTGGCAGGACAGGGACCTTGCCAGCCAGAGAGGAAGCAGGGCTGGGCAGGCGCCAGTGAGGAGTAACCTCCAAGCCCTTGGCATGAAGGAGGTTTGGGGGAGGCCCCAGAGAGCTCTTGTCAGGGCTGTTATAGCTTGTTAGTACCTCCATGAGTGTAAGCAGTTGTATGAAAAAAATTCCTCCAAGATCTGATGATACCTGGCTCAGGTAAGCCAGTCCTGAAGAAGCAAAGTTGTTTCCTAGTTATGCCTTTCTTTTTTTAAACGAAATGTAGCATCCATAGACTGATTTTAACTGTTACAGAACAAATTTGCAATATTTCTAAACATTTTCCATCAGAAAAGGCTTCAGCTTTCAGATACTTCAACATTATGAGCCCATAAATATTTTATGAAGGCTATGAGTTTTCACCACACTATTGTGATGTTCTTAAAAGCCACATCTTAAGGAAATCCTTATTTTGTCAGGATTTGCATATATATGTTTGTTTTCCTCAGTTTGTGTTTTCATCTGGAGGCAAATGGGAAATTGCTTTTTGGTGAAATCGCTTTTTGGTGAAATCAGATTTTTCAGTTTCTTCCTGTCCTGCTTTTGCTAGGATAGAGTTAATTTTCCTCTTAGTAGCTGGAAAGTGCTGTGTTTTGGTTTAAGGATTGGATTTGTTATGAGAAGAATGCTAATAATGTACAAGGACATGGTTTTTGGGTAGTTTGCAAGTAAAAAGAACTCAGAGGGGGTAAGCATAGCAATTAGTAAAACCCAGAATCTGCATTTGGATGTGCCAATGAGATATTCCATACCATATCACAACATGTATATTAAAAAGGGTTTACCAGAAAGTGGGGCTGGGGCAGGGGGAGGGTGGTGTAGGGTGAATTTCTCTTGGGAACCGCTCAGTCTCACTCTTCTGGGATTTTAGTTTTGAGTTTGAGGTTCCTTTTAACTCCTTCAGGATTGCTATCAATGAGTGGTGAGCAACTCTACTGTGCATTACTCATTTTTATATATAACATTATCATTACTATTTTATTTTTCTTTTACTCCAGTTGTTAAATTGTTCTTATCTCAACCTACATGTCTTCTTAACTTTAACCCTCCAATTCTCTCCCCTATTCCCTGGATTAGGGGGTAGAAAGGGAAGCTGTGCAAGTGGCTGTGTGGTGTTTGGCTGTCAGTCAAGTTAAACTACAACACTTCCAGAAGATTGTTCTTTTTACAGTCATACAGTGCAGTTTAAATCATGCTTGACATTTTTCCCTAGACCTTTTTATTACAACTCCAGTTCATTTTAGGGAGGATTTTCATTTCATCTCTATAACAAGTTGTTATAGAATTGTTACTCCTATTATAGAGCTTAAACTCTGATTCAATTTTCCATCAGTGAATTTGCAATCTGAGATTAAGATGATAACTCTGTTTGCAACAGTATCTGCAGTCCCAGTGAATGGGGAAGAAATAATGGAAGCCAAACTTTTCCTCTGTATTGGGATGTTCATTATGGAGGCACTGTTAGTCTGCTCGACACAGAGAAACTCTGTCTTAAACTTGTCTGACTGTGTTTTGCAGAGTTTACTGTAAAGACAAGGCTACATCTAAGCAGTTTAACAAAGCTGCATGTCTCACATAGAAAACAGTGGGAAAAGTCTGAGATACGGATGGTAACCTGTGTGTAAACTGATTTGTTGGAAACATACAACAACGTCCATCAGTTTTATAAGGAACAAACATGAACTAATAGATTATATTACCTGTCTGCTGAATAAGTCTGAAAGGACATATCAGTGTAGAAGTGATTCATAGTTTAGACCCAAATAAAATCAATTTGATTTCTCTTTTAAAGACTTTCAATCTAAGCTATGCTAATATTAAGATGTTCCTCATCTAATGCGTTAAACTTGTGTATGTTTAGGAAGGCTTTAAAGGCTTGCAGGAATCTGGCTGCTTGCTTTCCTGTTATACTTTTCCATTGGGCTGAAAAGGCCTTTGTGATCAGCAAATTGACTGCCTTTTGTTAGTTCAATAATTATATCTCCATTTACAAAGATTAAGTAAAATTTGGATGAGTTTGTCCTATTATTATATGAGGCGGCATACACGCAAATGAAAAGTGGGTGGAAAAAACTTGGCAAAATCCCTAGAACCTGGAATCAGATCTGTTCTGTAAAAATCTTTAGTGTATTGACAACAATATGTGTTACTTACAACACCTGAAAAGTAGAGCACATAGAATTTACAAAAGCATTCTGTGGAGATACTTGCAATAGAAGGTGCCTTCTAGACTACATTGGTAGCTGAACACATGCTAATTATATGTAAAGTTAAAAAAAATTCTCAAAATCTTAAATAAGCTTCAACATGTCTAGACATCTACTGTAGCAGTAAAAGTTACTCGATCTGTGGGTAGAAGCTGAAACTTAGCAAATTCAGGCAGGAAATGAAGCATATTCTTATGTTTTTGCTCAAAAGGAATTATACCTTTTGACTAATATGTGCAGAACTGTGTTGGATTCCCCAATATTGATATCTCTCTAATGGACACCAGGCATACTTTTAGAGAGTACTTTTATACTTTTATGTATCATCATAGAAAAGATCACAAACTGAAATTATCTTTTTAAGAAAAACTGTAAAAAATGTAGGAAGAAAAGAGGATTTTGTTAAGTTTTTGAAAAAGGAAAGAAAAGGAGAGAAAAGGATCTGTGTGTAATAGCACTGAACCTCTGTGACAGTTCAAACGTTGTTAAGTTCTTAGGATATTTTCTCAGTGACTAACCTGAAGCACCCAGCAATTCTTCCAGAAGGTTGTAGGGAGAACAAATCTTTCTCTTGACATGTGTACAGGAATTGGACCATTCTGTGCTAGGGATCTGTCCTGATAGGACAATGGTCCTGTCTGATTTTCCCTATTTACTGACATAAAACAGTAAACTCTTTCTACATTATATATGCATAGAAAAATCAATAGTCACTTCCAGACAGTAGCAGTCCAGTGTTGTAAAAATGTAAACCTGCTTGTGGAGAAGCAGGTTTTTTTTGCTTTCATGGAAGACAGTGTCATTAGGAGGAAAGTCACAGCAGATTGGAAATTTGCATATGAGTAATGGGAATGGGAACTTCAGGGAACATAGATAACTTAAAGGTTTCTTAAAATTTGGATTAATTTATTAATCTGCCAGTAGAAAGAACAAAATTCCTTTATAGCTTTTAGCCCTACATTGGTAGTTTCAATCCTATAAATGTCACTGCACAGCAGACTAATACGGTGAGATGGTGTTCCAGCCAGGCATAAATGAGCTAGCTTTTCACAGTAGTCTGTTTAGCTTGGCTATTGATACCAGGTCCTAGTGCTGGCTTGACACAGACAAATCAACTATTTGCCTGTGATTGGAGGTAAACTCTGTGTGCCTGATATGTGTTTAGTCCCATGTACTACTAAATCCAGCCCATTTTTGATCCAGCCTTATAAATTGAAATGGTGTCTTCAAACTAGCATAGGCACAAAGGGAACTGGAGAACACCAACACCAAGTTATTTGAGAGCTCTGTAGTTACTACTGCTGGAAAAGCTAAACAGTTGCTTTAGTAGTTAGCCTTATAAAAAACCTCCAGATAAATGAAATTTATTTGTTCTGTTCAATAACTATGAGCTGAGACTAAGATCAGATGTACTGAATTGTGTGTTCAGCACTCATAACAGTTAGTATTATAAATCCCTCTGTTCTAAATATATTATAAGGGTGACATTTATAAGATGCCAAGAGATGAAAAACATAGTTCTGCAAGATCAATTAATTTTCACCAGTATTGCTTTTGCTGCAGAAGTTTATGACCCAAATATTCCAGATGGGAAAATTTTTGCTTTGCCTCCTGAGGAAGTTCAGGAGTGTGACAGACAACACCTGAAGGTGCCAGGTGTTGACTAGTTGTTACCAGAACTTGGGAATAATTCTGGGGAAGGGTATTGAATCCAGCAATGTCTTCTGATGCATTTAGCAATCCCATCTGTAGAGAACAAGCAAAACCACAAGCTTCTGCCTAAAATTGCTCACTTCTAGAAGAAGCTAGGAGTACAAGCATTCAAAAATCCTAGTGGAGAGGGAGTGTCTGTTCCTTATCTTCTTATAGGTCACTCATTAATCTGTGGGAAGGGCTTAAAAGACAACAGTCATAATGTTGTTGTCTCTCTCATTTTTTTATTTTTTTGCTGCGACCGTGGATTGTAGGATTTGATACAGAGCTGCTAAAGATACACATAAAGCAAGAAACAAGCCCAGCCTTATGTGGTAGGATGGTCATACAAACACGTTTTCCAATTTGAGTAGCTGCTGTGTTCTGTTTTGTTTTTTTTTCCTTTTTAAAAAACAAATCAAAACAAAACAAACCCCTTTCTTTCCTTTTTTTTCTTTCCTTCATTTATTAATTCTTTTTCCTCTCTTTTGCCCCATCTCTTTTTCCTTCCTTTTATTCCACATCCATCTCCTTAACTGGAAATTAAGTAATTTGCATAGAGACACAGTGTGGTTGAGGTTGACAGGCACCAACCCACTTGCTCGAACTCTGTTAGGTAGACCAGGTTATCCAGGACCATGCCCAGTTAGGTTTTTGTTGTCTCCAAGAACAGAGACCCCACAACCTCCCTGTGCATCTTGTTTCAATACTGAGCACTGCTCTCAGAAAAAAAAAAATAATAATAAATAAGAATTCTTATGTTTAAGTGGAATTTATTGTATTTTAATTTGTGCCCTTTGTCCCTGGGCATGTCCTTTAATACTCTCAATCGGGTATTTGTACACTTGGATAAAATCCTCCCTGAGCTACCTCCTCTCCAGACTAAACAATTGCAGATGTCTCAGTTTCTCCTTGTATGCCAGATGCTTTAATCTCTCCACCATCTTTATGGCTTGAAAATACATTTTCAATACAGACATGCTAGAACTGAAACACTAATAGAAATAATAGCTGTTTTGTCATAACCAGCAGCTTCAATTATGTCTTCTTCCTGAATAACAAATCATTAACCATCCTCAGTTGGGTCATATGCCCTAATGAATGTTATAGTAAATGGCTCACATGTGGAATTTGGACAAGCACCATTGACCTAGATAAATAAGGTACTGTGCAGAGTCCTGCTGGACCTAGTTAATTATCACCATTTCTCCTATAGAAAAAGCATCATGATTTCAGAGCTGTTATTCTTACTAGTGCCTTCAAGTTCATAATTTTTTTTCTTCCTCTTTATTAAAAAATTACAGTTTTTTGGATAACAAATACGTACATTTTAAGAATTACTTGACTGGGTATGAAAAATAATATTGTAACTATTTGACATGGAAGGAAATAGTTAAAAACAACTACCAACTAGCATCAGATTTTTAACTTTTTTACCTGAACACGGTGAAGACGGGGGAGGAAACCAAGTCAATTATTTTGAGAAGAAATAGGGATCATCTTCCAACATGCAGAGCCCTGGAGGCTGATTCTTTCCTTTTGTAGACCCAGGCTTTAGCAGCATTACTAGATGAATTTCAAACTTTTAGGCACATAAATTTGTACTGTACCGCACCAGGTGATTTAAGATGACATGTAAGCACTATGTTTTAAGCAGGGACTTAAATTTGCAATCTGGTGCAGGTTGGTCTAATCTGATTTTATTTTTGGAAGGAGGAAGGCGCTTTCTGGTACAGTTAAAAGTGAAAGTGGAATGGTAGGTAAGCATGGTGGGCAGGTGCAATTCAAGTCAATGGGGCACTAGAAGACACATACCAAAGGAAAACCTGACGAACTAAGAATAAATCACATCTATTCAGAAATGCTCCACTCACATCTGAACAGTTCCAAAAGGGGAAATAAGTAGTTAAGAATACCATAAACAGTAAGCTATTATGACATACTTCACATTTTGTATTGCCCAGTTGCCAGAACTATTTCCTTTTCATGTTTCTTGATATAACTAATCAAGATTTGTGTATTATATAAGCTCTCAGTCACAGAAGTGAACAACTGTAAAACCTCAAGTCCATATATATCAAAATATAGAGACTATAAAAATCATAAGAGGATGTAATAAATATCATCTTTCAATTTCTGTATAATGTTGTCAAAGAATCTGATAACTTGACAGAAGATGTTAAAAAAAAAGAAAAAAAAAAGAAAAGATATTATCTCAGTTTATGTGTAAAATATGCTTGACCAGTGTTTTGCAGAATGTGCCAGTGGCCAGCTAGATGCAACAGTGTCTTCTCCAAGTCTTTTTTCTTTATTATTTTGTATATATAGGACTCAGCTCTCACATGAGTAGCTCCTGTGTCAACTTCCTCTTTTTGGTATTTGGTAGCTGTCTTTTTACAACTGGGCAGCAATGACAGAAATCATGTAGGTTGACTGTGACATGTAGAGTGCAATTTAGAAACTTTTGATCTATAGCTCAGTCTCTTTTCTTTTTGTTGTTGTGGTACCTTTTAGAGGACCCTATTACTTCAATTCATGATATTGTTTGTAGAAAGTGTGGTGTGTTGATGGTGCCTGGACCCCCAATGCCCACCAAAGCTGCTCTATCCCCCTCTCGTCAACTGGACAAGGGATAGAAAAATATAATGAAAGGCTCATGGGTCGAGATAAGAACAGGGAGAGATCATTCACCAGGTACAGTCATGGGCAAAGACGATACGACTTTGGGGAAAAAACAAATTAAATTTATTACCAATCAAATTAGAGGATAATGAGAAAAAAAACCCCAAATCTTATAACACCTCCTCCCACCTCTCCCTGCTTCCCAGGCTGAACTTCTCTCCTGATTTCCACCTCCTCCCCCTAAGTGACACAGGGGACAGAGAATGGGGGTTGGGGTCAGTTCATCACACGTTCCTGCCACTCCTTCTTCCTCAGGGGGATGACTCCTCACACTCTTCCCCTGCACCAGCGTGGGGTCCCTCTCACTGGAGACAGTCATCCATGAACTTCTCCAACCTGAGTCCTTCCCATAACCAACAGTTCTTCACAAACTGCTCTAGCCTGGATCAATTCCATGGGGTGCAGTCCTTCAGGGACAGACTGCTCCAGTGTGGGTCCCCCACAGGGTCACAAGTCCTGCCAGCAAACCTGCTCCAGCCTGGGCTCCTCTCTCCATGGGCTACAGGTCCTGACAGGAGCCTGCTTCTGCGCGGGCTTCCCGCGGGGTCACAGCCTCCTTTGGGCATCCACCTGCTCCGGCGTGGGGTCCTCCATGGGCTACAGGTGGTCATCTGCTCCACCATGGACCTCCATGGGCTGCAGGGGGACAGCCTGCCTCACCATGGTGTGCACCACAAGTTGCTGGGGAATCTCTGTTCTGGCACCTGGAGCACCTCCTCCCCCTGCTTCTTCCCTGACCTTGTTGTCTGCAGAGTTATTTCTCTCACATCTTCTCACTCTCTCCTGCTGAAAATGTAAAGGGTTTTTTTTTTTTGTTTGTTTGGGTTTTGTTTGTTTTTTGTTTCCTTCTCTTCCTCTTCTGTTTTCACAGAAGCATTACCATCATTACTGATGGATCCAGCCTTGGCCAGTGACAGGTCTGTCTTGGAGCCAGCTGGCATTGGTTGTGTTGGACATGGGGGAAGCTTTTGGCAGCTTCTCAAAGAAGCCCCCCCATGATCCCCCTGCTACCAAAATCTTGTCACAGAAACTCAATATAGATAATTTTTACAGACTGTATACACTTTTCTGCAAATTCTTGAACAGTACTCTGTGGAGCATCATCAAAACTTTCAATCTGAATTCAGCCATTTCCTCTGTTGCCAAATACAGCTGTGCTTGGGGTTTGTCTCTAAACCAGCAATCAACTAGCAGCTGTTCACCTGCAGCTCATGTCTACTTCTCATGCAATTGAGAACTACAGCAGAAAATATATCCTTAAGGCTGAGAGCCAAAAGATATTAAACCACCAGCATCCTTCTCTCAGCTGTAGCTGATTTGAACTGATTTATGTTACTATCAAAGTGCTTCATGAAACAGTTAAGATAGTACTGGGCAGCTACCACTTTATGCTCATTTCTCTTCTGTGCTAACGACTCACTAATAGAGGTGGAACTTGGAGATTCTGGCTTCCATCAGCACTTTTACCAACTCAGGCTGATTAAAAAAAATAAAATAATGAGACCAATATTAAATTCAAACAATTTAATTTGCCTTCTGACTCTGGAGTCTAAATGTATCATGATAATGTGCTCCTCTCCACAACTATAAGTTCTGGGAATGTGTTTTATCTGTTGTTTCACCAATGACAGGCAAGGTAATAATTTTGTGGTTTTGGGACCTGAGGTTTTAGGAGGGAGGAGGAAAAAAAAAACTAGAAAAACAACCCAAAATGAAATCTTGCACAGCTTTATCAGTGTTTTTAAGATTGTGATATTTTGATAGTATCGCAGCAACTCTCTTCCTATATAAGCAATGCCCCGTCTAATGTAAGAAAGCATCTGTCTTCACTTCCCTGAGGTCATTGCAACACTTGAAGAGTAAATGTTCCTCTATATGTAGACGTATATATTCCATTTTGGGCATTTTCTTACAAGTGGCTAGAGAAACTTTGAGTACTTGATACTTCTTGTTGCCATGTAAATCAGAAAAAACCCATCTGTTACTATAAACAAATTTTCCCAGATGGAAACTATACAGAGGCACAAGACCAAATTCCTGTTTTTCCAGGCTCACTTTGCCTGCTTTTATTGACTGTTGAATGCCTATTTCCTGCTGGCTTGCCTCAATGTCCATATGGAGCTCTGAACATTAATTTGATGACCTTTAGTGGGCAGATACTGTCAAACTGCTTCAGCCTCAAATGGAGATAAGAGTCATCTTTGTTGTCTGTACTGAGCTATCTCTCAGCGGAGTTCATCATATCTGTTGTGCTAGATACCATCTGCTTTACTGCTTGGGAACACCGAATGTAGGAAGGTCAGGTGATATTACTGAAAATTTGTAATAAAGCAGTTAAAACATCATTGCATGCCTGAATGTATTAGTTGTAATGAAATCTATTTATTAATAAAACCTGGATATTATTTTATTCCAGTCTTAGTGGAATTCTGTTGCAAAGTAGAATATGCTGAAATAATTCCTACATGCTCAAAATAATGCAGGTAAAGTCTCTGAAGTACTCCTCTCCCCACTCAACCAAAACTCTCTCCCTTTTGTAGTGAACACTTCAAAGGATGTGGAAAGAGAAAGCACAGGGATTATTCTATATTTTATAGGGTGTTGTGATGAACAAGAAGCCAGCAAGACAATTGTACGCTGCTGAATAAAAAGGAGAGCAGTTGAGCAATGAAATAAAAGACAAAAGCAGTCTATGTTTAATGTGGACATTTACAAGGAAAGCTATTGCAGATTCCTGATATATTTAATTTTTTGTTTTGTGCTGTGGTGAGGGAAACCATAGGTAAAATATAGGAAGAGAGAGGAGAGAATGCAAAGGTGAAGGTTTACTGATGGCAGTAGAATTAGAACTTGTGTAGAAAGCATGTGAGAATATTGCAGCTCTTTAGGGGTGAGGAAAAGAAGGTACTAGATTTAAGAGCTTGTAGAAATGGAGAGTAACTGTGAGGACAAGAGTTATTGACAAGATTTTATTTATTTTTTTGGTTTTTTTTTTTAGCTCATCTCATTTGTTACATTAAGGTGGAATAGAGTAAAATTAAACTAGAGTATGTTTGGGGAATTTAACCATTTGGTTGTCAGCACTACTATTAATTGGGTAAAATAAACTGCTCACATAAAAGCAGAGGTGGTCTGTAGCCATGTAATTTGGAAGCCATAAAATTATGAAAGCTAAAGCTTGCCTTGATTTCAGGGATTATGTAAATTTGACATAGAGAGACAGAAAAGAAACTGAAATGCAAGGCAAGTGACACTGAGAGTTATCGCTTGTGAGACTATCTACTTTACATTCAGATTTCTTGGTAGATAGGAAGATGCAGACGGAAGAGTAAACTGCTGCTCTATCAGGCTCATAAAACTAAAACATTAACTTTTTTTTTTGATTGTGAGCTCCCTTAAAATTCAATAAGATGAGGAATCAGAATTGAGTATACATATTCCACCCAGCAATGATTTCTTATTTTATTACCTGGAGATTGAAAGCTGATGTCAGTGTAGTGTTGGGAATCCCTAGTTTTCATACTGCTAAATCTTGCTGCAGTACCTGATCTCTATTATAATGAGCAACTGTAATTGCATGGAGAGCTAAAAACAGGATCTGAAATTACAGTAGGTTTGATTTACAGCCCAGTGAAGCAAAATGAGAAACTTGGAAACACCACAGTGTGAATGGAAAAGTTGTCACTGGCATGTATTCAACTGAAGAGGAGAAAGCAGCTACACATGGAGCTCATGATCGACCTCAGTTTTCTTTGGTTCCTCAGGATCTTTTCCACAGAAGGGTTATACAACTGAATAATCCTCATGTCCACTTGGGGCTTGTGACCACCTGGTTGTGATTAGGACAGGACTGCTCTTGGCACATGATGGTGATATATGCCTTCTGTCCAGAGTAGAGCAATATTATGCTTATTATCCATGTTGCAGTGCACAAATAGCAAATGACTTCTGGTCAAGACCAGATGGAGAATTAACTGGGAGTTCTCTTATAACAGTCTATGGTTCCCAAATAATTTCCAATTGTTTTTAATTTTAAATAAATTAAATGTTTATTTTCTTTACAGTCTTAAAATCCTCATGTTACTCTTCAAAGCAATTTTCCGAAAGTACAAAAGGGAAGTCTCAAAAGGCTTTACCTGCTGCTTAGTCTCCAGGGTAAGAATATGCTTTTGGTTGCTTTGAGAAGGCTACTTAAAAATACTAATTGCCATCAGGTGGGGATGTTGTGCTTGCATCAGTAAAGACACATTATTTTTGAAAACAAAACAAAAGGTATCAGTTTGAAAATATTTGTGACAGTACAATCACAGATTCTTACACAGACCACAGGAAGAAAAGTGAATGGCAGAAATAATTTTTACTACAAAACACTAAAGTACAAAAGCATCAATCAAGCTAGAAATAAATTGCAAGCAATCAGCCAAATCTTTTTTGTTATTAATTCAGCAACTCTTTCTTCACAACATATGGAAAGCTAAATTAAAAAGATATTTCAACATAGTCAAGATCACATTTTAAGAGTTTTATGATAATGAGTAGGATCCTTAGTGGGCAACTTTAGCTAACTGAAAAACTTAATTTCAATTGTAGATATAAACATTAATTTGTGTATTTCCCTTTTCCTTTGGACATATTTGCAAAATATGCAGCACTGCAGTGTTTCTAAATCAGAAACTGATTTTCATTACTGATTTCAGAAATGGAAGCAGAAGTAATATAGTTGTCAGAGCTTCCAAGTGGTGCTATGCTATTGTTCTTCTCCACAATCACATAAATTATTGGTAACTGGGAGGTAGTAAGAATGGAATGACAGCATTTACCCAAAAAGGATGAGGCATATAAATTCTTGAAATAAATATGTAGAGATTTGTCCATCCAAGTTCCTTAGGATTCTATCACTTCCACTTCTTCCCTGGTAGTACAGTCTTCCAAGGGCATCTGGTATTGGCTGATTGAAAAGACTGGGTTAGCTGGATCTCTGCAACAGTATTGTCACTATTCAGACACCCAAGAAAATGACTATAACTTCTCTCTTGTTGCAGTAGCTTAAGCCAACCCTGTGAAGCTTTCTGTCTCTTAAAATTGGCCTATTTTTAAAAATTGTTTTTTATTTTAGAAAACAGACACAGAAGTATCTTTATTATTAGGATTTTAAGAACATAATTTTATCTATGGAAAGTGAAATTATTTTTCTTTCCTGATTTGCTTTTTCTGCTTTTATGAATGCTTGACCCCTCTCACCGGGAAGCTGTTCTTAACCTGAAGCAGGTCCCTGCCTGTGCTACATGGCAGCTTTGTAGGTAGATGTGTGAGAACCTAGTTGTCACCTTAAAGCAGACCTACTGGTTGGTCTGGCTTGACCTCTGACTACCTTGTCACTGGACTGTGTTTGACCTTGATCACTCTCTGTGGCCCTGATTCTGATCTGAGATTGCTGTTCTTCATCCTGACTCCTTGTGTTGAGGTCACTGCTCATACCAGCTAAAGCACGGCTCCTGGATCACCTGCCCTTGCGGGGCATCTGGCCTCTTCCCTGACACTCCTCTGCATGGCCATTTAGAAATACCTTTTTTAAAGCAGGGTCAGGACCAGAGAGAGAAATTGTGGAGCTGAAAAAGGTAGATAACATTTTGGCAATAACATATAGAGCTCATTCACTTTTTAATCTTGCCCATTGGAAAGCTTTGGGCTAAATTTTATGTGCAAAGAAAGAATGTTGATTTAAACTGAAGGGCTCAGAAATATAATAGGCTGTATTTATGAAAGTATACTGAAGTGTTTCAACTACATCTTTGTATTAAATTAACTCCCTCTGTGGAGAAAAAAATACTATCTTACTGGGTTTTTTAGGGAGATTTTTTTGTGTGGGTTTGGTGGTTGTTTGGGGGGTTTTTTGTGTGGTTTTTTTTTGTTGTTTTTTAATATTACCAAGGGAAAAACTGTAGAAAGGAGTGTTAGTTAACATTTCTACAGACACAACTGAACATAAAATGCCATATAAATATTAAGTTTGTGGTTTTGCACAGCTGAAGAAGAGTGTGAAAAAAGGAATCTGTCTGTAAGAAGAAGAAATATAGTCAAAATCACGAGACATCTAGTTGTGTGATTGATGTAATGCAGTGCCATTTCCTCAGGTCATCCATGTCTACAGCACAGCAGTATCCACTATTATGTCCAACAAAAATTACCTCAACGAGATCAGTACAGGATCAATCACGTTCTCTGTATCCCTTTTTTCCTCTGTGGATGGCATGATGGTATAGATTGGTCTTTAAAGAGATGTTGTCCAGAGAGACTCTTTAGTCATTTTGCTGATCTACCAGGACATAGGTCAAAGAGCTTTGTTCACTAACATCTATATTGTACTTACACTAACCAAACGTCTCTTCAAAGAGGTATCTAATCTCAGACTGTTTGCCTCTGCTTTGAAACTGCTTCTCTTCTGGTTTGTCACAGACACTTTAGTTTCTGACCCTCAGGCTCAGAAACCCAGTCTCAGATGTCACCTTCTCCGGAGACACAGACTACTCCTGTCTGGATTCCTTTAAACAGTGTGCTGAGAGACTCATTAATTGTTAGTTTGCATTAAACAGATAAGAAGCCTGCTGACAGAAAAGACCAAGTGTTATTCAATTCCTACACATACTATTAATAATACAGGAAAATCTTTGGAACTCTCTTATCAACATCTGTTGCAGTACTGGAATCATCCTGAAATTATTTTCCTTTATGCTTTCTGATTTGACCCAGCTACATGAGCGTTGTGCTGTTAGAGACACTCACGTATCAACTGACATTCACCCTGCTTTTGAATTTATGTCTCAGCCATTCTGTCAATAAAGTGCTGCATAGTTGCATAGTATAATAACAATGTCAAAGAAAGAACAGCATCTCTCTGTAGGTTTAACAGTGATTTTAAAGGAGTCTAACACTATATATGAGTCAATATAATGAAATATGGAAGATATTCTTCAGACACAGAACTGACGATAACATTCTTTGGGAAAACACCCGTGAGATTTTTAAATGAAATTAAAGCATCAACGTATGTTTTTTACAATGTTCTTTCTTCTTTCATGTCATGGTTTCTTAAAATCTGCTTCTTAGAATGATATGTAAATTGTTTATAAATGCTTTCTGACAATTTATATGCTTTACAGAGACTATAGAACTCTGGAGATAAAAGAAAAGAGACTTGAATTACTGTGTTGCCCATTCCATACAGTCCCTATGCTTTCTTGAAGCAATTTGTTATGATCCTTCTATTTTGATTGGATAGCATCACATAGGAAAGGCACTGGCAAATGGTCTTGTTAAGGTTATATTTCAAGGTCTTTATGGGCCCAAAGTGGGAACAATGTGCTAGATAGCCACAAGCTTATATTGTCTTCAAAGTTCATGAGTATCCCACTGGGATGATGACATTTCCACACTACTGTCTCACTCATTCAGCTCATAACTTCTTGTAATCCGAGCTGGCCTTTTCAAATGCTCCTTTTGTCTGAGGAACAGAAGGAGCAGAGACTAATATGGGTTAGCCTCCCTGGCTGTAGTCAATTCATGGCCCTTGGACTGTTGCGTTTCTATGAAACTTACAAATGTATCTTTTGACTCTTATTGAAGCTGAGGGGGAAGAAAATGTTCTCTGAATTTGATGCAGTCAAAATGGGGAAGGAAGCATGAAGAATCAGTGCTTTAATTTAATTTAACACCTGACTAGTCTGACAAAATCATTAAACTTTCTGTTTTCATTTCTCCCTTAGACTATTGAATGCTGAACTGTCAGTTTATAGCTGGAGGGGTGTCATATTTATTCCCTTACTGCATCATATATTTGACAGTGAAATCCATTTCTGAAATAAAAAAATAAGTGCTTAAAGTATGATATGAATAAAATTAGATTTAATAATCATAACCTTTCCAAAGAATGAGTTTTAACTTCCCAATGCAGTCTTGTGAATGAGGGAGGAAATGCTAATAATTTAATATCTTGCCAATTCTATGGATTTTAATAGTTTATTATCCTGTCAGTCATTTCTTATCTTGGGTCTAATTAGCAGTTGGACACTATTATTATAATGACTTCCTATAACTGGTAAACTGAAAATGGGAGTACCTAACAACTGGATAGAATGCCTGAGGCTTAAGAATAAGTGTTTCTTAAAGAGTTGCTTTATTTTCAATCTTTAGATTGTAGTCTGGCATCCTTAATGGTATGTCTGGACCTAGACATGAATCACCAGCCCATCACTATGTCACTTGCTTCCACTTCATCACTAGAAAAAACTAATTAGTTGACCAGATAATAATATTTTAAAATGTTTGGATATTAGGCTGGACAATTGAGTGTAGTCTTCCAAAATGCCTAGAAGATTTAATTTTTAAAATCCAGCTAAATTAGTTAGACTGAGAATGGTGTGGTTCCCATTATGCCTCAGTACAGAGAAAAAATTTATATGTGTGATTTTTTTTTCTAGATACAGGAAGTGTCATCAAAATTGGGAAATAAACTTCTTAACACCACCGTAGGCTTAAGAAGCAGCATTTATTTATTACGGTGCTGGATGCATGGGAGATTGCTCCACCTATCGTGTGTACCGACTTGCCTTTCCACAAAAGCTTTATACGATCAAAATATGCATATTCATTAATTTCCCAAGAAGCCATTAACATACTCATTACACTTCCAGGAACTTACTAATATATGTAAATGTCCCTTTCACATGGTCACTCTCTCTCTCTCTGGTGGTCGCCACGGTCTCCCAATGGTTGTCATCACTGTGTCCTTTGGTTGTACTTTTACTTTGCACATGCTCAGTTCTCTCCTGGGCCTGTTTCCAACACTTATGTTTAGCTTGTCCCAAGGACTTGACCCAACACATTCTCTTGTCACACCCCAGTGGTCAGTAAAACAAAGAGTCTTAATGCTTCTATGAACATTAAGGTAATAAATTTCAATTTCTGAAATTCTACGATGAAGATACATTGTTCTTAACTCCAGTACTAAGTTAATGATTAGAAAAAGCCTGGGACTTTATAGTCTCTTCTTGGTGAGGTTGCTGTGATTACCTAGTTCAAACTTAACAATCCTAACTTATACATTAAGCTTTACAGTTCTCTACTTCTTTTAATTAAACCCAACTCTGCTAATATGATAAAATTTTTATTATTTTATCAGAATACTTGCAACAGAAGCAAACTCTTGATTCCCACCCACCCCCTCCTCCCAACCCTCTGTCTTGATCAAACAAAGGATCTGTTGAAAAAAAGAGAAACCCTCGGGCAGTATCCAAGTGCCCTGGCTCCAGTTGTGAGGGAGAATGAAATCTTTAGAGACTTGTTTTCCAGCCATACAGGCAACTAAACCAAACAACGTAGTAACATTTCTATTGCTTTATTTTCCTTTTGGTCAGACCTTGTGAAACCTATTGACAATCTGTCTTTCCTCCTTTCCTCCTCTGTAGATATTCTGTGTCAACTCATTTGAAACGTCTGCATGGCTTCAACAGTTAAGAATGCTGTCTTACTGTTGTCCCAAAAACTGGGTCTATCACCTGGTATGCAAAGATCCAATCCACACACAGAGTTGAGGTATTTACTTTTACTGCATAGATGTACATGTATGGGTGGCTGTCCCAAGGCAGCACACCAAATCTTCAAATCCACAGTTATTTATACACAAAGCATTAATGTATTCATCATCCTAACACTTATACATTGTTATTTTATTAACTGATTGGTTAAAATCCCTTCAACTAACATGTAAATTAGTACGCATGCTCAATCTTATTACTCTGCCTATTTCTTCTGAGTCAATGGTATGAATTGGATAGAGGGTCTGTGAGTCAATGGTCTCAATCTGCTCTTGTCAGAATTAACTTTCCTTTAAAGTCATAGTCTTTTGGTAAGTCAAAGTAGGTCTTCACGGCTAGCTAACTGAGTTAGCAATTTATCAGTTCCACTTCTGCTTTTTGATGGCTACTTTCTACCTATCAGACAAAAGTACATTGTTTAAACTATAAATCTTTAACTACCAGTTTTTCTGACTTTAGTCCCAGTAAGGATGAGACTATACAATGGATATCTGTAACAACAATACACCTGGTCAGTTTAATTTATATTTTACTATAACAATTTCCATATAATTAATTAGTTTAAATTAATCTTTTAATATTCAACATAATTACTGCACAACATACCTGGCATTACCTTCACAAGCTAAGTGACACAGACACATTGCAGATGCTGCCCGATACATCCTAAACTCAATGACCAGAGCTCTGTAATGTAGACTGAAAGATTTAAACCCTACCAGTGAAAAAAGATGGGAGGGAAAATAGTAATGCAATTCAGAAACAGTATTCTTATCTTCTTTAGGAATTTTGAATGTTAAATTGATCATTTCAGATGATCAAGTCAAGTCTTATTAATATAGTGAACATGACATTATATGAGATGGGATATCCTATTGACATATTCAAATGCTAATTTGAATTTTCTAATTACTATAGTCCTCCCAAGTCCTTTGTACCTGCAGACTAGAAAACATGGGAAAGCTGGAAATGTCCTTTATCTTCCAGTAACAACTAAAAACATTAATATGTTCTCAATGTTCTTCTAATAACAAATTCCTTATTGAAAACAAAACACAGCACTATTCTAGGTACTAAAAGGAAAATTAACTCTGTCCTAGTGAAACCAGGACAAAAGCCAATTACATGGCTCTAATGACATGATTTGTTGTGCAGACTTTAAACTTTTTCTGTTTCATAAAAAGTGGCTTTATAATGTCTTTAGAAAGAGCAAGTGGGTATTTCTAACACAAGAAGTAGCAAGAAACTTTAAAGCTTGATTTTGTGTCCAAAGAAAGTAGTGGAAATATAAGATAATTCATTGACATTTTCCTTCCTGAAGAGGGTGAGATACTGACAGTATCCTGTTGTTCTCTTTTCACATTTTTCACTTAGTAAATTCTAAAGTCTCTAAATGGAAGAATTTACAGAAACACAAGATAATGTAAAAATTTAAATAAGCTTTAAGTTACATGGCATCCTTAAGAGTGAGTTAGCCTGGAGTTTTAAGAAATTACCTGTTAATCTGAACTTAATTTCTAGTAGATAGCTTTACCTACAAAACACAACTTCATGTGATATCTTATGCAAGCATTCCTCCTAAAAATGACTTGGAAGCATAAGAGTGGTGTTGTGTATTGTGTTTACCTCATACCTTGAAAGTCTGGGGAAAATGGAAATATAGGTACTTTTTGAAAAATGACTGATTGGGTTTGTGTGGCAGTGTTTTGGTAGTGTGTGGGCTACAGGGTTGGCTTTTGTGAGAAGCTGCCTACACTTCTCCTACACCCAACAGAGCCAATTTCAGCGAGCTCCAAGGTGGACCCACGACTGGCCGAGGCTGAGTCCATCAGTGCTGCTGGTAGTGTTTCTGGGATAAGGTATTTAAGAAGGGGAAAAAAATACTGTATAACAGCAATGAGAGAGGAGTGAGAATATGTGAAAGCAACAGGGCTGCACACATCCAGGTCAGTGAAAAAGCAGAAGTGCTCCAGGCTCCAGAGCAGAGATTCCCCCGCAGCCTGTGGTGAAGACCATGGTGAGGCAGGCTGTCCCCCTGCAGTCCATGGAGGTGGAGCAGATGACCACCTGTAGCCTGTGGAGGACCCCACACTGGAGCAGGTGGATGCCTGAAGGAGGCTGTGACCCCATGGGAAACCCGTGCTGGAGCAGGTTCCTGTCAGGACCTGTAGCCAGTGGAGAGAGGAGCCCAGGCTGGAGCAGGCTTGCTGGCAGGACTTGTGACCCCGTGGGGGACTCGCGCTGGAGCAGTCCCTTCCTGAAGGACTGCACCCCATGGAATGGACCCAGGCTGGAGCAGTTTGTGAAGAACTGTTGGTTATGGGAAGGACTCTTGTTAGAAAGTTTTATAGGTGACTGGGAGGGACCCCAGGATGAAGTGGGGGAAGTGTGTGAGGAGTCCTCCCCCTGAGGAGGAAGAAGCAGCAAAAAACCAGTATGTGGTGAACTGATCCTAACCCCTATTGCCTGTCCCTCCTGTGCCTCTGGAGGGCAGGAGGTAGAGAAATAGGGAGTGAAATTAAGTCCAGGAGGGATCATGGGAGGACTTTCACATATTTTAGGGTGTTTTGGATTTATTTCTCATTATCCTGCTCTGCTTTGACTGGTAATAAATCAAACTAATTTTCTCGAGTTGAGTCTGTTTTGCCTGTGATAATTGGTGAGTGATCTCTCTCTGTCTTTATCTCAATCCATACACCTTTCATTATATTTTCTCTTTCCTGTCCAGCTGAGGAGGGGGTGTGATAGAGCAGCTTTGGTGGGCACCAAGTATCCAGCCAAGGTAAGCCCACCACAATAGCTCTTAGACCAGTGACAAATGTGTGAAGACACTCTATGAAATTACGTTATTATTACTGTAAGCAACTTTTTCAAAACCATTTTTAAAATTAACATGGTTTATAATGAAGTTCTGTTATTTAAAAATTTGATATATTATATAATTACAGCTTTCATATAGCAACATCCCTGTAATTCCTTTATTAACATATAAATTATTTGACTTGTATGTTTGCAATATAGCTATCCTTGTCTCAGATTATTTCACACTATACTGATGTTGCAACTCTAAAGACATTTATTATTAAAGTAATATACAGGCTCCAATTTACTGTCAGATCCTAGTGTGTGATGTATTAACTCAATTAAAATGATCTTCTCATATCACCTAGAAACAGTTTTTTCTATGTAGAAGAGTACATCTCTCCTTGCACAATGTTTTTGAATACTTCAGATGTTCAGACTTTGGTGTACAATTTTTTTTTCAGTATATATACTGAAAAATGCCTCAGAAAGCTTTATATAAAGGTGTACCCTTGGATAAGAACATAAGTGACAAATCACAACATGTATGTCTTTAGCAGTTCTTCATTGGAAATAGATTAAAAAGCAAACAAGTATTCTTGGATAATGCTGGGTTTATGGTAGGTGACACGTAACCTGTGATATGACTATTAGTTATCAGGTTTTTAAAATTACTTGGGATTTAACTCCTTTAAAGATAATCTAGAAACAACTTCTCTGATGAGAAAGGCTTAGGAACGGCTGTTTTGATGTTTCAATAAATTAATATATTTTATTTTCTTGTTTCTTTTCCTCCTTTTATATATCATGCTGTTTGGGTTTTTTTTGATTCCCAAAGTAACAATGTACTACTTTGCTAGCTATTTGGTGTCAAAGTATAGGCATTTCATCATCCAGATAAAGATCTATAAATATGAGCTATAAGTAGTAATAGTATTTACTAGACATTGATCATCATTTTTCCTGGTGTAAAAGGGTAATGAAAATGTTGTAGCAGCCCAGTAAGTTTTTATCCAATGTTACACTTACTTGCCAAACTAATATTTTGTTGAATGATATAACTGAATTTCAATAGATGTCCATGAAAACAGAAGCAGTTTCAGAGAGAAAAAAAAAAAAAAAAAGGGAGATGGAGAAAGAAAAATGTTTCCGAACAAGGAGAAAATATAAAGAAAGCTGGAACTGAATTATGGGCTGTAAACTATGATGTTTTGGAAGATTGTAGGTAATTGGCATCTTCCTTACATATATCTCAAGGCAACTTCTAGCTAATCTCTAAATCTATGAAAGCAGATGGCCCCCACATCCTCACTATTTTTAGAGACAAGAAGCATGAACTTCTGAATGTCTGTGTTTGGGAAGTAAAAAAAAAAATACTGCTAAGCCTTCAGGAAAGTGTCCTCCACAGCTCTAGCACTTACCAGGTTTTAGAGATACATAAGTGCTAAATTTCCTCATGTAGTATGCTACTGATTACTTCTGGGTACTGGATTGAAAAGCCTGATGCTATGCCGCTATGACTCTTTACAATCCTCTCTGTTCAGTGCAAAATATCTGAGCCTTTCTGCCTTTATGATTTAAAAATCCTAACATAGTGATGATTAGTTTGTATAAAAATGGTATTTTGATATCTGACCTTAAGTATTTCACATTAAATGAGATCAATCAAGTCCAGCATTTGTGTTCTGCAGAACCAGTCTTACTGTATCTTTTCATTCTCACCTAGCCCAGCAGATGCATTGAGATGATTAGAAATAATAAAGATTAAGTAAACTTTATATTTTCCATAAGAAATTAAAAGTCTAATGTTATGACTTGAATTCCTGCAGGAAAACAGTAATGAAGATTAATAATCCCTGTACATCACATGAAATAATTATCCCCTTGAATTCAACATGAGTTGTTTTGGGTTTCTTTTTCCAATATGGGTTTTTTTCACTTTAGAACCTTTTCCCACTCTGAAGTTTTTTCCACTATGAGGCTTTTTTCCACTACGTGTTTTTCCCAGTATGCAGTTTTCGTGACTGCTCACGGGATCAAAGGGATATCCATAAAAGTTGATCTGCCACTGCATGACAGCTCTGCTCTCTTCCCTTCACAAAATGAATCAATTTCATTGCAACTGAATACATTCTAAATACGATGTTTTGTATCTTCCCTGATATGTATGTTCAGTAATAAACAGTAAAGATAAGTACTTACTCTCTTTAGCAGTAAACTTCCTACAACATGCTGTAAGTGTGAATGAACTTGGACAGGAACACAAAATAAATGCTCAGCTCAGCAGGGTGCAAACAGTGCCAGAAGGTGGGGAATGAGTAATTTCTGGGGAGGCTGAGATTGCATTGTGATGGGAGCACTTCTGATCCTGTCTTCTTCTCATGTGAACACCCACAGAGGAGACACAGGTAAGAGGCAAGAGTGCTTTCTGAGAGTCAAAGGCTTCTGATGCTTGTGACAGATTTCTTGCTCATCTTAGACAGTTTTATGACACTTTCTGAGACACTATTTCTACCACTTACCATTTGAAATTGTAATTCTTTTGGGATGTGGTCCATTTATTGGTATCTCCTGTAAGTTACTAACACTGGGATCTTTGTGTTGACTCAAGCCTCTGAAGTGCAGCTGAGTGTGTAGCTGGGTTTTGCTAGGCCTTACACTTGGAGAAAGATTCACTTTGGAAGGTACTTTTCAAAACCATGTGTTAGAAGACAGATGTAATTTACAGAATATTTCTATGGGAATCTTAAATGTCTATTTTCTTCCCTCGGAAAGACTTGATACTACAGGTGAAATTGTAGCAGATGGAGGTGAAGTGGAAATTATTTGTGCTAACTCAGAAAGTAAGTAGCTACTATGCTTGAAACCCTTACAGTGAGGAAGAGAGAACTTCAAAAGCCTTTGTGCAGACTTCCTGGAAGGATATATTTCAAAAAATCACAATATACTAAAGTAATATTTAATACAGTGATCTCAGAGCACTTAGGTAATAGCATAGATCAATAAGAGCTGTGACAAAAACAGGGAGGTGAATCCTGTTGTTTCGAGAAAAGACTGAAACTCATCATTCCAAGGGGAGAATACTTAAAAAAAAAAGTCTAACTACAAGCTGCCTGGGACTTGACTACATTTTGACTCCAAGAGGTAGAAGCAATTCTGAAATTTTCATCCCCTGTCTTCAGCCTCAAAGGATCAACCTTTACCCTTTGTGAGGGTGAAAAGCAAGTGAAAGATCTGACTGTGGAGCCTCATCAAGATGACTAGACTAAGGTGATGATGATGATGATGATGATGATGATGATGATGATGATGATGATGATGGTGATGATGATGATGATTAATTATTTAGAAATCCACTGTAGTCAGTAGAAAGAAATATATGTTTTTAAGGCACTTCAGGAACTCAGTTTAGTGCCTCTGAATTGCCATTAGCTATAAAGGAAGTCTCAGAAAATTGTCTTCACTAGGAAGAATTTGGGCTTTGACATAAATAACACTGTGCTTGAAGAGACGTTACTATAATAAGTAGCTTACTGCTGTCTGTAGTACTTTTAAAAAGAACAGGACAAACAACCAAGGAAAAAAAGTTTGTTAAAGCAAAATGCACCTACAAACAATGGGATTTTTGTAAATGTGGGACCTCAGCTTGAAAAATAAGGGCTGTATCAACTAAGACAGCTCATAAAGCACTGCACTGCTTTTAAACTGATGGATACAAAGGCAAAATGGAGAAGTTAAACATAATTTTAAACTGAACAGACTGAAAGCCAACAGTATTTGAATGTATAAGTAATTTTATAATGTCACTAGTAAAATAAAAGAACCTTGGAAAATAGGAATACCACACTTCTTCACTGTTACAATTAAATATTAAAAAAAAAGATCACATTTCATGCAAAATTGCTTAGAACCAGACAAAAATTATTTTTAGTTAGTCTAAAATCAGGACACTTCACCATATGAGATTCTTAAGTGCTTGTGCCTGAATAAATAAATAAATAAACAAACAATTTCTGATGTCTTTATCTCACTTCCACAGGAGCATAGCCCCTTCTTTTTCCTTCGGTGAAGGCTGGATGAATTTTTGGCAGGGTTTTTGATTTTGATATACTTTGGTTGGCTAGTTGTATTGTTTTCGGGTAATATATTTAAAAATAAATCTTTGAAAACTGTACTTTAACAACACAGAAAATATTACAGAATAATTTTCAATATTACAGAATAGTTTTGTTCAGTTTCATAAAATCCTTGACTAGGAATTAGAATGTTAATTTTCTCTTGTGAAAGGTGGTTAAATTTCCATTATTTCATTTAGAAGCTGATGAAGGTTTTCATAATTCTTCAGTTAATTATAACTTAAAACTTTACATGCTCCACTGCAAGAAAAATACAAAGCTAAACTTGTTGTTATCTTGACTGTCATTTTATCAAAACACCATCAGTGGTGCACTGTAGTTATGGCGATTCATTTGAAATTGTAATTAGATTTAAAGGAAATAGCACACTAATAAATATTTTATATAGGTAGCACTCTGCAGAAAAAAGGCAATACAGCTGGTAGAGGCTTTTTAATTTTTATTTTCACCTAAGTCTCTGTTTTAGAAAATATATACTTCCCTTCCTGAGAGTTCTTTCTTTTGTATGGGAGAGATTTCACTTCATTTAAATATGCCAATTTAGGTGAAATCACATAGATAGTTATTATAAAATTAAAGTTTAAACTTGAGATCCACACAGAGAGAATCTGCCTTGCTGTGAGGCTTTTTTGTGTGTGCATGCCTTTGTGTGTTCATTTTTTTAAAGAAAATAATAAGAGGCACATTACACCAGAACAAAAAGACTATTATATTAATTATGAATTTCTAATTTGGTTCAGCAAATCTTCATTATTGAATATTGGGTTAAGATTAATGTAAGAGTGTTTTCCTAGAGACCTAGCCCCACTCTTAATTTAAATGGGTAAATAAATATTACTGATTTGTAACTAATTAATCACTGAATTGCTCTTATAACACAATTGTCTAACACTGCTCCAGCTGTTTCTCCACTTCCCCAGTACCACTGGAAATGTCCAAAAGTTCCTTTTTATTTTGGTGATAAAACTCTTTTCTCTCTCTGTCCTCATTTCCTGCTACAAATCCAGGGTATGCCCTAAATTGGAGAGAGGCTGTTCCTCCTGCAATATGTACTCAACGTGCAGAACAAAGGAATGCATCTGTTGCGGTTGAATCCCAGCTGACAACTAAAGTCCCACACAGCCACTCACTCACTTCCCCTACAGCAGGGTTGGGTCAGAGAATCGAGAGGGTAAATGGGAGAAAACACGTGCGATACCGAAAGAACATCCCCTTCTGCTTAAACAATGTGACACTAAAAGATAGTTACAGATCTGCTAGGTCTAGTCAAATTTGTAGTCTAAAAGAGATAACAAGAGCCTTGAGGTGTTGAATATTTGCTATAGGGTAGACCAGGCAGTGATGCCAGAATAACCAGTTTTGTGGAGGTAGAAGTGTTGTAAACAGGCCAAAAGATGAACTAAGCAAGCGCAGAAGAAAAGTTCAACTAAAGGGCACAGTGACAAAAGTTTCATGACCATCAGAGGACCCCTGAAGAAACTCAAAAGGACATCAGTGCGCATGCAAAAAGGACATTTACATATATTAAAGAGTTCTTGGAAATGTGGTTAATATGTTAGTAATTTATTGGAAAAGTAGTAAATATACATGTTTTGATAGTACAAAGCTTTTGCAGAGGGACAAGTCAGTATGCACGATAGGTGGAACGATCCCCCGTGCATTCAGCGCTGAATAAAGAATGCCTGCTGCTTAAGGCTGCATTGGTGGTAAGAAGTTTATTCCCGATTTCGGAGACACGTGACGTGAGATTAAAACAGTCTAAGAATTGAAATAAAATAAAATAATAATGATAATGTTAATAATTTAAAAAATATGGTAATGAAGAGGAAAATATCAGTGAGAAATATAAAGCTCAAGAAAGACAAGTGAGACAAATTAAAGCAATTGCACATTACCAACAGATCGATGCCCAGTTTCCGAGCAGCAGCCTCCTTGACAGCCTTCCCCCTAATTTAATGGCCGAGCATGTTGTCATATGGTCTGGATTATCCCTTTGGTCAGTTGGGGTCAGCTGTCCCAGCTGTGTCCCCTCCCAACTTCTTGTGCACCTCCAGCCTCCTCACTGGTGGGGTAGTGTGAGAAGCAGAAAAGACCTTGACTCTGTGTGAGCTCTGCTCAGCAATAAAAAAACCACCTCTGTATTACCAAACAAGTTGCAATAAGAGAAATTCTGATCATAAATAAGATTTTTTTTTCACAATGAGGTTAAGTTACCAGATACCCACAGAAGCAGGGGAATCTTTCTGTTCAAGGGGTTTCAAAATTGCATGAGGCCTTGAGAAAACAGATGTCATTTTAAATATGATCATGCTTTCAGGAGGAAGCTGAGTTAGAAATGTGCAGAAATCCTTTCCAATCTGAATTATTCTGTGATTCTGTGACACATTTAAAGGCTTTTCACTAACATATTATTATCCCTTATTGGTACTTAGGTAGAGAAGATATCAGACAGTCCAAATTACTCAAAAAAGCAACATGATGTCTTTGCAGGGGAAATAATGGCAAAAGGCAAAGTAGATGGTCTTTGCAATTATCTGTGATTCTAAGCTCACTGCTTTATCTCCTAGGCATAGCGAAAAGAGAGGTTCCAGTAATGAGATTTCATATTTAGTTTTAGGGAGTGTGTTTTGTTTCAAGTTCATTAGAATTATTGAAAAAAAATATAATAAAAGGAAAAGTTTTCTAAGGAACTTAGTTTCTGTTAAAATCTTGTTACTGTCTAGGCCCTTTCTTTGTTATCATTGACAGTGATATTGCAGTGCTTAACAATGGCAGCCATCCAAAAAGGGTTGGTGAGACCATCAACTGCCTTTTGATAATACGTGAATAGCATGTGTATGTTAAGGATTAACAATTTGGAAAAATGGACTCCCAAAACAATATCTGATGCCCATTCATCAAGACCAGTTCACTGTTAGTTCAGTGTATCTGAACCCAAAGAAGTACAGAAAAAGCACCTCAAGACATTTTTTATATAAGTAAAACTATCTAAAAATATTGTATCCTGGGGCATATAACAGTCTGGTTACTTACCTGAGAGATGCAATCGCCCTCATGCAAATGACATGGACAAAAGCTTTCTAACACTCGTGGTCTAAATGTAGAAGAGAAAGTGAAAGAATATACTAAACTGAACATCAATAGATAAGTTCAACCAGATGTCTTTATGGGGGCAGCTGGGATCAAATAAACCTTGCTTACAGTCTGTCCAGGTGGAACAATATTCACTCACATTAACTGTATGACAACCAAAGAAGAGCTTTGCCAACGCCACCTTTGGCAGCTTCACAAGCCTCTGACATGGTCAAAGGCTCTTCTGGAAAAGAGCCCAGGAAGCAAGCCAGGACAAATGAGTTTAAGAGACTGGTAACAACTGAGAGATAGTGAATAGATAATTTTCAATTTTTCCGAAATGTTCCTATGATGCATATGGAGAATGAAAATCTGTAATCTTTTAGAGCTGGAGGTTTAGCAGAATTTCCAAATTATCCAAACTATCCTACCTACCACTAAAATGAGTTTACACTTAAAAAAATGTCACCTATATACTTAAACTGTGTCTCACACTGTTGTTTCTTTAAAATTAACCCAAAATAAATCTGTCCCTGATGCTCTACAGAAGTATAACCATAGTTGGAGAGGCAACCTGTGCCTCAAGGATGTGTCACTAGGCTCTGTTGTAGGTTGCTTTTCCAGCCATTCATCCTTCTATTTATCTCTCCTAGGTATCTCCTTTTTTATTGTTATTTATTTTATACAATTTTGTTTTATTGTGGGTTTTTTTTGAAATTTGCATCAAGTGCCCAGTTTGAAAGTAGTTTTCTAAAGCCTTTATTAAGCAAGTCCCAGTCCTTCCCTATGAGGAGGTACAATGTGCACTTGCAGCCCAGAGAGCCAATCATATCCTGGGCTGCATACAAAGCAGGGTGGCCAGCAGGTCGAGGGAGGGGATTTTGCCCCTCTACTGTGCTCTGGTGAGACCCTACCTGCAGTGCTGCATCCAGCTCTGGGATCCTCAGCACACAAATGATATGGGCATGTCTGAGCAGGTCCAGAGAAGGGCCACAAAAGTGATCAGAAGGATGGAACAGCTCTCCTATGAAGAAAGACTGAGAGCATTGGAATTTTTCAGCCTGGAAAAGAGAAGGATCTGGGGAGACCCTATAGCAGCATTTCAGTGTATAAAGGGAGCTCATAAGAGAGAGGGACAGAGACTTTTTACCACATTCTATGCTGATAAGAAAAGGGGTAATGGTTTTAAACTGAAAGAGGGTAGATTTAGACTGGGTATAAGGAAAAAAAAATTTATGATGAAAATGGGAAGACACTGGACCAGGTTGCCCAAAGAAGTTGTGGATGCCCCATCATTGGAAGTGTTCAAAGTTAGGTTGGATGAGGCTTTGAGCCCCATCTGCTTGATCTAGTTAAAGGTGTCACTACTCACTGCAGAGGGAGGTACTGGATGATTTTAAAAAATCCCTTCCAACCTAAACCTTTATATGGTTTTGGCATTTCTGCTTTAAGGCCTAAAAACAGTGTTTCTGATACTTAGCATTATTCACACCCCCAAACCAGCCACAAGAGTAGCTGTGAAGTACAAGCGCTGAATCAGACCCATCTTGTCAGCATTCACAGACACACCTCTGTTGCTGTCTTGATTTTTACTTACATGACTTCACCAGGAGCCCTCCTGATAAAACTCATAGTTGTATTTTCAGCTATCATGGTAATATCTCTCCTAAACCTATTCTTTAATTGTAACATTCGCACTGTTAAGCAATCATCCCAACACCAAACTCTGCATTACACCGTGAACAGGGATACTCCAAAACACAATCCACTACAGTCATTGCTTCAATCTCCCTTTCTACCTTCTTCCTACCTTTTCCCACTACAATTCTGACCATCATTTAGAAACTTTAGAAGCAAAGAATCTGAAAAGCCTTACACAAAAGGGAAAAAAAAAGAGAATAAATTCCATGGCCTTGCTTCTTCACTGTTATTCTCCTTTGCCAGTATTCATTAAAAATTCACATTCAAATGCTTCTATCAGCACAGAGTATATAATTACTTGCACTCTGATAGCTGCCTGATGGCTTCTGGCAAACTTAACTAAGGCAGCACTGCTACCAACAACTGGCTTCATGGAAATAGCACTGATGTCTCCCCACTTATTAGATCTGACTTCACAGTGACTATGAGAAGAAAAGTAGCCCTAAATATGATCTAATTTATCATTTCCACATAACCCAAAATTCAGTGATGTTAAACCTCCCATGCATGGTATGCCTGTCCCAAATTCCCACACATGAGAACATCTCTCCATGTTCTTGATTAAGTCCTCTTTATTCTGTACACAGAATACTCTTCATACACTTTCAGCACAAGCATTCATTACATTTTGGCTCTAAAAAGACTTAAGCTCAATGTCTTCTTTCTGGAAATACACTGAGTCTGGCTTTCATATGAATTTGCTTTCAAAACAACAAGAGAAAATAAAAAGTTTGATGCTGAAAATAAATTAAATACAAATAGCTAAAAGGCTTGGTTAGGCTCTGGATGCAAAAATATTGGAAGCATGTTTCAAGTGAAATGTCAGCCTCTTTTATACCTCAAATGCAGAGACTGCACACTTCTAGCACTTCATTCAACATAGCAGAGTTGATTCTAAAGAGCAAATAGTGACAGAGGATCACCTCTGTTTCCGTTTTTTTGTAATATGTTATATATGACAATGAAATTGTCCTTATCCATCCTGCTGGTAGATTTCCTTTTACTGAATTAAATTAAAATTACCTTTTATTTTTAAATATTTTGAAAGAAAAAGATTTTTAAAATAACTTTTTTTCCTCCTTGCTCTAAAGGTGATTTCCTTAGCTCTTATTAGAATGTGATGTGTTTTCTAAAATTTGTTCACTTATACACTGAACAACAAAATAGATACTTCTGCTAAACTCCTGGGGTCACATTAATCTCTGTCATGTGTGCTCCTGCCAGATATATGATTCTCATTCAGCAGTTTTATATTAGTTTCTTCTTGCAACAAGCCATTTTTATTCTACTCTTTTGGGATATTCTATCTACTTCACATATAATTTCAGTAAATTACCTCAAATTGGTCAACTCCAGCTTTTTTATTAATAGGAAATGAAGATTATTGCTCTATAAAGTGGTTTTCCAAGATTTAATAGTGTCTGGAGCCAGAGCTACTACTGGCTCTTTCAATAATATTGTTCAATAACCATAAATCCGCACTGAAACAATTTTATTTGTTTGGAACACAGAGACACAATCGTGATTCAGGATCAAGTTCCCACTAGATTTTGCTTATTTGCTAGAACATTTAGACTCTGCTCAGAAGAACAGAATAAAAATTGGCACTGATTCACATTTTGTAGGCATTAATTGTTCACAGTATTTCTTTGTGCTGCAGAATACAAAGAACTCTAAACCTAATGGAGGATGTCCATCACAATACATTGGTGTTTAGCAATCGCTATGTGGAGAAAGGCGGAATTTTGTTCATAGGGACTTTTTCTGTTTTTATTGGAAGGGGTATTACTCATTGCTTGTGTAAGAGCCTGTGGAGGTATTCCATTTGTACCACTTTCCATTTGGAATTGAATTTTCTTTTGTTTTTAAGAGTTGTAAAGGTCTAAAGATGCAGGCAGCACCTGGAATTTCAGAGTATCTGAATATTTCCTAATTTCTATGGGAGCTATGTCCACAGATGGAAGAACTCCAATCAGGAGATGCACCTGCTTTAAAAGGACTCTGCCCCAGAGTACTGTGATAATCTTGAGTTCTTTACACATATGTATCCCAGAACACAATTTCATTAGTTTAACTGTCACAATTGCATTTTCTCTCCCATCCCATCTGCCCTGAAATAATACAATAATAGAAAAGTTGGGGTTGGAAGGGACCTTTAAAGATCACCTAGCCCAAATCCCTTGCCATGAACAGGGTCTTCTTCACTAGACCAGGTTGCTTAAAACCTGATCCATCCTGATCTTGAACACTGTCAATGATGGGACATCCACAACTTCTCCAGGCAACTTCTTCCAGTGTCTCACTGGAGTAGACGGCGAATCACCTTCCTTGACCCAGTGGCCATGTTTCTTTTTATGCAGTTGTGGTGAGTTGACCGTGGCTGGATGCCAGATGCTCACCAAGGTCCACTGTATAACTCCCCCTCCTCCACTGGTCAGGGGGAAGAAAAATATAATGAAAGGCTTGTGGGTTGAGATAAAGACAGAGAGAGATCACTTTCCAATTACTGACACGGGCAAAACCGACTCGACCTGGCGGAAAAAAAAAAAATACCAATGAGACAAGAGGATAATGAGAAATAAACCCAAATCTTAAAACACTTCCCCCACCCCTCCCTTCTTCCTGGGCTAAACTTCTCTCCCGATTTCCACCTCCTCACCTCAGCGGCACAGGGGACAGGGAATGGGGGTTGGGGTCAGTTCATCACATCTCCTTCCTCCTCAGGGGGAGGACTCCTTCCCCCGCTCCATTCCATTGGGCGCAGTCCTTCAGAAAGGGACTGCTCCAGTGTGGGTCCCCCACAGGGTCACAAGTCCTGCCAGCAAACCTGCTCCAGCGTGGGCTCCTCTCTCCATGGAGCCACAGGTCCTGAGAGGAACCTGCTCCAGGGAGGGCTTCCCACAGGGTCACAGCCTCCTTCAGGCATCCACCTGCTCTGGCCTGGGGTCCTCCACGGGCTACAGGTGGTCATCTGCTCCACCATGGACCTCCATGGGCTGCAGGGGGACAGCCTGCCTCACCATGGTCTTCACCACAGGCTGCAGGGGAATCTCTGCTCCGGTGCCTGGAGCATGTAGGGACGATATTCACCCTTGTCCAAATGAATGATTTGCAAATTTGGGATGCAAAATGTAAGATTTTAGGAAGGAGAAAAGGACATGGAAATTCAGTTTTACAGCAGCTGAGAAATAGCAATATTAGAAAATGTAGCAATAAGTGAAAGACATCCATCTTGTTCAGTGTTTTCCTGTGTGTGGGAAGATGATGTGATTCTGAAGGCTGCACTCACCTTTTGCTGGAAGGATGATCTATAACAGAGGAGAGCAGCGAGCTGCAGTGGTAAGTGAGAAATGCTGGGAAGGGCTTTATGCAACGGAGCATGGCAAAGAATAATGAAGATGGGGACAGCTGGCACCACCTGGTAAGTGGCAACTTAATTTAGGCCTCACTACCTACCAGGAAAGAAAAGAGACCTCAGGACAGTCAGTCTGCGTTACTGAAGGGCAGGAGAAGAAAACTGACCTACAAAGTGTCTTGCCACAGAACTGCAGAAAGAGGCTGTTAAATCGCTGTACTGTATGTTTTGCTGTTTGTCTGCCATGTTGGGGGGTTGTTTCCCCTTCAGACTGATGGGCTTACACAATGTTTTATTAATACTTGTAGGTGGGGAAGAAAAGCCCAGGGAATACCATAAAGTTTAGTTTGTTTTCTTTGTCATATGTTTCTGGCTAGGCATTCAGAACAGTGTCTTAGCTGTGACCCAGCGCCTCTAGTCCAGCTCCTGGCAGAAAGTAACATAATAAACAATAATTTGTATAAGGGTAATAGTAGGAAAATTCCTTAAAACTACATGGAAAAAGCGTAATTCTCCAAGCAAAGGCTTGCTGAAGATTTGCAGCAGGCCAATGCAGATGACAGACAGCTCTGTTAGGTAAAGGGTGCTCAGAGCTCGTCCCCAGGTGACATTTGCAAAGTGGTCCCTTAGCATGACAGAAACTCTAAAGCAGCTGTGACTTACCTTCCTGTTTGGAAGAGATGGAGGAAATACAAAAAGAATTCGCTGCTTTCCACAAAGCAACCAAACTGTGGCACTTTAAAGAGGACAGACCAAAATCTGTAGAGTCAGTTGGAGCTCAGGGAATAGTTTCAGAGAGGGAAGAATAAATTAGTGTGCTTGGAGATCCACTCTTTATTTCAGTTCAAGTGCGTTAAAAATAAATATTTGTCTTAGTTTCTGAATGCATTCCTGAAAGTGTAATCCAAAATAAACATATTATGAAAAAATTTTCTCTCTCCTTAGCTGCCTAAATTTTTTTTTTTTTCCTTCTCATTCAACACCTAAACTGGAAGGCAGAGGGGAGGGGAGACTTGTTCATTCATCTCAGTTGACAATAGATAGTCTGAGAGTAGAGAGCAAATCAGTAGATGAGATGGAATCTTAATTATGAGTCAAGTGCTCAGTTTTAAATGGGGAACATGCCACCCGCTAATGCTGCATGATCCCGACACCTGGACCTTGTCGAGAAGCCTCATTCTGCAAGCCTGATTCTCTGCATGCAAGCTCCTTTACTCATGTGGGTAACTAGATTTGACTCCAAGAGACAGCATGTGGGAATGAAGCTGCCTTCTGTTATCCTTGATTTAGTAGAGTCTGACACTTTGGTAGGGTCGCTCCAGCTGAAATTGTGCACCTGGAATCTCAGAATATGGCAAGTGGGAAGGGACCCCAGGAGGTCTCTAGTCCAACCTCCTGCTCACACAGCATCAGATGTGATATGAGACCAGATTGCTCAGGGCTTTGTCTGGTTGGATCTTGATAACTCCAAGGGCAGAGAGTGCACAACCTCTCTGGGGTTGATGCACAGTAACTTCAAGTTAGAATCCAATTAATCACCTAAAAGTCTGACCAGCTGAATGTGAGTCCCCAACCAAACCATGGTGGCATGTGAATGCTGATTTAAGAATGGTGGACTATGGAAATGGCTTCTGTCAGACTGAAATTTCAGACTGATTTCAAGGTCAAAGTAGTTTGAAATTTTTAAAAGCCCTGCAGTCAACTGCTTGTAATTGAATGTTTAGCAGACACCAATACAGCTTTGCCCATAATGTCCTTCATGTCAGCAAACACCCTTGGAGTTGGTCCTAAAGAATGACTTGTACTAGTGGCTTTGCTTTCAATGGTTCAATGACCGATCAGGTTCCGTGTGTCTAACAAATTTTGGCATTTTACTTGGATAAAGTGCCAGTAATTTAAGGGGAGAGCACAGGGTTTTTCTCCTGTCTAGAGCTCTTCATTGGAGGTGGGTAAAAAGAAAGCTGGCCATGCTTGTTGTTACAGGCTATAGAGAATGGGAAGGAGTGCTTTACACTCGTTCTAGGTATCTCTATGCAGGTCAGAGCATGCAGCTGTGAAGAGAACTGTGCCATCCACGTTAGGACCAATTCAGAAGCCTCTGTGCTGTGACGTGGTAAGAGAAAGTGCCTGTGGGTTGTAGCAGCCCCAAAATTAGCTCTACTCAAGAGATGAGACCTCATCTCCCTCATTGACCTCCCATAATGCTCAAGTGCTGCAATGTGTCTCATGGGAGTTTTACTTGATCAAAGCTTTTAATTAATTGCCTTTCTCTTTCTCCATGTTTCTTCTTGCTTTTGGAATTCTGTCCTGCATTTAAGGGTGAAAATACCTTACAGAAATTTATATATGATTCTTATGGGAGAGAAACTGCCTTTCTACCCTTTTTCTACCCTTTCTGACCTTTCTACCCTTTCCTCTCCTATTATCTCCTTTCTCGGGAAAGAAATTCCTTTCATTCTTGTCCCTACAGTACTATCAGTTTTATGCTTTATCTTTCACTTTTCCAGAAGACTATTTAGCTAGAGGTTCTCAACATACTGGAGATATCTGAACAGAAACTGGGGACTGTCATTGTCCTTGGAACAAATTATGACTTGACGCATTCATATCTTTGAGGCAATGGGATGGGATGCAGGAAAGTTCTATAAAACAAAACACAGCATTGGCACATACAAGCAGTATTCACCCACTAAGCTGTATGACTTTGAATAGTCTTGTGTATTTATAAGAATTCAAAGTTTAAAGACAGTATAGAAGGAAAAGTTGCAGGAGAATGTTCCAAATCAGTGGCATTGGAGCTCAAAAGGAAAAGTATGTTTTTGCTTATGGCAGATTAATAAATTCATTGTAATGTAGTCACACTGTGCATGTGGCCTGTTTTTGTCAATTCCACTGTTTTTTTCCTTCATAGGAACATCAATCAAAACTAAGTAAGACAAATAGTTCTGCCCACAGTAGGGAGGAGAATGTGTATTCATCATTTAGATGATCAGATCCTCTGCATGCTGACAGGCTTCGTCTGGAATCAATTTGCTACACAGCCAGTGATGGGCTGAGAAAGGGCAGCACATTTTGATAGACTGAGTTGTCTTCCATCTGCTCCCACATCAGCATGCAAAATTGGACTCAATGGCACAGCTACCCAATGAAGAAGCAATTCTGTGGAAGATGCCTAACAATTCAACTTTCTTGTACAAGTTCAATTGCATATACAACCTGGTGACTGACAGATATTTATTTCAACTTCCTTTGCAAGGGACGTGAACATTTAACCTAGAAAGGTTTTTATTTTCTTTACACTGAATTCTGCACCTACCCCTTTACCTTCAGACTCCTGACAAATACTTATTTCACCATTACAAGCAATAACACATGCACAGAAATTAATCATGGACTGCAGCTGCTTCCCTCCATGCCCTGACACATCCATCTAATCACCAGGTACATGTGGCACTTCTTACTGCTCACGGCCTACAACTGAGTATCTCTTAGCTGGGCTGACTGTTCTCTCTGTTTTTGCAGTTTATTTGGCTTTAGAACCTTTCTTAGACTTAATTGATGTTGCCATGAGAGGGTACACTGCTTCAGATTTTTTTCCAAGTAGAAATGGCTAGTTTAAGGTTGAATATTTACTCTTATAGAGACCTGGTTATGGAGATCTGCTCTTGAGTTTTCTTATGGAGAGGTAAATGTGTCCAGCCAGAGCAGGTTGTTCCCTTTGCTGACTTCTGTCTGGAACCTCTGACTGAGATGAAGTTGGTTGATGAAGTTTTTGTAGAAAGGAGAAAATACCTGGATTTCTGCTTGACCACCTACATTACCTCTCTGTTTAAATAAAAGTGGTAAGAGTTAACACATAGAAGTGGTTTGTCTTTGATTATTTGTCCATTATAAATGAACCTTGAACAGCACCTTGAACATCTGGTTTTACTTGATATCTTTATTTTTCTCCCCTGGAAGGGGACACTGATGTTGGATGAACTTGTCACATAAGTTTCACTTCTGGGTAAATGCTCAGAAAAAGGCAATTTTTTTTTTAGAAATGGCAAGTAAATGTATCACATTCCTATACTACAAAAGCCTGAAGAAGTCCTGCACAAAAAGTCTATCCACCCACACACAGGTGTTATGTGATTTTCCTTAACTCAGTGTAGCCAGGCTGAAATAACTCATTTCTGATTCAGCTAACCAGACCCCTTCTAATGTCTATGAAATCTACTGTGTGGCAACAAGGTGGGGTCAAAAAAGAAAAAAGTGACTTAGGAATGGGTGATGGAGTGTTTTGTTGTCTTTGGTTTTGTTCTTCCTCCCAGTGATGGTGATTGGCAGGGACACAGAAGGGTCAGGCAACCCCCAAACCATTGTATCCAAAACTGCAAATTGCAAATTTTAGCTGCGAATTGCACTAAGAAGATCGATTCATGTAGTGTTTTCTCATGGACTAGAAATAGGAAATTTCAGTCATTCATTTTTGAAATATTTCACTGTTTGAAGGAGGAAAATTGCAAGATTCTAGAGGAGAGGGAAAGCACAATTTTAGCAGTTAAATAAAGGCTCTACCCAGCCTTATTCAGGATAATGCATTTCAAACAAATGAAGCATAAGAATTTGGAAATGGTCTTGTGATGATTCCCGTCATTTGCTAGTAGAACTTGGAAAGATGTGAACATTGTCTCACATGGGAATGAAATAAAATTTCTCTTTAATAAAAAGTCAGGAGATGACATCTCTCTTGGGAGACTATTGGCATTTTCAGCAGATGGGAGGCAATAATTCTCCTGTGTAGTTGTTGACCACTGTTCAATATTTCTTTAGGGAATTAATTATTTGGGTCCTTTCCCCATAAGAAATGCTTTTATCCTGCTAAGACATATGCCGTGTTTTAACCCCAGCTAGCAGCTCAGCCCCACAGAGCTGCTTGCTCATTCCCCTCTGGTGGGATGAGGAGGGGTTAAAGTGAGAAAACTCATGGACTCAGATAAAGGCAGTTTCATAGGTAAAGCAAAAGCCACACATGCAAGCAAAACAAAACAGGGAATCCATTCACTACTTCCTATCAGCAGGCTGGTGTTCAGCCATCTCCAGGAGAGCAGGGCTCTGTCATACCTAATAGTTACTTGGGAAGACAGACGCCATCACTCTGAACATCCTCCCCTTCCTTTTTCCTCCAGCTTTATATGCTGAGCATGACATCATATGGTCTGGAACATCCTTTTGGTCAGTTGGGGTCTGCTGACCCAGCTGTGCCCCCTCCCAGCTTGTGCACTCCTGGCCTACTCAATGGTGGGGCGGTGAGAGAAGCAGAAAAGACCTTGACTCTGTGTAAGCTCCGCTCAGCAGTGACTGAAACATCCCTGTGTTATCAACACTATGTTCAGCTCAAATGCAAAACACACCCTCATACCAGCTACTATGAAAAAAGTTAACTCTGTTCCAGCCAAAACCAGCACAATGTGATTGGACAATCAAGGTGACAAGGGAAATACTTCTTTATCCTGGTTTTAGTTTTAGATTCTATCTAGGATTTTCTGTTGGCTGATTTTATTCTTTGATCATAGAAGTAAGGATGGAAAAGACCTCTGACAAGTTGTTTAATCCCCTCTTGAAAGTGTCAGAGCCATACCATGTACATGTTCCTAACACCCGCTCTGTGCAGCTTCCAGTCGAACAGGCAGCAAGTAGATCCTCAGTCAATGCAAAACTTTGTTTTCAGTATTTAACATGGGTCAGGTTTGGTTGGTTTTTCTTTCCTCCTCCAATAACCATTAAAGTTAATAACAGAGGAAAGAAAACCTTTAAAACTAATATTTTTGAGATTGCTCTTTTTTTAAAAACCTGTTAAATGTTTTTAAAATTTTATTATCTGGATATGCCACTTCAATCCTGGCTTTTCCTGTGTTCTTTTTTGATTCAGCCATACTCATCTGCTTTCAGAACCCATACTTGTTCTTGGTGTCTGAGCTTCTTCTGTCACAGTCAACTCCTCTCTAAAAGCACAGCATTGAAGTTGGAACCATCAGCAGCCCATGAGCTGTTAAAGCTCTGTTTATGGCTAAAGAGAATTGAGTATATTTATGCAGGTGCCCTGACTCTGCACGCTCCTTGAACAATGTTATTACACATCAGCTTCTCTAATAAATGTGGAAGTTTCTCACCCTGAAATGTATCTTTACCTAAAGCTTCAGTAAGTGTGAGTCCTGAGGCAAAATGCATTTGGTCAACATACAGTCCCATTCTTTTTTGGATATAAATCACATTTGCTCAATGTTTAAATTAATTCAGCAGATACAGTATGCACAGTATTCTGCACAGAATGAATTGCCTGTGTGAAAGGAAACACGTTATTTCTTTATATGTGTGCACCTCTGCATCAGAACACTTTTTGTTTCCTTAGAAAAAATACTTTTTTCACATTTTGCATCTCATCCATTACCACAGAAATGTTATCAGGGATGGTTTGCCCTGCTATTGCATTTTTAATCTGAGAATTAAGGGAGAAACATGGTGTGTGGTATAGTTTTTTGGCTGCAGAAAAGGCAGGTGTTCATTTCCAACACCAGCCCCAATGTTCTGCTCTTTGCAATGACAAACTAAAGGCAACAGTTTAAGACCTGAAAGGCTGGCTCACTCTAGCACGGTGCCATACACCACACTGTACCTTTATTCCCAGAGCTGTCCCAAACAAGCCTGTATTTTCTCTTTTGTCACTGGTAGTGTGTTATTCAATCCAAAGCAGAATAGTGAACAGCAACATTAAAGTGCACACGGGCAAGCTCACTGTGCTGGCTCAGAGGTGCAAATTACAGAGAGCATGCCTGTTTAGCTCAACTGTTACTTTAATGCCCGACTGCTGTGGTATGCACAGATAATTTGGATATTTGAGGCAGTAGTGTTCCATGATTCATGTGGTTTATCTATGTTACATTGCTAAAATGAGGCAAAGTGGGCAACCAAATACTCTGAAAAGGTTTCAAAGGAATTACAGGCCCTGAGGGAGAGAGCAAGCAAATATTGCCAGGGAATGCTTTGTTAATGGTGACTTTGTTTTCTGGAGTGTGCAGATAAAGTTTGTGAGTTTGCAGCCTAAAATGGTGCACTGCTCTGATTACCTTGAGCAGAAAGCAGAGAAAGGGCACGGTAGGACAAGGAAGACATCTGGGGAACTGTTTCTCCATTAGAGATGGAGTTGTTGTTCTCTCCTCTGTAGCTCTTTACAGTTCAAAACCAAACAGTTAACATGAGAAACTGGTCAGGGGGAGGGAACAACCTCTCCTATGTGGAATTTCTTATGATTCCTCCATCCCTCAAAAAATTGAGTGCATATTGTTTTGACTGCCCTTAATGATGAGATTGCCCAGGATTGCTGTCTGCATTGATTGTTTCTATTTCTGGGGGACAAAAACCACCACAATATAGTCTTATTGACCACATTTATTTGATATTCCTTGGAGTAGTAGACCCAGGAATGCATACAGTAGGAATTCACATGCAATGGTTGCTAGAACCCAGTTATTAAAAGAAATCTGTCTTTCAGATGCGTCTGTGTCAGATGCCAGATCTGGAGCACTTGTCTTTGGAATTCAGCCTTCAAAATCTTTGAATTGCTGAGGAAATATAACCAGCACTCATCTTTTCTCAGAAGGCAAAGAGGAGGTGACCAAGAATTCTTAGAATCACAAATTCACCAGGCCCTTCAGAGCTGAGGATTTTAATGAAGCTGGAAACAAAAGAACACTTTTCTTAGTTGCACTTTGCAACAGGCCTTAGATCTTGAAGAGACATCAAGTGGTCTCCTTTTTTCATGCCTGCTTTCTGCTGGTCCAAGGCTGGGCAGTGGCTGCACTGCCATTACCTCACTTCCTGGATCATTTGTAGGCAAATGCAAAGCTTCAGTCTCAAGGGTCCCCAGTCAGACTGAATGTAAATGAACCACGGCTACACACCACTGATGAATCAGCTGTATGAAAGGACATAACCTACCACTTTTCTTTATGTTTGAAGCAGGCTTCTTCCTCCTCATTGTACTTGGATGAGAGGTACCTGGAATTTAAATGTCTGTTGTGGTTAAGGACAGAGCAAGTGTCTTCCCTTCCTAAACCAGGTCTTTAATATTAATAACTCTACTCCTGAGTACTTGTGTGGAAAGACAGATGCCATTTGAAATCCTCAAATTATTCTGAAGGGATATCAGTGCCCTTTGATTTGTTCAATCTATGAACAATTTTTAAGTGAGCTTTTGGAATATGCAGCCAGAGCCCAAGGACTTTGGATCTGTCATTAGGCTTCTCAAAACCATAACTCTTTTTCATTCTATATTTTTGTTTCCTGTTTCCTCTTGAACTTAAAAATGGCACATGAAAAAAGAGAAAAAGAGGAGCTACACGCAAAATTTAACATTTTAGAGGAATGCAGTAGTAGTACATTATGTTTCAAACCATGAATAGGGATAAGTTTTGATTTGTTTTGAATGACTGACAATATTCCACTTTCTTCTTTCTATCAGCAGAGGTGTGGGGTTTTTTTGGTCAAAAATTGCTCTTGACCCCTATCTTAACTAATGTTCTTGTGTGGCAGGTCAGGAAGGCAGTCTGTGCTAAAGTATGCCATGGCATTTCTAGATCTAAACTCTGCTAGGAGATTAATATTTTTTATTTATTTTTAGCAGCAGTGGGTTTAGTTTCATCTTTTTAGGGTCAGATTACACCGGGTGCTACACACAGGAAGGAAAAGAAATCCATCCAGAACAGGGAAGGCAGGTGGGATTGCACTTCATGGGTTTTGCAGGAGATAATCCTGACAGCTGACGGAGGTGCTGCCTAATTGCTGACTTGGAAACAAGTTGGAACTTGCTGAAGTCTGTTCACTGAATCAAACACTACTGAATTCTGTCATTCCAATAAGCATTTATGGTGACTCATTTCTGTCAAGGAGAGGGACTAAACCTGCCCCACTAAATACAACTCCATGTTAGACTAACCAAAATAAAACCATTTGAATTTCATAGAACAAGTGATGGTTTCACTTGGCATGGGAAATTAAAAACACCTGGAAGGCCTGATAAAGGTCTAGCATTTAAATCTTACTTTTGGCTTCCTCACTGAAGCCTTTCCTCAGCCTTAGAGTGCTAGCAATTTCAACCTACATTGGCTTTTTGATTTATAAACTTTCATCGGTTTCTTTTTCTCTTTGGTGTCTTATATCTCTACATACTTTTCCACAAAAAGCTACCCAAGCACATTTTCGATGTTATTCATTTTTGCTGCATAAGGGAGAAATTAAAAGTCGTGTCAACTCTATATAAAATAAACTGTGGTTTTTTTTAAGTAGAGCTACAGACTACTCATGTCTTTTGTTAACTACTCAGTGTTTTGTCTTTTGTAATAGCCATTCAGTCTGCCTGGTTGAGATGAGAATTTTGAGTAAAATATGATTTTATAACCCCCTCCCCACCACACACACACACACACACACACACACACACACACACACACGTACTTACACTGGAGGATATTTTTATAAGAAACACTTTCTTGTGATAAAGATTTTGCTGGAAGCAGCAGTTGATTCTTACTGAAAGAACACTGGCAGAAGAAATTTCCTTGTACACCTGGTAGATGATTATCTTATTGTGATAAGACTTTGCAGAAATTGCTCTCTCTCTACATTCAGCCTTACACAGCCTTGTTCCGAGTTTTGCTCTCTGACAATGGGGGGGATGGGGGCGATGCAGGGAATCAAAACACACATTAAAATCTTTGCATTTTTCCAAAACACTATGATATCTTTAACTCCAAAGAAGCCCTGAAGGTCAGACCTACATGTGTTAAAATAACTCTCTCATAGCTCAGAGAAACAGGTAGGATTGGCTTGCACAGATGGCAGAGATGTGGCTCTGAGCCTTTGGCACTTGAACCAGAAGAACCAGAACAGAGGGACACTGTGATTCCTGAAAAATCTTGGCTTGGTTCCCTCATGGCCTTTGTGGTCATTTCTGTTACATGGTTTAACATTCAGGAGATTGTTTTAAAAACCTGCCTGTGACTGACCACACAGCCAGGCTTGGTCACAGCAATGGGTCTGTGCACAGAGACCCCAGAGTTTTGAAGGACTCCATGGAGAGTTACACTTTTGCCATCACAGGGCCTTTCTTCTGAGAGCAAGGGGAAGGTGTGGTTCATAAAAGAAAACTGCTCTTTTTTTCTCATCTCCTCACATGTCAAAGCTGAATTTCTTCATCAACCTTGAAGGTTGGAAGCTCCAATCCTAAGACAGTTCATATAAACTGAGCTTTAATGTTTTAACTGAGATGTCTCCAGAAGTAGATAAAGGAGCCTTGAAAGCAAGTAGGAGAAGCTAGAGGAGCAGCCATTGTCTTTTCAGACTTCCCTCAAATCGGCCCTTCTACCCCTGTTCCTCTTGTCACACTGAATATTACTGATAACACCCTGCTCAATGTTGCTGTCTAACCAGGCACGTGGTGGAGATTTCTCACTAGCCTGGTGGGTGCCCTTCATCAGAAGCTGCTGTGATGGACCCTGTGTTGCTGCAGTACCCATGTCAGGCATTGCCAAAAGGCCACTCTTCCACTGGGACAGTTATTTTCATGTTTTCCCCCTCCTAAAGCTGTTCTGATGTAAAGTTGTTCCTCTGACTTTTGCACAATTTATTGCAGATGGGCTGATGGGGGAGAGGGAAGCAAACGACTGTTTTTTGTCAGATCATCACTTCAAGGTACTCAAAATACTATTAGCAAATTAAATGAACCTGGGAGCTTAAAACCCACTCTTATTTAGGCAGCCATCTTCTGTGTTTTAAAGGTAGTTTCCAAGAGGATTATTTATTCCCAGGGAATATTTGGCTTAGAGGATACCATCAGTGCATTGGCAGAGCATTATACTGTGTCCCTTGGTTTATATTCCTAATAAATGTATTGCTAGAGATACAGCTGCACACTAATAATGTGCAAAAAATGAATCTGGTCTCTGTATCTGATTTCAAATGTGGTCTATTGACAGCAAATAGTCTTTTTTCATAGGCCATACTTATTTTTTGCTTTTCATAAACACTGCTTATGCTTGTCTATTGCAAACCAGGGCTCTGATTCTGTTGTACTAAGCTGAAGGTTTAACCAAATCCTATGGGGCTAGCAGCACAGACCAATTTAGAAATGGAGCATCCATAGTGCTTTTTTAAGTAGGTCTGGAAGGCGAGGACCCGCAGCCTGCCTTTCAGGAGGGAGTTCAGCACTGGGAGCAGAAGATGCCCTTCTCTTGCTAAGAGTCAGGGCCTTAAGACCCAAAGGACAGAAGTCTGATTGCCTTCGGCTTGGTGTCATCAGTACAGGCATACTACCCTTTAAACATGGACATGGTCCTTCTGCATGAAACTGAGGAGAAAAAAGTTGTTTGGTTGTTGCACATTGCCCATCATAACGTAACAGAAAAAGCAAAGAGTGAAGGTAGGCTTGTCTACAGTTCTGTGGTGGTTTGGGAGGATTCACCCTTTTTGCTTGCACCTTGCAGCCAAACACAGACTGCTCTCTCCCCCTCTCTTGCCCAGGGAGTTGGGGGGAGAACTGGAAGGAAAAGGGCAAGGAAACTCACGGGTTGAGATAAAAACTATTTACTAATTAAAATAAAATTATAATGATAACAACAGTGATAACAGAATATACAAATGAGTGATGCACAGTTGCTCACCACCCGCTGACCGATGCCCGGCCTGTGCCAACCAGCGATCCCGGAGCCGAGACAATCCCAAAACTGAAACCCCGGAAGAGTGAGCCTGAGAGATTCCTGAGAGAATACCCCCATGTTCCAGCTAGCCCTGGTTAATACACTGACATGATGGGATATGATATGGAATATCTCATTGGCACATCCAATTGTCAGTTTTGGGGTTTGCTATTCACTGCACTTCTCCCTCCCAATCCTAATGCAGCTGTGAAGCAGCCAAACACGGTGGCCTTGAGCTTCAGCAGCAACTAGTAATATTAGTGCTTTGATCAATGTTCTTCTCACAACAAGTCTTACACTGAAACTAAAACACAGTTATTCTAATTACTAAGAAGAAAAATAACTCTATCCTAGTAAAACCAGAACAAGTTCATACTGACCCTCATAGGCAGCTTCACTTTGAGCATCAACAGTGCAGCTTATCTTTCGAAACACAATAGGAGAAGGATGTAGGTTATGTCTTTACATAATCAATTAGAATAACAGAGCAAGAGATGAGGTGTCACACTACTTCATTGATGCCTTTATTTTGTCAGCTCTACCCTGACAACAGGACAAAAAATTCTATAAGAGAAAGGCCAAGTGTGAGCTATCACTAGTAATTTCTGCATGGTGTTGGCTCCTGACCAGCTCTTGCAGACTGTAACATAAATCGTATGGACAGTGGTTTCCAGATCATGATCAGCAGCTTTACATGGTCAGATGTGGCAGCCAACTCAGCTTTATGTGTCTTTGGTGACACTTGACAACTAAACAAAAACAGATGCCAGGCACTTGATTGCAACAAGGATGTAACGAGACACAAATCTAATCATGCCGCGTTCAAGAAATTATGAAGCAGACTTTGTTGTACTAATGAGATTGGGTGAACTGTGGAATGCCCTTCCAGCAGCAAAATGGTGGGTAAATGTGTAATGGGACTTTGTAGATATAAAGACACCTTAAGCACAGGTGCCTGCTCTTGTGGCTTCATTTTCTGTTCTCTTTTGTCTCTTCTTTTAACAAACTGGTAGATCTGTGTAAGAAGATAAACAGGATAAGAGGAATATTTTGCTGCTCTAAGGTTAAGCAGGCTTTGGACTGATAAGAGCTGTCTATTTTAAAGAAGGAAGGTTTTGTGCCCATTTTCAAATTCAGAAATCCAATGCTTATAAGGGCTTGGGAAGCGAATATCTCTGGCTCCAAGTGTGGCTAAAGGTTCATACTTTCTACTTCGCTCTTTTTCTTTGTCTTTGATTTCGTGTGATTTTCAGGAAAGTGTCTTGGAGCCAGCGATTTCTGTGTCAGCCTTTTTCATGCAACATCAAGTTCTGAAACCTGCCAGCTAAATAAAATGCTTGTTTAGAAAGTTCAGTTTAAAGTCAGTGCTTGGGAAAAGTAGAGGCTTCTATATAATTATGAGAAGAGTAATTTTGTGTATTGGTGTATTAATGGTCTAGTTACAGTGAACTACCTTCAAATGAGTCAAAGGCTGGCCTTCTGGTTTCTGGTGGCAGCGTGTCAAGCCAAAGCCTGAGGGAGCTACTTTGGACTCTCTTGTCACTCCCTGTGCAGTCTTCTTGTCTTCCCAGGGCTTCCTCTGAAGTTACACTTCTTCCTCACTCAACTCTGAGAGAGAAGTTATTATCTCTGTACATGGCAGGACTTGAGACATATCTGCACCCACATAGTGCACCTCAGAGAGACGCTATCACCCTTCAGAGAGATCCCTGGGGCTGGCACCCCTCTTCTCCCTCTACACCACGGTTCTGATGACAATTTCTACCCACTGGCAGAGCTCAAACCACGTTACTTGTGGGTTGGTCCACAAAGACAATCAGCTGGTCTTGCTTTTGCTGCCGTCTGATCCATTGACCTTTTGGGGACCTGAACTCTGAGTTTGCAGAACTCATGTGGGTATGTCAGAAAACCCCAAGCTTTGTTCACCCTCTGGCACAGACTATGCAAAGAATATGCAAAACAGCTCCTAATCTCATAGTCCTCTGCTGCTGCTGCTGCTGCAGTAGGGTCGCAGCTAATGAACAATGAGCAAGATAATGAACACTTAACAGCACATTAGTCATTTCATTGGGCACAAACCTTCTACAGGATGTATGATGCAACATTAATTTTACAATTATCCAGGAAAGGACTGTCATCTTTGCACTTCTGAATTTCTGACTTGATCTCATAAAGGGTACCCAGGCCAGCTGGCTTCTCCTTTTCATTCTGGTTTGGAGTTTTGGGAGTTTTTTGGTGCTTCACTCTTCCCAATAAAGGTCTGATCTAAATTCAGCTATAAAAAGGGTTAATAATCCACATTATAATGCTTTTAATGTTAATTAGACTGTTGATTTTTGAAATGCTATTCATTTCTTCTGTGAACTTGACAGTGTTTTGCTAAGAGGTTTTAGGCAAAAAAGCACAAAGTTGATGGCTGCTATTTCTGGCCATGATTGTAACAGTACTGAGAATTTTATTGTATTATTGTAAAGTCTCTGTGCTAGAGAATGACTCCTTTATACTTTGTACTGAAACAAAACAAGCTTTAACTTCAGGTTCTCAAAAAGGCAGTGGACGTCATTAAGAGCAATGTGGTTGTTTGTCTGATCCAAGAGTGTTCTGGCCCAGATCTGGGTAACAGAAGATTGAAACTATCACTGCACAAACACAGGGTAAGAGACCGTGCCTTCTTGTCTCATCTGTTGGGTTGTTCTTGTCTGTCCATGACGAGCAGGGAAGGAAGACGCAACAACTGACTACAGCTCAGGCAGTTGAAAGTGACCCATGTTGAAACAATAAATTATGTTGCCCTCTGACTATTATGCATATTATAATTTTCAATTATACTATTAAATTATAATGGAGCAGGGCTGTTACCACTGATTAAATTGAAACTTTATTAAATGCTCAGTGGCACCAAAGGAACTTTTATGGGATCATGCCAGACATGCAGTAACACAAACAACTGCAGAATCTTTCACCCAGCTGTTGGTACCAAAATGACATCTCTCATTTTTGAATGTAGGAAGAGCTTGAATCTCGTAGCCAACTTGCAAACTGGACTGCACTGAAATTTACAGAATTAGTGTTACAAGGAGAGGTATAAAGAAATACTCATTCCAAAGACTAGAAAGAAATCCTTTCCATGCACTGGATTGCACTTCAGCCAGGAGGAATGAGCATCCTTCCTGAAGAGACCATGTGCATAGGAAATAGGCTTGCTGTAGTATTCCAAGATGTGCCAGTTATTTTTAACTGTGACCAGAATTTTCACAAGTAGCAGTGACTCAGAGACATCCCAGGCTTCGGCTGCCCAGTTTGAGATACAAGAATGCAGCATGATTTTTTAACCCATTCCTTTCAGAACCTGGCATTACTAACCAAAACTGAACCTCTCAGACTTTGTCAGATTTGCCTCAGCTTTGTGAGTGGTGCTTTAATGAGTAGTTTTATTTTGATCATTTCTGAAAATGACTGTTTGTAGTCTAAGTTTCAGAATTAACCCACATTTCAGGTTCTAGCTGGTGCCATTTGAGACCTTTCTAACATGTAATTTTCCTCTCACCATGTGGTGCATCAGACTTGCCCTGGATTCAGGGACAGGAAAACTCACCTAAGCAACAGATGCTGTTCTTAAATAAACAGCACAAGATCAGGCACGTTACAGCTGGTTACAATTTGGAATCTGTATGTGAAGGAAGCTTCATGAAATCAATACACTGTGGATTATTTAAACATGAAAAAGGAAATCTGTGTGAACTGTGACCCAGCATATACGAACATGATCGATCCTGCTACTTCGAGGTCACATCTCAGTGATACAGCAATTGGTTTTATATTTCATTTTCTTCTTTTAGGACATACATTGAAACGTAGTTTTGTGTAGTTTGTCTGCCTGACATTACCTTAATTTCCATGTCTCCAGTTATTCTTACTCTCCTTGTGTGGCTCAGAGCCCTGAAGCCTGCACCTCTCCCACCAGCTTACCCTACTTTGTGCAAACATGCAGAACAGATTTCCAGTGTCTGCTGGGACAATGCCTGAGGTTGTTTTGAGCAGCAACACACAGTGGCTGTAGCCTCCAGCACACCCAGGCACTGGGACTCCATTGCAAACTGGAAAGCCCTGCAGGGGTTTCTCCCTTTCTCTGTTTGCAGAGAAATGATCAGTGAAAACAGAGCAGAAGAAAACACAGAGGTGTTTTATGGAATGTGCAAATTATTCATACACCCTAATGTACATAATTTTCCAGAGCTTTTCAACTAGCTGTTTTACAGGATCTTACTTCCTGAGGACAGGAATACAATTTAAAAATGACAATTGGATTTATACAGAAAATTTCGACATAAATCCTGAGAGTGCAGAGCTACAGATAATTTAAATATTTATAACTCATTTAAAATAATCAATAAAGTAAGAGTGTTAGGGCGAAAAGAAGTCTCTATGGTATTCAAGTCACATTCCTTATTGTTATAAATAAGTGCATGACAGACATGTAAACAAATTTATATTCATGGTAGCTCATTTAGGGGTAAAGATTATGTTTATTTTGCATTTTTCTCTTTTTAATCCGAATACAATAAATAAATATGATTGCTAGAGACTTAAATAGAGAAGAAAACGAGACTTCTGACACTACCGTGCCAACATTAACTGCTTTCATCTCAACGTGACAGCTGGTAGTACTGGATTTCCATTTCATTTTGATTCAAACCAATGCTGTCAGTGTTTTCATATTTGTATTAATAAGAAGGGCAGAGTGTATGTTTGTGGTTTAATGGAGGGTGAAGCAGTGTCTGACTTCAATTTATCTCACTTTTTCTTTGGTGACAGTTTTTCTGAGATAAGTCTGAAAACCGAAAACGTATTTTTGAAAATGTTCAGAATGCAATATCTTTGATTCAGTGTAGTATTCTAACTTGGCTAGCAGCCAAACACCACATAGCCACTTGCACCCCCCTCCTTCCCCTCACCCCCCACTGAGGAAATAGGGGAGAGAATTGGAGGGGTAAAGGTAAGGAGACTCATAGGTTGAGATAAGAGCAATTTAATAATTGGAATAAAATAAGCAAACTATTAATGATGATTATAATTATAATGATAATAATAATGATAATAATTATAATAATAATTTATATTAATAAGTGATGCACAGTATAATTGTTCACCACCTGCTGATGATAATCCCAGGGGAGTGAAGAGGAACCCAAACCCAAAACTGCAATCCTGGAAGAGTGATCTCAAGCGATCCCTGAGAGAATCCCCCAGCTTTTTTGTAGACTATCGTTAATATACAGAACGTGATATGATATGGAACATCTCATTAGCATATCCAAATGCCAATTCTTGGTTTTGTTAATTACTACGCTCCCCCTTATCCACTCACCACCCCCGACTCCCCCGCCCAAGTTCTTAGCACTTGCAGACTTGCAAAACACTATGACCTTGGACTTCCAGCAGCAACTGAAAAAACTGGCACGTTATCAACATTCTTCTCATAACAAATCCCATACTGAAATGAAAACAGTGTTTTCTATCTACTAAGAAGAAAATTATGTCTATTATAGCAAAACCAGAACACTTCGGTAGCAGCCAAGTGACCCCTCAGAACCTGTCTGCCTTTACATAACTAAGTGAAAGTATGAATTTTGAGTTCTTCGGGATTTATTTTTTTTTTTGGAGGGATTTAAAAAAAAAAAATGTTTTCTGAACCCCTGGAAAATCTAACTTATTCAAGGAAGTTTAATTAGAAGTGTGCAGATTTTGTGCTCATCATTCGTTCAGATGCTTGTTAAGCCAGACAAATAACATCCTTATTTATGGTTTAAGACAGTGGATTCAAATAAGATCACTTGATATTTTGGCCTCAATCTTCAATAAGTTTTGGATATGAAAATATTAATCTAGTGGAGGAACAAATTATATTTACATAATTCCATTATAGCTCTTTGTTCAGTACACAGATCCTCTCCTTCCCCCTTCTCTTGCTTTAAGCATTAAAGTAAACAATCTGCTTTGGAAAAGCAGCTCATTTTCAATTATTTATGATATTTTGCTTAATTTTTTGTGTGAGTTGAAATTATCAGCTGGAATTTGCTTTAGAGCATTCTTTATAATTGTGGGACTGAAAAAAGACCAAAGGGATTTCTCCCACCAATAGAAAGTAATTAGAATGGTAGAATAAAGGCTTGCTGGCAATATTGATGTTGTCACCAAAATTGGGAAATAAACTTCTTAACACCACTGTAGTCTTAAGAAGCAGCATTTCTTTGTTACTGTGCTGGATGCATGGGAGACTGCTCCACCTATCGTGTGTACCGACTTGTCTTTCCACAAAAGCTTTATACGATCAAAATATGCATATTCATTACTTTCCCAAGAAGTCATTAACATATCCATTACATTTCCAGGAACTTATTAATATATGTAAATGTCCCTTTCACATGGTCACTCTCTCTTTCTCTGGTGGTCATCACGGCCTTCTGACGGTCGTCATCACTGTGTCCTTTGGTTGTACTTTTACTTTGTGCGTGCTCAGTTCTCTCCTGGGCCTGTTTCCAACACTTCTGTTTACCTTGTCCCACGGACTTGACCCAACACATTCTCTTGTCACACCCCAGTGGTCAGTAAAACAAGGTACTTCAATGCCTCTATGAACATTAAGGTAATAAATTTTGATTTCTGAAATTCTATGAGGAAGATACATTGTTCTTAACTCCAGTACTAAGTTAATGATTAGAACAGGCCTGGGACTTTCCAGTCTCTTCTTGGTGAGGTTTCTGTGATTGCCTTGTTTAAAACTAATAATCCTAACTTATACATTATGCTTTACAATTTTCTGTTTCTTAATTAAACCAAACTCTTCTATATAATCAATTTTTGATTATATTATCAGAGTACTTGCAACAATGTTTTCTTTTATATATTATATTTATAATTATATAAAATATACAACTTTATTAAATCTATACTTCCGAATAAATTTTACATAGCAGGGGTTCAGTTCAATTACAACAATTGTTTTTCAGTAGGCTAATTTTTCTGTAAGACTAGACAACAAAAGTTATCTCTTAAAAAAATTAGTATTCCACATGCAAATGCAGTACTCTTATAGCTGTATTAATCTGGAGAAGTTCTGGAACGGCTCCATATTTATTCAGTGTGCTTATGAGAAGTTTAATTTTTTGGAACAATGAGTTCACGTGAACCATTAAATTGCGAAATGGTCCTTCAGAAATTGGAGTAAGATCATTTAGGCCATATCACGTACAAAAAATTATGGTTCAGTGTGTTCTTCACATGGCTGTATTATTTATAGATTGGATTACCTTGAATAGTTTCAAAAACTATAGATTTCCTTGGACATATTACAGTCAGGCAAGAAAGTCACAAATCAAGGAACAATAGAGACACTCATTCAGAGCAGCTAAAAAAAGATGGATATTGCCATCCTTCTGGGACAATTCTTGGTAGCAGCCATACAATACAGACAGAAAGTGTGATTTTGGGAATTTTCAGTAAAGAAAGACATAAGGTTTGTAGAAGAACAAAGCAGTAGTTTCTTTGTAAAAACTTTCCATGTGGTCTCCCACTTACCTTTACTTAATTTCCAATTAAATACAAAATTTGTCACCTGTGACTTTTTGATGCTGAAAACCACAACTGAATCCCTTTTCCAGAAAGAAAGAAGGAAAATTTACGAGCCTTATAAACAGCAAGTAGCTGTGTTTTCCTAGAAGAGAAGCTTAACAAGAGTGCAGTGAAGCTGCAGAAAGATTCTCTGGCGGATATGGTTCTGTGTAGGTAAATGTCAGACTTCAATACTCTCTGAACAGGTTCTTAGATATCTTTTTAGATACTCCACACATGAAGGGTGTAATGCTTAATATCAAATTTACTTATCTGAAGACATTTGATGTTACACAGGATTTCTGATTTAGTAGAATGATACAAAATATACACAAAACACAACAAAAACTTAAGTTACACTTAACAAAATATAGCAGTTGGAATGCACAATTCAACCACAATACCTCTGTGATTCCCATTAGTTGTCTCTATAATCTGCTCACCACCAGGATTCTGGGCATTCCCAGTCACTAGGAAAGAATACATTGGTAGAAGCCAGCTCAAGCCCATCACTGTCCTCAAAATTCTTTTGTTTGTTATTTAGTTTTCATACTCTATGTTGGGCTGAGCCACATATTCACTCCCCATACACTGATGTGGCTAACTCTGGGAAACCTTCACACTCTTTCAATGAACTGAAGGAGAAATATTTACACTACTACTTGATCCAATCAACTGTTGAGAGCTGTTTATTTAAAACAAAGGCCACCCTCCAATGGTCCCATTTGTGTTGAAATATAGTCAGCTTTCTTTGCAACAGTTGTGGTCAGTTACATCCTGCTTTATTCCCTGAGCTTCGTGGGCAAATCACACTTTCCTGTCTCCTTCTTTAAGGAGAGGGCTGTAGCAAAGAGTTGTCTATGGATGCTGGCAACCAGGATGAGGAATAGCCAAGGAAATCTAAGCCAACATCCAAGAGGAATGTACCAAGATGGAAACAGAATGAAAAAGTGGACAGTAACAGAAAAGAGGGCTGCAGCTTTGCTCTTGGTGTAGTTGGTCTAGAAGTCACTGAGAAGCACAGGCTGTGAAAAGATTCACAGTGTGATGAAGAACATAGACTGAAGCTGGAGGGAGATCAGTTAGCTACCTGCTTTGCCAGCAGCCAAGAAATTTGGAATTGAGCATCTGCAGCATACTATTCAGCTGCACTCTCTAATGTTAAGGGTTTTATTTTTTTTTATTTGAAATATACCACAAGAACTGTTATCACAAAGATGCATGCATTGTTGTTTCTCATTTTTGCCAACCTTCATCAAATCCTTCTTCACCTGTGCAGGTGATTTGTGCCTGACTACGAGCTCATATTTTCTGGAGCACATTTGAAAGTCTGCTTGATATAGCACAAAAAATTGTTTATTTAAAACAAAGGCCACCCTCCAGTGGTCTCCTTTGTGTTGGGATAAAGTCACTAATTTCTAGCAAAGGTTCCTCTAGGGGAATGAGATTGCTTGGTTTTGTTTAAATGCTTCAAGGATGGGAGCCATTTATCTAATTAGCTTGCAAGCTGCCCACAGCCTGCCACAGATTCCGAGATCCTGGCACTGGGTCTCAGTGAGCTCTCAGCTGAAATGGTGCTTTAGTCAAGATGGCACAGCTTGTCTGAAGCCTTTCATTATTCCTATCTTTCAGTCATTTCTGAAATCTGCACAACACAGAGACTTTTGCTTTTTTGTTTTCTTCCTCAAAGCTCTTCTTATCCTAAGGAGCTCTTCCTTACAAAAGGTAGAGTTCTCTCCTAGCTCCTGCAGCTCTTGTAGAAAACCCTTTGATTTGTGATACCAAGAAACTGGGAAGCATTTCATTATCTAAACATCTGTATTTTTATTGGTTTAGCTATGGTAAAGTTTTAAATGAAGCTCTTGGTCCCCTCCAGGGTACTGCATTTATAAAACCATGTGTCCTTAAATGGCCAGTCCAAAGTAATGCCAACAGGAATGGCCATCTGCAACAGCAGACTCAGCTGGGACTGTTAATCCCACAAATCCAGAATGGAATGTGAGCAAATAAGAACAGTTTTACTATGTCAGACCAAATATTAATTTAAGCCATTATCCTGCCTCCAAAAGAAACAAACAACAGATATACAGAGGAAAACTGCAGAGTGGAGCAAGTATAGAGTATGTTTCCCTTCATCCAATGGTTTGCAGGTCAAATATCTCCTCAGTCAGTTAGGATGCTATTTGTATTAAAATAAAATCAGCAAAGTTCTTTTAAAAATTGTTGTGAGTGAAACCTCCATACCTAGAGAAAGCATCTTAGAATGAAGCTTCACTTGAAGGAAAAACCTGGAAATGGATGCAAATAACTTTGAGAAGACACGTGGTGTCCAAGCCATGATACTGAAAATATCTGATACTGATTTTTTTCCATGGCCTGCCTTTGGAAACTAAGAGACAATACCAGTAAGAACTGAGGCTCGTGAGATTTTCAAAAGTCCAGCTCTGTCACAAAGAACCAGGAAGCCTGAGTCTGACCATCGATTTGGGAACTTCAGGTCATCACAGCCTGACAGACTGGAAACTGGGAGTCTGGGGTGCTCTACCTCCAAAACTCTGCTCCAGTGTATTACGTATTTCTCTGACCAGGGAGATCCACGTGGTGGATGGATTCCTCAAAATTAAGATCAGGTATTCTGGGGGCTCTGGACTCTGACTCCAGCAAGATCAAGGCCAAAGTCTCACTTTAGAACATAACATATATATAACATTGCATATATGCATTTAACTTTATGGATAATCTTTCTCTCTGAGGTGACTGAGAGCTAAGCATTTGTTGCCACGTTGTTTGTAGTGACATCCTGTGTTTGCTCATGCACATGTTAGATCCCATGCCTGTCAGCAGCAACAAAAATGCACAACCAACATTTGCAAAGTTAAACCATAAATCAAAGTTTCTGGGACCTGAAAACATGCCTGTGTGTGAAAAACTTCAAGAGGAGGAGGAAAGAAACATTAAAAGACTACTCCTCCTTGTCCATTATTCCACCTGGGTGAACAGCTCCTTGCTGTGCAGTAATTACAGTGTATATATAACAAAGCTATCAGCAAGTGTATTCAAGATTAAAAGGTTAATTTACTTTAACAGTTATGTTCCTTCCTTCCTGCACCACTGCTGTGGGAACTGGGCACACTGTCACTTCTTACTAATACAGTAGAGCAATGTATCATTTCAAGTGGATTCTGTCCCACCACACAGACTACGCACATCATGCACCATACTCTGTGAGATAAATTGGGTTGTCATTGCAATTTGAAGCATCTTCTAGCAGTAAAAATAATACTTAAATTCTGGTCACTATTTTGTATTTGAATGAACTCTCTGTCAACATTATTATCAATCCTAGCCAATTACCTAATATTTCTGATATTTCTGCATGGAGTTGTGAAGTAAATCAAGATAAATAAGACCAATACACCTTGTCTTGAGCTTCTAAATAAGTTAAAGGAGAAAGAATGCAGTGCATGTGAATGGAAGCAGGACAAGAGCAAAACTGACTTATTTTCTTACAGAAAAGACTTTTGGTGGGTTCCTGATATAAAAGAGAGTACTGACACAAAGTAGGTCTTACACCCCACTCTTTAGGGCGTTATTTTAGGAGTCCGCTAATTAAAAAAATCATAGAATCATAAAATCATAGAATGGTTTGGGTTGTAAGGGACCTTAAAAATCACTGAATTCCAACCCTGTTGTCATGGGCAGGGACACCTTCCACTAGACCAGGTTGCTCAAAGCCCCATCCAGCCTGGCCTTGAACACTTCCAGGGAGGGAACATCCACAACTTCTCTGGGCAATTTGTTCCACTGTCTCACCACCCTCACAGGAAAGAATTTCTTCCTAATATCTAACCTAAACCTAATCTCTTCCAGTTTGAAGCCATTACCCCTCATTCTATCACTACCTGCCCTTGTAAAGAATCCCTCCCCAGCTTTCTTGTAGGTTCCTTCAGGTACTGGAAGGCTGCTAGAAGGTGTCTCCAGTGCCTTCTCTTCTCCAGGCTGCACAGCCCCAACTCTATCAACCTGTCCTCATAGGAGAGGTGTCCTCATCATGCTCAGGTCCTTTCTCTGGACTTGCTTCAGTAGGTGCATCTCATTCTTATGTTGGGGTCCCCAGAACTCGACACAGTACTTCAGGTGGGGGTCTCATGGAGCAGAGTAGAGGGGGAAAATCCCCTCCCTTAATCTGCTGCCCACAGTTCTTTTGATGCAGCACAAGATAAGGTTGGCCTTCTGGGCTGTGAGCATGCATTGCCGGCTCATTTTGAGCCTCTCATCCACCAGTGGAATGGAATGGAATGGAACATTAGAATAGTTCAACTAGAAGGGACCTACAATTAGTAGTCCAACTGCCTGACCAGTTCGGGACTGACCAAAAGTTGAAGCATGTTATTAAGGACATTGTCTAAATGCCTCTTGAACAATGACAAGCAGGGGGCATCAGCTACCTCTCCAGGAAGCCTGTTTCAGTGTTTGACCACTCTCTTGGTAAAGAAATGTGTCCTACTGTACAGTCTAAACTTCCCCTAACAAAGCTTTGAACCATTCCCATGTGTCTTGACAGTGGATTCCCATGAGAAGAGCTCAGCCTCTCCCTCTCCACTGTCCCTCCTCAGGAAGCTGTAGAGAGCCATGAGATCGCCCTCAGCCTCCTTCTCTCCACACTAGAGAAGCCCAAAGTCCTTAGCAGCTCCTCATAAAACGTGCCTTCCAGCCCTTTCATCAGCTTTGTCCTTCTTTGGACTCATACCAGTACCTTAACATTTTTCTTAAATAATGTGGCCCACAACTCCACAGAGCACTCTAGGTGAGGCTTCAACAATGCTGAATACAGCAGGATAATCACCTCTTTTGACTAACTGCCTGTGCTGTGTTTGATGCCCCCAGGATGTGGTTTGCCAGAACACGTTGCTGACTCACACTGAGCCTGCTGTCGACCAGCACCACCCCCAGATCCCTTTCTGCAGGGCTGCTCTCCAGCCACTTCTCTCCCCATTTATACTTGTGTCTGGTGTTACTCCATCCCAGGTGCAGAATCTGGCATTTGCTCTTGTATTCATAACCACTTCATTCCCATATTGTTGGATTACTTCCATCAAGCCCTGTTTAATACCGGAGAAAAATCTCAACATGAAATTATACGCTATGATATAACTAAATTAGAATGATGTGTCATCTGTAGTTTCTGGGAATTATTTACAGATCACTAATTCAATATTTTTAGTTTTTTTCAGAAGCTAGATCGTCATTATTACCCAAAAGGAATAATAAATTTAGCCAAAGATTTCCAATGTGATTTTCAGTAATGTATGAAATAGTTACAACTGGGGGATATTAGCATCCAGCTCCAACTCTCTTTGTTTTGATTGCAGGCTTGAGGTGTAACTGATTTAACAAACTACAATATTTAGTGGTTAAGCACCACATTGCTGAGAAACTGATGAACTAAATAACAGTCTAATTAACTAATAAACACTGCTATTATCAATTTACAATTGTATCATTTTACACACACAATAATAAAGTTAGTTATCGTTCTGAAATATCAACAAAATCGCTATTGAACTACAGTTCTACCACACTTCCCTCCCCACACCACTTATTGCTAGGGAGCAAATCTATCCCTCCATACTCCTCCACACTGGATCTTTTAGAGACAGACCCAATGGAAAGTCCATTGTGTCCCCTCTGGTGTTCTGGTGGGTTTAGAACCACAGGTCAGTGTTAACTGCTGTCCACAAATATCCACATCCTTACCATCAAAAAAATCCTTCTTCTTTTTCTTACCTGGTATTAAAATTTTTCTTTCCATTTGTTCTTTGTCACCATGCACTCTTCTCCACTCTTGTACCTCTACTTCTCCACCCAAGTCCTCCAAAATAATCAACTCGTAACCTGATCACTTTTCCCTCATTGGTCCCATTTCTACTATTTTTGCACTATAATCTACTGTTCCCAAGGTTGTAATTTAGACAACTTTAGCCTTGTTTAGGATTACTGATGTGGTTGCCTTGGTACAGGTGACCTTGCATGATTTTGCACCTCATAATTCCTTTAAAATTATCTGGTGCAAATTAGCAGTATTTGTTTGCTGGTGTTCACCTTACCACAGTAAGCCGAGTTTGTGCGAATATCTAGGCAATGATTTTCGAAAGTATTTTGCCTTACCCTTGCTTCCATCCATTTGAAATTAACAGTCCAATTGCCAGCATGAGGAGCAGTTTCTGGAGGACTTTGTCCACAGGTTAGAGTCAGGGATTTTGACATGATGAGGTAACGTCAGTAGGGTAAGTATCCCTAGTTTAAGTATCTCCTTAAGTTAGAAAATGTTCATTGAAGTAATAACTGAGCAATACCCAGTACAATGGAGTCCTGAAAGCTGACTGGCATCTGGTGGTAGGTGAACTCAGTAGGAAATAATAACTATTTACATGATTATATTTCTATATAATTGTAAAAGTAGAACTAACAAAATTAATAATTTCGAAATTAACTAATCTAATATTGTATTTTCTTTTTCTGAGCATTAGGAATTACTAACTCATAATGAAAATATGGAGGCAATCAAGAAAAAATAATCTCAACAGTACTGAAAAATGGATTGTATATAATCACTAAATTGAATTCTAGTTCTTTCGGTTGTGTTGAAGGTTGCAATATAACACTCCCTTTTTGAATCATTGCAGTTCTTTGCTGGTGAGATCTTCTAGCTTCTGATGGTGTGTTCATTGCTTCCTTCTATATAGCAGACGAAAGCAGTATCTGTTTTGTGCCCTATCAAATGCCACTTCATTACATTATTACAAGTTAGACTATAGATACATAAAAAGGACCGGTTTCAGCTGCGATGACACTTCTCGAATAGCTTTAGCATTCTTTTTCAACTGTCTGTTTCACCACCATTCGCTAGTGTACTGTGAATACATTACCCATCTGGCAGGTATACTTTAATCATGTGCTTTTCTGATGTAAATTGTTTCAGATATGGAAGAGAATAGATAGCTTGTCTTGTCCATAATTTAATCTTTGGATTTTCAAGGTTGTTGTCAAGGAGACCTAATAAAGAAGGACAAGTAAAAATTAATATTTTAAGGGTGAACAACTAAAATAGTTCTTTATCGTGATCTCTTCTTATTCCAGATTGGAGAAACAGTAGATGGTTTTTCTCTTTAAGTGTTTAACTTAAATCTGTGAATGGTTTGTGTTTGGTATACAGAATTACGTCACTGGAGCACGTTGAAATGTTGTGTTGAAATTTCTTAGAGGGGAAAAAACCAAAAGGGTATAGATATATTTTTCTGAACCTTTTAATCTTCTCTTCTGCTGTTTGTTTTTAATTCCCAGCAAGACAAGGCTTGATACAGATATACAGGAGGGACAGCGAGACAGAGAAACTCTTTATTTTGTGATGACAGGAAGGGTCTGTATGTGTCAGCAGCACGACTATTGTCTACATGATGCAGAGGCTGGCTCCTCAGCACTGGAATGCCAGTTCATGACACTCCCCAGACTAGAAGTCTTAAAAAAGACTAGAATTAAATAATAATTCTGAGGCAAGAATGACTCCTCTCAGTCTTTAGAGACAGGCTGAAATGACTGGTATAAGCTACAGCAAAAAAAAGAGCAGCTAAGACTCTTCACTGAAGAAAGGGGGAAATCCAGTCTATACAATTAAATTATTATGAATTATAATCTTATATACTCATTTCTCTGGCTACTGAGAATTGGTGCATCAGCTGTTTCTAATGTGGTAATACATGATGTCATCACTGGGAATACATGATGTCATCACATCTCCATCTCTGGAGATGTTCAAAACCCACCTGGATGCTTTCCTGTGCAACCTGTTGTAGGGAACCTGCTTTAGCAGGGGCGTTGGACTAGATGATCTCCTGAGGTCCCGTTCAACCCCTACAATTCTGTGATTCTGTGAATGATAAACTTAGCTGAGTAACAAAACAGAGTATGCAGAAAGTCTGATGTTCTAGATACGGGAAGACAAATCCTAGGTAGCAAGATCTCTTCTACTTAGACCTCTCTTCCATGCGAAGATTCCTATAGATAAAATGATATTGGTGGTTGAGCAATAGGTTCCACTTCACACTGAAACCTGCTGTCTTCATGACTGATTTATTTAGTATTTGAAGCATCTACTGGTGATAAAATAGTATCTAATATCACTGAGATAGACTAGTTCATTTAATCTGGGAGCAGAGGTTAGCGAAACATTTCTGTACAGACTAGGGTAGACCAGCATCCTTCTGTTGGACATCCTGACTGTGCCATGAAAGTAGGGAGAGTTATGACGTTGATCTGTGTTCAGGAATGATATAATTAAAGCACTTAATAGTAAGGCCTAAAGTAGTGAACAAATGTTGCATTTCTTGGTTAGGATAGCTTGTGGAAATATTATGCTACATTTTTCTTCTTCCTTTGAAGCTTTATCAATTTCTTTCCAACACAAAGATTTCTATTTTCAGCACAATCTTTTTAAAGGAGCTGGCTCTGGAAGGGGAAGAATGGACTTTACCTCCGCAAAGCCAGAGATGCACAACTGGATGAGAACCCTCACTGGGATCAGGAGCTTGTGACAGAATCTGTAGAAAGACAATAGGTCTCTGATTTTACAATGGGGTTTCAGTTTAGAGCTGGAATGGATCAAAACATGTTAGACATAGGTAGTGCCCTCTTTTTCTGTTTCACTTCAGAAACTACAAAAAAAAAATGCTGTGTGATTAACATACTCCTCGCATCTTTCTGTTTGGTGCTGAAGGTAGTTTGCTTGGGTTTAAATGCAGTGTTCATTCTTTTTTCACAATTTAATTTGAGATTCAGACAGTGAAACCTCTTGACACTTTGATTACATGCAAGTGACAGGCAGTGAAATGTGGCAGCCATGAGAAGCATTTGAGAGAATTTCCCAACCAGTTTTCTGTGTTCAGAACAATTATAGTACTTCCTATCACAGGCTTTCACGTTCATTTTACAGAAGTCCCTGTTTGAGGGCTTTCAAAGAGGAGTACTGAAGAAAATGATACTCATAGAGCCTCTGTATGGCTGCACATATAGGAAAAAGATACTCCAAACTTCCAAACAATGGACATTCACCTAAAAGTAGGGGAGTGGCTCTGATTTTCAATGTCACCTTTCCAAAACCTGATCAATTATGATTATATGGAATGAAAGCTACTGGAATCAAAGGGAGACATCCAAATTATCTCTGAGGATTTTAGAGCAGGATTTTTCAAGTGTCATATTATTTCATTTGTTTGAGTTTTTCACACTGTCAGTTTTGAAGGTTTTTATTAGAAATCACAGTACAGCCATAGCTGCCTGCCATCTTTTATGGAGGAGGAACTGTTTTCCTGCCTGAGTTTGTGGGAGATTCACTAGTGGGTAGGAGGCAGAAAAATAAGAAAAGAGGAAATTACAGTGATGACAAGTCATCTCTGTTATAGTGTCTCTGTGGGATTTTTTTTTTCCTGTTTTGGAAGAATGAAAAACAGGGCTGAAGAACTGCAAGCCAACCTCCTCAGTTCCTATTTTTAGGAAAACAGTTACAGGAGTGGGAAGCTGGGTTGGGGATTTATTTCCATTCCACTTGCAGTCAATGTGTTTATAAGGATGTGGTGTAATATGAGGAAGTCAGTAACAGTCAACATTGGTTTGACAAGATTTTTTTTGACAAATCCATTTAGTCTTCCTCAACAGTGTGTGTATGTTAGAGGTGTTCACTTCAGTAAGGCTTTTGACACGTTTCACACAACAATCTTAAATTGGGTTTCAGAAACGTAGTTTGGATGCATCACTACAAAGTCGTATAAAAGTGATGAGAAAACCTCTCCCAGAAAACAGCAGTGACTCTGTCACTGCCGAGACTGAGACTGTGAAAGGCAGTTCTGTACCAGTCTGCCATCGGCCCCCCTCCAGTCAATATTTTCACTAGGAACGTAGGGAATATTGACCTTTTTAATCTTGCAGGTATGGCAAAAGGCAAGCAAGGCCTACAATTCTCTGGAGGACAAGTTTAGAATAAGGACAGGCTGTAGGGACAGAGCAAATGATCCCAGCCCACAGAGTCTGGATATCAGTGTTCTGCTCTTGTCTGTGTCCATCGCTGCCCTCCAGCAAGTACTTTCTCCTCCTTCCCATAGCTGTTGCCCACTATTGACCAGTCTCGGTGGCTTATACTGAGAAATTCTGTCAGTTGAGGGTATACAATACCCTGCTCAGTGCACAGTGTGGTCCCTGTGTCATTTGAATATTATTATTTTTAATTGCAGGAGCTGTGTGCACAATGAAATTTATTTCTATGGCACTTACAACTAGTCAGCATTCAGCAACTTAACCCAAACACATTGGCTGTCCTTGCAGCGTGTTTTCCCCACCAAAAATTGCCATTCACAATGTTATATTTCTTACACCTGAAACAGGGGGCATAAATTGACCTGGAAACTAAGTTAAACAAGGGCACTTTATTGGGCACCCATGGACCTGGGACAGAAATGTAAGGAGGTTTTTGTGAGCAAGAGAGCAAGCTCCTGATCAGACACTTCTTCATTATGGGTTATTCCAGCAGTGCCTGTCAAAGAATTTTTTCCACAGAATTTCCTACAGCTGTATCAGCAGAAGAACAAAAGAAAAGTGAACAAGAAAGCAGTAAAATTCTACTTTTCACAGGTTTAAATTCCTTAGCCTGGGACATGAAATTAACTATGGACTTGCCTTTTTCTTCAATGGAGGGTGTCACAATTCATCTTTGAGCATTCAAACTGGGCGTTGTCTACAGAAGAAAGGTGAGTGTTTGCAGGCAAGGCAGTTGGGCAAAGCAGTAAAGACTGAAATTCAGAGGATTAAAGAATGGAAAACTGAATTTTTCAAGGCTATTTTAAGGAATAAACTTTGAAAAAGAATTTGTTTTTATAGTTCAGTCTTCCAGCTTTTCACTAGAGTACCCTTTCAATTCACACCTTGCCAGAAATGTAGTTTCTCTACATATAAGAGTAAAGAGACACTATCCTGATTTTTAAATTATAGAAAGTGCACGTTTCTTATCAAATGCAGATCTGTTTGACCTGTTAAAAATGGTAGAGAAAAGGCATGTTAACTCTGTTTTCATTCTGCAATCTGAAAAAACTAGAAAAAAGTAAAACATAATCAATTTACCAACATATGAAATTACTTTTTAGTAAAAGATGTCAGCTTTGATTATTTAAACTTTGCACAGAGAAAAAAAAAATATCCTTTTAAGTTTTTTAATTTCCAACATTTCTCTCTTCAACCTTCCTTGGAAATGTTTCAAATTTATTTTCAGGAAACAGTCAGAATTTGATCCTTTGTTTTTACCTCAGTTAAACAAAAGTCCTCCCCCAACAATCCTCTCAAACTCTCTTTGCTTAACATATCATTTAAAACAGTAGACCATATTTGAGAAGTTTTTACATCCCATTAAAAGATCATCAGATATAAGTTATTAACAGGTTCACTGAACTGGGATTCAGGAGGAGGCTCAATACCCAGGGCACGGGTCTCAGTGGACCACTCTATCAGGGACCTCCCTCACTCTCCCTGCTACTTAAGAAAATTTGTTGCTCAAAAGTCTTTTCATAGGAGTGTATATTGGAAGAAGGTACTGCCTGGCAACACTTTTAGCACATGATTTTGCTGCAAGTGGTCTTTGTGATACGTATGTTATGTGGCTGAGAATAAATCTGCCTTTTTCACTCATTTTGGGGAGCTCTGCATCACTTAGTTGTGCTTATTTGGGGATGAGAAGAATATCCCTAAAGTGAGTAAAAGTAGAGAAGGATATGAAGAATTTACTCTCTCTTAGTCTTATTATGTGTGCTCATGCTCTCTGATATAAAATAAAATTAAAAAATCGTGCTTTATTGCCATGTCATGATGTTTTGTCATGTTGGTTATAAACATGTTGCTTTTTTCTTAGGAGCCTAAGAGACGTACACACTCACTGAAATTAAAAGCTTGTTAGAGTGTCTGACACTGTTAACAGCCTTAGAAGAGTATGGCACTGAATATTTCATGGTAAACTCTTACTGGTAGTGTATGAAACTCACAATATAACCGCTGACATTAGACAAATCTAAGAAAACAAAATGAAAACAGATGCAGGGATCCTCTCCTGCATGAGATTAGAAATGGTTGGCCCAATTACAGAAGTTAAGCAGGTTTTGCCTTCCCAGACAGCCTTCATCTTACAGGTGATCCCCCATTAAATTATTAATGTTAATCTCCAAAGGAAAAATACATCTACTCTGCTGCTTAAGGAAAAAGATAGCTACAAAAATAAAAAATCATGCTGGCTGATCTCTTTTTCAGCAGCAGTTGTTATGGTCTATTCCACATGTATTACATGTTGCATTCTACAGTAGAGCAAGTGTCAGTTGTGGTGGCACGTCTATTCTCCCACTGTGAGGTGCCTGTGTCAGCTTGCTGCTGCTCTTCTCCCTCCCGGTGATGTTCTTCCTGGGGCAGTGATGCTGGGGCTGGTCACTCTCCTGCAGAAGGGCGTGAGAAACTGTCTCTTGATCTCTTGGCATTTTATATTAATCTAGCCAAAAGCAGTTCTCGTGAACTGAAGCAGTCTTATCTTGGTCTTTCCTGGGTGTTATTTTCACTGAGGAGCTTCTCAAAACACCTTTCTTTTTACTTTAATTAGAGCTGGGCTGAGCACAGCACAGGAAAATAAATTAATTCTAAACTCAGAATGTTCTAATTGAGAATAGAGGGTCAAATTCTTCCTTGGGCTGGGTTCCTTTCCACTTTGGAAACTTTTAGGCATGGGAATTTTGGTTCGTATATGTGAAAACATTGTCTAATCCAGAGTCACTGTATTTCCATCAGAGAACATTATCACAGTGTTTAAGGGAAGATATAAAAACCTTATAACAGAAAGCAGCTGCTTAACTTAGAGCTGAGTCTTGCTCTGGGTCATGTCAGATCTTCCTCTGGGGTACCACATCCTTTTCTCTTACTTTGATGATATCTTTAAGACACCCCACTTCTCATACATTCCCATCTGATGGCAGATGATACACTGACATTTCCCTCTGAATAGTTGGGTTCTGAGTGGTGGCATCTGATTTCCTATGCTGGATTCCCACCGAGTGAGCTGCTTTCCAATCCTTTTTGATCATAGCAGCAGATGGTGAGTTCAGCAGTGCTTCAGAGGAAATCCCACTGTCCTTGCAGCCATCGCAATACTGGGACAGTAAATGTGCCATGGCAATGGATGATTAATGCTTTACAGCACGGTGAAATAGGTGTGCACAAAAATGGTGTTGATGGTAACCAGCTGTAACCAGAAGGATTTTGAGAGTTAAGCTGCTGATTGGTTTAGGAGTATGATAACTGTTCTTTCTCTGTGAATAAACCACGTCTTCTTGTTGCTGTTAATTAAAATTGCTAAAGACATATTGGTCAAGGTCATAAAGCAAGATTAAAGATACACAGTGTAATAAAATACTCTTAAGAAAATGGAATAGCTGATTATAGCAAAAGTATTATTTTAGAGTCTGAAAGAGTATCATTTCTGCATGATCAAATTATGTAGTGTTCACATAAACTGCTCAAATTGCTCCTTTTCCCTCTGGAAGCTGGATCTTTGAAAGCAGTTTCAGTGGAAATTTCTGCATGTTCTGTGAAAACGTCAGTTTCATTTGGAGATGAATTCAATGTTAGTTTCAATTCTCACATTTGCTTTATTTGCTTAAAAAATGTTTCTGGTTATTTTTAAAGAAAAGCAAACTCAGACTAATATACTTTATAATATATTCTGACATATTTATGGCAAATGATCCTACAATCCTTGTTTAAGTCATAGCATGATTTGTTAAGCTAATTCTTGTCTTTGCAAGGCAAACATATTGTTTCCTTTTGATTACAGGTGGACTTGGGGAGTTACTATCTCAAGTTGATAATTTTCTTTTTCAGTGCTATAACATGAACTGTGATTATTTTAATTCCTCTGGCTCTGCTGATTTCTTAGAAGACTCATTCAACGTATTTGAAGGCTACTTGATGAAGACATAAATAAACATGGCTTCCCTAACACAGACTCTTATAATGTTATTGAAATTTCACCAAGCTAAGGAAAGAGTTTAATGCCTTTGGTTGATATTTATTCACAATAATGCACTGATATGCATTGTAAATGGGGAAGACATACCTGAGTCATCTCATAGGCTAAATGACAATGCCAGTCACTGGGATGCTTAGGCAAACATGTCTGTCACTTAATCCATGGCTCATTAAACTCTGAGGGGACTTTCTAGCATCTGTCCTGTAATTTGACCATAACTCAGGTTTATGGGCAAGAGAACAACAATGTTAAGAAGGAGCTGATGCTGCAAGGAATGAAATGTGTGCTTTATTTCATGCAGTGTATGGTAATCCCATTTAATTCAGTATAGGAATCTAGAGATTTGCTTTCAGGACTTAAAGATTACTTGAGTGTCAGCTTTTGAGGTGTGGAAGGCAGGATCTCTCCTGTTTGGCAATCTGCCCTCTGAAAGGGGCCTTCACCAGCATCTGTAAGACAAACACAGGTATCCCTGAACTGGTAATGCTGCACAAAAGGCTGGTTGCCATACTGTTCAAGAATGAAATTAGATGTTATCCTGCTTTTTATTGGAGGCCTGTCAGTGGGGAAGGTTTTTCCAAATGCACAGCTTAGTCATAAGCTACCAGCTTCCATTTCTGCAGGGGCTCATCCTTGGCATGCTGGAGTCTCAGCTTCTCTGTTTGCTGAAGCTGGAGGGGAGTAGTGCCCAGAACCAAGATTACAGAACTAGTTTCTCTAAATTCACTGCCTAATCACTTTGATATCTGAGATACAGCCCCACAGGTGGTTAGCAAGTAAAATACCCTGAAATACTCTTCTTTGTGAGTAGAAGATTCAGTGAAAATGAAAGAATATTCCTGGGGCTGGAGGCTTAAAAGTCCTGTCAGCAGAAAGGAGAATCAGTTGGCTTCACTGGCAGAGAGCCCGGGGCTGAGACAGTCTCTCTGCATTGCTGCTACTAACAGAAACTGGTCACAGAGCTGCCAGCTTGGTCCCAACAGCCTCACGTACAGCAGATAGGAGGAGGAATGGGAAAAAACAACCCATAAAAACAGAGAGGCTAAAACAAGCTGAACAGAATGTCAATGGCAAGTACTATTCACCACCAAAACCAGTGTTGTTTGAGATTTATTTTAGACAAAATCCCTTCAGGAGGTGGTTCTTTGGCGGGAATGCATCGATCCCCCTGGAAGAAAGGCAGGCAGGTATCTTTGGTGATTTTCCTCTTGCTCTCCCAGCACAACATCAGGTCATCACAGATGTGTTTTGCACATTCAAGCATGTGTACTGAAATAAATCCAACATTTTCGTTATTCTGTGGAAAATATAAAGCCCATAAAAAAGCAGAATATTGTTTACATGAGGATCTACAAAGTTTTCAGCTGTCTAAAGAAGTGAAAAAGAAATGCCATGGAAAGCAGTTAAAAATAAAGAAAGAAATTTGCATTGTCACAGATTGCAGGTATCTGGTTTACAGGGCTTGGTTGCCTGCTGTACAGTCTCACAAACTGGACTGCGTTTCTGTTTGACATTAATGTTAGCTCATTTTATACGGAGCCTAATTGGACTTTGAATTAATTCCATGTGTTTGTACACACAGACAATTTTTTTAATGCCCTTCCTTCTCTTCTTCTTTCAGTCTCCTCTCTTGTATCCCCCACCCATGTGAGCTACAGACTCCTTAATGTGTATAAACACTTTTCACCCACTCTGGATATTTTTAATTACTGGGGAAAAGAATCTTAACTAGAAAGGAAATGTACACTTTAACAGTACCTGCAATTATGTCCTGAGTATATCCTGAAGAGGAGAGCTGTTGGATGCAGAATTGTTTCTTAATTACTGGAATATAGATTTTTGCTGATGTTTTTAATATATATTTTTACATGGTGCTATCTAACTCTTCATCACACAGAAATAAAATGTGTACTTCACCATACCATATGTTTTATACAACTCCTGGTTACCTGAAGAACATGTCCTAGATATTTTATTGACATTCTGATTTCTCATTTTGACAAGGAATGTCAGCAAACCTTTGACATCAGAGGGACCATGATTATACACCAACCAACCACTGAAGCTGAAGATGTATCCTGGCTTCATTAAAGTCAACGGGAAACGGGTTTTCCTACAGTTATCTCTTTTCTGAATACAAACCCTATTAAACAGCAGAGGGGTGACAATACTCTGCCTTGCCTTTGGAGTTTAAGAGCTACTCCAAAGCCTCTCTGCACTTTCAATTCAGGTGTAACTGGGTAGTGCAGGGGAAAACAGCCAGTTCCTGGGAAACAGGCTAAGTTTAAAATCAAGCACCTGGGAAGATGGATTTGTTTTGAATGAAAAATTAAAAGTTGAAAAAATAACTCCTCCAGCTTTGTTCAATGTTTTCCTCCAGACTAAACCCCAAGGCCTGACTGGGCTCCACACCTAGTTATGGTGGTGGTCAGTAATGTACATCTCTGTGCAATGGGATGGTCTCAGACAGGAGAGAGAAGAGGATGGGAACAGGCATCTGCTCCTTGAGGTGGCAGGAGCTTCCAAGGATCCAGATGGAATAAGTCAGAAAGGTATCTTTCAGGGTCATATAGAAAGCCTTCTAAGCACTGTGTGTTTGGACGTCAGCTTCCAAACTATAGTGTGACCTTGGGATACTGAAGGTGTGAGGCTTTTCTGCTCTACCATGACTATCTCATGTGACCTCGAGTAAATCTTTTGTTGCCCTGAACACCAATCATCCAGAAATGAACCATCTCTGTCTCATTAGTACTCTTAGGATAATTGTATTAGTTGCAAGAGATGCTCAGATATGTGAAAGGAGTATTTAACCCATGTAATATCTCTCCTTTGTGTGACTGAGTAGCTTGGCTTTATGCAAATGATGATCAAGACAGAAAAAAACTTGTATTTAATCACCTTTTCACATTGAGTATGATAGATAAAAATGTACAAATTGAAAAAAGACCTCTTTGACTTTAGCTTTTATACAACATACTACAGGTTCATAGCTGCAAAAAGCTTATCATGTATTGCTGAGAAAAGCCTGGGGCAAGTTTCACAATGTGAACTCTGTTTTATGTCTTCATCAGAGAACAATGCAGCAGCAAACTGAACCTGAAATGTCACAGGGAAATGTTACAGGCAATTAAATAGGAGGTTTTCTTGTTTGCACCATGGTAGAGGAGACGCGAAATTAAAGTAGAAGCGATTTTTCAAGGTTTCTAACTTGATGCGTGCCTTGCAGTCAAGTTTTGGTGATGAAAAAGCAAATGCAAGATCATGTGATGTGAAGTAGCACAGGACATAGATGCTCATACAGATCTGTCCACACAGGAGTAACAGGAACAGTATTAATCTGAACTTCTATACTGTGCTTTGTGCTGTCTCTCTGGCCTCTTTTGCACAACTCAGGCTCCAATCTTCTTCTGTCATGAGTGACTTAAATCACCTGTGAAGGATTTTTATGAGATGGTATAAAAATTTAGTCATTGATCTCTTGATCTGAAATTAATCAAGGATCAACATAATTATGGCAAGTTTTCGATATTGTGTACTAAGGTCTGTATGTTTTGGGCTAGTTTTGAACAATTATATCCCCAAATCACACCTTCATTATTTATAGGATATTTTAAGCACACGTTATCAAGCTGAACTTATGAGGAAATTGTGGCATTTTGTTAGAGCACATCATGATTGTCTTTTCCTCAAGACCTTTTCAGTAAGGTTAAGCCAAGAAAGGAATGATTTAAACACTATTTCTTCTTGTCTCTTCTGCTTTAAGAGATGCAAAAAATTAGTCTTTCTTATCACAAAAACAGTGTTTTGAGAGAAGAGGGAAATATTGAAACTTTTTTTATTAAAAAAAAAAGTACATTGAAGAAAAATTTTCATTGTGTATTCTAGTGATTATTATAATGGTAAAATGCCAATCATAAACAATACTGAAACTCATTGGCCTCTCTCATTTGCTTGAAATCTTTATTTCTACAAGCTTTCTTTTGTAGAACAGCAGTACAATTCAAGCATGGGACTTATACTGGGATAGTTTTGGGTCAGAAGTCAAGGCAAAGAAGAAATTTTCCCTCTCCTCCCGCTGCCCCCCCACTAGTAGTGAAGAAGCTTCATTGCTTTGGAAGAATTTGTCAAATATTTTCTGCAGCATGGCTATGGTTGGAGCTGTCTATATTCCTCTCTTTGCATCTGGTTCAACTATGTTACACATTTTGCATTCTTTGGTGGATGGGGATGGCAAGGATTTAAGGGGAATCTTTTATTTCAGTGTCAGTTAAGCTCAGGATTAATGTTAAGAAACACTTTCCTCCCTTTGAACTAACCACCTTGTCAGTCATCTTCTGGTGCCTCAGTGTCCAGGCTTAAAGACTTAAAAATCAGACAGCTATTATTTCTCATATGCCATTGCTTGATCCTGTGTTTTCCCATGCTGAATTCTGTAGGTATGATGGAGCTCAGAGAGCAGAGCAACAGGGAGCAATTACAGAGAATTTAGCTTTTAGCTTTGCAAGGGGTGATTTCAGCTCTGGCATGTGAATGACTTTTCTGGCAGTTATTTTCACTGGGACTGTATCAGACATCCTGTAGCATGGGAGACAAAGAGACAAAGAGACTTCCCTACCAAAGGGCATGTAACGCCGGTGATGGCATTTGAAACCGCGCCTGGGGAATCACTCTGTGCATTTGCGTACACGCTTTTACCCTATGAACTTAACTGTGCCGAGTCGCGGTCTGGAAATCTAGCTCCCCATGTGTGCTGTGTGGTATGCACAGTCTGTGCTGCCTGAGAGGGAAACATTCCCCTTCAAGAACTTTCTCAGAAGCACAGCTAAGTTTCCAGTCTGCCCAGTATGCATTCTGTGATAATTTTGAGATGTACAGTCCAAACGATTAAGAGAAATATCAATTCAAAACATCTGTGTTTGTTGTCTGGGGGTTGTTTGATCTAAGGAAAACTGTTTACTTGCATCATGGAGAAAATCAAAGGGATATCTGAAATTAACAGAGGTAAATACAGAACCAAGTTAATACCTCCAATCTGGCCAGCAGCCAATGAATGGTAACATGAGCAAGTGTTCCAAAGTCATCTGTGGATGTACTAAGTAAGGTCAGAGCACCACACTAGTTTTACCTGGTGAATTTTACTGTCAGAGGTATTTTTCTGCAAAGTAAAAGTGCTGCTTGAAGAGTAAAGACCTTTTCTATCTCCCAATGCATTGGGACTGAAGGGAAAAATGTGTTATCTTCACAGAGAGGAACTCACTGCATTTTTTTTGTAATTCGTGTTGCCCCTGATATGTTTGGCTGTTTTGGGATTTCAGATGACAAGTTACTACTGTGGTTATGAAGGAATTAAAATTATTGAAGATATCTGCAGGGCTAAGATTGATGAGAATGACATTACTAATGGATGATGCAAATTTGGTAATGAAAATTAAATGGAAAAAACTTGAAGAATTATCAAAGTGGTTATACAGTCAAGGATTTGCTTTTCAGCTTTTTTTCTAATTAGAAATTCCATGTTCTTTTTTTGGAAGGACCAGGGCATGGAGAATCAGACATTGGTGCCAAACACTGAGTCAACATAAATCTGAGTTTGAGTTAAAATTTGAAATTATTTTTGTAGAAAACTGCAAATAATTTTATTTAACAAAAACTTGATTTTTTAAAAATATTTTCAAAGCAAAATATATTTTATTTGAAAAGGATATTCAATAAAAAAAACTTTGAATGCTTAAAAATTAAAATAATGTTACCTTCAAAATGTTACCTCTGCTCTCTTAAAGATAATATTCTAGACAATTTATGCTTCTTTGAAAAAGGCTATAAAATTGTGTTTAATATTCTTCATAACATCTTAAATTTTAAACCAGAGACTTATCAGTAGCTACCACCTACTTCTGAGTGGTTTTTGCTGATCTATAACTGCAACATTGATTGGAAAATAAGCTGTAGAAACTGATGTTGTCTCATTAAATGTTATGTCTCCATATTTCAAGACATTGTCTTAAATGAAATTTTTCAAACAGAGAAACACACTGTAATGAACCTGGTGATTATACCTCTCCATGTATTGAAGATCTACCCTTGTAAACAGAAGTATTAACATAATTTATAATTAAATTTCAAATTGTTAGGTGCTATTCTGCCAAACCAAATGGCTGAAGGTGAGTGTCACACGGGATGTGTGCTGCAGGGTTATTTCTGTTTTATTTTGAATAAAGAGCTTTTTAGAGGCACCAGTGAGGAGCACTGAGTAGGGAAATGTTTCTGCATCTGGCTCTTCCCTTGAACCTCAGCTGGAGATGTCTCTGCTGCAGCTCCCTGTCCCAATCTGGGATTGCAGCCTTTTAAAAAGACTGATAAAGATTCAGGGCCCCCTGGATAAAACAGACAGATTTTCCAGGGCCTGTCTCCTGCAGATGACTTTCAGACTTTCACTTCCTACCAAGTTCTGAGCTGCTGAAGAGTGAGGACAGTCCAGATAAAACTGTGCAATTTGCTGATCAGACAGCAGCCAGAAGAAGGAGCAAGTGGTTACTGCTTTCACTTGGGCAGGGTTCCTAGCCTCTTCCCAAGACCTATTTGTGCATTTGTCCTCTAAATGTGTAACACTGAAAAGAAGTCTTCAGAAATGGCAGTTTTGGCCGTGCCTCCTGAAGGACAGCAGCTCAGCCCGTTCCGTGTTTGCGTGGGGCAGTGCATGGCCAGGGAGCACACACCAGATCAGAGGTCCCTGTCCCCATGCCACCCCAGGGGACTCATTCCAGCCCTAGTGCCTGTGCTCACCTCTCCAGGTACCTCCTGAGCACCTGCAACAGCAACACTGGCGATGGAGGGAGCTTTGATGGCTTGCAGGTTCCTAAAGTTGGATTCACTTTGCTTGACTTTCCTGGCTAGAAGCTGGGCAGTGAGCTTGAAAGGAGTTCTCTGGGGTTCTCCCCTTCACTCAGAAAGGTAAATGTTCATCTTAGATTAAGATGAACAACTGTCTGGATGTGTTTTTATTAGTGTATGGACTTACCACCACTCTTAGAGAAACATCAGCTTTTTCAACAGATAAAACTGGGTGAATCAAACCTCTCTATCTGCCTTGAGCCACTCAGCCAAAAGGTCTTGGCTTTCCTACCTCGAGCTGGGCAGAAGTCTAAGGATGATATGCTTTGCTCTAGGATCTCTTGGTTTATAAAACATGCATTACGTAAGGTCAACGTGTTTGCAGTCCTGGAAAGCTCCTTAATTTAACATTGTTGAAAGAGATCTGTGTTGGGGACCTGGCCATATTGCAGGACTGTAATATTAGCTGAGCCCCGACTGTGTGACAAAAGAGACAAGCTGAGAGAAAGGAATTTGACTACGTGTGAAAGTAATAAACAACTATTGACAAGATGGACGCCAGCTGGAAATTTATGATGAGGAAGTGAACCGGAACCGTAATTTGACACGTATGCTAAACCAATTCAAAAGAAACTTTGACAATTTTGTATCAGGAGTAGCTTTAGCTGGTAACCACAAAGTAGGAACACCCTGTTCCCTGTTAACGTTTGACTTTCGTCACTTGGATTGGGACCATGGCTGAAAAACCGTAGTGATGTACTTAATTGGCATTGGAGGCATAATTTTATTGGTAATATTTTGTTGCCCTGTTTGATCAGCTGCTTGCAAAATTTGATTATAAAGACGTTTTTCTAGAACACAGGCCACTCCTTATACAAAAGAAAAAGGGGGAAATGTAGAGAAACATGCTGTGGGGAGCTAAGGCGTGGGTGACTTTTAATCACTAAGGGGGAGCTAGACTTTTATGCTGTGTGTGAACCTTATTGACTGTATCACGTGGGTGGGGTCTTAACCAATTGGTTGCTGGCATGCATCACATGTTGTGTGGCAAAGTGTATAAAAGGAACCTGTACCAAATAAAGACAGAGCAATCACTCTATCTCTATGAGAATACGTGATTTAGACTCTTGGCACAGACTACCAACAGCTCTGCAGTGTGAACAGTGACATTGAATTAAAGATTTCATGTACAGCATCTGTCAAAGTAGAAAAAAAGCTGTGCAAGACAGACATAACTGGAAAGATGTGCTGAGGGGGTAACTGATGTTGTTCCTTGGTTTTCAGATTGCTGTAAAAGCCAAGAAATTCTTATTAGTATCATAGCAGTTTCTGGAGTCCTGTCAGTGGAGTCAGTGGGGATCTGGCATGAGATTGCAGAAGGCAACCCTTGTACACCTGCACACGTAGGTATGTGCAGGGTGGGGACAGGCAGATGAAGGGACTGAGAAGAAAACGGTGAATACAACTCCCCCAAGGTCATGGGAAGAGTCAGTAGCAGAACTCTCCCAACCCTTGATATGAGGCTTTTCCACTTTGCTGGAGGGTTGTAAAGCCACTTTGTCCCTGCAGCATTCCTAGGGCAAGTTTCTGTCCTAGATAAATGACCTTGTGTCAACAGAGGGGAGAAAAGGAAGTTTCTGTCAATTAGAAGGTTCCCTACAGTGGACACTGTGATCTCCAGCTGGAGTAACAGTCACACAGGAGACATTTTTCACTAACCCATCTGCAGCAATAAGAATTTAGCAGAAGGTATTCACCTCTACAACTGATGAGTAAGTGTCATTGAGTGATACATTGTGAATAATTAAACGTGGAATGTTTTGGTGTGATCTGAGATAAAACGTGGGGAGTGCACAGATGGCATCCACACTCTGCACTGTGTGTCTCCTGTACCTGTTCAGTCCAGGCTCACTTCCTTCTCTTTACAAACATAGTTCATTTCACCTGATGCTTTAATCTCCTTTTATCTCTTTGATTAATGAAGAGTGTGTGTGCTCTGTGTTAAGGGAAAAAAGCCAAGAGCTTGATTCAAAGTGTATTTCAAATTTATAAGAATATGTAGAGTATCAATGAAGCAAAAGGAGTGGTGAAAAAAAAGGGGAAAATGGTAGAAAAGGATAAGGAGAAGAATTAATATAGTGAGATCTCATTCTTTTGTCCTGAAAATACTGCATTTTCACAAGTGCAATGAATAATTCCCAGGAGGGACTTCGGAGCTGGTACTTAATTTGTGCTGTCAGAGGTGTTACAGATACCAGAAAAGATGCTTTAACAGGTTTGACCTCATTTCCTCTTCCTTTTAAATCCCGTTTTCACTGACAGGCACATAGCAGTGGCCATGAGTAATGCTAAAAATGCCCCAACTACTATTTTTTCCTCTCCAGGTATGAGTCTGAAGCTGCACCACAAACAGTCTGGAGAAAGCTGTTTGGTGCTCAGTCACCTCCTTGGCTTTCTCAGCGTGGGAGCCAGGAAGAAAGTGACTTTGCTGCTGGCAGCACAGGGGAGCTCCCTGGGTTTGGCTGCTTGGCAAGGAGGAGGAGTTGCTTCCAGCTGGTCCAGAGCAGCGAGGGGATTTCTCTGTTGGCTTTGCAGAGATTGAGCCAAGTGTGACAGTCAAGTTAATGGAGATTCACCAGCAGACATACTGCTTTGGCTAGTGAGACTGCTTGCCAGAGAAACACAGGTCCCTCTCAGTCTTCCCAGAACCAGCAAGCCTCCAGCTGGAACTGGAGACAAAAATATAAATGATGTATAAAGCACATGTAGCCTACCCCACAGGAGCCATTCCTATGAACTGTTTTTATTCATTGTCCCAGTTGTGCCTTGTCCTTGCTCAAAAAAAAAGCTTCCAAAACTTTCTTTTTAATGTATCTATCAGAATGAAATAATTTTTTAAAATGCCTTCCAATATTTCTAGCATATCCTTTCTTCTCCTAGAGGTACAGAGCAATTTTAAGGAGCATTTCGTGGTGATGCAACCTTTCAGAAAGGTCATGCAAGTGCAATTCCTGTTTTAAAATAAAAATAATTACCCCATAAGTGACCACACACACACACACACACACGCACACACACACACACACACTGCTTACTGGATAAAAGCACGTGGCTTTGTGGGTATCTACAAGTGGTAATACCCTGCCAAATGGTATGGCCAGATGAAATAATATCAGGATTGAATTTAGAATCTGGAATAAACAAGCAAGTTGTCTCTTTGTTGTTTGTTCCAGGCCACTTAGCAGAGAAAGAGCCATCACCTAGAGTGAAATCACTAACTGAAGTAAAATTCTACCTATGAAGAAAAATTGCAATATTCTAAATGATCTGCTTATTAAATTAATGGATAAAGATTAAGCAGACTTGAAAGTAACATTTTAGGTAAATGTTGAATTGCTCCAATACAAGCTTTTGAAGTATCAGGCTTAATGATTTATGTCTATACGTTCTGAACACAACATTCATACAATCAGGATCTGAAAGACCCTGAGTAGCCTTGCCAATATGGGGTTAGTTCTGGGTGGTTAAGTCAGGCAAATGTAAAATCAATGAGTGATAACACACAAAAAGATCAAGACTCATTAAAACACAAAAAATAGCCAAAGGGAGGTGGAGAAGTCAAGAAACAAAAGATAAGGATGTAGAAGTGATACAAGAATTCAAATTTCAGTTTTGGTGTTTTGTTCTCACTTTGACAGAGTCTTATTCAGCTGCAAGAGCTTCACCAGACAGAGCCTTCCTGTGGGTGTTGTGTTGGGTTCTGTTTATCTAGTGGTAACAATCTGCTGGTGAACACCCTGGGGGGCTTCCTTTCCCATCCTACTCTGGGCCAAGTCCATGGGGAAAGTGAACAGGCAGTCATACAAGGCTGACTTAAGTCACGAAGCTTCATATCTAACATGCTGGAAAATTCTAGTTTGGGGTAAAAGAAGGATTTAAAAAGTCATTTAGGATATTTGTTCATGTGGAACCTTTGTTTTGGGATGAGCTTCCCTCTGGAAAAAAAGGAGTAATTTACTGGATGATGAAGTTCAGTGAGTTTCAGCTCTTGAAAACTGGCTTAGTTATCACAGAAGTCTTTGGTCACAGCAAAACCCAGAGATCTCGGTCAAGATCAGCATATCAGCTACTTAGAAGCTGTACAAGGGAGGACCAGTCCAATCTTTGGGGACATAAAATCAACCTGCTTCACTTGGCTCAGTCACTTTCTTAGATCTACACCTAATTAAAAGAGTCTGAGCCTAATCCAGACAGCACCTTAACCAAGTATCAGACGTATCTTTTGACATATAATTACCTGTTGAATGAGGGAGGCTTTCTAAACATTTTTTGCATAGTTTGTTTTGGTTTGGTTTTGTTTTACATTGGGAAGTGTATCAGTGCTTACTGAAGCAGAAGTCTAGAGCAGAAAGTATAGGCTTTTTTGAGAGATTGCTGTTTTTTTCCCCTGGCTGTGTAGGCTTTATTTTCTTTCTCAGTAATTTAATCATACATTGGGTTTTGTTATCGTGTGTTAATGTATGCTAAACAGGGATATCTGTGAAAGGCTAAACCTGACTGAACATTATTGGATATTATGGAATATTATGGTATATTACTGAATGTAATACACCTTCCTTCTCTATTTCACTGCTCTGTTCAGTCAGGGTGCTCTTTCAGTCCAGCAACATGAAACGACAGCAGCATGTGTTGGGAAGCCTGTTATCAATGACTTAGTGTTTCCATGCTGCAATCACTTATTTGTCATCTGAGCAGCCAAATGTTAATGTGGCATCTGTTATACCTAATTCCAATCACTATCCAGAACCTCTCTGCACACAATTTATCCTGCTTACAATATCAGTTTTGCCAAGAGTATGCCATTTCTGTAAACATAATTAAGCTATTTATTAGAAGGAAAAATGTGGAAGGGGTAAGGTAACATCCTCACAGGCTTCCAGCCGGTATTTGGAATGTCTGAGGCCATTTCCCCATGTGTTTATTGAAATAATTTCCCCGAATATGCAATGGGATTCCTGACCACATCTCTAAGAATGAGCACGGATGAGTTCTTAAATCAGCATTAAACAGATGGAATTACAGTTATGTCTTACTAATGCATCACATTGCAATCTCTTATTAGAGCAAAAAAATTACCTGTGGTCACTAGGGAACCAGCCATTCTACATAGTCTGGTTTTCCTCATTACATCTCATAATTAATATGATAGTTGCTGGTAGCATATTTCATCAGCAGCCTTTCAAGTTGAGTTTCTGCTTGAACTGTATTAGTGTCCTTGTTTTGCCTGGGATAGAGTTAATTTTATTCTTATTAGTTAGAATAGTGTTGTTTTTTGGATGTAGTGTGGGATTCCGTATCAGAGAAACTTGTCATACTGAAGTTTTTGGTTGTTGACAACAAATCAAGGACTTTTCAACTTCCCACGCTTTCATAGTGTACAGGTGCACAAAAAACTGTGAGGGAGCACAGACAGAGCAATGGATCCAGACTGGCCAAAGGATTAGTCCATATCATGCTCTGTCATGCTCCATACGTAGATGAGGGTTGTCCAGGAAGCTGGCTCTCTCTCTCTTCTGGGATTATGGTTTTGAGGTTTCTCTCCTCCAGCATCACTGGTCAGAATCAGGCTGGGCATTGATCAGCAAGTGATGAGTAGTTGTACTGTGCATTGCTCGTATGTTCTATTATTGTTATTCTTGTTATTCTTGTTATTTTATTTCAGTTATTGCATTGTTTTTATCTCAACATATGAGTCTTCTTACCTTTACCCCTCCAATTCTTTCCCCCATTCCCTGAAGGTGGAGGGAGCATGAGTGAGCAGCTGCATGGTGTTTTCTTGCCAGCTGGGGTTAAACCACAACAATTAGTGTCATCTACATTCATGCACCATCTTTTTGCATAAATATGCAAAGGCCATTGTCGCAGTTAAGCAGAGTGCCAAAATTGGCGCAGTCTATAAGCGTGCCTACACTTTTTCTTCTCATGTATCAAAAAAGAGATACTTTTTTTCAAACTTCAGATTTTATCTTCTTTTTTAATTTCTTTTTTATTCCATTGAAAATTAACGAGGGAATGGCATGAAACATATTTTCTGGTGCAGCATGACATTATTATCCACAGTCGTGTTTTGACTCAGTTACAGTACACTGAAAACATTCAGTATAGTGAGTTACAGAAACCAGCACAGGATGGAATTTTCACCATGGTTTTTGTGTTTTCCCCTGTGAGTCCATGAAAACTTCACAGCTGGTAAAGACCTGGATTCCACAAACCATGAAGAATGTTTGCTGGAGAGGCAGAAACATATTGTATTTGAGATACCCCAACTGCTGTGCAGATCATGCCGGATACAACTGAGAGAGGGTATTTTAATGTGGGGCAAGATGAGCATCAGCAATTGTCGGTTAGAGGAAAGAAGTTCAGCAAAACTTTCAATGGCAGCATCTTTAAAGCCAGGAGCAAGTCTAATTAGCATTGGACAGTTTGAGACACAAAAAATTAGTGTACCTAAGGCACAAAATCTCTTTCTGGACATGCAGACTACTTTCCCCACCACCAAACCCTCTGTCACTGATAGTCATCATCGCTGCTTTGCAATGCTGTGGCTAAAAACAAATGTTGATAACCACTGAAACATAAGAAATAATTCTTCTGTCCTGGTCACATAAAACAACAGATTTTCTTTCAGTTTTATCATTAGATAAATAAGCAAAACTCTGTACCTGTCAATATCAATACTGAAACAAATTTTAAAAGATAGCATTTTACAGTTTTAATTAACTTTATCATAAGTTTGCCTGAAACACATAAAATGTAATGGTGATATGCTAGACATATGGATATATTGTTTCAATTTAATGTTAAAAAAAATCTTATGCAATAATTCAAAACTATTGAAGGAAATGATGTGATTTTTTTTCCCAATTTCAAAACTGTCGCTCCAGGTGACTTATTTCTGCAGAGGCTTTTTTTTTTTTTTATTTTAAACTCACCAGCTTAATAGGAATTGCTCCATCAAAACCAAATTACAGATTCTATTGAATAGATCTATCCTCTCAGAAGAGTGCACAGAAAAAAATTATTTACATTCAATTGGTAAACTATTTCAGTGCTGCCTTGTTTATGCATCTTTTCAGAGTTTTTCAGCCAGATAGAACATAGTAAATAATATATTGTTTAGCACACTGAAGTTTAGTTCACTAATAATATGGAGTGTGTGAAATTGTTCTCTCTTTGAGGCCATAAGTACATGACCAATTAAATTTTTCTTCACTGACTTTAGTGAGCTGAAGGCTTTTACCATGGTTATTTATCTGTTTATTCAACTTTTCCTCCAAACAGTGATCAGTAACCAGAAGTTTGTTAAAGGTTATTTATTTTAATGAGTGTTTAAGGACAAATAAGAGGCTTCATTCATCTATTCAGTGTTTAAACACTGAGTAATGGATGATTTATGAAATAATGGCAGAGGTTATCCAGCTAACAAATTTCCAAGTGGTTCCCTCTTCTTTGTACTTCTAACACACTTTGGTTTCAGCCTATTGTACCTACAACAACCTTCAGTCAAATACAGGTTAACTCAGAGCTCATTGAAATAACTAGAAAAAACATTTACCTAGGCCTTTCTCTTACTGGGGAAAACACAGCTTTGTGTACTGGAAACTTTTCTGCAGTACGCTGCTAAAACCGTGTTCAGCACATGCACTTTATCATGGAAAAGGATTTCAGGTGGCTCCAGTCATGGTGGTGAATATCTTAATAGGTGGTGTAAATGACTTGTACAATGCTGTTCGTAACATGCACGAAAGGGCTGTAATTAGGCAAAGAACTGCACACCAGACATGGTTCTCCTGGGTCTGGGGAGAAGTAATGGGAGATAATGAATCATTAAGCAGCAAGAGCTGAGGTCCACAGCTCTGCAAATACTGTAGGCCAGGCAGTTCTGAAGGGTCAATGTTTAGATACAAATTAATGTTAGCAGTGTTACACTGGAAGTATGGTTTGTATTCTTCATGGTTTGTGAACTAACCTACTTCACTGTGATTATTTGGATTTTCATCCCCCCAGAAAAGTGGCAGGGTGTGGGGGGAAGAACAGGGTGGGAAGGAGGAGTCTAATCCCTCATGACTAAACTTATATTCTTGGTTTCATGAGAAGCAGACAGCCATCAAGCCATAATGGTTAGTGGCCTTTCTTTGATGCAGGTTGTTTCAGCTGCAGGCTGTGCATTCTTTCAAGGTCTTGCCATTTTGAACACATTTTTAATACTAATCCTAATTTGCATAGTGAGGTGGTTTTAACCCACGAACATGTGAAGTGTGGAATATAAATGCTTCCACAAATTTATTTTCTTTATTAGATATTTTGTGTTTCAACAGCTTCATGATATCTGCCAGTGCAGGGGCTGCCAACTCAGCAAAATTCTGGCACAAGTAAGTAGAAAATGGAGGATGGGAAAGGGAGGGGTTTTGTGATTACTCTAAGTGATTTATGAGTAGCAGCTCCTTTTCAAAAGTGATTTAGTTAAGCTCCTAAATCACTGGTTTTCAGGAAGCTGGAGGCTTTTTAGGGAATAGTGCCTTCTTGCAGTTCAAATGCTGGTGATGTTCCTTGTTTACTCTTGTTATATGACACAGAGCAGGAAAACACCTGAGGTTCTTCCTATATCCAAAACTCTATTTTGTAGCAGTATAAGAACAATGATAATTTTGACCCAGGAGACAAGTAGCCAGAGAACCATTAAGAAGGTGCACTATTCAGGTGGAAAAAGACCAGGCACTTACAGGAGATTGTGAACTGGGCTGCTGAGTCAGCAGCATCACTCCAGCACATTTTTAACAGGAAAGTAAGAACTTATTCACCTGGAAGCCTCAGTTGAGCGAGCAAGTCCCATATAGGCAAAATATTTAAAGGGAGAAGTGGAACAACTTCAGAGAGTCCGTGACCATGTTTAGAGGAAAGAGCAAAATAGTAGGGAGTGTTTCTTTGGCAGAACAATAGCCTGAGGGAGGCATGAAAGCATTCAAGTATTTTAAAAGCTGTTAAAAAGAGGAATGAAGTAGATTGTTCTTGGTGTCCCACATGAACAACAGGAAACAATGAATTTAAAGTAGGAGGGGAGATTTCAGGGCAGTTACACTTGAGCAGTGAGATCAGTTAAAAACGGAGTAGACTGTGGACAGAGTGGGATCTGCAAGTGCTGAGGGTTCAGAAGGAAAGATCAGGCAAACACTTGTGCTTTTCCTTCATTGCAGTACTGAGCAGCCTCCCAGTGTTGTGTTTTCTGCTTACCCATAGATGACACAGACCCTAAGGCTTTGTGAAATGCAAAGGTGTTAAATCAGGTAGGAATTAGTTGAATCCTAGTTGAATCTGGTGATACTCATCTCGTGCCTTCATCTTTTGCTCTTACTTCTTTCCTGTTGTCACTTTTTGCACCAGAGACAGCACAAGGAAGAACCTGATCCCAGAACCAGAGCTGCTGACTGTCAGCTTCACTCTGCGTCCCCACATTTGTTTGGAGGGGTCTGAGTGTGGTTGGGCAAGGGCAGGGAGGTGCAACCTATACGTGCTGGAAGAATCGTACCATAAATCTTGTGGAAGGAAACAAGTGGAAATGTCCATCAAAGGACTCTGACTGAGCAAGCCCAGCAGGGCTTTAGGATGGGAAAAGTTGCTGTCTTGCTCATCTAGTAACAGACACTCAGAAAGGATGGTGTTGAAAGAATCGAGTACAGAACAGGGTGGTAACTTGCAGACCACATTACGTGCTAAAGCTGGGATTTCTCCCTCAGATCAGCTCTTTTGTAATGAGAAAAGGAGGAAGTAGAATACAATTGCTGCTATAAAATGGCTTAACTTTATAAAGACAAAATGACTGGCAGAATTTTTGCATCTGCACTTCAGTTTTGCAGCTGACAGGTTGTTGTTCTTGGAAGACACAACAGTTGGTCATTCCACTGTCCGTACCAGATGCCACTGCAACCTTTTCCCCCTCCCTGTACAATTAACAAGAACCAGACTTCAGGAAGGAAGAGGACACAGTGGAAATATTCCTTAATGTTCTCAGGGTTTGGAATGGAATACAAGATTAACAAATATCTGCTATTATTATATTCTATCTCTTTTCCCCCACACTGCTGCTATTGAAAATGATCTCAAGTCCTTATTCTTTGAAAACCAATAAAACCAACACCTTGTTTGCAAAGAAGCACATAAAGACTTGACTTTGGTAAGTTGCTGCCTGTGTCTGTGTGTGGAGGAGGAAAATGTTAGTTTGGGATATAGAAGTTCTGGTCTATCTAGAATGATGTCCCAGACAGTGAAGCTTCTTGGTGCATATTTTCCATGAAAAGTTGAGGGAGATGCTGCCTGGGAAAGAACAGGAGGATTGGGCACAATTTCAGTGTGTGTATCTCTGAGACAGTGGTACTACCACCATTAAACAGTATGAGGAAGAAAGCCTCTCCTGGACACAGCCATAGGACTAGGCCTGCCATGGGAATGAGCACGGACTTGAGATTATTTTGAAGGTGCTTTTGTACTGAATGCCCATTTAGGAAGGGAAACACAGCTGCATTTGTTATTAGTCTCTCTCTCTATATATCTCTCTGTATAGCTCTGCTCTCTTAAGCAGAAGGAAACCCAAACTCTGACTGCCCTTTGGACAACAGAGAAAGGGGAGGGTGAGGAAATCATGAACAGGAAAAACAGGTTCTGGTGAAGCTGTAGGAAGCTGGGTTTGGAGGGAGAGAGGGGTTTTCTGGGCAGGTAGGAGGTGGTCAGGAACCAGTGAAGGGAAATGTGTTTCAAGGATGAGAAGTGGAAATTTTGCACTTGGTGAAGGGATTCTGAGGAGGTATTTACATCCTGAGTAGTTTTACCAGTCTGAGTACTGCAGGTGGCCTGTGGGACAAGAGAGCCTGTTGCACTGCAAAGGCTGTTGTTCAGCACATACCCCACACTCAGGGGGTACTTCACAGGGCTGGTGATGTTTGGACTCTCTGTTGTTGTTGCTACTACTTTCCCCTTACAAGAACATTTATCCATACGCAGCTGGAGTTCTTCCCTAAGTGCAGTTTATAAACAATTTGCAGACAAGGGTCATGTAACATCAGATTTCCATACGTACAGGTCCTTCAGCCTTTCAGCTGTTGTGAAGCTGGATTGGATTTTATAAATGGCCTGTGTGAGATTAATGCTGCAGGTCATGACACAAGGTAAGCTCCCAGGTCACAGGAAGACAGCACTCCTAATGCATTCCTCAGGTTTTTCAGGTCAAAGTATATCTTCTGCCTGTCTCCTGCCTGAAAATAGGTCCTACAGTTTTAAGGGACAATGAATTTTGCCAATTCTGCTATTTTTGAATACTTGCTACAGGGTGGTCTAGAGAGATGTTCCATGAGACAATTCAGGAGCAAGAGGCCAGTGCAGCTATGAATGGTGACTGCTAGAAACTGAAGTTGACATAAGGCTGTACTAAGGATGCCCAAAAATTGAATCTGTTGTGGCAGTGGCTAAAAGAGTTGCTCGACCATATACACACCAGACTCAAGCAGTTAATGAACTAACTGCAATCTACAGCTTGGTAGATAAGAGTGGTAGCAAACAGAATACAGTTCATACATGTAGGAAGCACAGTGTTTCTCAGCATTGTCCTCTCCAGGAAGCAAAGTGTACATCTACACTGGCACTAAAGAGAGCACCCACTTTTCCAGGATAGAACAATAGGGGAATGGCCATTAGGCTTTTTCTCAGATAAAAGTGGTTTGCATTATGGGGGAAATATATTTCATCTTTCATAGGTCTGGCATGAACTGCTCTGACTCAGGGATGAGAATGAGGAAATTGTTTTTCCTTCCTAGAGCTTGATGTCACTGAAGTGCTTGGAAGTCCCTAACACAGAAGGAGCCTTGCTTCAGCCCGTGACTGAATTCTATCATGAGCTGTTATTATTATGACCATGTCAGAATGTTCCAAAAACACCTCTTGAAAGTCAAGTTCCCTCAAGTGCCACTGTAATTCAATGAGATCTTGCATTACTTTCCAAAGGAATAGAACACAGCCCCAAACATGCCATAACAGTAGCACCAAGACGGATGTGAAAAAAGGAGCAGGAAAGTACAAAGCCAGATTTATGGAAGAAGGACACAAGAGTGAAGGAAAAGGGAAGAACAATTCATAAGGGAAGAAATTAATAAAGTAGTCTAGGATCAGTATCATGTCAGAGGTGAGTTTGCCTAAGAACCTAGTCTTGAAACTGGGTTGGGTTTGGCATTTAGAGGGGAAGTGGTCTAACTACTGTAGAAGTCTTCCTCCATTTCACCTGAAGAGCAGACTAACAAACCAAGCACATTTTTCATACTTGTTAATAAATTTACTTATTTGAATATGTTCACAGGAAGTGATAAGCAGATATTCTTTAATGCCACTTCTATCAATGGAAAATAATTTAATGCTCAGTAGTCATCACGTGTCTAAATGTTTAATTTCTGCTCTGACAGGCTTCCAAGAAAACTGCTTTAGCAATTTCCAGCTCAACACATTGCGACAAAAGACTGGAGAAAATAGACACAACAGACCCTGTTTCTCTTCCATGGGGAATGTTTACATATTCAAACATTGTTCCAAAAAACAATGTCACAGCTGAGAGACCAGATATTTTGCAATCCATAACATTTGAACAATTCCTTGCAAGAGCTGCAGTTTTGGTGTTTCATGCTTACATTTTCTTCTAGAAGCCAGATTTTTGGTCCAACCAAATTTTCTCCTGTGGGTGAAAGTCATCCTTTTATCTTTCACACAGGCAGCTGTACCCCAGTATTCCTGACTATGATGTAGCTTACTCTGTCTTTACATAATAAGAGAAAGCAAACTGATCCAATTGTGGGTTGGAGATGGCTGAGAAGTGCACTCTTGTACTGAAAAAAACCAAAACAAAAAACAAAACAAAATTACTTTTCTGATTTTTTTTTCAAAAATTAAAAAAACCCCAACCAAACAAAACATTTCCTATTATAACTTTCCTATTATATGTTTGATAATGCTAAAATAAAAGTTTTCTAAAGAGGGATAATTTTCTTAAGTTTTTCCTGAGTGGACTCTATGTCTTTCATATTTCATATACTCTCAGTGAGGGAACTGTCTTTTAAGCTCCCACACACCATATGAAACACTGAGCTGAGACAATATCTTCATTACATTCATGGACAAAACTATGTCAGTACATCCTTTTTTCTTGGGTAGCTGAATTGACACCTGAAAAACATACTATCCATAACAAACAAGCTTGAACGTTTACATCCCTTGCAAAGGTTAACTGCAGAGGATTTAGCAGGGACAGGAGAATTCAAGGAAAGCACTATCTCACCTGATCTCTCTGTTGTCACCATGCAAGAGCTGTTCCCAGCAGAGCCATACTCAGGGGGATACTGGTGGAGGGAATCTCTGATCCATAGATCTCAAGTGTATTAATGAATTAAAGATTGACGAATGTATTTGCCATAGAAGAACAGAAGGACCCTTCTCAGGTTAAACTGTCCTTCACCATTTTCAAATGCGCTCGACTCCCCAACGGATCTTTACAGATCTTTACAGAGCTGCACAGCTACTACAGATTTGGAAGAAGGTTTCACCACATCAAAAGTTATCAAGAAATTCAGTTTTCTGTGACGTATCCTAAAGCTCACTGCACAGAAAATCATCCAGATAAGCCTTATTTGGGTTTGTTTTCAGAACTTAAGAATTGTGAAACTAAATCTGCTACGTGCTGCCAGATGATCCTGCCCTTGCCAAGTAACTGTGGAAGAGAAGGGCAGGTGAGGAGCCAAAGAACTTCTTGATGGTTTTGAAGAATTTATAAAATATGAAAGAGAGCATTTGGAGAAAATAATAGTTTTGTCTACTGGAAGATGCGGAGAAATGGAAAGAAAAATACGTGCAGAAAATACAGATCTGGTGCTAAACTCAGGTCATTTTATTTATGTAAATAAAACATCTGATAGCCCTAGAGTAGGCAAAGATGAAAAACGTCACTGGGAATAGATGGAGAAGTGTAGTGATAATGAGAAAGTACATTAAAAGAAAGTTATCAAAACATGAAAAGCTTAGACAATTTAGATTAATCTTGTGTGGCTGGATCCTTACCAGGAGGCACTGTTGAATCTTTTAACTGCTAATGGGCCAGGTGTGCTAAAAAAGGGACCTTGAGAGTCAAATTTAATGACCGTTGAGCCAGGTCAAAACGCACAAATTGGGAAGAAAAATAAATCATGCCAGTTGATTCTCTGTCAGAATTTTCTGACAGAGAAGGACATGTTGCTGTTGCTGCATCTGGGCCACCAATGTTGTTCTGAGATTGTTTCTGATGCCCCAGCATCTACGAGAAAAAAAGTTGGAAGATATACAACCCTCACATTCACATTCAGATTGCATTGACCTCTGAAGATGTTAAACCAACATCTTCATCTCTCTGGTCTTTCTCAGAGATGCAAATATCTCTGTTGTCTAACAACATCACATTAAATACTAGAAACCTGTTTTAAAAACAGAAAAAAGGAGTCAAAACAAAGAAGGGATTTAGAGACAATTTCAAGTTAGAGTGTGAAGAAAAACAAAGGCTTTGACTACAGCTTTTTGCAGCAAACTCCAGTAGCCATTCAATGTGTCGTGGTCCTCTTCCTACCCACCCATTCAGATCCATGGGTGGGATCCACATCCATGGGTGGATGGTGTCTATAACAGGAGCGGATAAAAAGCATATACTTAGAACTCAGCCAACTCAGTTCAATACCTGGTGCCTTTGCTCAAACTGACCTCTGTCAGCATTAAACTCGAGTATCTCAGTGACCTGACATGACAGTGGTAAGGTCATACATTCCTATCCCGTGCCTCCACCATGCTGAAGGATATTAGGGTAGGAGACCTTGTATTGCTGGAGATGAGTCTACTAGATTTTGTCTACAAGCAGTCTGGAGGTCCAAAAGAAGATTTCTGTGGGAGAACCTTTTTGGTAGATGAGCAATAGCTGTATGCTGGCTGCCCTGACTTCTTATTTCACAACTTGATTTCCATCATCCTCCCAGAGAAGTGTTCTTGTGCTTACCGAAGGGTGAAGCAGCAACACGAAATCTAACAGTGGGAGGATGGCTGTTTTCTGTAAGAGCAAAACGTGGACAACTTGCCTAGTAACAAAACTGCCCTGAAAGATGCCTATTGTTGTCCACTCAGCATACAAATTGGGAAGGGGGTTTTGTCAGGAAACACAACAGTCTTGCCACTATCTCAGCTGAAGTAAATGACTATTTAAAGTCAGGTTATTAAGTTCCAGGTTCTTCATATGCAGAAACTGATAACCTGACATTGAAACTGCTCTCTGTTATGGCAGCAAATGTGTCCTAATGCCCCTTCTGTGTCATTGCACCATAAATACCTAATTCTGCAAGGTATTCAGGAATGTGAATACCTTTTAAAAGACAAATGGAGCAGCACACTCCCTAAAACTACTTCTGATTTAATTGTGGAGTATTGTGTTTAATAAGAACGCTGTGAAACTAGGTCCGTTTCTCTTATGAATTCGCCGTTTTCCTGTAAGTACAGAGATTTCAGGGAACTTGATTTCCTCTTAGGAAACAGTGGACATGTGAATAAGGTGACTATTTCATTATTGCAGCACTTGGTAAAGGAGAACAGAAGAACATATGCACCAAGAAGGTGAAAAATAATAGAATTGATTTGTGAGAAGCAACAGCAAGTGATAGGTGCAGGTTTGGAGACCTTATCACGTTGATCTACAGGTTTATGAACTGATTCTCAGAAATAACCTGAATACAAACAGAAAAAGGACTCTATGTAGAATTGAATTTTTCTTTAATGTGACTATTTGTCATGGATATTGGATTTAAAACCCACTGTAACTGAAAAGATAAAAATGAACATATCCACCTGCAGTGTTTATAATATTACAGTGAGATTCAATTCGGAAATTGCAGGAAGCTATAGAGAACATCTGTTGTCAGATAAGAATGTCAGGCAGGACCATTAAGTGTTTGAAGAATAGAAAAAATTGTTAGATTGAGGGCAGAATTCATTCAAAGTCAAAATAAACTTTACCTCCTTTGACTGTGGAATAGTTGTTTTAGTTTTAATATTCTTCCAACAACAGAATCTATTCAAAGTACATTGGTGAGCTGTCTGTCAGTCAGGAAAAAGATAGTTTCACTGAGAGTTTTCACTTTTGGAAGATTCTGTTTTTTCTGTTACAGCGTTAAAGGGATACTTGAAACCAAAGGTATTTTTATTCCCTGCTCAAGGCATTCCCTATAGCAGGACAAGATCTTCATTGGTTCCTGCACAAAATTCAAATAACAAAGCAGTGCTCAAAATCATCACTCAAATGAACAAAACCGGATTAAGCACAGATCTTAAACTTTCTATGAGTAAAGGTTTGTGAACGAGTGATCCGTTGCTACGAGGTAAAATAAAGTTTGGTTTTGTCAGCTGTAAAAACACAGAACATGAGCAATGGAGTGTTAAGATGTGCAAATATTTGTCAGGGGTTTCTCAATGACCTGGAATTATTTTTCCATGTGAGAGCTTTGAAATAATGAGATTTCTTTGGTTGATTTCATGTTACAGGCAAAACCCGCAGTTAAATATTAGTTTATATACAAATGTGTGCCACTGTTTGATTGATGGTGTTGAGCTATCAACATTAGTTGGTAGGAATTTACCACAAAGAGCTCACCTGTGTGTACTCGCTTGTGCCAGCTTTAACAGGTTTAGTCTAAAAATTTTTAAAGTAAGGGGCAAAAACAGAGCAGACTTCCTCTGAAGAGGGAGTGTATGTAATGGCCAGTGACAATGCAAGTGTATGCCTTAGGAGAAAGAATATAAGCAACCCCCACTAAATAAAACAGTATCAGAATTGCTGCAATAATTGAAGGCAGAGGTACCCAATTACACACTGAGGCAAACAGGCACTGGGATATACACAATACAATATTTTGTATTTTAGAAAATGTTTGTTTACTGTCTATCTCTAAAGAGGAAGGAAACAGAAATATTAGCAGGGACAGACTTTCAGCAGTTGATAATCCCTCAGACGAGTGATTCTGATTTAGATCAGTTAAAATGCATTGTCATTCAAGCCAGCAGATCAAAATTCACACCATGGGAACCTCTTCTGTCAGAATGCATGGTGCTTGCATATTGCATGATGTAAGTAAAAGGAGTTGTCTCATGCTGACAATAACAAACCAGTGATAACAGAGATTCTTTGGACTGGTAATGGAGAAATACTAGGAAATTACATTTACTTTTATTATAAATCATAAATAATTCCATTACAGTATAAAATAATAAATAGATAAATAGATAGTTCACTAAGCCTTCCTATTTCTATGCACTTTTTCTACTGAAATGATCAATGAAAATTATATTGCATAATAATGTACTTATATATAAGTACATAGGGTAGGTAGATTTGTATTAACAACTGTTTAAGGAATGCAGTGTTTACATGGATTTTAAGAATCAAATGCACATTAAGAGAGAAACCTAGCGTGATAAATTTATTAGTTTATTATTATAGTTGTAATTATACATAACCTATAGTAATGTTATGGACAATTATTATTCATTCTTAATTATTATGTAGTCCTTTTAAATATATAAATAGTTATTTTAAGCAATGTATTTTAGTGCTATATCATTTGTAAAGTTGTCTGTTCTCTTCATAAGATGTGTAGACTCTACACCCTTTCACAGTTCCATGACTACAATGTGTCTGAGCTCTGTGTGTCTTTCACCTCACACCCTGGTCAAGGAATCTGTTGAGCTGAGGAGTCTTAAGAAAGCTTGAAGAACTTTATTTTCAGTCCCACAGAACCTACCATCACTTCAGCTGCTAGCAAAAGCATTGTCCCAAACTATCACCTTCTCTTTCAGAAGAGTGAGTAAGCGATGAGCTTCAGTGGTGGAGGTCATTTAACAGTGTTTCACAGGGACAACTTCTGCCCTGCTGCTTCCCTTAAGCACAATGTTCTGCCTGACTTCTGTGGAACTTGCAGGACTTCCTCTGCTTTTCTTCCACAATCTGTTTTTCTTCCCAGAGAGACACTGAGGAGATGACTTTCAGCAGCAGGGCAGAGACCTCTCTGCCCTTTCCTGCGGCGGGGCTGTGGCAGCTCAGTCAGTGAGCTGGGTTGGCTGGTGGTTGTGGTGCTCACCCAGGGAAAGGCACTCTGACATCAGAATCTAATCCCAGTGCCTCGGCCAGTTCCAGGGAAGGCAGCGATCGCAGGAGAAGTTGCAGTGCTCATCTGCCTCTGCAGAAAAGCGTGTCTGGCCTTGGTTATTTATCATCTCAGCATCTGTGGTGTTCTGAGTATATGGAAACTCTTTTCACCTTCTGCCTTCTGAAATTGGTAAAATGTTAAAGTATACAAAACACACTCAAGTATGGAAAGCCAATGTGAGAGTTTGCTGGCTCCACTAAATGGAAAAATAAAGATATTTTTGGGGAAAAAATATTTGGAATGTTGTTTTTTTTTCCTTCTTTTAGTTTAAGGTAATCCCTGATTATTCCTACTGTGACATAATATAATTTGTTAATACAACCTTTTACATTCAGATTTGATATATAATAAGTAATATTGATTTAATAAGTGACCACTGTATGCTATTCTTTTCCAGTTTCTGTTTGTCAGCAAGCAGACAGCAGGGATTTATGTTTTGGTTCCAGAGCTGGTCAACCATTTGAAACGCAATTTTACAAGTCTGCTGGAATGCCTCTAAAATGCAATATACTAACTTTTAAACAAAGAAACGAACAAAGCACTTTGCCCCTTTCAAACTGACAAAAAGATACTTTTTAGAATAGCGGATTTATAAAATCAAGTGTGTGAGAAGGGTCACCAGGAGACCTCCAGTCCAATCTGCTGCTCAGAGTAGTGTCAACCAACTGGATCGAGTTGCCCAGAGTTGCCTTCAGTTGAATTTTGAATACCTCTAAGGGTGGACATCCCACAGCCTCCCTCCAAGCTTCTGTTCACATGTTTAACTTCCCTCATTGTGATTTTTTAATCTAAAGTTGGAATTTCCCATGCTCCCACCTCTTTCTGTGTGTCTCTGAAAAGGGTCCCACTCCATTTTCTCTACACCCTGCTGACGGGAGGTTACAGGCAGCAACAGGATCTCCCCAGAAGCCGTCTCTGCTCCAGCCTCAGCTCCTCGCAGGGTGAGTGCTCCAGCTCCACCATCTCAGTGGCTCCTCAGGACTCCCTCAGGTTTGTTAACATCTTTCCTGTGTGGGGTGGCCCCAAAAGGGATGCTGTTTTGGGGAGATCCAGCCTCACAAGCAGAGAGGAACAGTCACATCCACCCACCGGCTGCAGAGGGCAGAGCTTGAAACTGCTCGAGGTCCCCGACAGCTCCTTCCTCCATGTCCAGGTCCCTCTGGATGGCATCCTGCCCTCGGGTGAACAGTCTGGTGCCCATGGAATGTGCTTGTGTTTGGCAGGGCAGAGGAAGAAATATTCTGAAGCCTGGGTGAAAGTAGGAGGTCTGTTGTGGTTTTCCAGTACCAAAAGAACTGTCTTTACTCTTCTTCTCAGTCAAAAATTCCTGACTACACAATCTTTGTTTTGCTTTTTATTCGTAAACAGTTTTTTCCCCCTGAAGTAAATGGATTATTCATACTATAGTAAATCTTACATGAATAAGAAGACAGTGCACTAGAAGCCAAATAGATTGATGTCCAGTTAACGTAACCTATAAAATTAATCTGCATTTATCCAGAGAAAATAAAATCAGTAACTCAACATAACAAAATGTCAGTCTCTAATCCTATCCTGCATTCATTGATTAAGTTATCATTATTGCCTAGCTGAGCTATATTAAGGAGTATCTTGTCAATTAAAATTTATTCAGAGAAACAGAGGAGAAAGTTCCAGGATTTGTTTTGCAGTTCTTGATGACTTCTTGTTCCTGGAACTGATCCCACTCTTTCTGAAAAAAAGGGCAAAATTCCCCTTGATTTTTAGAAGAACAGAGACACTTTAGAAAATATTTCTAAGGTTTTATAAAAGCAGAAAAAAATGATTTAATTTATAAATTTATATTATACAGCCTTATTTTGATTTTAAGGGAAAACTTGAAGCACATTTACTATATTATTATTATTATTATTATTATTATTATTATTATTATTATTACTACTACTACTACTACTACTACTACTACTACTACTACTACTACTACTACCAACAGGAATGCAGCAAAATATAGGAAACAGATACACAGGTTTGCTAAGACAAATACTTGTGATCTAATACTTAATGTCAACACTTTGAAACTAAGATTGTAAGTATGGACTGGTTGTAAATAAAAGTCTTAAAACTCTTAATGGATCAAAGAAATATTTTGCAGCACGTGCTGTAGGAGCAAAATCTCTCTACTTTATTAAAAGAAAGATCAACAGGTAAACTATGTTATATATAAGCCTTTGAAGGCAGATTTTTCAGGTCATTAGTGAACTCTGACCTAAAGATAACCCCAGAAAGAGATTACCTCTAAGAATAAAGCTAAATGCATTCAAAATCAAAGTAGGGATTTTACCACTACAGAGAAAATCTATTAAGGAATCAGTGACTTTTCAGTGTCATATTTTAAATACATGAATTAAAGAAAATAAATACTTCTGGGTGGTTTAAATTCCAAGAGCTTCCCAAATAAAGCCAATCTGAACTTTTTCACTAGCAGTCTCCTTGCAGATTTTCCTCGTCACTACCACCATTTTATTACAGACTCAGCCCTGTGATGTCTACAGTCACTGTTGTAACCATGAGAAGCTGAAGAATTTTGAAGTTTTCAAGCACAGTTTGCTGGCCTTGAGGGAGGAGAGGTGACAGATATTTCTCTTGGGCCACCTGGAGAGCTGCATTCTGCCAAGGAAAATAGGAATTAGCAAATTGCTGCTTTACATTCAGAAATGCAGCTTCTGTATTTGGGTTAAATACTTCAACTAGTGTTTAAAGTTTTTCTTCACCTCTGCAAAGCAGTAATCAGTGTAAAAACAGATTGTTCCTGCTACTGCTGGTAGATGGAAAAGAGGAAAGGTCGTATTGTAAAGAAAGGAAAAATTAAAGAGGTACTGTTGGTATTTGAAGTGGGTTTGAGTGGAATCCATGTTCTGCAGACTAAGGAGCCATTTCTGTCCTAGATGTGGGGTTTTTTTCTGTATTCTCTTTAGGGCAGGGACCATCCAACTGCTGCAATACAGCAGCAAATGTTGGAGAGTAATTGGCTGTGATATTTTAAGCCCTGCCATGACACATTTAAACATCGTCAGAAACTGAAACTCTGGGTTTTGTTTGCTTGTTGGTTTGTCTGAAAAAACAAGCAAGTGGGTTGCAAAAATGTAAATGATTTTTAAAAAATTGATGACTTACCTTATAGTGCTTGTAGGGGTGTGTGTTTATATCATTAAGAGAGATACCTGTAGATAATTCAGACACCTGGGACCCCTATGAGTTAAAAGTCCACTAATGAAGATGTAAATAATATTAACTTGTCTTGAATAAAACATAAGCATATTAAAAGAGTGTGACCACACAAATATGTTTCCAGACAAAGGACAAGATAAACACAGAGGCAGCAAACAGCCAAGGAATGCTGATGAACAGAGAGGAATGATACTCACAAAACCTGGACACGATAAACATCAGTCAGCTAAAGTAATCCTCTCTGGCAATTAGGGGACAAGTGGTGCAGAAAGAGCAAATGTTAGCAAGAAGAGATGGGGTAGAAAAAAGTTTCTCACTTCTGTGCTCAGTTTTGTTGTTAAGGGTCTCCCAAGCTTGACCATCTCAGCCCTGGCAACTTTGACCATCAAACCACCATAGTCATCAATGTTAACTGTATGGCATCTGCTCCGTGGCGCTTTATACCCACAGCTAATTTAGGATAAACCTTGGAAACTTAACAGTTTGGCATGTGGAGACATAAGTACCGAAAATATGCAAACACAAAGGTTTAGCATAAATGTATTTGCAATGAATAAATTCACTGAAGTTTCATTTTAAAATTTTTAACCCACTGGCTTGTGTCTAAATACTCTCATGACAGTGATCTCTGACTCCCTGATATACACATACACATATAACTACATATATATGTCTATACACATCTATTCAGTTAAAATATCATTCTCTGTGCACACAGATACAAGCAGAGCTGTAGGACAGTGTTGCACTGGAAGGCTTAAAAAAAATCCATTCCCTCTTCTTGTTAGCTGTTAAACACAAGGCAATATCTCAAATGTAAAAGCTTACTCTGCATGGTATTTGGACTCCTAGGTGGACAGAATGTCCTCTTCAGGCACAGACATAAACACATGAGACATTCCCATGCTGACTAAGAGCAGCAGAAGGGAAATTACTGCCCTCCAGAAGTAACAGAAGAGTAACCAAAGCTGCTGTAATTTTATTGCTGTTTCTGGACCTAAGTAATACTGAGCAATGCTTTACTAATTAAACTATCTCAGGTCATTTTTTTATTGTCTTCTATTAACAGATAAAGATGTTTGTGGTGGTTTAGGCCTCAGTTCCTTGACTGGAACATAGAGGCTACTCAGCTTCTGGAAAGGTTCAATGTGATAGAGAAAGGTCTCACCTTCTTGGGGGAGTCAGTGTGGGTACACTTCTCATGAAATGATTCAGCCCATAACTACATAAAGGTCTAAAAAGAAAAAAAAAAACAAACCTCACCTAGTGATTTGGAGAAGTAAATGGTGATGTATTAATATGTATGGGATCTGTAAAAAGGTTTTAAAAACATGTCATTGTTTACTTTTGCTTATTATGTCTAAATTAACTGAAAATTATATCTTGAATCAGGTCCCTGTCTTCCAGAAAAAAAATGTTGAGAGAGTAAAAAATATGTAAAGTTACTTCTAACTTCCCTTTTAGATGCCAGAAGTGAACTGTACAATGTATTTGCAACTTTTCTTGTGGTACAGGACCTTATAAATTTGTGTACTAGTTATAGAGCTTATCAAAACCAGAAAATCAGAAGGTGACAAGAAATAAAATGCAATAACTTGGTATTTTGTGCTATTAATTTAAACTCCTATAACTTTCAGAAGAGAACAAGTTAACTTCTCAGTTGTCTCCCTATTTCATCTTCAGTTATCAATTTTCTACATTTTGCTTTTTCAAAAAGGTTTATAAAACCAGTGACATTTATCACAAATCACCCTTTTATATCATTAATCAGCATTCACATTTGAAAGTAATTATCTTTAGTAAACTCAACCAACCTTGGAGAATGGAAACAAACAACTCATCCTCAACAGATTATTGTTTTCTCCATTCTTTTGGATCTTTCCCACGTTGACGGCTTGCATTTTCCTGGTGTCAGATGTTAAATCCCGGTCACTAACTGGTTTTTATTCACATGCATATTTAACCCATCACTTTTGCTTCTTCATTGACCTTAGGACATTAGGTGAAGGTTTGTCTGTATCACTCCAAAGGATAAAGCTTAAAGGTCACAGGTATTATAATAACAGACTGACTTAATTACCTTTCAACACAGAGGTCATTACTCACTCCTGTATTCTTCCTAGATTATTTGGTAACACCTGTTCTTTTGAACCCTTTGAAGCATAGTGCAGTTGTGATAACTGCATTTGACCAACTGTTTCCAGTTACAAAAACCTGAGCTGCTTACTACCAAATTTTTATGTTCCTTGTCGAAGAACCCGTTTACATCCCCTCCAAACTACAGTTGTTCATTGCAACACTGAATGAGTAACCTGTAAAAGGTGAGTGCTCCATGCTAATATCTCCTGTCTTTAGGGGGAAATCCACTGATAATTCCAAGTTTAGTCTTTGAGTTCTGTCAGAATCAAGCATGATTATGGAGGCAGAGGGCTTCCAAACATCTGGCTAAATAACAGCAATTTTTCAAGCTTTTTAATGTCTTCCCTACAGAATGGATGTGAAAAGCCACAGTTAGCAATAAGAGATTAGTGGGAATGTGTGTGATTCATTCAGCCAGGAAAAAAGCAAAACATTTTTAGCATGTGCAAGGTGAAAGAACAACTTTTCACTGTGATCATCCACATTCAACAAAAAAAGATGAGCATGACCAAAAGCAGTAGGGTGCTCTGATAACAGAGAGCCAGCAGATCTCTGTGGAAAGGAAGGTCGTGCTGATTGAGGTCTTAGAAGCAGCTTTCCTGTCTTGTCATCATTGTGTGTTTCTCTTTGGTGAGTCTAAGCCAGATGCTTTTTATCTAGGAACAGAAAAGGAGAGAGAACCAAGCAGTACCCAGCAGTGTAATGGGGATGTATTTACACATCATAGGGATTTAGCTAGAGAACAGTGATGGAACCATCCATTGCTGTTGTTCTGTGACATTAGGTCAATATTCTGGGTGTCCCAAAGGTGAGAATAAACATGAGCATTTAATTATAGTCTTTGCCCATTGCTTTAAGAGGAATTTATGATCCCTAAAAGAATCTGAGAAACTGTAAAAGGAAACACAGTGTTTTGTCTGTCTTTAATGGTACTGGAGAAATAAGAATGATCACCCGCCATAAGCATTAATATTTGGAGTCTGGCTGTGTTATTGTCCAGGTGTGGATTTGGAATGGGATCCGTGAAGGGGGCCAGAGGAGGGCCAAGAGCTACCATTAATATCAGCCAATGCCTTAAGTGTTCCCCACTGACCTGCACCAGGCACCTACCAGCCACATTCTCTGTTACTACTTCAGGCTTCAGTATCTCAGGGCAAAAAAACCACCCATTGTATGTTTAGTTCATGGGAGACTGATAAAAATTTCTGCCAAAGAACTGCTTACTGCAAAGCTTTATACTACATACTGGGACTTTTGCCAAAACATATGCTGGAGAGCACTGAATCCACATGTGATTTTCCCCTCTTCAGCATTTTCTCCCTAATTTCTAGACCTTTCAACTGAAGTGTGTGAAATTTTTTTTTTTCCTTTCTTTTATTAAACAGAAAAATGGTTAATAAAAATATGGTCAGTGGAACCCTTTAGAATTCATGGTGAATTTTTTCCTGCTTTGGAGATTAATGATACTGCGGAGAGCCAGAAAATTAGGATATCTCTTCTGCAAATTGAATCTTAGTAATGTATATCTGAACTGCTTTAATTTTAAGTGAAGGGTAGTTATAATCATCCCTAGAACACTTTCACATTATTAGCCAGATTTTCATATTTTCTTAATTGGAAAAAGCTACACTCCTAAAATTGGTGTCATGACTTTATGAGATTCCAGATCACTGTGCCAGAAAAATCCAATAGAGCAACTGCTCAGTTCACGGGGATCCTCACGCCTCACCAGCTTCCTTGGTAGCTTAGCTATCATCCCAGAGTTAAGGTGTGTTTTTTCCATCTTATGCTGATAACCAGAGCTTTCCCCCCAAAAGCATCAGGGAATGTGTGCTCCTGGACTGTTCTAGGGAGCTATGGGCTAGGTAGCCTGCACAAGCAGTAAAGAGTTTGCTCACATCTGGTTCCACAGTTCTTTGTTTTCCCTGGAGAGGTGGAATAATCTGTGTGCTTCGGCTGGGAGGGATCTTTTTGCTTTTCTAACAGACACACTGGGCAAGTTGTTAGCCTAATCGTAGGACACCAAGTCCCAGGAGATGCTGGTTCTGTGCTCTACTATGAGTTGCCGCAGAGACTGAAAGGTCTAAAAAAAAGATAACCAATTTTACATTAAGAAGTTCCAGTGACAAAGGAGCTGCCAGACTTCTGCAACTCGGTCTCCACACAGATGTTTCCTCCAAAAAATCTTATAGAACATTTTTTCAAATATTTTTGGACTTATCGACATGTCTTAAAGGCTTTTCATAATTAAAGCTGTCTATTTTTTACCACACTGATGCTATTGGGATGCTGTTATATGAAATATTACATTATTTAAAGAAGGGAAAATAATGTAATATTTTTAAATTGGAAAATTTACATATTTAAAAATATTTTCAGCATTTCAAAATCTTAGAGGCTGTGCAATTCCTTATACAGGGTTTGTCAAAATAGTTTTTGTTCCTACAGAAAAACACTGATGAAAATACTTTGCTAGGTATTGGTCAGATACTGTGTGTTAGGATTTCAGCTCTAATTCCTTCTGAGTAAATCAGTACACAAACCTCATATTACTGTACAACCTCATGAATCCTGTACTTCATTAGCACTGTATCTTGGTTTTTTTTCCATTAAAATAAGCTGGATGACTTAGGAAATATGAACATATTTGTTGAATTAGGTTTGTTGGGGTTTTTTTCTGGGTTGATTTGGGGTTTTTTTTTTGACTCTATGGTTGGATTTAGGTTTGTTTTCATTTTTTTTTCTCCTGAGTAGTGCTATGCTTTAAAACCAACACTATTTTTATGAGGAAGGAATTGAGACTATTAGGATCATAGAATCATTTAAGTTGGAAAAGACCCTTAAGATCATCAAGTCCAACTTTTAACCTAGCACTTCCAAGTCCACCAATAATCATGTCCCTAAGCACCACACCTACATGTCCTTTAAAAATCTGCAGGGATGGTGACTCAACCCTGGGCAGCCTGTTCCAATGCTTGACAGCCTTTTCAGTGAATAAATTTTTCTTAATATCCAATCTAAACCTCCACTGGAACAACCTGAGGCCATTTCCTCTTGTCCTATCACTTGTTACTTTGGAAAAGAGACCAAAACCCACCTCACTGCAACCTCCTGACAGGTAGTTGTAGAGAGTGATAATGTCTCCCTTCAGTTTCCTTTCCTCCAGAGTAAACAACCTCAGCAGCTCCTCACAGGACTTGTTCTCCAGACCGGTCATCAGCTTCATTGCCCTTCTTGGGACACACTCCAGCACCTCCATGTCTTTCTGGTAGTGAGTGGCACTAACCTGATGTTTAAGCCAGTAGCTTTTTGGGGATTTAAAGGGTGTTTCTGATTCTTAGTATTTGATAAAATGTGCTGTGCTGGGTTTAAAAATATTGTAATATTAGATATATATTTCTAGTATAGTATGTGCCTCTTCATTCTCAGCTTTGACTGGGGATTCAGATATTTTTTCCAGTATAAAAAACCAATAGTGTGTGTGATTTGGGTAGCAATTAAACACAACTTGCTTTAAATACAGTTCTTTACCAGCTCCGAGATGGGGTCATCAAGCAGCAGTTCAATCATTGCCTTCCTCTGGAGTCCTGGTTCCTGTACAGACAGAGTACCCAGAACTCTAGATTAATATCAGTGCAGCACCTTGAGAGAGGAGACTGCTTTCACTCTTTTGAAACTATGTGGAAATCTGCATTTTCTCTCCATGTGGTGATGCCTTAAGCAGCTCTGCTTGCTATACTTTTGTAAACATTGGAAGACTTACTTGAGTTTACCAGGTAGATAAGCTGCACAGTAGATAAGTTACCAGGTAGTGTCATCACCTGTTACACAAAGCACAACAGCCATGCTGGACACTACAATGCCTTTCTAACAGGTACGTGACTTCATTGTTCATTTTCTTGTGGCACTTTCCCAAATTGAAAATTTGTCACAGTAACACCACTCTGGCCAATAAATAATCAGTTTTCAGTTATTTACTCTGTTCCAAAATCTGTACAATTTTCTTCAGTCATGCTGGTTTTTTCTCTCCATGTTCACATCCTTTTTGTTACTGAAGAATTATTTTAAAATAAGAAGGCAATTCATCTTCTGTATTTCCATAACTATATTTCTGTTACAAGTCCAGTCTCTGCAAGTCTTCTTTGAACCATGAAGTTTTGTATATGGATAGTGTTGTTTTACAGTCAAAGTGATAACTTTTATTGACCTCAATATCACTTCTACTATTATTTTATATTTATTTTCTTAATCAATCTGTACTGCACAGTAAATGAGCAAAAAACCAGAAAGTTAGGATTTTTTTTTTTTTTTTTTTTTCTGGTTTTGTTAGTAGATAATGACTGCAAGGGACTTACTTCATCTTGCATAGTGTCAGTCGCAGGATATCAACCAGTAAGTCCCAAGTCAACTTCTTGGTCAAAATGCAATGCTTCTGATAATCATTTGGGAAACAAAGTGAAACAAAACAAAACATGTCACATGGGAGGCTATTTGGATATATTTAGTTTTCAGTGGTGTAATGTTATGGTTTATTTTTAATGTAAGTAATTTTTAAAAAATTTTATATCTGAAGCAGTTTGTAAAATCTTTTATTTTGGCCACGAGCTTAAACTACTTTCGTTGTTGTACTCATATTTCTGAGTGTAAAATGATAATGATATATTTATATAATATGATAACTACTGCCTGTATCCAAAAGAAGTGAAATTTGGAGTGAGCAAAGGTCATGCTTCCCTGTTCAGTTGATAATTTTTTATATCCGTCATGGAAATTGTTGCTTTTTCCCCCTTTTTAATATGCAGTCGGCAAACTAATTATCACAGTCATTTTATGAGAAATATTTGTGACTATAAGGGAGGAAGAGGAAACAGCAGAGAAAGTTCTAGTATCTGACCATCAAAAATACAAAAGTCCAAAACAAAGAAAAAAGAGGATTTATGCAGTCATAACACTTTCAGTGGACCGACTTTCCACTTCAGTGAAATCATGTAAGTCACCTTGTTGGGATAAAGAAGTAAAAAACCAAGTATTTTATTTTATTTATTTAGATGTAAAAAAGTATTTTCACAAAGTGGAAATTTCATAACATTAAAATGATTAGTGCAGGTAATATTCAGTGAAAGACACCTTGTCTCCTTTTCCTCTTGCATATTTGATACCTTGTCTCTTTTTTTCTCAAAAGGATGTAATTATTAAATGACAGAAGAATCACATTATTAAAAAGACATGAAGCTGGTATGGGGTGAATGTCCACTTACATTAATCATGTTAATTTATTGTAACCTAGATAGATTTTCACAGCAATCTCCAGTTAACTTTGCTGTGTTAAACCACTCAAAATAATTTTCCCACTAAACATTTGTGTTTGGTTTATGTTGTTGGTTTTTTATTGGTTTTGTTCTGGTTTGTGTTTTTGTTTTTTTTTCTCCCCCAACTTTGTCTAGAGTCCTCAAGTCCCAGTGAGTGAGTATATCTGCTGATGTCGTCAAGTTGCATCTGCTGACACCTTTATCAATGTCCAGCTTACTGGACAGACATCCTAAGTTTTTCTGACTTTCCTAAGTTTTTTTCATGTAGCTATTCAACTTCCTGACAGAAGTTTTCTTTAGGGATCATTTTTTCTCCAAAAAGGTGTCTTTAGAACAATTTACTGACAAGAGATAGTTTCTGGTACAGTGAGATTAGATTTTGTTTGAAGAACATTTCTTTTTTTCTGCCTGTCAAAGAAAATGCAATGTCAAGTAGAGTGACAACTTTAGCCTTGTTTTCAAATGTTTAAGTATCTGACATTGTACCTGCAATTAACTATTTCATGGAAGAGGCATCTAGCACAGCTGTGTTTTCCACACCAGTAATACATTTCCAGACAAAGCAGAACATAGAAAGGGTGCTGATGTATGTGTTAAAGATATGAATAAATAAAAGAAACTGTGTTCTGTTTTTCAGATGTGACTGAGACTCTTTGAAGATGGGATGCTTTCACATCAAGAGTATTCATCTGGTACATGGATGAGGGATGCCCTCCCATTGAGACACAAGTTTCAGGATGTTTCAGAACTTCTTCCTAAATTCCTTCTGAAAGAGGAATCTCAGTGTGTCTGGATCCAGCCTTAGCCCAGATTTGATTAATGTTTCTTTGTCTAAAGGATTATGTGGTTAGCCACTTATCAGAGTCAATGTTTGCCTGCCAGATCCTTCTCAAGGATTTTTACTGAGACAGTTTTACAAAGTTGAAACAGATAAGATATAATACATGTGTAATTGCTGGTAATAAATACACTTACTACAAAAATTGAGCTCAAGTGAATATTTCCATAATTTAGTTAACAATATTTTTCCTGGGTAACACCTGATGTAGTCAGAGGCACAAGTCTTACCAAAGAGGTGTCCCTGCTTGGGGAGAAGAGACATCCAGGCACATCAATCCATCCAGTAGCTGGGGTTCTCAGCCTTAAAATAGGGATTCTAAATGCCAGTTTATACTCTTGGGGAGGCGGGACTAAGTCAATTACCATGTGCTGATTGGCTTTTAATAAAGTTGTGTTGTCAATTAGGAAGTAGGGTGGGGGGTGGAAAGGTGCTTGGTACAGAGGCACAGTGAAGTTTCTGGTTTACTGAAATAACGTCAGGCTGTATGACCTTCATCTCACCCAAGATGTCAGTTGATGGATGTGTTAGACCAAAAACCATCATATCTGTCCTGTCTTTTGCAAAAGAGTTATTGTTCAGGTCTGGTGCTTAAAGGTACAAGATAAGCATGTTGCACAAGTCTGTTTTTAATGAGATAAGCAAGTCTCTTGTTCAAGCAACTCCCTTCTGATTTATGATGACTTGGAATTAGACACCTATGAGCCTGATTCTCCACAGATGACTAGCCTGGCCTTGTGGACACAGGTGAAGAAAACTAGTGTAATCCTGAGCCACTAAGCCTTGAAGAGAGATGAGGTGTATAATGTAAGCCTGATGTCGGTGTCCTATATGCATATAGTGCTAGACATTTCAGAGCATGGGCAGAGGAAGCTCACATCTGTTTGGAAAAGACTAATCCCCCTTGTTATGAGTGGAATCAGAAGGACTTAAGGTTTCTTAAAGAATCACTGTCAAAGATATCAGAGAAGGATAATTTTAATATGAGTTTGTAGAGAAATGTGACTTAACATTGTTTGATGGCAAGGTTCACTCTATCACTTATTACATGAAAAAGCATACAAAACAGGAACAAATGATTACGTGTTTTGTATAACTTTAGGGTAGCAAAAATGTAAAGTTAAAACAGCAGCAATTTGAGGTTCAAATAGCAGCGATTTGAGGTTAGTTAACACTATCATAACAAATCACAAGATTGTACTATATGATTTTGTAACAAACTTGATTTGTCAATAATCAATAATTAAATGGTTCATAAAGTTTCTTACATCCTCCAAGTTTTGCAAACTTAAGTTCATAGCTCTGAGAAGCACTCCCACTGCAGTTCAGGAGAGCTCAATGTATCTCACTTAGAAATGCTATTTATAGGATTGTGAGATGATTTGCTTTAGTTATTACCCTCTTTTTTGTTTTAGCCACAGATTGTGTTTGGTAATTCTGGTACCACAGCAACTGTAAAATTCCAATATTTTCCAAATTGTACAGTTCTGGTACCTACCAGATTAGGCTACGATCCAGGCAGCAGGTGTTTTGAGTACAGTTAGGGAGTGCCTGGTTGTCCCAACTCACTGCACCTGTGACTGAAACAGGAGCACAGTGTTAATTTGTCCTGTGACTGGAAAGTGGCCTGGAAGGGCTGCAGTACCACACTCCCCACCACCCCAGTATTTCTGAACCTTTTCCAACTGACTTAATTAAGGAAGATCTTGTTATAAAAGAAATAAAGGAAAAATTTCCAATGGAGCTTGAATCAGTGAGTTTTTTGTAGAAATGAGCCTTATTTTCATTTCCCACTCTTGGAATTGTTAGTTTTACAAATATTTGTATAGATGTAGGACTTCTAGCTCTACTTAAGTAAATACTTATGGGGTTTTTTTATTTTTAAAATTCACTGTGTATGTAAGGAGATAAGTAGGTTACTATTTATGAGATTCATTAAAAGCTTCCATTTCTAAGGTCCTTTTTTTATTACACATCTTAATCTAATTCTCTTTATTGCATTGGGTAGTGGAAATAAATTCTCTTGAGCACCAATAATGAAAGACAAAATTAAATGTGGTACACAGACAAGGTAAAAACAAAGAAACAGCAGAATCAATTTGAAAAAATGATTTGTCTCCAGTAATACTACTGGAAGCTTGAAGTTTTGTCTGCTATGCAGTTGCTGCCAGAGAGATCTCAGCTCAAAGGTACTGTGTTGAAATTTGCAATCTCTTCAGATTAAATTAGTCTTTTTTTTTTTTTGACACTTTCCCTCCCTTGTTGAATTTTGATTCCCCTGAGATATTATTGAGATATGCATCTGTTTCTTTCTCTAGATTTGTCAGTATCTTAATATTTCTTCCAAACATTCTAGATACAGATATGTATTCCTGTCTGAAGGTCTCTTTTGGTCTTTGTTTTCCTTCAACTGCTTTTTGTCTTCTGGGATTTTTAGTTTCCTTGTTTTAAATGCAGGGGTTTATTCACTTCTATCTCTTTTGGTAGAAACAGTTAATGGTAAGTTGATGTCTCTATTTAGGCAATTATCAGCAAGTTTTCAACATTTATAATAAATGCTAATAGAAATTTCTGCATTCTGAATCTAGAATGAAAGATGAAAATTTAACACATTTTCATTGAAGCAGATTCTGTGTGTGTTAGTTAGTATTAATTATTATTATCAGGCTGAGTTAAAGTAAAAAAATTATGTGTTTATTCTCTTCTCTGACCTCTCTCTTCAACTGAGATTTCACAAGTTGAACCAGTAGTCAATTAAATTAATGAAATTATATATAAAATATATAAATATATATATGTGTTGTCTAAGACCAAATACTTTCTGATCTTATATTGCAACTTTTCTTCAAGGAAGGAGGGTAGAGTCAGGGACCATCTGCATGAATTGGACAGAGAGGAACTAATGGGATGCATCTAAGGGTGTAAATAGAAAAGTCTATTTATCATCTTTGAAAACCTGTGGGGATTAAGGGAAGTCCCAGATGACTGAAAAAGGGTAAATGTTTTCAATCTATAAAAGGGACAAAAAAAAAAAAAAAGATTAGTTGAGAAATCACAAATCAGCCAGGCACAATTAAGTCTCTTGGAAAATTATGAAACAAATAATTATGAAAGTTATTTCTAGGCACATGAAGAACAAAGGTTCTGGAAGGAACCAACAGGGAGTTGTGAAGGGTAGGCCGTGCATTAACAAACCAGAATGTTTTCTATATTTATAGAAATTGCTCAGGGACAAGAGAAGAGCTGTGAAGCTCATCTACCTTGATTTTACTAAGGTATTTGAACTGATCTTTCACAATATCCTTGTTGACAACCTGGTAATATGTGGACTAAACAGATGGATCACTAACTGTGTGGGAAATGGTCTGAACTCCTGAACTCAAGGGCTAGTGGTTAATGGCTCAGGGTCAAACTGGTAGCTAATCAATGGAATGGAACTTCAGGAATCATTACTGCTACGTGAGAATATTTGATAATACTCTGGTAATACTTAGTACCCTGTCAAGGTGATAGGATTAAAATACCCTCTCACCAAGTTTTTGGATGACACCATATTGGGAGGAGACATAGATATGCTGGAGAGAAAAGGAATAATTTAGAGAGACCTTGATGAGGTGAAAGACTGACCATCAAGAACTGCATGAGATTTAACAAAGATAAGTTTAAAAACCTGCACCTGGGATTGAAACAGCAATACAACAATGTAAAGCTTGACTGCCTGCAGATCAGCTGTAATGGAAAAAACTCTGAGCATCCTTTGCAGACCCCTTGCATGAGAGTGATTTGAGCATGAGCCACTAAAAAGGACCAGCAGCACCTTTGTCTGAACTGGTATAAAGATAGCCAACAGATTTGATTATTTCATTCAACTTGCTAGGGCACACTGAGAATATTGTGCCTATTTTTTATTTTCTCATTTCAAAAGAAATACCAGAAAATTAGAGAGGGTCCAGCAGAGGGTCACAAAGATGATTAGAGGATTGGAGAATTTGGCATATGTGGAGAAAAGTTGAAGGAACTCGTTTTATCCTGCCTAGAGAAGAGAACGGCTTGGGATAGAGGAATCTAAACTCAGTCTACCCATATTTCCAAGACTGTCATAGAAGGGAAGGAGGTACTTTCTTAATGAAAATGCACACTGTAAAAATCAACACAAAATACTTTGGGAAAAATTTTATCTAGGTGTAAGCAAAAATTTCTGGACACACATACAGACTGGGGAAGGAGGGGCTGGAGAGCAGCCCTGAAGAGAGGGACCTGGGGGTTCTGGTCAATGGCAAGTTGAACATGAGCCAACAGTGTGTCCTGGCAGCCAAGAGGGACCCCCGTGTCCTGGGGGCATCCAGCTCTACACTGCGAGCCAGGCGAGGGAGGTGATCATCCCGCTCTGCTCTGCACTGGGGTGGCTTCATCTCCAGCACTGGGGGCAGCCTGGGCACCATGGGATAAAAAGGATCTAAAGCTACTAGAGAGTGTCCAGAGGAGGGACACAACATTGGGGAAGTGCTTAGAGACGAAGCTGCATAAGGAGAGATTGAAGTTGCTTGGTTTGGAAGATGAGACTGAGAGGTGATCTCATCGCAGTCTAGAACTTCCTCACAAGGGGAGGAAGAGGGGTGGGTGCTGATCTCTTTTCTCCGGTGCCCAGCGGGAAATGGCAGGAAGATGTTTAGGTTGGACATTACGAAAAGGTTCTTCAGGCAGAGGGTGGTGGAGCACTGGAACAGGCACCCCAGGGAGGTGGTCATGGCGCCAAGAATGACAATATTCAAGAAGCATTTGGACAACATCCTAAGACACATGATCTGAATCTTGGGATTGTGCCATGTTAGGGCATGAGTTGGACTCAATAATCCTTGTAGGTCCCTTCCAACTCACAACATTGTATGATTCTATGATAATATGAGAACAATTGATTAGCTATATTGCTTTCTTATACATGTGCCAAGTAACTAGAGTAACACTGTAAGGGTATATCTGCAGTAGTATTGTAAGGGTATGTTTGACCTTTCTTGAAAATGAATTATCTCAGATATCTTGATAGTTAACTGAACTTGGTAAGAACAAAACAGTTAGAATGAGTTGATGAGCTTCTGAATTTTCCTTTACTATCTGCTATTTATTTGTTTATCAGTCATTGTTTAGTTTCACAAACTCTTAAATCACAATGAGTGAAAGCTACTCAGCAATTTTTTCTTTCATTTGGAAATTTTACCAAGGCAGGTTGTTCAATTTCACCTTTTAATCTCATCACTTTTTTGACCAAATGCAGCTCAGAATTCCCAAGTACACGTTTCCCAAATAGTACCTTTTAGTTTGTAGATATGGAGCATTTTATTATTAGGTGAGTAGGATTTGGAAGAAATGCATAGTTGCTATAGCACCTGCATGACCAAATAAATCTGTAAATACCTTTTCCACTACTGTTAAAATGAAAATACCTGCATCAAAAGAACAGGTGAAGACCTTACACTCAGTGCATCTGGTTATTACAGTGCAAATGCTTTGCTTTTCTTCAACTTTTATTTGTTATTTACTAAGGGGTGGGACTAAGTACATCCAGTTATTTTTAGGCAAAAATCCTTACATTTTTAGTTATTTTTCAACAAAGTCCTATTATAATGGATTTGACCTAAATTCTTTACGTATTTCCATTAGCTTCAAAGGTGCTTAGAGCTTAAAAATGGATTAATTTTGTCATTGAGTCAAGGTCCATATGAACAGATGTTAACTGTTGTTAACCTCATTGTGAGCAAAATGCTCACACCCTATATGATGCTGAATTCATTTTTGAGATCTGTGATTAATTTATATCAGTTTTATTGCAGCTGATGCTCCCTTGTGCCAGGTGAACTGAAATTCTTTCAGAGTATTTGTTCAGGGATGTGTGAAGTATAATTATAAATCATATGGGACTAGTGAGACTTGAAATAATAAAAATATTAAGGACCATTAAATACTAAACCAAATCTCCAAATATCAGCAGTAAAGAGTTCTGAAGTGGAATGTAAGTATCTGTTCTCATGAAATCTTTTTGTGCATGAAGAGCTTTACTTTCCAACGTGAAGTTTTGTTTTTTTCTGTAATAGAGCCATTATTATTACCCATACATCTTTAAAGAGTCAACACTGTATATAGTTATTTCCTTGCCTTCTTAATTACAAAAATGCTGGTGACAAAAAGCAGGGAAGGAAGGGATATAATTTCTTGCTCTTAATGATGTTGTAAATGAAGCACATGTAAATTATTCAAAGAAACTCATGTCAGGTTTTAAAGCACCAAGACAGAAGGGGAGAACATATTCCTTCCAGCAAGATGAAGAAGAGAAGGGTAATTGTCTAGGCAGATAATTGTTTACCCAGAAAGGCCACCACACAGCTGATTAAGTGGAATAGCAGTGTGTGTATTAATGAGGGAAGAAAAAATGTCTCACACTTTCTTCTCAGCAAAATAGTTCCTGCTGCTTCTTTGATGCTATAACAAAAACTGCCAAAACAGTTAGGACAAAAACTTCTCTTGGTTGTGTTTCTCTTAAAGCTTTTCCTATGTTTCATCTTTCTCAATACGAGTATTATCAGAGAATGGTTGAGTATTGGCTTCCCAGAGTTTTGGATGGGTAAGTAGTCATGGTAGAGCACTCTCCTCAACATCGTGTCACACAGAGATATTCCTGACTTCATCCAGGTAGTACAATCAACTGGGAGAGACTGTAGATCTGTAGCTACAGCACAGGTAAGACTCTCATTTGATTTGAAAAACAAACAAAAATACATGTTTAAAATTACATGTAAAATTACTGTACGAAATATTTAACTCTCAAAATGTCAAATCTTTAGAAAACAATATTCTAGTAAATGATCAGATCTTTCAAGATCAGAAAGTTATGTTTGATCTTTAAAAAGGTGTTTGTGATTGGTTATAAACATATCTATAGCTGACTTCTCACTGTGCCCTGGCTTTTATTTATTTTCTGCTATCGTAAGTATTACCAGGGTTGTTTTTGTAGCAGTTTGAAGTGCAGAAGATCAGATGCAGGGCATGCTGCCTCTTCTCTCCATGGTTATATGACAGCACAGAGACTCTGGAAGCAACCAAAGTATCTTCCTTCTTAGAGTGTTTCGTTTTTCTCTCTCTGCCTGTGCAGCAGGACCTGTCACAGCCAGTAGCCACGTATGTGCAAATCAGCTATGCTCTTTATTTGAGCTGATTTCATTATTCAGGGTGAGTCACTATTAAACTGCATAATTATTATGTTTTTTTTAACCTTAGTGATAAGCATACTTTCCCTACATTTAGACAATAATTTAGACAGGGTTCACTAACAAAAGTTAACTGTCTCACACATATCCTGTCCCTCTCTCTGTTATGACTGATCTAAGGTCCTCCTTTTTCCTAGCAAGAGAAATTTTTTAAGGCTAAACTCTACTTCTGTTGTCATGGTGGTCATCATCTTTCTAACCAGGCAAACTGACTCTTTATTCCAAAGTGTGCCCTGTAGCCAAACATTGCTGTTTGCTAGTGGTCTAGAAGTGTACTCTCTTGCATTTGGTAGCTGGAACCAATGGGAAACTGTGTTGTTGGATGTGGTATTGTATGCAAATTGCTCATTCTTCATTATTCTTACAATACAGCAAGAACTTCGCACAACTTTCTCAGATAACAGTGTTTGTACTTCTGATTTCCATTCTCCCACCCTCTGAAAGAAATAAATCTGCTATCCAAGGGGAGCTTCTCCACTCTGGGCATGTCCTTTTGTCTCTACATCAAGATTCTCCCCTCTGACTCAGCTTCTATCCTGGCTCTGCAGAGTAAATTCAAGCTGGAAATTAGAAATAAGCAGTGTGGCCTCAAACAGCCCTAAGCAACCTGAATGGAAACATCCCTTTGCAAAGCAAGACAACGCATGTGGTTTTTTTACATTCTGCTCCTCATAGGAGCAAGAGTAGCTCTGCTCAAGAGGGTTTGCTCAGATTTGTATGTACAAATTTGCATGTATTGCCTCTCTTTTAGTAATGCATCTTTTCCTATTTTGCTATATATTGTAATTATGTGTGGAATTATTCCCTTGTTTTCGATGGAAAAACATTCATCGTTTTCATATTTTGTATGTACTGGTGGAAGCTGGAAGGAAGATCATGGGTCGAGGAGGAATGAATGCATTTATTATGCCATAGGAGCAGATGTTCAGGCTTTTTATACAGACACAAAACCACATTCATACAGAGTGGTAGTTTCCCAAGTATTTACTCAAATGAATTTAAACCTTTTTTGCATACACACAAGAAGAATGCGTAGTATCCTGTTCAGGGTATAATACAGAATAATAGGCATAATAAAAAAGAGTATTGCTGTGAGCATCTCTGCCAGTTTTATCTTCCTTCCAGGCTTAATCTTCAGAGCCTTTTTAAAGCTTTCTGTGGCCAGATCTTCAGCTTGTGAGCACTGGCATAGTGACATAGATCTGGTCTATTTTTTAAGAAGATGTGCAGGGTTTTATTACACCAGGTACTCTTGAAATTTATTCCACATCCAGCAATATCCAGAATTCTGAAAACCTTTTCAATTCTCCCATCCTAACTGAGACTATAATCTCCTGATGCTTTTGCTTAATTGCATGTTTGTTTGCTTTTTAAAGACAACTATAGAGCAAGTATTATGAAAGAGCTATTTGCATTATTTACTATTACCAAATTTAAAAAAAAAAAAAAAAGGGAGAGAAGTGTTTTTCTCTTACTGATGAGGTCTTTTCCAACCAAACAATTCTATGATTCTATGATCACTGTTTTCTTCTTGAAAAAAACACTAGCCCTTTTTAAAAAACACTTTTGCAGATCTTTCAATGTAGGTCCATTATCCTTTGCATTTGAAGAGCTATCTAGAAACAAAACTGAAGCTTTTGAGCATGGTTGTCTTCAGCAACCTGAAGGTCTGGTGTTTGTCTTGGGCCCTAAGGCAGCTGGAGGGAAGAGCTTTTCACAGCAGCGGGCAATATAGTCTGCCTGGAGCCGGCACGGTGCCTGGTGTGATTTCTGCAGAGATTCACATGGTTTCCAAGGACCGAGGTAGCCTTTCTGAGGCAGACTTTGCTGTTTTCCTCTTGGAATTGTGAGGCTGAATTATTATTTTATAATAATTCTAAAGGAACTTTTTAATAAATATAAAGGAAAGCCTGTGCTCATGAGGTACCTGCAGACTCCTAACCCAGCACGGGTGCAGAGGCAGGAGGAAGCACTGTAAGGAGTGTGGGCAGCACAGCTCAACCAGCCTGCAAAGGATAACAGCAGTGATGCAGAGTTTTCTCCCTGAGTATTTGCATTAATTAGAATACTGTACTGATGGCTACAGATATAACCTACTCTGATGTAATTTTCTGTATATGCATTTCCTGCAAAGCACAGATACTGCTCATGGTTAATGACAGTTAACACATCAATTCTAGACCTGGCCGCGTGTGTCCTGTTTCCCAGAGTATTGGCAACACGATTTGGAAGAGTCAGAGTGATCCCTCAGTGGCTTGTCCTCTTTGGGTTTGAGGGCACAGGTGGCATCTGAGCTTTGATACTAACAGTGATCAGTGTTTCAAAATCACTGGTGTTGCACCTGCGGTGAGTAATGAGGATGGGTGTAGCTCACATGATCTCGTAGAGCACCCATGCATACAGAGAACTGAATCTTACTTATTGTTTGATGTGGAAATTCTTTTATTTTCGCTGCCTAAAAATTTTAGACAGGATGACTGGCCTTTTTTTTTTAATCTCTACTCTTTCAGCTAATAAATTATTTTATGTAAAGAAGTACGGAAGTGTATTGTGTGTATCCAGAATCCACTGAACTTATTACACTGAGGTTTCAGCCACTTCCAATAGTCTGTAGATTAATTAATTCTTGAACTGACTGCTAGCCTGTTCTCTGATCTTGTGGTATTTCTTCAGTCATTTCTTCATCAGGAATGATGAGATAAAGATAGGACCATCAGACTCTGTGTGTTTTCTGCTTATCTGATTATTTACTTATTTATTATTCATATTATCATGTGATAAATCTATGTGAAGACAGGGTTTTGGTGACAACTTGGCATTTACCGAAGCACATGTCTCTGGATGATCAGAGACAAATTGCAACTAGGTGTCTATGCTGAGTCTTACTGAAGTGAGAGTGTTACTGGTGACTCCATAAGGCTTGACTGTCACCAGCATTGCTAAATGAACTGGGTTGACTGGTGCAGATGAGGCTCATTTCAGAGAAAACACCCTCCCAGTGCTGGTGCAGCAGCTGGGGGTAGACTGAGATCCCTGGGAGTCCTGCAGAGCCTGAAGGTGGAAGTCAGAAAATTTGGCTCAAACCCTGGCCAACGAACCCTGGCAGTTCATTGTGTTTCCTCATGTGGAGCAATTGGGTTCCAGGCGTTTGGTGTTAAGACATTGATTGCCAAAGGCAATTCTCTGTTTGGCGTGAGCATCATAAACCCTGATGCTGTTCCTAACCCTGTGCAGGGCTGTGAGGGCTGTGGGAAGGTGAGTAAGCATTTTCCTACAGGACCCTGCCAGATCAGAGTAGGAGTGGCTTGAGACACCAACAGTGGCACCATAACTAGCAACTTTTTCATGGCAGCATATATTTTTCAGTAGGGATACAGCATAACCTCTATAGATGCCATTCCAGCTCTGCAGTGCACCAGAGGTACCTCCATAACCAATAAACTAATGAGATCTGGACACTTTTGACAAAAGTTTTCTTGTAAACATAGTTTCACTCATAGAAAAAGCCTCTGAAAAAAAGGATGTAGATATCTTTTATTGCAATACTTTTTATTATATAATTTAACAACCTATATTTGTATATATATATGTATGTACTTGTGACATTGCTATTTACATTTATTAAATGTTTTAGTTGAATAAAAAAGTAAAATTATAATTTTGGATTTAAAAAATGTAAGGAGGGAGTGATCTTCCTTAACTTCCACGACATCCACAATAATAGTACAGGCCTTATGCTGAGTGATTTCATATCCAGCCTCAGGAATGAATCCCACCTCCCTCATCCTGTTAGTAATAGTCCCTTTTCAATACAGCACTTGAAAATCTCTGTTGTTCATGTAAGTTCCCCGTAAAGAAAGAAACCACTTATTTCTATGTATTTTGTATAAATATCCAGAATAATATTAATAAAGCAGTTACAATTCAGGAAATTTTGCAGACCTTTGTAACTTCCATAGGTCCTGATTTCGTCAGAGACAATCTGAGAAACTGTGTTCTTGTTTTTCCACCAAATTTAGTGGGAAAATGGCTTTTAACATTGGCATAGACTCTACCTAGTATTAACTGAACAACTCTAAACTTTATTCTTTGAAAAAATAAGTAAATGATACCTGTTTTGTTCCCATCAGCATGTGTTGCTACTAGTTTCGGAAAATGCCTTTTAAAGGAATATCTGACATTGTATCCCCAAGGCACAACTGACCTAACCAGAGGCATTTGACAGTGTTCAGCAAAAATGCATCTTCTAACTTGCAGTCTGAAGTGAGACAGCTTCAAGTAAGAAGATTGTCAGCCACACAGGCTTTTCAGAGAGGGGCAGTTACCTCAAAACTTATGTATTTATACCGGAAAGATGTTCTTGGGTACAGACTTTGCTATTTCATTGGCCAGTTAAAAAGCAAGCATTGTTCAAACACAAGATATTCAACTCATTTTAAAAAAAATAACCATATCAAAGACTAAACAGCCTAAGGCTGTTTTTGCTGTAATCACAGCAAAATGGAAGCATAAAGAGGTCATAAACAAAACCTTATTTTCTGTTAGAGTACCTAGAATCTGTCAATTTCCCTATAAAATGCTGTATTATTCTTATTAGTGGTACTTCACAGACTTGAATTGCATTATGCAATAAAAGAGACAAGACAAATGTTTTTTCCAGGTAAGGGGCCTTTGAAGTCTGTACATTTCTATCCAATCTCCTCAAATGAGCTGGAGAGCCGTGACTTGTGGGAGTTTCAGATAAAACTCTCCCTGGGGACAGCTTGCCTGGTTCTGTGCAATGAACTGACAGTCAGTGGGGGTGAACTCCAACCTGGAGCCCATCACAGCTTCTGTGGAAAGTGGAAAATAGGATTTTTAGGGGATGTGGATGTACAGTCCAACCTAATGACTATGACAAGATAAGAAAGAAGAGGAGCTATAATCAAAAGTTTCAGCCCTTATCCAAGTTTCAGGCCAGGTCAGGTTTAGTAGTGGACAGGAATGGTTGGACTCTATGATCTCAAAGGTCTTTTCCAACCCAACAATTCTATGATTCTATGAATATTAAGGTGACCTCTGTGCCTTTCATTTTCTCTGGACTCAAGACAGCAATAATAATGAAATTCAGGAACTTATTACCATAGAAATACCTCTGTCAGCTGACTTTTATCCACCACTCTCACCCCCACACCCAATGATGTCCCCACAATGTCACGATGTCACCCTTCCCCACAGTGGCCCCGTGATGTATTTTGGTCATTGCCATCCCTTTGGGTGAGGTGGGGGACAGAGGTTTGTCTGACCTACTGATAGGTACGCTGTGATCCCAAAGAGCCAAGATGACTGGTGCTGTGCTCTACAGCTTGGTGACAGGGAGGAAATGCTCCAGATACCATGAACATTGGCCAAAAGGCTGTTGAAAGCTGACAGCTAAGCAGCCCTGTAGCACGTGGTTAGCCTTCATCCTGCACAACGTCAGGGACAGCACTATCTGCAGCCCAGGGTCTCAAAGCCAATGGAACCAGCTTTGCAAGGACATGCAATGTTCTACTGCACTGCAGAGCCAGCATGATTGTTTCCTGGATAATTTAGAATTAATCTTAATATTGCTGTCAACGTTGCCTGAGGGAGGAAAAAAGACAGTTGGTAGGTAGAGAGCCTCGTGCCTAATTGCTTTGCAATTATATTTTACAAGGAGGTATATTAATATGTATTACAGAATCTCTTCTTGTTGCTGCTGTAGTTAAAGGTCTGTCATGGTTTCCATTATGAAACCATTATTTTAGGGACTTACAACTTTTTCTAAACCATGAAAATTTGCTTTAGGCTGCAATTCGGCATAGCTAGGTCCCAAGATAAGAATAAATTTGTTGGTAAAAACTTACAAATATCCGATTTCCCTGCTTTTATTTTTCTGAAATTGAAAAAATAATACACATATATATGTGTGTGTGCATATCTGTGTACTTGCTGAAGCATTTTTGCAATTCATGAATTCAAATATTGGTAGTGTATGGATCCATAAAGAAGTCTGAATGACCTCTCTCACTGAGATTCATTAATTATTTTATTTCTGAGAATAGCAGGAACTTAGAAACTGAAAATATCCTGTGATTTCTATACAACCACTTTATTTGTTTTCACTCATTCCTCAGGGTGTTCACAGAGACCTTTTGGTGTCACTTCCCAAACTGTGTGTCAGACCTGGAGGCTCAACTTCCTTTTAAGGACAGAGCCTGAGGGATCTTGGCTTGGTGGTGTGAGCATCCCTGCATGGCTGGGCTTTCTGCAGCAGTGGGGAGCGGTCCAGGGCCCGGCGCAGAGCGGGGTGCAGTGCTTCAGGGCTTGGGTAACCCCGGCAGCTGGACAAACTGGACCAGCACATTATTTTCCTCCAGAGACTGAACTAAACCACCACATGAAGCACACACCTTTTCACTCCAAACCTGTGTCTGGGAGCCACTCCTCCATCACGTTTTGCTGTTCCCCTTGGTTCAGTTTCCATCAGACACTTGGGTTACAGCGATAGATCCTGGTTCAGCTCACAGGCCATCGAGGGCCATGAAGGCTGCTGTGGACATTGAAACAGGTGATGACATCCTGCTTGGGCACATGTGGACTAACAGAGCTGCAATTGCTGCTGCTCGCCCACTTGCTCTTTTAGCAGAGTGTTTGTGAAAGTGGAGGGAACAGCAGAATTTCACGGTAACTGCTGTATTCAGTGTCCCTTTGCAGCTGTTGAACATTGTGAGTTACTTGGCAACAGAAAGTCTGGATATAACCATAATGGTTTCTTTTAAAAATAAGTAGATGGAAGAATAATGATGAAAGAGGATAAAATACATCCTGCAAACACACCATTTAAGCAAACGTGTGTCAGTTGCTTTCAATTTCTTTTGTAAACAAGGCTTTTGTCTGGAATTAACTGCTTCCCTGAACTCTCTTGGAGTTGGTGCTGAAAGAGCTGCCAGTTGGACAGGCCAACATGTGAGACTAAGGAAATATGTTACTGCCTTGCACTACAGTTTATGGGAAAAAACGTTGCATGTAAATCAAGAGAGGCTAGACAAACATTCAGGAAAACGTACCCCAGAGCATTAACCTTGCAGTGTTGTGGGTTTTCTTCTTCTAACAACCTGGTATCACACATCCAAAATGATCACCCTAGATTCTGCAGGGCATTTTTGATTTTCTCTTACAGTCAGCACACATCTCTATGACTTGACAGTGTGATTGACATGGGTGAGCTCATACACCTCAGGTCATGGATGTTATCAAAGAAGTCACTGTATTTTACAGCTGAGGAGCTTGATCAGTCCTCGGATCAGCTGTGTGATCCACTGCTATCTGTGGCACCAGCTCATGACACTAGTGGTAGGTCCTCTGCTCCCATGTCTCAGAGCATGGGACAAGCTGCCATGCAGGGAGTGAGGACCTGAACCCCTGGTGTGTCAGCTGCTCCTCAGAGGTGCCCCTACTTGCTCTGACTCCAAATGGGATGGCAGGTGGCTTATTCTGGGAGGAGAAAGGGATGAGCTTCAGCTTTGCCAGGGGCTGACAACTGGCACGGCAAGAGGAGAGCTGGTGTGATGCACACACATGTCGTACCATGCCTGGTGGTTCCACATTCCTGCCCCACCACCAGCCCTACACACCATTATGAGCAAGAGCCCTTCTGTTTCCCTGCTCTCTTTTCTCTCTAAACGAGCTGTGTGGTTGGGATTCAGTCAGCCCTCCTGGTGACACAGGACATCTCACTCCAAACCACTAATCACTTCTGACATTATTTCTGTTTATTAGGGAACCCACTGAATAGTGAGAGTGTCTTCCCTAACAAAAAACACCCTCTGATTTAGTCCCTTATTTCTTCTTGTTTTCTTTCATTCCACTGTTTTTTCAGTCTTTCTTCCATGTTCTTATTTTGCCAATTAATAAAAGACAAATAATATTCAGAGTAGTTTCATTTTGCAGTTCCTCTTTTTTTTTTTCCTGAGAAAGAAAACATGAAAGAACATTCACTTTGCAAACAAATCCTCCTTACTTATTCTTATGCAGTTATTAACAAATAATCAAGGTGAAGAGAGTACAAAATATGACATGTACAGAGTTAAAAAAATTATAGGTGAACGTATTTGCATTAAAATGTATAAGATAGATTTATGCAAAATATAATTTTAGTCATGCAGGTGTAAGAGGCACACTGCATATGCCCATAATGATACCAAATGTTGCATTGTTCTTTTATTGTGCCTATTTAAAAAATAATATGCATGTCTCTGTGTGTCTTTACATACCCAGGAATAGAACTGTTTAGTGCTCAGAGACACATAAATATCTACAGGGATGCACACATGCATTTATCTTTGGTTTTATGGTATCTTAATTTTTTTCATAAATGATACATTTCACTAGTACTTACGGAACAGAGCTCTTCTTTCAATTTTCTTATTTTTTTAAGTGTCTCTTCTGCTTCCAGTTTCTGTCTCCTATGCAACATAAAACCAGTCTCCAGATGAGACATTCTGAAAACAGGTGAATGTACAGCAAGATGAACCAAGCTATATAATAATGATAAAAAGATGTTTAATAGTCAGACAGTATTAGACAATATATTTGATTTGGGACACTTTTTCTAGGAGATTTTCAGTTTTTTTCATTAAATATTTAAATCTCTCTAAAAGAAGTGAAAGATCAAGTTCAGATTTAAAACTGTTTCATTCAAAATGCAAATGCTTTTGATCTTTCTGTGCACTCTGTTCATATCAATGTAATTTTACTCAACAAATTTTGGATGTTTACATATTGTCCTATCTGTCCGGATGGAAGACTCCCAGCCAACCATTAAAACGCAGTACTGAGATGATCAGTTTTTCATGGTAGTTTGAGGTGCCTGTGTACCAAAATAATCTCCTCATGTGCACCAGTTTACAGTTAACTATTGCTACATTACTATTCCACAAAAGCTTGTGATTTCAGAGGGTTTCAGTTGATATTTGAGATGTGTTGAAGCCCATGTCCATTGCTGCTGTTACCTAAGCCAGGCTGATTAAAGCCATCATGTGGTTATATTTATATGTTTATGTTATATTGAAATGTTTACAATAAAATTTAAGTGTCTTCTGGTCAAGAGCAAAGCCATGTAACATTTAGATTCTTTTATACACAAAGCCTGTAGAAATGTTTTCTAAACATTAAGGGATTAATTCTCAGTCATTTCAGGGCAATGTGTTCTGAATGAAAGCACTGTCATACACTGGGTGCATGGACCACAAAGCACCTTTCAGCTCCAAAAAGAAAGATTTGGGTTTCTTTCTTTCTATTTATTTATTTATTTATTTTTAAACCAAATGGGAATATAATCAGCCTGACTGGCATGTCTGTTTTTTTATTTTATTTTACCAAACTGTATTACACACCCAGCATTGTTTCCATATGCTGTTAAATTTTAAGTAGCAATGAAAGGTACTGGTGGATTAAGTGCGACATCCCTGGCAGAATGCTTAGCATCTGTTAAAATAAAATCAACAGCATTCTGAGATGCATATATATATTTATCAACTAGGAGATTTGGAAATGGGCTTTGCTCAAGCTGGTGAGGCCACATTTGGAAGACTGTTTGCAGTTCTTCACACCCGACTCTGGAATGGCTCATACAGCAAAGTGGAGAATAAAGCATATGGCAATGAGAGAGATACAGGGACCAGAAGAAAATGGGTCTTTGTAAAAGCCAGAGGAAGTACAGTTATTTGATGTTTCCTGAGAAAGTAGGAAATGCAGCAGAATTTCAATGAGGAAATGGTACATAGAAGTCTGAGTAAGTAGCTATAAAGCTGGAATAATCAAGTGCTAAATAAAGAAACAACGAAGTTAGGCATCATTTCCTTATAAGATAGTGAATATAGAATAAGTGATTAAGCTGCTAAAATTAGCAGCAGAAATGCTATTTAGAAAGTTTGACAGTTGGTAGAAAGGCACAGAAAACAGCAAAGGAACAGAACAAAAGAAGGTAAACTCGAGATGGCACCCTGAGGTGAGGCACACGTTTCTGCGTGACAAGTTTGCATGAGCTGAGGCTCAGCCTTACTCTAGCAGACATGGACACTCAAAAGTAGGGAGCTGCAGGGACTGCTGCAGCCTCAAAAATGGAGCAGAAACACAGCTGCTCCTTAGTACTGTCGTGGCCAAAGATGGGGCTTTTCTTTCTCTTTGCAGAAAAGAAAGAGTGTGGATGACAGCTCTGTGTACGGAGTTTCACAGTTTGGTGGTCACCTCTACAGTGTCTCTTGCCCCAGAAGCATTTGAAAGATCACAGATAGTCCTTTTTCTCCCTCTCTGTTCACAACCATTTTTCTCTCTCAGATGAAATGCTGTTGAATTATCAACACTCTGAACAATAACACTTCTTCCACCACAGAGCACCACAAGCACGTTTCTCTTCTCTATTATCTCAGTGTTTCTCACAAGCAGATCCAGCAGAGCTGAGTTACACCTGACTAGATATGAGGCAATGGAGCGGAGCATCTGACCAGAAATTGTCTTCATAAGACACAAGCAGACAGATACATCATCAGGCAAGTGAATCTCAGCTTCTGGGAGGGGGAATGGTTTGGAAATAGTACACAGGCATTGATGAGATAAGAAAGTTTCACCTGAAATTTGTTGTTATTCTTTAACAGCCTGGACTAGAATCCCAGCTCAGATAAGCCAGAAAGGAGTTTTCCACAAGCTGTGCCATAGGTGTTGATGGTCACCCTGGCTCAGCTGTAGGTTCCTCTTTTGTCTTGACAATATGTCAGAGACTGGAGCCAAGTCAAAAACCCCTTGGATCTTTTCCCATGTTCCTCACTGTGCTTCATACTGCATTCAGTAAGATAGCTGATAATGAAAGGCATCATGCAAACTGCATGATTATCTCATGCTTGATGTGGCAGACCTAGTCATCATCTGAAACAAGAACATACTCCTTTTTCCCCTTCATGTTACATCATGGTTATTGTTTGCAAGGCTTGGAAAACCAGAAAAGATGTTGCTTTGAGGGAAAATTGTACAAAAATTGCTTTATTAGACATATCAGCATTGCCAGTGTTGGAGAGTAAGAATAATGCCAGGCTGTTGGTAGACTGAATTTGAAACTGGTAATGAAACCTAGTAATTGTAAAAAAAAAAAAAATGAAATGTTGAATCTTTAATCAGCTATAATTTGTTGGACTTTTCTCCTGTATGTTAATACTGCCTGCATGCAGCACAACATAGAATGAAGTGCACAACTTGGGTCTCATTTTAGCTTTCTGTGGCTAGGCATAAGCCTTACTTCCATGCCTCGTCTAATCCAGTAACCATGGAGAACACAGGTCTGGGAACTGGGTGAACCAAGTCTCTTCCTGTGTGTGCCAACAAAACAATTCATAAAACAAGATGGTGTTCAGGGTTTTGCTAGGATAGGGTTAATTTTCTTCTTAATAGGTAGAAAGCACTGTGTTTTGGTAGCAGTGTGAGATTTGTAAGAAGAGTGCTGATAAGGTACAAGGAATGTATGTTTGGGTAGTGTAGAAGTGGAGAGGACTAGGGGTGGGATGTTAGCAAAATGCAGAATGACAGTTGGATATGCCAATAAGATATTTCATATCAATTTATGTCATGTTCCATGTATTAACCAGGGCTGACCAGAAAAGGGGAGGATTCTCTTAGAAATTGCTCAGGTTCACTTTTCATGGATTGTGATTTCAGTTTCGGGGTTCCTTTTCACTCTTCTGGGATCCTTATCAGCGGATGGTGAGCAATTGACCTCCCTGAGGACTTCAGAGATAAACAAGGATGGGGACTAGGTTGTTTTGCTTTGGTTTGGGTTTGTTTTGGTGGGTTTTTTTCACCATAGTAAACAGTATTTCTCAAGTAAATCCTCTCAAGTAGAGGACAATTCCTTTACGTCTGGTCTCTTTTGTATAATTATTGTGGTATGAAAATAGTCATCTTTCACATGATCCAACTAGAAGAGAAGAGATGACACCTAGGAGGAACTTGGTTTTTCCCAGCATCAGACATCTTTTTTGCTATTTTTTGTGGGTTTGGTGAAGCCCACATTCAGCCAGATCTGAGGCCATCTGGCCCCAGAGAACAGGAAAAAGCAGCTGATATTTACCGATATTTTGTCCCACATGTTCTATCTTACTTCTCTACAGAAAAAGAGAAGAAATGAGTCCTAATGTTCTTCTTTAGCCAGACACAGTAAAACAGACTTTGATGTATTGTATCTGTTTATTACGCTACTTTTTCTGAGACCGTGTGGTTAAAATTAGAACAAAATTACAGAAAGTAAACACTCCCCCCCAGCAGCCATGGATCTTGACTTGCAACATTACAACAGCTATCATTACTTTCTTGCATCCTAAAATGAGTGATAATCATACATTATTTTTCACAATAATATGCTGTTTTGAACACCTGCAGTGTGAGCTGGCTCTAGGTATGGATGAGTCAGAGTGGAAGGACAACCCATCTACAATTACTATTTAAAATTACCATAAATCAATCAAACTACGTAAATTTTCCCTCTGCTTTCTTAGTAGAGTTTAATTTAATTAGCAATAATACCCATGATTGTTTTGTTTTCTGAAGTTCTGTGAGCCTCCAGTACCACTCAAGTCTATTTTTGACAGGCTCTCATTTCTTAAGTGTATTTGTAGAAAAAATGCAGTTATCAAAGCAATTCAGAAAAAGTCCAAGTTTTTCCAGTGTTGAATTGTGAATATTTAAAAAAAAACCCAAAACAACAAAACCAACAAACTCATATTTTTAGTAATATTTTTTCTCTATTTTATCTCCAAAATCCCCAATAAATTCTCCACCAAATCTTCACTGAAATTGGAACATTGCAGCAAAGTAATGAGATGGGCTTTTTCTGCAATAGAAGGTGGCTAAAAGAAAATGAAGCATTTTGTTAGCTCATTTCTTTCTCTTTTGTGTATTTATTTTTATTTCATAGCCACTATCTACTTCTATTTCAGATAGCCAAGACTGAATGTTGTATGGCTGTTATCCATTGTTTTGAAAGACAAGTCAAAGGTTTACTGTTCACATAAATAAGAGTTGGAGAAGTGGCAGAATGATCTTCAGGAGGTCTGCATCAGGCCCCAAAGGATGCTAATTGGCCTTGATTGCCCTGACAAGCCTCGGCTGGGACATCTGTACTGGTCCCTCACTCCACATCTCATCCATCGACACAAAAGCTGCATTTAAGCCCAGTCCTTGGTTGATCTATGTTGTAGATGTGCTTGTTTTCAGCCCTTCTCTTCCCACCCTACTCCTACCACTTACCCTTACCTTAATGTGATATTTGGATACATGATGTAGTTCTCTTTCCATTTCTGTCCCTGGTTATGTTTGCTGCTCCTGGGTGGATCTGATTCAGCCCCTTGCCTTCAAGCACAGTGGCATAAGTTGGTTGGTTTGTTTGTTTGTTTTGGGGGTAGGAGGGCTCAGTTCTGTGAACTTGTATAATGATGTGTTTAACCCTGGTCTTGGTACATTTGTTGTTCTTCAGAGAAGTGGCATGGGATAGAGAAAGCAAATAAAGTGGAAGATTGGATGAGTTAAATGTTTGCATGGAAAGTGTAATGGTGGAAGATGTGAGACCTTATGACTCTTTAAAAGCAGAAATTATGGGATCCAAAGTATGTTTATAACCTGAGACCATAAAGGGGAAAATCTTAAAGGCTGATTTAAAAGAGAAGTTCAAACACTGTTGGAGGCCTGCAGCACGGCAGGTGTCCCATAGCAGATCCCTTCCATCACTACAGTCCGTGAATCTGTGGTTGTCATGCAGCTAAGGTTCAGGGTGGTGAAAAAAACAAGACTTGCTGATCTAAAACTGCCTTACAAACCTAGGTTACATGTAGCATAAGACCACACTGTTCTCATACTCACAGCATGGCAACTGTGCTCCCACTATCCAGGTGGTTTTTGGTATCCCTGATAATTCTGTTCCAAATTTGATCAAAGCAAACATGCCTAATGCTGAGAACATATATGTAGTTATTACAGTCAGATTTTGCCCACAAGGCTTCAAGGGTTGACTGAAGGCTTTTCTACTAAAAGGAGTGTCTAAGGTGGTAGCATTCAGTGGTCTGTTAGTTGAACTATTCCAGTGAAGCTAAGGGAGGAAAAAATAAATGCAGCTTACTTTTACTACACTCTTTAAGCCCAGCTCCTTACACTTATTTGTAGTCTCATCAAAGAAGTCATCAAACTCCAATTATTACATCTTTTGCTAATTTGACTTTATGCCATCAAATATCTGAAAAACACAATCATCAGAGTTGTTTCTGTGAGTATGTGCTACTAAAATATAAGTGTTTCTGAACTACTGTATATTAGTGAAGCAGATACATTCTATATTTTGGTTCAGAGCAATAATCAGTATACTAAAAAGGAGAGCTTCCAAACAATGACGGTCTTGAAAGCAATGAAGTTTGCTCAGGGTGCAAGCCTTGATCCCAGCCATCCACCCAAAATTTGGTAGCTCTTTGTCTGGTATTCAGAATAATGTCTGTATTTCATAGCAACAAAGTTGTTTTGTGCTTGTCTCTAAACACAACAGTAGTGGATCAGGAGCTAAAACTATTATTGATTTTTTTGAAGAATCACAAAAATTTTAAAATCTAATCCTCTCAGCATTGTTTGATATCAAGGTAGGAAAATTGCAGGAAGCAATCCATAGGCTCTAAGTTTTTAGTTGTAGGTCCAGTGGTCTAATGCATTTGCAATGCCTAGTGCAGAGTCTATCTGTGGATGGGAGCTCAAATTCTCTATCAATAAAATTAGATGAATACGTGGAAGTACTTGGGTCTTATGAATTTGAGGAAAGGAAATAAACTCAAGTAACATTTCCAAAGGAATGAAGCTGTTGTCACCAAACCTCTGAAGTTTCTTTCCCTTTAAGAATTTGTGCAGGAATTGTAGACCATGAGGCACAAAGATAACTGGTTAGATAAGATGGTCCTCTATGAAGTCTGGTTAAAATAGCAGTTAAAATTTAAGGAAACATTCTGTCTCTCCCATTCACCCAGGTGATCCATGGTGGCACAATAGCACTTTGAGAGGGAAGACTATGAAGGCAGGTAGAGAAAAAGTTTTCTGGACCTCATGTAATTATTATCTAAACAGCAGAAGGCTGGTTGTTGGGGGAGAAAAAAAAAAGAATGGTTATCAGGATAGAAATTCTGTATCATGAAACACTTCAAGCTTTGAATTTTGGTTTAATTCTGGATTAAAGACTCCTACCCTTCCTTTTTTTGAAATTCACCATGAATGAGAGAAAATAAATCATAGGATTGCTTTTTTTTTTGGTTGGTTTGTTGAAGTATTGCAGTTTAAAAGGTAATGATAACTCAGAATGAAAGAAGTAGAAGTATTTTGCCCAGAAAGTGTTAAGATAAGGAGTTTTGGGGACCACTGAAACTCTCTTCCAACTCTGCCCTCCAAAAATACCGAGTAAGGAAACAAAACTGTGTTTTGCTTTGGGTAGATTGGCTTTTTCCAGTGAATGGTCCTAATGAGGTGTTTTCTAAGAAGTCTTAGGAAAAAGTACCACTGAGGCAACACCCTGGACTCTAGCTGAGAAACAAAATGTGGAATCTCTGAGGAATTCTAACTGCCATAATAATCTCTGCTGTCCTGTGGCAGAAAATTCAAATCAGTTTACATAGGTACAAAGCCTGGGGAAGTAGAGGGAACTTTAAAAAAAAATCTCCCTGCGACTGAACTCTTCAAAACATAAAAGCCAAGAAACTGTGGAATGGGTTCTTCAAAAAGTCCCAGTTTAGAAATGCTCACTTCTTTCTCACATAAATGACTGTGCAAAGCCGTAGGGAATTGAGCTCTTTTTGAAGCCAACATGAAAGGACTTTGAAGATACTTCCAGTGTTTCACTGGATTAAGAAACTTTCTTTTTGTTGTTATGAGTATGTAGTGAAGCAGGTTGTTTCGTGGGAAGTGCAATTAATGAAGTAAGGTTTCCTATCCATCTGTGTCCTGTGATTGAGGGAATTCATCAAGAGATGAGCTGTGAGTTTTCCTGTGAGGGACCTTTTCTCCTCTGCCTGACCTTCTGGTTTCACAGCATTTTAGGGAGTTGTATCTGTGTGAGAGCAGTATCATTGTCACACTTCACTCAACAAGTTTCAAACTCGTTAGGAAGAAGAGGTGCAAACACAGAACCATGACTGCCTGTAAGAGAACCCACGATGATGCTGAATAGCCCGGGCTCTTCATTTTTTTTGCAGGTTGGGTACTGTGCAAGCCTTAAGAATTTGTGTTGACATTAACATGTCAGTGTTAAACTTATCTGATGAAAGATAGAATAGCAAAAAAGGTTTAATGTCAGTTCTTTGTATGACAGATTGTGCAAATAAATAAACAACCTTCCCTCGTTCTAAGAGCCTAGTCTTTGATGCATGTGGCTCAAAGAGGCTACTCAGGATTTCACCCTTCCATGATCCCTCTGCCCTGCTCCTCCCCATATCTCTGCCACAGCTTTCTCTGGGTCATCACACCCAAGTATCAGGCAGCAAAACCCCTCACAGGAGCTGCAGCTGAAGCTATGTCCTGCTTGGTTGCTCAGGCAAAACAGCAAAACTCTGCAGTGCAACTGTCTGATGGCAGTTTTCAGATGCAGTACCCTCCACCTTCAAAAGGGATGCAAACACACACTTTGTGTCAACTCTTCCACCTGTCACATACATGGGACACACTGAAGCTTCTTTGTACCTTTCTACAAGGACTCGTAGACATCGCAACCACTGGTTAAGTTTTGTGGGTGAGGTTTTTTTGGTATGAGCAGAAGCTAGGTTTTGCAGGAAGTCATAAATCTGTCTTAATATTTTCAGACAAGAGCATTGTGCCATTCTGTCCTGGCAGCAATAGAAATACGTGAACAGTGGATTTACACAGCTGCTTTACCTCCAGTTATTTTGAGTCCTCCTCATCTGTTCTTTCTTCAGATTAAATGAGTACCTTACTTAAATTCAGAGAGTCAGACAAAACCAAATGGTAATCAATATAATACAACTGGTATTTTTCCCTCCTTTTATCTAGTTTCTATGATGAAAAATGTCCTTTTGTATAACAGTGGTTGTGAAATAATGTTGCTGATCAGCACTTCAGCAGGGAATGGTTTGCCAGAGCAACCCAAATAGAAAGTCAAGAGCCAGCTCAGGGGTTATGGGTTAGGGTTTATGGCCCCAAAGACCCATTCTTGTGACAACAGAAAACCCTAAAAGTTAGGCAAGATAGGTATTGTGAAGGAATTATAAACCAGATGTTTTTTAAGAGATTGATTTGAAGATTGCTGAGTAAATTAGTTTGTTCTTATTTTATGGCCAAACTGCCACAGGAGATTTGATGTAGAAGATGGCAGTTTGCTTTTTGTGCATCTCTGTCTACTTTTCATGTTAACAGGTCCCTGCCAGTAAAATCTATGTCACAAGTTTGTCCACTGGCACATCATCAACTTGTTTGGTGATGGGGGGGGGGGGGGGGGGGGTTTTGGTTTTTTTTTTTATTTGTCTTGGTGTTGCATAAAGGATTTTCAACAAGGTCCAGGGTAGACCTGGATCTCTGTAAAAAGGCTCTGAGATTTCTGAAAGCTGTTGCAGAGCATTGGGAGGACCATGATGGAGCCGTTATCTGTGGGGGTGGGAAGGAGTATTTACAACAGACCAAAAAAATAGCAAGGAAAAAAAAAAAAGACAACCCCATTTAATTCAGACATATCTTAGAAATAGTCATGCAGAGACGAATAAAAAATAACAGCAGGAAAATGCCCATGTGCATATGCACCCCACATGTGTGGAGCTTTCTTTGGTCTGTCCGGTGGCTACGTGTTTATATCACAGCACTTGTCTCATGTTAAATCCTGCTGTGCTTAGTCCTTGCTGTTTCAAAGTTATTGATGCTTCCTCATGAATTTGATTTATGTGATTAAAAAAAAAAAAAAGTTTTATTTGCTCTCTCATAGCTTCTCAATTAGGAACAGAAACCTGAAGCAAAATGAGTCACTCCTTACAGTAAATACAGCTATGATAACAAGAGAAAGAAACTGAAATATCTTAACAGTATATGTTTACTGTTCAGGTCTATGATAAACAGGTTTTTTAATTAATTGATACTCAGAGGAGGCTGAGTTATTTCTGCTCTTTCTATCCTGTTTGTTAGTCTGGACAGATATAAGAGCTGGCAGCTACAGTGCTCTTCGAGGACAGGTGGGTAAAATGTTGCTAATACTGCTCCAAAGGACAGGCAATACAGCTTGTGAATTTAGTATCTCTCCATCCTGGGTCTCATTCAGTAAGTATTCAAGGTAGTGGAAAAAACCCCAAACAAACAAAATAAAAACCTCACAGCATTTCAGTGTGAGAAATTACATCTTACAACCTAAAAGAAAGTGAATTGCTCCAAGAAGATAAATGCTGGCCTATTAAGCCATGATTAATTTGACTGTAATTTTTTTAAGATGTTGAAAAGGCTTCCAAGGAAATGCTAAAAATACTTGGAGAAACTGTCAGCTTTGATCACACTGGCTGTAAGTATTCCTATGGTGAAGAACCGTGTCTCTCTTTGTGAGATCCTCCTCTCCTCTCACCTGTGCTCCCTTCCTCCACCCAACACCTTTCTAAACAAAGGAGAATTTTGGCTGTTGGAGGGTCACCAGTTTGGGTCTCAGGAAAGTTAACATTTCCCTTTCATAAAGCATGAAAGTAAATTAGCCTTTTGTGAGTTATATCAGTAATTTCAGAGCAATTTTCCAGAGGACTTTTTATCTTTGCACACTGGAGTTTTCCTTGTATAAAGAAAGGTGTGTAAAGAACATGGATATAAGAGCAAAGAGCAAATACAAAAAACCTTGATTTCTGTATTATTATGAAAAGATATTTAAGACTTTTATTCTCACTCTGGGAATTTTGGCAATAGTAAGAGCCACCCTCATAGAGGACACCACAGATCTTAATGGAGAAGAATGAGCTGTTTATAATTATCATGTGTGTTTGTTTTACTGAGAAATGTGCTCTCCCCAGAAATCAGGTTGTGGGGTTTGTTTTCAACATTTGTCAGAACTGTGAATTTCTCCCTGTTGTTCACCATTGTATCAAATGTGTGCTCATGACTGACAAAGCTCGTGCAGTCTTCAGGCAGATCTGATTAGCTCCAGCTTTTTCTCCTCTCTAGAAGAGTTTCCTGCATTGAGAGAAGCCATCGCCTATCTGGGCAAGTCCTCTACATTGTTCTTCTGACAAAAGCAGGGTTCTCCTGATGCAGAAGCTTCTCTGCTACCTTTCCCTCATGTTCTACTGACTTTACAACAGTTCTCCTGTTTCGGTCTGGCGAGCTTTTTGGAGCTATTTGAAAATTATAGCTATTTGATGATTCAGCAAATGTTTCCATCACAATTTCCACAGCCTGTCCAAGAGATCCCCTTTTCTGGGGACCTTGGCACTCATTTTGGATTCCAGGTTGAAGCAGGAGGATCAAGCAGGAGGTACATCTGCCTCTCACCCTGTCTGGTCAGCTAGGGAGAAGTTTTCTCTATAAAATTAATGATGTAAAGCTCTCTCTCTTACCAGTCTCTCACTTTTAAAATGTTGACTCGAGGATGTTTTTTTTTTCCACCTCACATTAATGTAATGACAAATATAAGTAGTTTCAGTTAGTTACTGTTGGATCCAGTATCCCAACAGATGTGAGGCTGCTGCAGCTCCAAGTCTTCAGGTCCAACCAGTAGTGGGGCTGAAGGTCTACTCCCAACAATTTTTTTTAATTTATATTTTGCATGTTCAAAATAACTTCTTTACTGATCTAAAAAATGAACAGTATGATGATTATATATATATTTGTTTTACTCCTCTGTGAGGTTAAAATAATGCAGAGGAAGAACAGAAAGCCTATGTACCTTGACAGTGAGACCAGGAGGAAGAATGAGGCACAGTGAGGCATGAAACAAAAGGCATGCATATAGTAATTAATAATAAGAGTTTGTGTGGATTCTGAGGTTGTTAATATATTTAGTCCAAAGAGGAATTTAAAAGCATTTTCATTAACTACTGGAGTCTTTCTCTGGCCAGGCCAACTTAAGTTTTTAGTCTGTAACAACACTTCACTCCTGTATAAGGTGTTTTTGAGGATTGTTCACACCACAGTAAAATCCAGGAGCCCAGCAGTGCCTGTGGGTTTAGTATCATCCATCTCTCGTGTAGTGTAAGAGCAGTTGTTTCATTTGTGCATGCATGAATACCAAGCCAGTTTTATTAGCTACCTAATTTGGTTCCCATTAAGAACAAAGCCTGAGTTTTCATATTCAAAATGCAATGTGTTTTCATAGCAGTTCAATCACACTTGACAGGCTGCATTTCTTCCATGGGCATTTGCAAGTATTCTGTTCAGATCAGTATTTCCTTTTGCCTCCACAGACAAATGATAACCATTGTGACAGTTCAGGGTGAGCCTTATGAGCCATGAAAATGCCAAGGGACATATTAGTGTTTTCTCTTGCTAAAAGCAATCTGCTTTCACCCAGCAAAAAGCAATTTAGTGTGTTAAGGAGCTAAGGGAAACATGCAGTTTTTGAAAAATTGCCATTAAAAATTGTGCTTGTAATTTCATGCTAAATACCTTATTCAGTGTATAGAGACAGGGTTCTTAGAAAGGATTACTAACACTGTAAATATGGATCTTTGTTTTAATTTTTCCCCAGAAAGTTCGAGTATAATATTTCTCTACAAAGAAAAATGGCTATGCACATGAGAAGGCAGTGCAACTAATAATTTCTGTGGTGGTTTCTCCCTTTTGGTTTGCAGCCTGATCTCTCACTCTCCCTGCTCCTTCCCCCAGGGAGCAGGGGAGAGAACTAGAAAGAAAAGGGCAAGGAGACTCACAGGTTGAGATAAAAACTATTTACTAATTAAAATAAAATTATCATGATAATAAGAGAATATACAAATGAGTGATGCACAGTGCAGTTGCTCACCACCTGCTGACCAGTGCCCAGCCTGTGTCAGCCAGCGATCCCAGAGCTGAGGGAATCTCCAAACCCAAACCCTGGAAGAGTGAGCCAGAGCGATTTCCAAGAGAATGCTCCTGTCAGAAGAATGTCTTCCAGTCAGCCCTGGTTAATACACTGACATGATGAGATATGATCTGGAATATTTCATTGGCACATCCAAATGCCAGGTTTGGGTTTTGCTATTCACTGTGCTTCTCCCTCCCAGTCCCGATGCAGCTGTGAACAGCCAAACACGGTGGCCTTGAGCTCCAGCAGCAACTCATAACATTAGTACTTTTATCAGTGTTCTCCTCACAGCAAGCTCTACACTGAAACTAAAACACAGTTTTTCTAACTACTAAGAAGAAAATTAACTCTATCCTAGAAAAACCAGGACAACTTTTCAAGCTGTGCAGTTGCTAGAAATGGGAAAATACTGAAAAGTCATTGTGCTAATCCAAATGACTTTTTTGTGGAAGAATGAAAAACAAGCTTTTAGTTTTTAAAAGATATTTGGCTACTATTTACATACATTAGGTTTTCACATGTGGTCACCATAAAATGTTCGCAGAGTCACTGAACTTGTGAATGGAGGGGCTGAAGTGGGAATGTAAGTAGAGAGAAATATTTATGTTGTGAGACACTCTGCCTTTTAATGTGTTCTGCTTTCATGCAATAAATATCATTTTTAGTGTGTCAATAAATGCTTTTTTTTAAATGTACATCTAGAAGCTGTACGGAAGAAAAATAATATCCAAAGAGGAAAAAAAAAAAAAAAAAAAAAAAGCAAGCCTGTGATTAAAACAATCAATCAGAAGAGAAAACTGTCATGAAATCTGTGGATAAACATACTTTGCACCTAAAAATCTGTGAGCCAGATCCTAAGAGAGATGACTGAAGTCAGTTAAGGCTCTTCTTGATTCCACCAAGACCAGAATTAAATGGGTGAGGAAAAACAAAGACCTCTGAGTGACTTGAAGCCCCTCTGAAATGATCCCAGTGATCATGGGAACACAGTTGTAAATACTGAAACACAAGCATTTTAAGTCTTGGCCAATATAATTGATTTACGCTGCATGAAATACATTTTGCATTCATGAAGATTTAATCTCATGTTTGACTTCTTTTTACTAAGGTGAAGGTAGCAGCTGTGTCCAAAGAAACACATTGACTTAGCGGCAGAAAAGTGTCTTTAGCTATTCATAAACATTCACCATAAAAAAATCATAGGTTACTCTGCTTCAGAAAGTGACACTGCAGCAACTGAATATCCCCAACTAATTCTTGTTTCCAAGGTACAGTTTCTGTATCAGAAACGGCCGTGGATTTTCAGCCCCACATTATATAGTTGCAGAAATTCAGTGTGGAGCAGTGCCAGCAAAAGCTGCTGTCAGTTTGGGACAGCTTCTTCATTAACTCGTGATGACAGAGACCCTGGAGCAAGTATGGAAAACAAATTCTGTAAAGAGGAACCCAATAAAGGCAATATTTATTTTCACATGAAAAGCCATTCTTAGCATAAGTTCATTGTCAGATGTGTTCATTGAAACTGTGGTGGCAATGAGGATCCCGTTCGCAGGCTGGGCTGGTGCTTGGAGCTGTCCAAACGCGGTGCAGAGGTCACCCCACCATACAGTCACCCTCAGTGCTTTGCCTGTTCAATCCACTTTCCCTGCGAGGTATTTCAGTAACCCAGTTCTACGGCAAAAACTGCTCATGGAAGGCAAATTTCAAAGTCATGTGTTCACGTTGTCATGGAAACCACCCTTTCAATTTTTATGCACTATTATTCTTGATGAAGGCAGAGCTAATCCAATCAGAGCAGAGGAAAAATGCCGCGTGGACTCTCTGGCGTGCCACCGGCTGTCAGTCCTGAAGCTTGAACGCGTGCGATGAAGCTGCAGCGGGTAAAGCAATAACCAACAGGTCAGAGAAGAGCTGTGTGCTCAGTGCACTGGCTGCTGGCTCTGGCTGCTTGCAGAAGCTGTGCTGACGTGCTCCAGCGTGACCTGGCTCTGCTGCTGAAGTCGCAGCTCCACGATGTCAGCGACAGCACCTTCTTCCTGCAAAGTGCCTCGTAGCCGCCACGAGTCACCGCGTCCTCAGGGCCATTCGCTGCTCCATCCCCCAGCACCAGTGATGGGGCTGGCACCACGTTGCCCAGGGGTCAGGGCAGACTGGGCAGTGGGGTCTCTGCCTTCCCAGCCATGCAACGATGGTGCATCTTCTTTTTCAGTGGGGCAAGGTGATGCTGTAAAGTCCCCTGATTTGATTATTCTGCGTGGATCTTTCTGTAACTTTGCCCAAAATTAGGGCCATTAAAACCATGACAATCACTAACAGTTAGTTGGATTCTGCTCATAATTTTGCTTTGCTGCTTCTGCTGCAGTGTGGTTTGGCTCATGCTTGACTCAGGCCTTCAATGGAGCCACAGGGGAGGAAGAACAAGCAGCTGAGGAGGCGTTCATGAAAAAGGGACACACACTTTCAGAACCACTGTACATCGCAGATGTCCTTTCAAAGGCTTCTACCTTCAGTTTCTCATTCATATTCTCTTCTTTCTTTCTACCAATGACCCTCAAGTTTTACCACCTCCAGGGTATGTATGGCAGCAGTCTGAAGAAACAGAAATGGATTTTTGGTTTTTTACTTTTTTCACCCTGTTAGGGATGCTAATTTTGTTCTGTGGGCACAGGGCATTGACACAGTACTGAGAACATCAGACGTTTTGTATCCTTAGTTTCTACAAGTCCCAGTCCAACAGAGCTTAACCTACAGGTTTAACATCAGACTCTAAGACCATTCTCATAGACAACACTATATTATTAAGCTACACGTCCTTCCTTCCACTTGTCCTGGTTTTTTAGCTGGGGCAGAGCTTGGTTTCTTTTTAGTAGCTAGAATAGTGTGAAACTCATTGAAGTTACAGTCCATCCAGTAAACTGATGAGCTGTGTTCTGCTTTTCAGGATTCTGGTGGTGAAGCTCTAGAGTTGCCTTTGTATTTTCACTTAAATTCTGTCCATCGTTATAATTTTTTAATATAACTCATTGTGTGTGACTTATGTTCACTGACTAATTTTCCTTTTACTTTTCTCCCAATCACTTAGTTTGTACTGTTTCATATCGTTACTGTCACTGACTGCCAACACTGACCTACATTTAAATTCTTAGGGGGGTTGATCCAACTCTACTGCAAGCTATGGAAAAGCACAGTGGATTTTTATTACTTGGTGAATACATTTGGAAATTTCATCTAAAAAAACCAGAATGAAATCTTTGTGTGATTTAAAGATTATTCTCATATTTTTATTGATTTCTAGAGGAACTTATTTTTAGAAAGTAAATATTCTGTGATATGGATAGATAAACACCATGGCAACTCAAATTACTTTTATCTGATAAGGACCTCAACAGAAGGCATATAAGTGTACATGTGTCTGTGTATAACAGAATGGAGGTTTAAAAGGATACTATAATGTGTATGAAAAAAAGTAAAGGCTATTGAGTATCAAGATTATGTCAACAAGATGCAAAAAAAAAGAGTTTCACATCAGAGGGAAAAAAAAAAAAAGAAGAAGAAGAACAAAAATGGCCATTGCTTTGCAAGGGATCTTGTAAATGTCACTGTGTGCCCCTTGGCAGTGTTAGCCTGAGGCCAGTCCCACCTCTGCCAGCTTGGGGATAGCTGGCCAAAACTCTGCTAGAGGCTTTTGAACAGATGTGCCAGTGCATGAGAAACCTGTGGTTTTTCAACACAAAATAACTATTTTATTCAACTTTGCCATAGAAAGGAGGATGAAGCCTATAGTTACACAGTCCTCACCACTCACCTCATGAGTGAAACCACAGGACAGGAGGTGGGGTTAGACCTTGTAGCTTTCCCCTGTGTGCTGCTTTCCCTGCCCAGCACAAGTGGCCACTCATCCATCACAGATGGACATCCCATCCAGGACAGCCACGGAAATCCCTGCTGAGGGTGGCTGCATGGACACAGGGTGTGTAACTCCTGACCGAGGATGCTCGGGGACCACGGCTGGTGCTGACACGTGTGCTGTCCACGCTTAGTACAGGGGGATGCAAGAGTCATAAAAGTCACGATCAGGGATATAAAATCCTGGTGCAGATTTACCCCACTGTCCCTGAGGTAAATACTGTTCCTGAGTGAACTTTTGTCTTCATTTGATTCTGCAGACATTAGAGAGTCTGATGTAAATCTGTTACATCTGGGTTTGGGGGTTGGATTCTTTTTCCTTTTTAACCTGTCTAGAGGATGCAGAAGGGAAGAAGAATTGACTTTAATTTTGTGCTTTAAAGATGACATCCAAACTAGACCTTTTCTAAGACTGAGGAAGAGGGTTGTTGGAGGGGGAAAAAGGGGAAGAAAGTATTTGGGGTAATGTTATTTGTTAGGGGACTGCCTAAGAAAGCATAAACGAGTGGGCTCAAATTCAATTTAAACTGGAGGTTTATGGATTAGAAGGTCACATCATTTACATTTAAATGTAAATACATAGTACTGTTGTAACTCATAGCTAAGAGACTAAATAGATTCAAAGAAAGAAATCCACAAGTTCAAAGTGCAGAAACCTTCAGAGAAGGGAACAATTCCTGACCAAGATCAAGGGATGAGCACAGCCAGACTTGGAAGGAGATCAGACACAAGGAGATTAATTAATTGTCTGAAAATACAAATCACGTGGCAGGACAGGGATGGTGAAACCAGTGAGCTAGAAGTTAGAAAGACCAGTACAAACTGAGAGGAAACCAGTGTGAGCTGTGGCGGGAGGTAACACCGAGGAGGAGCTGCAGCCGCTCCCAGTGGCAGGAGCATCCCGGGCAGCGCAGCCGGCTGCTGCCGCTCCAGACCCAGCAAGGGATCCGCCTGCGATGGATGGCTCTTGTGTACGTGCAATGTGCTCATCAGCTAGTTTCTAGGGTGCAAACCCATTCTGGTGACACACAAGTTGCATGCCTGATGTCATCTTTAGGGTGTACTCCACCTACATTTAAATTGAGGAAATAGAAAAGGACACTAATAAAGCTTTTGCCTTCCTTTCCTTTCCTTTCCTGTGGTTGCATTTTTAGCCATCCACAATCTGGTCTTAAAGGGCATTCTTTTATAGTTTTATCTGATTTCCATGAAAGTCAGGGGAAAATTAATGCCTGCAACATTGTGTTAAATCCCAGGCAACATTGATTTTGTAGGGAGAGATATATCCCTCTGCTAGTGGTTAGGTCAATCACATTTTGGTTGTTGTGATTGTTCTTAATTTTTGTCCCATTAAGCGCTCGTAGTTCCCAAAACTCCAACCAGATGTAGAGCACCACTGCGTGTATAACCTTGAACTGAAACATGAATTTGTTTTTCTAAGTTTTCTGTGTTTACAGGTGAGGGGGTTTTGTGCTGAATTCTGGCCAAATTAATGAGAATCACCGAAAGGACTCCTGCAGCCTTGTAGGAGGCAGGTGAGTTCTGGCCAAGGGGGCAGGAGAGGCAGCGGTGCCCTCATGCTGGAGTCTGTCCTGGACAGCTCCCATCCTTTCCAAAGCTGATGGCTGGGAGGGAAGGGAAGAATCACAGGAAGAAACTACCCAAAATGGGTGTTTCCCAAGCTTTGCTTCTTGTACCCCTGGAAAGGGGAGTACAAACTCTGTGGCTCTGAAGGGGACACCAGCTCTCAGAAAGTCTTCATGGCTTGTCCCTGCTGTGTTTGGAGCAGACATAGATGTGCAGTAATCCACCTCACTGTCCCAGATAACATTCCTGTGTGTCCCATGGATGGCTGTCCTTCACTTTCTTCTCTTCTCATGCCACAGGTACGTGGGTCTAACTTCCCCTTTGCAGACCACAAGTGTGCACAGTAAAGTGCTCAATGATATAGTCAGAATCCTACTTTAAAAAAAAAAAAAAATCAACCATTTTGAGATCTTAAATAGAAGCTTTTTATTTAAGAGATGCTCAGAAGTCGAGGCAGATAAAACCATCAGGCATTTTTAAAAATGTTAGCTAAAATACACACTGGTGATTTTTTCCTATACAAAATATAAGGACTGAAGTTAAACAGCCTGTTTAGTTAAGTAGTAGAAAGATACACGGAGGGAGCAACTTGACAGCTTCCATCTCCCGTGTGCTGGAGACACAAGACTCAACCACACTCCACTCTGGGCATCGTTTTCTGAAACGAGGTGTCATGCTTCATTTTTTCCCAGTGAAGCAGGACACTAGTGTGTAATTAGTGCTCATTACTGCACATTATGGTATAAGCAAACAAAGCCCTGCAGAGGCATGGGCATGCCCTGAAAGTCCTTAAATCACTGTCACATGAAAGAAAAGAATGCAGAATAGTATTGACTCAGAGAACTTCCTGACTCTAATGGCTTTAAAGTGATGCAGAGTGTCAAGAGACCCTGCTCTAGTGAGATCCACTAGACCCTGTCCAATTAATCTCACTTCATTGTAAAATTCATATTAGTGGGTCTGACAACAAAATGTCTCAGCCAACAAAAATCAGTAAATTTCCTACCCTTGCTGCATGAACAGTGACCTGATTTTGAGCTTGGTGGACATCACTGTGAGGTCTTTTTTCATAGCACCCCTCTGTGTCCTCCTCACAAAGCATGAATTTGTGGCAGCCAGGACTAACTTTGTGTTTCTGTTAATGTTTGCACAAATTTCCCTACAGCCAAAAATGGTTCAAACTTAGAATAAAAGAGACAACTTAGACCACAAGAGCCATGTTCTGTAGTAAATGTTAGATTTATAGCACTTTTCTGAGCTCAGCATTTGTTTATTCAGTTTCATTTAATGATTTATTATTTAGAATTGGAATATAATGGGATTCATGCCAAAACGTAATTAGTTCATTATCATGTTTTATGTGACAGAAAGATAAATTATATTTTTTTGAGCAAAGTGAAGTTCAACAAAATGTACATTTCGACACAAAGTACAACATCTATATACAGTTAATTTTCTGTTGGAATGGCAAGTAACTTGGCAACATCCCATTAGGTTGATTTCCTTGAACTCATTCAGGTGAGGTTATATAGCATAACTCATCTTTTTATGTTTTACATTGCTGGTGGGTATTGTGGCTTGGGAGTTCTGGGAGTGCATTCTGAAAAAAACCTCTGAAATTAAGACAAATTGTGTTGAGCAGAATTGTTTAAGCCTGAGATAAAAAATTACCACAAGTCTTTTTTAAATGTGAGTTGCTTTAAATTGGCACAATCTTGCCTTCACAGTCTTGTCATATGTTGAATAAGAGAGTTCTTTGTTGTGTTCTGGGTGAAAATACCCAGTTTCCCAGATCTTTCTAAAAATCTTCTTTCTTTCATAGCTACATAGTCAAAACTTATCCTTCTGGAAGCTGCTGCAACACAAGGATTTAAACAGAAAAATTGCCTCTGAGTAGCAAGAAAGATAGTGTTCTGCTTTCCATCTCCAATGTCAGACTTTCCCACTGTTTTTGAGATTACTTTGTATAGCAACTCTCTCTAATCTTCAGCCCCTGTTAGGGTCCTGTCATCGAGTGACCAGGTGAGCAGGGAATCAGTAAGAGGATCTGAGCCTGTGGGAGGGGCTGCACTCCCCGATCAGCTCCTCAGGAGCTGCTGACAGAAGTAACTTCAATTACAGGTAGGCTCTGGCCTTATTGATACTGGCAGTGCCCTGAGCTCCTGGGTGCCTGAGACATGGCAGAGTCCCCAGGTCTCTGGAGGTGAGTTGTGGCTCCTACAGCTGCAGACGAGATGTCTGCTTCTCCCAGCAAGTGCTGGAGGTGGGTGTGTGGAGCAAGCAGCTCTGAGGTTGCTGCACCTCCACATGATGGATCTTCCAGGGCATCATCTTCAACCTGGCTACAGTCCAGACCTGTAGGCTGAAATTCTACTAGTGGGTGAAGCATTTTTGGCACACTCCTGGGTGCTCATCTTTTAGGTTGGTGTCCTCCAAAGGGAAGCCAGTTCATGTGCTCAGAGACCACTTTGTGTTGTGAGTGGAGATGATCCAGAGATTTTCTACAGAAATGCTTTTCCAACCCAAACAAACATGCTGTTTGAAGAGCGAGAGCCCAAGCAATCCCAGAGAGAATGCCCCTGTCTTCCAGTCAGCCCTGGTTAATACATTGACATGATGGGATATGATATGGAATATCTCACTGCCACATCCAAATACCAGTTTTGGGGTTTGCTATTCACTGCACTTCTCCCTCCCTGTCCTGATGCAGCTGTGAACCAGCCAAACACGGTGGCCTTGAGCTCCAGCAGCAACTAATAACATTAGTGCTGTTAGCAGCATTCCTCTCATAACAAGTCTTACGCTGAAACTAAAACACAGCTATTCTAACTACTAAAAAGAAAATTATCCTAGCAAAACCAGGACATGTAGAAATATATATATATAAATATTTATAACGTTGCCTTAGCAGGAGAACTTTACTAGCCAGCCACTTGGAAGGATGAGTTTTATCTCAGGGCCTGTATGCTGAGGCTGACTGCTTTTCTTGCAAAATCTCATGTACTTTGGAGCTGCAAATTAACAGAGGAGGCAGTACTTTCTCTCTTCATGCTCATGGCACAAGATACAAAATGAACATTTAAATATTGCCCTGGATTTTACATCTAACTTCCAGGAATTCTTATGTCATGTAACTCAACTATTCTTTTCAGGAGATACTGGAAAATAAATAAATAAATAACAACAATAATGATACTGTGTTCAAAATCAAAGATTATTTCTGATTACTTGTAAACTACTATAAGAAAATTGTCATAGCAAAAAAAAAAAAAAAACTTTTGAAGTCTAATTTCACTTGTACAGATACAGTGGTTTTTCTTTTACTAGGGAGTTCATAGCTGTACAAACTTGGAAACTACATAATGAAATGTAGTAGGGCATGATGGTTGGGCAGAGGAGTGACCATGTAGCTTGGAATGACCACTATTTTACCAGAGCTTTTTTTTTTTTTTTTTTTCAAAACCCTATGTTCCTTCTTTCAACAGATATTGTGTTTAGAGTTCACTGAAATTCAGTTGACTGTTTAGGGACATGATTTAGAGGTGGACAGAGCTGGACTTGGCAATGTTAGGTTTATGGTTCAACTCAATGATCTTAAAAGTCTTTTCCAACAAAAACAGTTCTATGATTATATTTTATGATTCTAATATAACCAGTAACTCAGTCAGAATCCACAATGTTATGGTGGTTGCCCACCTGCTGGAGCTCTCAGAAAATCCTGATAATTAATACTCTTTCAACTCCTGTTATCATTCTTATTCCTTAAACTCTCATTTAGTTTAGTAAACTCACAGTACTGAGGTGGCATTGAAGGGAGTATAAAAGTTTGGGAATTATAGATTATTATGAACCTAACTCAGCAAAATAATTAAAAGTGTTGCATAAAGGTTAAATACATACTTAGCATACTTCATTGAAAAAAAAAATCTTCATGGTAAGGTTCAATTAACAAGGAAACAAAAGGTCACTATGGTAGATGAACTTCGTTTCATTCTACATGCAATTGGCAAGTAAGGGCAGGCTTAAAGAAAGGTCTTTCTGAACCACTTAATTCCTGCTGAAGTTCTTAACATTGGTCTGAAGCAGCAGATCAGAGGTGATATTTTATCTTCCCTGGGAAAGACATATGGTCTGATGGCACAGGGCTGATGGGATACTTGCTGCATCATTTAATCTGCATTCAGATCTTTAAAATGGGACTAAAACAAGACCTAAGGGCCCAATAATAATCTCCCAATTTTTAAGCATGAAAAGTGGCTGGATGATTTACAGAAAGATGGCAGACGAAAGATAATATTTAGATATAAGAAATATGTGTCCTTTAAAATAATTGCGCTAACCACAAGTGGAAAATTGTAGAAAGGCTTAACAATACAGGGGCAAAAAAGGAGAAAAGCTGTCTGCCTTTGTATGTCTGGCATTCTCTTACCATGACTTCAAGAAATGAGTTTGCTAATATCCACTGGATAATAATCATATTAAATTGTTAATGTAAAAGCTGCCTTTTATTCTGAGCTCAAAGTTATGATAAAACATAACCTGGGACGTTTATTTATGACTGCCAAAATTATGTAGTTGAAGAAAAAAAAGGTATGAAATATCCAAGTTGTTCTTTAGCTGCCTCTAATATGGCTTCAGTAATTGGTGTCTTCTGAAGACAATGATAACATAATGAAAACATACTCTGTTTATTTGGCCCTTGAATGTGTTTGGACATCTTACTATGTATATTAAGATTTGTAAATATTTAGATTTTTTTTTCTTACTTAAATTAACTACTTAGCCTACACCACTTTGATAATCTAAAAATGATTTATCTTCCAATCACTTAGGTAAATATTTAAAATTTAAATCCAGCTTTTCAGGGTTTTTTATGTTTAAAGTAAGAACTGAAAACAAAATCAAACTCCCAGTATTTTAGATGAATTCATTATGCGGGTGAGAAGGGTGAAAAGGTAATTACAGATGAGTGCCGCACTTCTACTGAGCATAGAGTATGTTTTCTGCAGTCCTCATTTACCTGCAGTAGAACCTTAGCACAAATTTAACACATGGTAATATCTTGTGTGCATTCAGCCGTGGAATCACTGAATGCCTGTTTACAATAGTCTGGTTTATAATAATTTATTGGTTTCAGATAGAATGGAAACCTGCTTTTTTCACTTATATTCTCTTTTGAGTTCAGTGTGATTGCACATGTGAATGAACATAATTTGGCTTAACCCCCGTAAGGTCTTGTCTCCTGGTGTTGATGGAGATGAGATGTGCCATCCATCACAAGACTGAGGTTCTGATTACAACCAACCTAATTTAAGCCAATTTTCTGAGCTTTAGATTTCAGTGATGAGACACTTCTTACTGTGAATTAAGCCAATTATATAAATTTCTGTAGCCACTTTCTCTTTATCTCTCCTTTCTTCAACCCATGGAGGAAGAGAATTCAGAATATGTAAACACAAGGTGGTTTTAAAGGACAGTGTTGCCACAAGGCAAGAATATTTTCTTTGCATAAAGGGGTACATAGGACTGAAGACTACTGTGGTGGTCCTCATCGAGTTTCAGGCAATATCTCAAAGGGGTGAGAGCAGTCCTGTTGGAGTCCTGCCCCTGAGGCTTGCTCTAACTGCTGCTCCTCCTGCCCAGGAGGCAGGATGTTGTCAAAGGACATTTCTTCCTCAGCTCTTCCAGACACCGTGTACAGCTTTATTTTTAAGGAGGGTTTCACCATTCTGCTTCTTCACATATTTTAGGCAGAGCACTTATTCCTTCTCATGAGGAGGACAATGCAATCATGACAGATTCCTCAAAAATATTCCTGTTCTTTCTTGTTCTTTCCAAACAGATTACTGTAAGAAGTCTTCTTCCAAAGCTGATGTTCATATCTTTAGTCAAGACTTGAAAAGATTTGTTGGGAAAGAGGAGAGTCAGTGTCGCCACCTATAAATATTTGATGTATTTTGACCAAGTATTTGTTATCCCCTCTCTGATGTTATTTGAAATAGCTCGGTTAAAATGATAGCCTTTGCTGTGAGTAGTTTTCAAAAGAATTGCCTTGCTATAATTTTAGTTTCATTTCTTTCATCATGTTCAGTTCTTTTGTTGTACAGTGCAGTGTTGCCTCAATTGAAGAATGTAATTTTTCATGCATTATGCCCTTTACAGGTTCAAAATCTCAAAGAAGATGGAGGATTACTTGTTAAATATTATTAAATCTTATTGGTAACTTGAAGAAAAAAGGACAGCTCCTGAATACTTGAGATAGGTAGCATAATATGAAAACTCATTGACTCTGTGCATCACCTGTCATGTTCTATTTTCTCATTACATCTAAACATGGAACATATTTCACAGATCCCAAGCTTTTGTGAGGATAGAAACTTGAGAGTGTTAGTATTTTTTTTCCCTTCTTATCTTTTTTGCACATCTTAACTACTATAATTTTTTTCACCCCTCTGTTGGAAAATTGCTTCCTGAATTGTTTGGAGAAGTCTGTATTACATCTTTATTTGCTTCCATGCTTTTTTGCTTACACCCACTTGTATACATATCACAGAATCACAGAATCAGAGAATCAGAGAATGACAGAATCACAGAATGCTAGGGATTGGAAGGGACCTCAAAAGATCATCCAGTCCAATCCCCCTGCTGGAGCAGGAACACCTAGATGAGGTCACACAGGAAGGCACCCAGGCGGGTCTTGAATATCTCCAGAGAAGGAGACTCCACACCCTCCCTGGGCAGCCTGTCCCAGTGCTCTGTTACCCTCACAGTAAAGAAGTTCCTCCTCAAATTTAAGCGGAACCTCCTGTGTTCCAGCTTACACCCATTACCCCTTGTCCTATCATTGGACACCATATGTATGTATATGTATACGTATATAGCCCAGATCCTCAACAAATAGGCTCTTTATGAAAATCCCATAACAAAACTTTGAGAAAAACTTTTTTAAAAATTTCAAACTTTAAAATTTTGAGGAATCACAAAAGAATCAGTTCTGCAATTTGTACATAGCTATTAAATATTAACTGGACAGTGTGGGTGTATGGAATAGAGTGCTGAAAGGTGAAGGAAAGTCTGAGCCATATCTTTAGAAACAAGAAAAGTGGTGAAGAGCAGAGCGTTTTCCCCAGTGGCTCACTAAATCTACACAGCTGAGCTTTTTCTCCAAGAGTGAAGGGGTCTTTGGACCTTTTTTTCTGCAGCTTATTTTCAGAGCACTTGCAGGTAATGTGCAACATCTACACTTCTGCTGTATTTGAATGTTATTGGCCAAGCAGTTGAGGATGTCTGTATGATGGAGGGAGGAACAGCTGGAAACTTGACTGAAAATGCATTTAACAAATGTGACACTGATCATAAAAACTTTGTCTCCTTAGACTCAGAGGAAGGCAGTTCTGATGGTGTATGGGATTTTTTCCCCTCCTTCATATTTAAAGTCCTAACTCCTGTTTTCTGAAATGTCTGGGTATGCTGACTCAGGTTTGTTTCTTTGGAAAAGAATTTGCTGTAAAATACAGTGAAACTTGGCAGTGTTTGTTCAGACACAGATGGGCAAGATCTCCAGTGTTCAGATAGATACCAGATACTGTGGAAATCATGACAAAAAAGGGTGAGAGGTTACAACTCTATAAGATGGAAATGGAAAGTCCCAGAAAGAGGCACCAGAGAAGAAAGCAAATGAGAGTGCATGGAAGATATTTCCAAGGGCAGAAGAATGCACTGGATTTACAATTTCCTGTAGGTTCAAAGGCAACTGGCCATCCAAGGACTTTTTCTTTTTGACACTGTGATAGTGATGAGCCGGACGAATGAATTTTAGTGACATTCACTGGCCAGATTAGTCCCAATCAATTAAGAATGCAATCTATTGCAAAAGAGAGGATTAGACAGAGTTTCTCACTCCAGTTGATGCCCATAAGGATGCATAGACTTTTGCTGCACTTGAGCTGCCGCCTGTGGAAGCCTTCTCCTATAAATAAGCTACCTGTGTCCTGGGAAAGCAGAGTAGGAAATGACTGCTTGAAGAGAAACCCTGGAGCAATACTGGGGCCTTGATGATGCTGAGTTGTTTTTTCTGTTTGTTTCCTGTTGGACACTTTGCTACTTCAGCAACAGATCCTGCACCAACCACAGCGAATTCCCTCCCTGCAGAGCGGTGCCAGGCGGCTGGGCATGAGGGGGTCCTCACTGCCTCTTCGTACCTCCCATGGGCTGTAGAGGTTAAAGCTGCCACCAATCCCCACCTCTAACTGTCCTAGGCACCCCTGCAGAGTCCTCACCCTCCTCTGGGTTTGATAAAACTGTAAATAAGGAGGGTCTGTGCAATTCATGTCCACAGACAGTGGGACTGAACAGCAGCCAGCGTCACCTTTCCCATGAGTTTTCAAAGAACGTCAGTTCACTGGCTTGCAACAGGTGACATCTGGCTTCTCTTTGGGAAAATGCTTCTATGTGTGTACACAGGAGCTCTGAAAAATATATAAACCAGGAACCTTTGTCACATTCTCAACAGAAATAAGTCTTTTTCCAATGCAATTGGAAATCTGTGAAATGTCACCCCATTTCCTAGATTGTGTAATCTCCAAGCAATCCACCCAATTCTGGATTAATGAAATAATAGTGTAGTTGATATCAAAAGCTGGGTGCCAGCGTGGTGGCTTCCAAACTGGACTCAGCAGGAATTAGACCTTCCTGTGGCACAGATGCTGTTGTGCTGCAGAGGCAGACTGAGCCCCAGCAGCAGAAGCTGCCGTGGAGCCCTTGTCCTGATGCCGTGAGGGACACAGAAAGCCACAGGGCTGCCCTGCAAACTGGTGGCTGGGGTGTCAGCTCTTGGACTAAATCAGACAGATCAACAATCTTTGCCATTTTTGTAATAGTCCTCGTGAGAGAACACATGATTTTAATGAGCATTTTTCAGTCTTAAAAGAAGAAATTACACTGGGAAAGGAATATTCCCCAAACAACTCAGAGGCCACTCATGGTTTATGTACATGTGGTGCCTGAAGTGTTGCTTAAACCCATCCTGGCTTGCTTTGTGTCAACAATGTTGTTACAGCAGGACATTTGAGGCAGGATGACCTGCTGAGCTTGTGTACTCTGTGTTGGTCACGCTTTGCAGCCCCTAATGAGCTTTCTAGCTGTGGTCCAGGCAGCAGTCAATGCACCAATTACCTACACGACATTGCATTTGAGCAATGACTGCAAAGGGTACTCTTGGTGCTTCTGAATTTTGTTTTATAATATCCAAAATGCGTCCTGAGATGCTGAGGGACAAGGAAAGGAGCAAGGAAACAAGTTTCTTTTTTGTCCTTTGGATGCTTAAACACAACAAGCACTGACCTTTGGGCATTTGTTTAACTCTTTTTCCTGCTAAAAGTCTGTAAGGATTCAGTGTAAGGGGTGAAGTAAGTGTTTGTGACAAGCCTGTAACTATGACTGAGGCTGCACTTTTCAGGGTGACATGGACTGAAGCCACAGTGATTTCTGGTCTCTAATTTAAAAAAAAGCACTAAAATGTAGAAGTAGCAGTTATTGGAAGATTGCTTTCCAGGTCCTGCATCTACACAGCTCAAAAGCGTGTTGCAGGGGTTCTCATAGGAAGCTGTGCAATGTCACTCAGGTGACTGTGTTTGTGTGCACGTGTGTTCACGTGCCAGGTCCATCACTCCATGTGCAGACAACTTGTCTGAGACCAGTCTGGCACATTGGTGACAGAGTAAGGAACAACATCTGTGCTCTTAACCCACCTCACCTGGGTCTGGAAGGAGAATAAGAGCCATTTGACCACACTTCTGTCTTCTGCAGGTAGCTGAGGGCTGCCACGATACCTACGGGAAAATCAGAACAAAGTATTTTGCACAAACATTTGTAGTTTAGCATGTCTGGCCCCACAGGTTTCCTTGACGTCTTCCTTAGCTGAGGTGAACCTCTAACCTGCATGTGTGAGCTGCTACAGGAGTGTCCCTCCTCACTGGAACAGCTTCTCCAGACAGGTTCCTGTGGCATAAAAGGACATAATAACATTTACAGATAATGCCTCTGGCTTCTTCCTTCTGGATCTCTTCCTGTGAAAGTGTTGATGTTCATTTCTTCATTATAACACCACTCTCCTTCTTTTCCCCCTTATGGATTACTCACGGTGTGTGATCAGCAAGTACTTTTTGTTGACACCTGATTCCACAGAAATATTAATAATATTCTGGATATATGTAACTTTACAAACAAACAAGTGGCTTTCACTCTGGGCCCTAATAAAGTTCTTTATTTCCTCATGATACAGGCTGCAATGTCCTTTTTTTCTCCCCTATGCAAGATGGCATTTATGATACAGCAAATAACCTCTGTGATACAGCAAAAATATTTTCTATGAAAATGTCTGTCCTGCATATTTCCTTACTTTTGCAAAGGAAAATAATGTTTCCTGTTTCAAATACTACTTCATCGGTGTTGTGGTTTAACTGCAGACAGCAAATAAACACCACCCAGCCACTCACTCACTGCCCTGCAGTGGGGTGGGGGAGAGAATTGAGATCATGCTTGGTTGTGAGTCACTGAGATTCTGATGCAAACTGAAGGTCAACCCCTGAGTCCACACCAGGCTGCTTACCCTGAGATGTTGAGATGTGCACTTACAAAGCTGTTAAACTTTACCTGCATATGAGATCCAAGCCAAGGGAGAATCTCAGCCAGTTTCCTTGTCCTGTGTATCTACTTCATTTGCCCTTTTTTTTCTGTATTCAATTTCTATTTCTAGCTGGTTGGTGCCTCTAAAACCTCAGGGATAAAGTTGTACCACATAGTGGTGTGCAGATATGTTGTAGTTAACCAATATACAAAGTAAATGTAGAGGAAATTCACACTTCCCCATCTTGTATGTGCAAAAAAGGAAATGAATTATATCTGCTAAGGGAATCATTACAGTGAGTTTTCAGACATTTATTGGTCTCAGTTATGAATTAACACACAGTATTAGCATAGATTTCTCAGCTAAACATATTCTAAATTATTTCTTTGGTCTACTGACCTTAAAATACATTTTTAAAAGACAGGAGAACTGTTGACATTTTACTTGGGTAAAGGCACCAAATTTATTTTTGCAATTGCCATAACTGCAAGTAAGGTTTGGGTTTTTGAATTTGCAGTATGTCTATATAGTCAAATATCATCTGGGACTACATGCATTTGAATGTCCTTTTCACAAAGATTATGAGCTCAGCAAGAGATTTTAATCTCATTTTTGAGAAAACATGCTAATCTTAGCATAACATGTTGCCCACTTTAGTGTTGTCCAGCCTGTTTTGCCCCCTTAGGCAAAACCGGGTAGATCACACTTACCCTACATCTGCTAGGGCCCAGGCAGGAGGAAAATTCTTCTACATTGGCCCTTATCAAGGAGTGAGATTTTATGAGACACCAACAGAAACTGAAAATAGCCATTAATGCTACCCAAAGCAAAGCAAACAACATAAATGAGATGTTTAGAAACCAACCTTGATCTGTTCTTGGGTATTGCACAAGCAATAGCAAATGTACATCTTCTGGGCTTTATTTCACACTTCTTAACACACCATAACCATTACAAAATAATCTGGTTATTCATATTTAATGACTTTTCTGCAGTGAGAAATTTGCCTTAATGTATTCTCTGTCATAAAAGGACTTATCTCATTCTGGAAATTATGTAGAATAATTTAATTCTTATTTTCCATCAATAATATTATGACACTGATATTTACAGCATCTTTCTGTTGGGGCTGCAGTATGATTTGTGCTTAAAACAATATCTTTGTGAGTGGTTAATATTTGCACATTTTGTTGGTTATTAATAAGAATCCATTTCAGGTGAAAATAAAGGTTTTTCTACAGCTGTAGGTGCAGAAAACAAGGGAGGTAAAGGATTTTTCAACACAGAGTATCACCAGCAAAGACATAAGGCATAGTTGTTCAGAATATACAGCATGCTTTTCAAACATTGGGATGCCTGTAAATATCCACTGTGTGCTTGGGGTTCTTGTATTTTTATACATTTTGGAAAAACATTCATATAGTTGGTAGAAATCAGTGGTTCTTTTTTTTTTCTGATTAAAAACTACTCCTTCCATCTTACTGGTTAACAACTAACTCCATTGTTTCTGCTGGTCTATAATTAAGAAAGAGGAAATTATTAATGTGTGGTTTAGATCATTACTGGATTTTGAGACATACACTAATTGTTTTCCTTCAATGACTAACATATGCCAGGGAGAACATTATGACCTAATGGCAGCGTATAGCATTGCTAAGCCAGCTCCTGGTTGCATTCTGCTCATCTCCTTCCAACAGCTTTGAGTTTCAGTAATTACAGAATCAAAGAATCACAGAATTGCCTCGACTGGAAAAGACCTACAAGATCGTCAAGTCCTGTCATTAACCTGACACTGGCAGGTCCTCTAAACCATGACTAAACCATGTCCCTGAGCACTAAAACTCTGCCAGGACTTCTGGAATTTTGGCAGGCTGCTGCCACAGTTCAGTTCAGTGCTGTGCAAAGAGCAGAAGTCCTGGGTGAGTGGGAAAAGCAAGAGGCTGAATCTCCCTGTGCAAGACGAGAGCGACAGCAGCCCGGGCTTCAGCGGGGCAGCGGCTGCTGCTGGGTCGCCTGCCGTGGGTAAAAAGCCATCTGGGAGACAGAGCTGAACCTGTGAGGATGAGGAAAGCTGAGAGAATGCAGTCTGGGAGACTTGCTCTCACGTTCACCTGCTGCCTGCTGTCTGTTTGGAGAAGGAATAACGGCAGCACGTTATTGCACAGACCCACTGCAGATGGATCCATAAACAAGTGTAAGGAGCGAGTCTGCTGTGACGACGCTTCCGTGAAGCCACCAAAGGTGGCTCTTGCCTGTAGGAGCCAGGACTTCAGCACAGCTCTCAGGGGAAAATCCAATCCTGTCACTAATCTGTCTCTCTGAAGTCTATGGATTCCTGACATTTGCACACATTGGATGCATTTTGCAAACTAGGATGGGTAAAGCCTAAGCAAACTTCTTTTTTAAAAAGTTAGGATGGTGTTCAGTGGGTGTGTGAAGTTCATGTTCAGCTTCAAGTTTTATGTGAGATATTTGTCACATTTTACATTAAATGACATTTACCTGCTTGGGTTTTATGAAAGTATTTATATTTTGCTCTAGCTTTTTTCCAGCCACTGAGTGGATAACGCTATTTACATGCAAAGAGCCACCCCTGGAAGACAGAATGTGAGTTTTACTGTTCAGTTTAACACTAAACTGAACTCCAGAAGCATCTGCACTTTGCAACAGCTTTGTCAGGAGTCAAAGTTAAGTGCTTCCCATGTGTTTCCTGTTGAGATCAAAGAGGGGCAGCTCGATCTCCCATCGGCTGCATCCTCAGCTCTTGCTCCTCCTCACACCCAACAGGGTTTTCCCACCTGCCTTCAGCCCACAGCCTGGCCCTAGGCATCGGCCCCAAGTGCAGGGGTTTTGGTCCCTCCTCGTCCCACAGAGCCGGTGAGTGGGGCTGGCATTGCAGATGGTTCCTGTCCCCATCCCGGTGGCAGCACGGCTGGGCAGGATATTCACACATCCCCAGGCACGCCTCTTGTGCTTTGGTTTAGATTCTCATTACCCCCTCCTGTGCAGATAACCTGGACCCTTTTTACTTTTTCTGTAGTGACCCAAATTTCCCTGCTTTTATGCTTGTTTTTGCTCATTTCATCCTTACTGACTTGACAAGCCAGAACTCCCTTTTCCTCTCACTCAGACAGTGATACTGTCACTTGCCTTGATGCTCCCATCTCTCTATCTTTGATATATAATAATGTCTCCTGGAGCTGTTTTATTCCCTCAGCCCAGACTTCCACCTTCCCCCTCCTCTTCTGCCCAGGACCTGACCCTTCCCCCGTGAGCATCAGTGAGGGCTGCCTGTCCGCAGGCAGAACAGACGTTCAGAGGCTTCTCCTCTCTGAATAGCTGGTGCAAGGTCTCTCTGACTGGCACAGAAAGACCCTGTTTTGCTTCTGAAACCCAAAAGTCTTTGGAATTGCATTTTTTAAAGGTCCTGTTGCTTATGGGTGATTGTTTTGCAGTTTTGAAATCCTTTATTCTCAGTAGCTATTTTAGGTCATTTTGTTTGTTTGGAAACTGCTTGTGAGCATTGCTTCAGTCTGTAAAAACCTCCAAGCTCACAGTTGTTTTAGTTTCAGAACAATTAAATTATGGAAAATATTTCATGTTGGCTATTATTGATGCTGCATGTTTGATCAGTTAAAGACTGATTGCATTGTTTTACTCACAAGGTGGAAATTTTGCCTCTTGAAACTATAGTATAATAAAAAAAATATCACATGTGGCCAACAATGAGAAAAATGCCAATTTTCTGCACAAATATTTCCCTTGTAGAAACATTTTTATGGAGAACAGCTATTCACACACATTTTTATGAAAAAAACCCACTTAACAGAGACCATATCCAACATGTTAAAACTGGAAAGACTGCAGAATTTGAATGAGAAAACATCATTTTTTCAATACTCAGCCATCTTTGCTATTCTAAGAAGGGCATATGGAGTTTGTTTTTTGTTTTATAATTACAGGCAGTATATTTATTAGATGGCTTTCAATAAATGATATAATTATTGTTTCTCTTTAATCCTGAAAATTACAAAGTATCTACTTTTCCATTGCACTTATTAGGGCTACAAAGGGCTGCATCATGCTTAAGAGCTAATTAATTTAACCTTGCCTAATATCATAATGAATTACAGATCTTGAAAACCTAACTTCTATGCAATTTCTCCAAGTGTTTCAACATCTCAGTTTGTAATGAATGTGTAGGCCAGTGCTTTGCATGTTGAATTTTGTATACTTTTCAAAAGTTTCTATTGACAGTAGAGGCTTCAGATCCCCCTAGGATAAATAAAACATTGCTTTCTTTGCAGTCTTCAAGCAAATTAAATATTTCTACCAATACTCAAGATTATATTTCCATTTTTTTATCACAAAAGGAAAGAAAACAACTCAGAGTGTATGGAACACTTCACTTGAAATCAGATATTTCATTTTACAGGACAATTATGAATCTGTTTCATTTTCAACAGAAGTAAAACTGTCAAAATGAGTGGAGTGATTTTGAGCACCATTTTTCCAAGCAGCTGGTGCAGCAGCAGGGGAAAGAGGGCAGGATAGTCACTTTGGACCTTAAAAATCCAATACTGTTATTTCCTGTGCCTGAAGACACTTTACCCCAAATCCCTTTGGGTCCCTTAGAATATCATGTTTCAGGATATTTTAAACATTCAAGAATTGAAGACACATTCATGTTGGAAAGGACCAAAAAGATCTGTGCCCATCAAATGTTTGAAATGACTCATGCCCTTCAGAAACACATTTGGGACAGAATCTGTATGTGAACACAGGTAATTAATAAGAGGAAATTAGAAACTTGAGCAGTTCTTCAGATCAGCAGCAGACTATGCAATTCAATCATCTCCCTGTGGCTCGTTGGACATAAAATTCATCAACAGAACAGTGGGTTTCGACCGCCTTTTCTGTTGCTCCTGTTGCTGGACTGTCCCCCCAGCCCTCAACAAATGGGTAATTTCAGTGACTGAAACCCTCACCATGGCTGAGAGAGAAAGTATCTATTGTGCATCTTTGGAATTCTTAGACCATGATGTTTTTTTCTTCACCTGGGCACTGCAGCCCCAACACAGAGAGCTGTTTGTCCTGCACCTCCCCTGAGCGTGAGGAGCTGCCTTCTGCCACCCACCTGCAGGCATCTCCACTGGTGACCTTGGCTGGATGGGCACAGACACACAGCAGATGGAGTTACCCTGTGCACAGTGGTAGGGAAAGTTCTGCTGAAGACAATATTTGACTTGTGCAGCTGAAGGCAATGTTTGTGTAGTGAAACATTTTAACAGGGAGAAGGATTTAATAGAGACGAAATGTCCCACTTCCACTATTGTCCTTGAATGGTGAGGGATGAGAGCAATAAAAACCACTGGCACCAAATTTAACAGAATTGCACAGCAAAATGCAAAAAATGCCATGCCCAACTAGATCCTTGGAGCTGATTATCAAAAATTGTTTGAAGTAGCTTATCCAGTGCAGCACTAGGACACCTACTCCAGGTATTTTTCAACCTAACGAAGTCCATCACTCTCTTTAGACACTCAAATTATAATCTCGTGCATGGAAAAAATCTTGCAATGCATCCTCAATACTCACATCCTTCTTAGATTCCTGACTACCAGGACTCAAAACAAAAATGTCCCCTTATAAGTTCCTTGCTTGCCTGGCCCAATGGCTGGTGTGTGAGATTGGTACCTCTGGCACCCCGGTAGTGCTACAAGCGGTTTAGGTATTTAATTATTCCCCAGACCGTCAGAGAAATACTGAGCTTGTGAATGTGAGAAGAATCTGGACCTGCAAAGGGTAGACATCTAGGAGATTTGATTTATAAAATTACAGGTAACACAACTTGATTGCTGATGCACAAATTCGCTGTGTCTAGCAAGCTCAGTCTGCCTCTTTTCTTTAAGAACAAGAACTCCATGAATCCTGCTATAAAAAGGACATTTTAGAGGTCCCAGTTGCTTAATCTTATGCACAAACTGCTTTTAGCTTTTCTTTAATTCTTCTTCACGTTTAACCCAACATCACTGGAATACACTCAGTACCACAAAGATTGCACAAGATTACAGCTGTTCCTTTCAGTGTGTGCCAGCTCTGAGGGGTGATTAGCAGATTCTGTACACATTTTAGTTATATCAGCACTGTTCAATGGCTTTGAAATGGGTTTGATGCTCGAATTATAATGGTTTAGGGGTTTTACCAGCCAAATCTGGCTGGGACCCGTGCTCTTGTGGCTGCCTGTGAGTGTTGGTTTGGTGGTGGTCGGAGGTTCCCGGTCTCTGAAAACAGCCACAATCACAAAGAAAATTGCAGATTTTTCAGAGAGAGGGAAAAGGAAATTGGTACACAGAAGACAAGGAAAATACTTTGACTTTTGTGACCCAGCTGTCAATGAAATTGTCATTTCCCTCTGCAGGATCAAAACAGCAGTTTAAAGAAATACGAGGTCTGCTTTCCTGGAGTTACTGGCTCTGCACCAACCAGTTCAAACACGGCTACACACACGAACTCAGAAGTTCTTCTGAGCTATGGCAGCTGCTGCTGTGTGTCTGTCTTGGGGAAAACATGACATAGTTTGGCTTAGTTCACTCCTCTTTTTAATCATTTCTGTATCATATGCATTGTCCCTTACAAAATTCCCAGAGGCCAATCCAGCCTATTTCCCACCTCACCACCTCTCAGTAGTTCATTTTTTTTAGTTTTTCCCCTTCCATTTACACGCTTCCATTCAGGTCTTAACTCCACTTTCCCTTTTTTGGTGAAAAGAGTTAATGCTTTTCCTTTCAGAGGTTCACATTAAGATAATAATGAAGGGATGTTAATGCATTTTTTCCTAAGGCTACGTCACATGCTATAGGAGTCAGTTATCATCTTCTGTTCAGCATTGCAGTGTCTGTACTGCAGTTTGAAATCATTTTGACAGGTGTATGTGATAAAAAATTTAGTCATTGGAGCACACATGATATTTTTGGGACTGGTTGACTGTCTTGCTTGCAGGCATTTCAGAAAGTCCATAAAAATGTGAGGAAATATCCTTTTGTACTGCATAAATGACATTGCTCTTTGGCAAAATTGAGGTAGGCGTTCATGGGCGTGCTCTGGGAGGTGGACGGTAGGGAGAGAGAAGGCAGTGCAGGTCTTTCATCGTAACGTTGCTTTTGGCTTGATTTCCCCTAGCAGTGCCTGATTTAACTTCTGAAAGGGTTTAGACTTTTCAAACTTCCTGGGATTCCTCTTTCTAGGAGAAACATTTGAATAATCTTCCAGTGAGTGATAATGGACTTCTGCTCTAACTGCCCCATTACTGTAATTTTGTTTCTTGCTTAACTAACTCCTCCAGAGTTTTTTGTAAAGAAAAACTTGTGTTGCTTGATTACTCATTGTTGAATACATCTTGATTTATGCGTTTGCTCTTTGAGTTTCTTTAACCACGTGGCTTCACTGAGGAATTCTCTAGCTTTTCTTTGGGTGGCATCTCTTTTTTTCACTGCCTAGAGCAGGCTACGTTTCTTCACTCCTCAAATTAAAAGCAAATTTTTATCCCAACAGAATTAATGCTGATTGATTTTTGCCAGGCCATGATAGCATTAAGCTTTAAGAGGGCCCCTGAAGTATTTCAGCAAAGACTCACAGGAGAATGATTCATTTTCCATATCTACTAAAGCTGTCGGCAAGAGCAATGATCAGGGTCACTTGTGGTTTTGCATTGACTTCTTGCACAGCACTTCTAATCTCATTAAATATGGTATTATTATAATTTGCAGTTTGAATTTACTGTGAATATCACTCTTTCTGGAATTAAAAAAAAACCCAAACCCTCAAACGTTTATTTTTTCCATTTTAGAAGACTTTACCTTTCGGTTTTCATTAGCTGTGCCCTTTCTAGGAAAAGCAGAGCACACTCGTTTTTGCAAATTTCCCTTTCATTCCCTTTAAGAGCTTTCTTAACCATTTTCAGACCTGAAGGAAATATTCTATGTCCAAAAGCTCATTTATTACTTCCTTACACAGCCATTGCAATCATAGTGCTACTTCAGCAGAGAAAAGTGGCCAAAAGGAGATAGGACAAGGTCTGTTATTCAAAAGTTTATGGAAAAGTATTCCGGTTAATATGAGATAATCATAGAATCACAGAATCATAGAATCATAGAATAGTTTGGTTGGAAAAGACCATTATGATCACCTAGTTCAACCATAAACTTAGTGTTGCAAACTTCACCACTAAAGCGTGAACCCAAGTACCACATCTTCACATCCTTTAAATACCAATAGGGATGGTGACTCCACCACTTCCCTGGGCAGCCTATTCCAATGACAGCCCTTTCAGTGAAGAATTTTTTCCTTATATCCAATCTAAACCTCCGCTGTCACAACTTGAGGCTGTTCCCTCTTGTCCTATCACTTGTTACCTGGGAGAAGAGACCAACACCCACCTCACTACAACCCAACCTAGCTCTGGCAGTGGTGAGGCAAGGTGCAGTCAGGCAGTCATTGTCACTCCGAAAATTTGCCCATGCAGACCTTCTTATATACCCCTTCGAGGGCTGTGTTTTCCATGACAACAACACTTCTCTCTGTCTGTCCCCCAGCAACTCCTATATGCTTGGGTCAGGGGCATGTCCAGGTAGAATATTTTCACAAGTAGGGGTTTCTGGGACCATGTAATCTTGTGGCTGTCCTTGCAAGCAACCTTCGAGACAAGTTCATAGTGCAATTCTTCACAGATGTTGTGTGGACAATAAGGTCTCCCCTCAGCTTCCTCTTCTTGAGACTAAACAATTCCAATTCCCCCAGCCACTAATCATAAGACTTGTCCTCCAGACCCTTCACCAGCTTCATTGCCCTTCTCTGGACATGCTCCAGCAACTCGATGTCCTTCTTGCAGTGAGGGGCCCAAAACTGAACACCATACTCAAGGTACAGACTCACTAGTGCCAAGTACAGGGGCACAATCACTTTTCTGGTCCTGCTGGCCACACTATTCCTGATACAGACCAGGATGCTATTGGCCATCTTGACTGCCTGAGCCCACTGCTGACTCATGTTAAGCCACCTGTGGACCAGCACCCCCAGGTTCTTTTCTGCTGGGCAGTTTTCCAGCCACTCTTCCCCATGCTGGTAGCGTTGCATGGGGTTGTTGTGACCCAAGTGCAGGACCCGGCACTTGGCCTTGTTGAACCTCAATTGGCCTCAGCCCATCGATCCAGCCTGTCCAGATCCCTCTGCAGAGCTTTGCCACCCTCAAGCAGATCAACACTCCCACCCAACTTGTGGTCATCTGCAAACTTGCTGAGAGTGCACTCAATCCCCTTGTCCAGATCATTGATAAGATATTAAACAGAGCTGGGCCCAAAACTGAGTCCTGGCGAACACCACTGGTGATTGGTCATCAAGTGGATTTAGCTCCATTCACCACAACTCTCTGGGCTCTCTACACCTGTCTAAACCTTGAGCCACCAACTTCTCTAGGAGAATGCTGTGGGAGACAGTGTCAAAGGCCTTGCTAAAGTCCAGGCAGACAACATCCTCAGCTTTACCCTCGTCCATCAGGCAGGTCGCTTGATGATAGAAGGAGATCAGGTTGGTCAAACAGGACCTGCCTTTCATCAATCCATGCTGACTGGGCCTGATTCCCTGGTTGTCCTGCATGTGCCACGTGAGTGCACTTAAGATGAATGGGTCCATGATCTTCCATTGTACCAAGGTCAGGCTGACAGGTCTGTAGTTCCCTGGATCCTCCTTCTGACCCTTCTTGTAGATGGGTGTCCCATTGGCAAATCTCCAGTCTTCTGGGACCTCCCGTGTTAGCCAGGACTGTTGATAAATGATGGAGAGTGGCTTGGCAAGTTCCACCACCAGCTTCCTCAGTACTCTTGGATGTGTCCTGTCTGACCCCATAGACTTGTGAGTGTCCAGGTAGCAGGTCACAAACAGCTTCTTCCTGAATTATGGGGCATTTATTCTGTTCTCCATCCCTGTCTTCCAGGTCAGGGGGCTGAATACCCTGAGGATAACTGGTCTGGCTGTTAAAGACTGAGGCAAAGAAGGCATCAAGTACCTCAGCCTTTTCCTCATCCTTGGTGGCAATGTTGCCCTCTGAATCCAATAAAGGATGGAGATTCTCCTTGCCTCTCTTTGTTGTTAATGTATTTGTAAAAACACTTTTGGTACCTCTAACAACAGTGGCCAGATTGAGTTCTAGCTGAGCATTTGCCTTTCTCATTTTCTCTGTGCATAACCAAATGAGATCCCTGTACTCTCCTTGAGTTGTCTACCCTTTCTTCCAGAGATGGCAAATTCTCCTTTTTTCCTGAGTCCCAGCAAAAGCTCCCTGTTCAGCCAGGCCCTGGCCAGTCTTCTTCCCCACTGGTTTGTCTTGTGGCACATGGGGACAGTCTGCTGTCAACTTTAAGACTTCCCTCTTGAAGATTGTCCAGGCTTCCTGGACCCCTTTGCCCTTCAGGACTGTCTCCCAAGGGACTCTCTCAACCAGTGTGCTGAACAAGCCAAAGTTTGCTCTCTGGAAGTCCATGGTAGTGATCTTGATATTCCTCCTCCTTACTTCACCAAATAATATAATAAACATAATATAACAAATATAGTATGATAAATATAGTATAATAAATATAATATAATTCATATCATATCATATCATATCATATCATATCATATCATATCATATCATATGTATGGTTTTAAAACTAAACCAACCTCACTGTCTGAAGAAAGTTAACTGCCAAAAAGGTACCTCTTAACTGCATATACACTCCAGTGAGAATGACTGTACAGTGTGAGCACCCTGTAGTGCTGTATTATCTCTCTGCTATCAGCCAATTATTTTAATTTTATCCAATTTTAATTATATTGCTATGTGCTTTATAACTATATGGCTTTTGTGCTTTTGTTAAGTCATAATATGTATCTCTTCATTAGGCAGACAAATCCTCATTTTTTATCTGGAAGAAGCAACAAAATGCGTAGATTGAGAAAGAAACACAGCCAGCTTGCCTCTTCCTTTTCATCCGCACCCAAGAGAATGAAGCATAGTTCAGTGCTCAGATAAATAATAGTAAACAAGCAAATAAAAAGGCTCAGTACACATTTGTTTAGCTTTTCAGGGGGAGGGGAGAGAGAGAGAGAGTGACAGATGAGATTATTGCTGCAAGCTCCTCGCCAAATGCTCCCAAATTTCAGGAAAATGTATCTTCATAGGTTTTGAGTTTGTGACCAGATCAAGTCCTGTATGAGTCCCTGCAGATCCAGGACTGTTAAAATTATTCTGGGGTTGATTCAAAATCAATTCATAGGAAAAGAATTTGAGAAATCTTTTCTTCTCTTGGTGATTCAGGGCTACTGTCACTGAGGAAAAGGGAAAGCACAGGAAAGACACTGTTGTTTCTCCCTGTAATTGTCCAGGGCACTGCAAAGAGAAGTTATTCTGATCTGCAAGACGTTCAGTGCTGTAGCACCTGTAGGTGCCCCACCTTCCATAGATATTGGTATTTGAATTATCATTCGGTTCATACGAGTTTAAACTCATCTTTCCAGGGGACTACATGCACCTAAACATTCTAGGTTTATTTTTCTTTTGAACATGAGCAGGATTAGAAGTACAGAAATCTCAGACTTTTAAGTGTAATCTATGCTTTGGAGATTCTTAAGGAAAAAAAAAATAGAACACTGTTAAGAAGGTGACAACCAACATGCACTTCTGGGAGTATTTATTTTTGTTTGCTTGTTTGCTGAGCCATGTGCTTGTGACTGACACATGGCAGTGGTGTAACTCAGCTAGGAATGCATCCTAGTTGTATGCATACATCTACCCTAAAAATGGTTTAAATGTGAACCAGCTATAGTAAAATGAGTTGGTCTGAGAATGTGGTACAAATTACAGATTTTCTGGGCAAGCCAAATAGAACAGGCCTGTTTCTACCTCAGTTCTTGTTTACAGCAAAGCTTCTTGGTACAAAGGCAAGGAAGGAGTGAGTGACTGGTATTTCTGAGCATCCTCTGAGTCTGTACATCTGCCTTGGCTAAGTGCCTCTTGAGGCCAGTGAAGAGGTATGAGTCCTGTCATTATCTTGTCACTACCTAAGCTCCCCTTGAAGCTAAAAAAAATATAGTAATAACTGTGAAATATTTTGATATTAGAGGTGGCCATCTATGTATAAGACAGAAATTACAAAAATGAATTATAATTTCCTGATGTTAGTTTTATTTCTACTGATAGCATAGGCACTTTACATCTGCTGTATATATGTTTGCCATAACACATCTCTACTGGCAACTATTTTCATGCCACTGGTGTTACTGGAGAATGGTCCTTCCAGTCAGTTTTCCTCCTGGAGAAGATAAATGTGTTCTGTGAAGTCCAGGAATCTATTCATTTTAGCAACAGAAAGAAGAACAATAATCTGGGTACAATTAATTTTCATGACACTTTTATTTTAAGAACACTCACAACTAAGTCTGTAAGGAGGGTTAGAAATGTGGATCCTATGTCTCTAGTCACAGAAACTGAAGGTTCAGATCTTTTCCTCACCCACTCTGGCATTTGAGAATTCCCATGGTTGAGTGTTGATATTGTCAGTTTCTAAATGGCCACCCTATGGAAGTTTGCCTTCTGCCACCAGGAACTAAGCTGTCCACAGAAAAAATGAGATGGAATTCTCACAGGTTCTCATGTGAAAAAGAGTCTTTCCCATGAAATTGACTTGTCTTTTGCTAGTGAAAGCCTTCCAAGTGACTTTGAGACCCTCACTCCAAACACCACAAGTACATACACCACCTGACAGAGTTGTTGAGTGATGCATTTAATTGCTACCCACTTATCCAGTGATGTAAAACAAGTCTCTGTGAATTCATATCTTGGCTCTGGTGGAGCAGAGAATTTAATCATACTATAAATACTTTGCCGGGTGCATCTGTGGCAAATGATGCAAATGATAATTCTTTAGCCTTCAGGCAGACTAAAAGGGACTCATTAAGGTTGCTAGTGAAATATCAGCATTCCTAATTATTCAGGGAAAAAGAGGCTGTTCTGCTACTCAGGAAATTCCTTCAAAACCACTTGAGAACACAAGGAAAACTGAAGTCAGAGTCTTGAAAAATAATTTCTTCCAGTATATCACTTGGAAAACATTAAATATCGGAGTATGACCTTGACTCTTCCCATCTCCCCATTGCTATTCAGCTTCACTCCAAGCACAGAGAGCAGGCGCGGTGGCAGCCTGTGCCTCATGGGCTGCTCAGTGACTTTTCCCCGACGACAGGGATGGGGGCACAGCAGAGCCACTGCTGCCAGGGTCTGAGGGTTGGCTGGCACTCTTGTGAGTGCAGAGCACACCGTCCTTCCAGACCCTGCACTCCTCACACCGTGTGAGATGAACCCAGTCTCTGCCACCTTGCGCGCCCATTACCCAAGGGCAGGAAAGTCAGGATGGGATTTGCTGCTCTGTGCTGGCAGCTGTGGGTGCCAGGCCAGGGAGAAGTTGGCCCACACCTTCCCCGGACATTGCCCAGGGGTGATGCAGAGACAAACAGGGCTGTGCCAGCCAAGCAGCCCCCAGACACAGTAAAAATAGAGACTGAGCACCGAGCTGTGCTCCCCCGCAGCTGCCCTTATTCCCAGCCCCTCTGCTGTTGTGAGGCCAGACCTTCCAGTGGAGTTTTAGATGTGTTTGATCCTCTATCATTACAGGGAGGTGGACTGTAAATGATCTCTTGAGATCCCTTCACCAGTGCTTACCTCAGAGGCAGTGTAAAGTTATTCTCTTTATTGCCATGTGTAGCCTGACTGTGCTCTGGCTCAGTCTGCAAACTGTGTTATTTTAGGTGGGTATATCTGACATATTTTTAGTCTGGCAAAGGAAGACTTTAAAAATTAACAATGATTATTATTTTTTTCTCCAGTCCTTTCTGCAATATTTCTAAACTTCTGGCTGCTGCAGCAAACACAACAGAGCATCTTTCCCAGTCAGCCATTTAAATGAGTCCCAACCAAGCTCCATGTGTCCTACTTGACAGCAGAGTCACAAAGTGCTGTTCTGCACAAAACACCACAAGAGGTTTTTCCATTAGAGAACATCAAATCATTGATTCAGCAGTTTCAGAGGATATCTTTGCTGCAGTGAAAGCCAAGCTAAAAGTGTGGTTTATTCTCCTTTTGAGAGATATTTCCTCTTCTCTCTCCCCTCCTTTGCTGCATTTAGAGCCCAAGGAGCTGAAGTCCTCAATTTTTAACCCATCTTCACACAAAATGTATGTAAGCTCATCCACACTGTTTCACTACTTTGTCTCCATGCAAGGGCCATTTCAGGACTAAGAGAACAACTCTAAGCATCAATCCCATATGTATTTTTACATCTTTGTTGGTATCTTCATGCAGTGCCAACATTGAGACATACACCAGCTGTGTTTGTGCTCTGAAACGCTACCCATGACTATAGCCAACAAGAGAGAAGCAGCTCAGCCTCTCCTGTGGGACTGTCAGGCTTGGATCCTCTTGCCTGTACCCCTGCTTGGAGCAGAGCCTTGTGTTGGTGGTGTAACGGGACCCTGGGGTGGCCATCTCCAGCATGAGCTGCAGACATCCTTCCTCTGGGCTCTCACCTCCTCAATGCTCCTGTGGGACCCAGAACTGAGCAATCGCTGGCATCAGAGTCTGACAAGCACTGTTGAGCCTTTACACTCTTATTTCTTTACTTCTTTAGGCCTTTTCTCTGCTGTGTTCCACACCTCGTTTCCATCTTCCTCTGCATATTAAAAAAAAAAAAAAGGAAAAGGATACTCTTTGTTTTGGCTTTTTTTTTTTTAATTTAAAGACCTAACTCCCTCCTTCCATAACACAAATGCATGCCAGCTCTGCTTGTACTTCATCAAAGCCAGAGAGCAATTCATTTAATTATTTCTGCATCAACTGCATTGCTTACTGCTAGATTTATAACTCCCAGCTCTGGTATCTGAGCACGTTACCAAACAACTTAAACAGAGAGCTTGAAAATACTGTCTGAAAGTACGTGACTTCGTAAAACAAAAGAGGATTATATTCTCAGCCTCACACACTGCTTTGCCAGCTGCCTGCCAAGCCAGGATTGGAGGCAGAGGTAGAGAAAAAGGTTTATTTACAAGTAATGGGGAGATCTACATCTCTTATGCAAATAGTAGGAAGGATCTTATCTTGGAAAGCAGATGTTTTTGGCAAGTCATCAAAGCTCGCTCATACAGCACAAAGTTTCATTACAGTTTCATTGGAGTAAAAGATTCCTCTCTCACACTTCTATCTCAGCTGGTTTAATGGCCTCTTCCCATTTTTGATAGTTATTTGCAGTTTTAACACTGGGCAACATACCAGTATCATAATTGTGTCTCATTTCTAAGTGACTGTGAAGCCCAGCAATGCCAATATTACAGTGGAATATGGGACGGTACCATTGTTTATTCCCCTTTTCAGTCTGGCCTTGTCCTGCTCCATCCAGCCCAGTTATGTCTTTATACCTTCTCCTCTTTCCCAGAGCCGGGTCAGACCAAGCTCCCTGTGTGGTTTCTTGGCTTCAAGCACAAGGAGGAGGGGATAGGAGGTGGTGGTCACCATCAAGACTATCTCTGCTTGGCTGTTGTTACCCAAAGTAGTTAGAATAAAAACAGCCCCTGTAGGATGACACCTCCACTGTGCTGTGCCAACATTCCTCACGAGTGGAAGGCATAGCTCACTATTTTGAGAGGTTTTGTCCTACGAAGGATAAGAAAGAGTTGGTGACAGGAAACTGACTTTCTCCATGTTACCAATAGCTCTGCAGTGGCAGAACAGAGAACAGAATTCAGCCTTTCACTGTCTGTCTCTAAGATGTGTTCAATGCAATGAACATGTCTTATAGATATTAATACATTTTAGAGAGGTTATAAGTAGATAAAACCTTCTGTTTTCATCTCAGGGATATGCAATATCTATCTGGGGAAAAATTTGTATTATAGTACAAACTGACATACAATAATGAGTTGAGCCGATGATAGTTCTATTTTGTTTGGTTTGAATTTGGGTTTTGGTCTTACTTAAGACAAATCTGGGAAATGACTGGGCCAGGTTAGCAGTATTATGTAATATTCTAGACTATATCCACTTTGGTAGTCAGGGAATTTACAAAGACATATCTAAAGACATGGTTTTATTTTGTAGAAAGAAGATAACTGTAGTGGTGACTAATTCTCCAGGTCTGAAGCTTCTCCTAGTTTAGGACAGAAAACATGTGGCAGTGTAAAAGCACACTTGAGAAGCTGGTATCTGAGAGAGAAAAGCTTTACCAATAAAAAATAGAAACTGATTATGGAAGTGAGCAAGGGTGTGTGACTATTGAATAGCCAATGCTGGTGGTCAGGATCTGTATTCTCAAAGATGTAGATGCAAATCCTCATTTTCATTTCAGACAAAGCAGCATTCAGAACTTTGATCACACCTTGAGAAATTCCTACTGACTGAGATAAACTGATACTTTCTCTCATTGACCAAGTATTATTCCCTAAACCTTTGCTGAAGCTGAAATATTCTTTCTCTAAATTAGTTTAAAGGAATCTAAATTTTCCAGGGAAAAACTCCACTTTCTCTGTGGTAGCTCAAAAATAATCTTAATTGGTTTTGTTCACAGAAATATTGTGAAAGCAGAACACTTGCCTTGCGTCATGGCACAGGGATACAAACTGGAGGTACCATATTTCTGTTTGACCTCTCTTCTCTTGCAAGAGACTCTATGTGAATCCATCAGTTACCTCACTAAAGTCTCTTTCAGGAAGGCAGATATCGAAAAATTGAAAAATGGAGTCCGTAGCCAAGAATCCTGGCTGCCACAGCAAAACACAGCTCTGTGACACATTAGAAGTCCATTGTCAGGGTAGAATTTGAAACCATAAAAGCATTGTCCACATGGCTTTGAATCCAAATATGAACCTACTACAATTTTGTAACCAGCAGCAGAATGTAAGTTTTTTGCAACACTGTCATGACATGGCCAGCAGAATGTATAAGCATTCAAAATAAGTGAGCAAAGCGTGAACTAAGATGTGTGGTGGATTTTGGGAAGCTCCCAAGTGGAAGAAGTTGCATGATAAAAAACATAAGCACAAGGAGCCACAAATACGCAGAGCATCCTGCTAGATTCAAAAAGAGGTTGACAAAATCCAAAAGAAGATAAACATTATCTGCACAATACTGGAATTACACAGTTGCTGAGATACCAGAATCACATAACACAAGCTGTGGCCAAAACAAACAAACAAAAAAAAAGAGTACTAACCACAGTCAATCATCTCACACTCCTATGAATAGCGATCCTAAGTGAGACCCTTTGTGGCCTCCAGCATTGCATCAAGCTGTGACTATCTCTCCCTGAGCTGGGATGACTCTCAAATTGTCCGTTCATAGATAATGACAAAGAATAAGGGTACAAAGCTCATCTGAGGATAGATGACAAGGAAGGAGAAGAATGAGTAGTTCACTATAATTGGATTTCACAAAGTTTAAAGATCATTTGGTGCCAGTAATTAATTGCACTTTACAAAAGAGAAGATCTAAATAGCAGGGTAACTGGTGCATATGTGTGAGAGTGTGTGTGTGATTTAAGAAGCTCTGTATTTGCGTGTGTGCAATTTGAAACTCCGTCTTAAGTCTTGTATGAACCTTGCCATTCTTGAATCTTTAATTAAGTCACTGTTTGATTACAAAAAAATCGTTAAATCATGCTGTTAATTGGCTGATGATCAAGTGCCATTAAATATACAATCTAACCCTGTGATTTGCCTAGTAATAAATGCTAAATTGGTGCTGTCTCAAAGTTGTGTAAAATCTCAATTCGTTACAAACTACCTTCCACTCTCTCATCAGTGACAGGCAGAAAGAAGTTGTCTCTTCTCTTGCCAAGGAGCTCTTGAGCCTGAACACCTCACCTGCCATGATGTTGGCCTCACAGCCAAGGCCACCAAGGACCACAGCCAGCAGCACTCACTGGTTTGTGCTCCCACAGCCAGCTGAGGACACAAGTTGTAAGACTAGAAGTTGTGCTTGTGTCATAAAAAATGGTGAGAAGGTGTGGACACAGACCATGAGCAGTAAGTGTGTTTTTAACAAATGCATGCTGTCTTGTTGTAGAGCTTGAAATGGGGCCTGGTCTGTCAACCAGCTAAACACTCCCACCGCTGCCACCTCCAGTTCCCCGACTGATGGATGTACGGTTCTGTATGCTTACACACCTACAAATACAGAGAGGGAGAGAGAGTTACTCACTTGAAACAATCTATTGTAAAACATCATCTTCTTCCAAGTAAGCTTACCTTAACAGTAGAGAAACAAAAAGGTTGATTATTTTACAGTTCCTCTGTAAAAAATGAAATTCATACTTTGTTTTATATTTCTATATTGTATTAGCAAAGTTGGACTTCATACTCTCCCATGAGGTTTTAAGTGGAATGAGAGTTTAACATGGCATTTTTTAATGTATTACTGAAAGTTTGAATGATTTGGCTGCATCCAAGGAGTAAATTAAATTGTGGCCTGGCAGACAAATCTAGTACATGGTCTTGCAAAATGAATTAAAATATTGATACCTGAAGGAAATAAATAAAAAAAAAAGGTTTTTATCCTTTTTTTTTTTTTTAAATCAAATGCATTTCCCCAAATTGCTGATTGCAAGATAGAAACTGCATTTCACCTTTGATGTAAAAATATCTGGTTGTATTTTTTATTTGAAGAGTAGATGCACACCTCCTAGAAAAATGCTGCCTAATATTTGGCTTCAACAGAATGCAAAATGCCACATTAAATTTGCATGCACTGTCTGATTTCATTTGAAGTGAATATTTTTTTTCTAAATAACCATTTTAATTTACTCTCTTAACAGCCTTTAAAGCAACAGTTTTTATCACTCATGAGACAGGTCTCTCTTGTGGCCTTATTATAAAAACAATACTTGAAATAGAAGAAATTTTGAAATAATGATGATTTAAAATAGTGACAAAACTCATAGGCAGAACCATGACAGTGCATAAGGAAGCTGAACTTGTGCTGGTGATTGTGTACACAGTTTCTGGGAATATGGCTTCACTGATGACAGTTGTTAATTAGAGAAAAATGATATTGGAAGATGAGACTAAAATTATTGTCAACAACTATGAATTTCATTTTTCAGCCCACTATAATTTTTTCTCATGTTAATGATGGGAAAATAATAGGAGGGAAGGAGACCGTCATTCACGCTGCGTAGCTTTACTGACTCAGCTGAGCCATCAAACTTCAGTGACCTGTGAACTGCTAAAATTATCTGCTGGAAAGCCATGACAGAGTTTCATCCTCATTGTGGAGACAACAGAGGTGTTTCTGCAGGGTGACTCAGCTCTCTGTGGGCCAGCATCACTTCAGGGAGTCCCTCTCTCTGCCCCTTCTCCACAGAAGGAGCTGGGGGCTGGTGGTGAGAGCCTTAATTGAGGCACCTCAGTGAGATGCCTGAAGGTATGGAGGATTAACCTGAGCCCAAGTGTCCTGAGAACTGTCAAACAGAAACACTGTGGGCTGGTCAGGAGATGAACCAACATGTCCTGATGGACATGAACAAAAGGGACTTTTGTGACATTCCACCACAGCAATGGCTTTGCAGCAAGGATTTCACATCAAGGTGATCACCTGGAGATTATGGGATTAGATGTTGGTATTCGGGACATAGACCCTGTGATGAAGCCACAGAGTCTGGAAAGCAGGCAATTTAACTGATTTATGGTCACTCTAACTCTTCGTTATGTAGTTATTTTCTCAGAATATAGATTGAATTTAGAATTCTCTGTTCTGTTCTCTTCCATCTGGCTGCAAATACTTTGTTCTGTTTTGATGCTTTTTTTGTTCTACTGATTTCTTTTGAGAAAGTAATATGTGAAATACTATGCCAGCTTCTGAAATCTCTTAATCTCTCGTTTCTCAAAGGCACTTCTCATGTACACCAGTGGAAGTGATCAGTTAAAACTCGTGGTGTAAAATAAAGGATTGGTGAATCAAACTTGAAAAAGCAAAAGCAATTTATACTGAGTGATAACAGAGCCTCTGGTTTTACCTCCTTAGAGAAAGTTAGTCTGTTTTCTGAGATCCTGCCTGCTCCTGAGGTTGCTTTGTATGTAAGATCAACACTGGGGAAAGAAACAGTATTTTCTCCTGGTGGGTATCTCCTGATGTAAACATGGCAGCTGAGGGAGATCATAAGGTGGAAAAGCCTCCTTGTGCTTCTCTGTGAATTGTAGCATTCTTGGATTTACAACTCACAGCAGTAGCTTTACAGCCTCTAAGTTTACTTCTGTGATTTTAATCTTCTTGTCTTCTCTTAATATCCTTGCCTCTTACCTGCAAGTTATCTTTTTGTATTGCTAAGGGACTAAAACTTGATATAACATCTACCTCTTATATCTTTCCTATATCTATTGCTAAATTTCCAGATGATTCCTACTTCAGTTTAAAAAAAAAAAAAAAAAAGTTAAGGAGACGAAAAATTTTTAAAAACTTTTATTATAAAATTTATCCTGGAGCTGAATTTAATTTTTCTCTGATGCTGTTCACTGAGTCAGTCTCAAGTTACATAGTTTTCTGTTTGTTTTACTCCTTCGTTCTCAGGTGCATTTCTTGTATTTTATGCTCTGCTCCACGTTTTAAGTATCTGATCGATAGGTTGCTATCTGATACGATACTAGTGTTGTATCACTTCCAGGCTTCTTAATACATTCAAAACACAGTAAAATCAAGGAGCTGTGATATCACAAATGATAACATTAGCTAGACTAACCTCTGTGCTTTGGTAGAGTTTTTCTGTGGTAAAGCACAAAGAAAAGGTAAAAGAAAAACTTTAAATATTTAACGATCTTTTATTTGTTGTAATTGATATTTTAAAACATAACAACCTAAAAAGTCTTCCAATACATCCTCTGCCCTCAAGATTTTCCAAGACTCAGAAAACATGTTAGTTAGGTGTATGTAGATCTTTTAATATTTGAAAAAGTTAAGAAAAAAAAAAAAAAAATCAGACAAGTCGAGTGTTTTCAGAGTACAAATAATTTTCACAATTCATTACCTTGCAGATCATGAGAAGGAGAAATAAAACTGTCATTGCACAATATAGTTATGTTCATTCTCAAGTACAAATTAAATATCTTATTTCAGGTTAAGTAATATATGCTCCTGTCTTGCAAAAAAAAAAAAGTTTTTCAGTTAACTCTCATCTCTACCTTTCCTTCTGTGATGAACTTTTGCTTGTTTTCAGGTTTATTTGAAACAACTTGCAAGAAACTTAATTCCATAGTTTGAATTCAGGGTGAATGTTAACATCAACTCTTACTCTAAGAAATTGTAAGAAACTTTGACCTTTGATTGTCCTGAATAATGAATTACTCATGAACCCTAAAGCAAAGTAAAAAAAAACCCTGTGAGCAAATCTGATTAATGTCATCAGTACTAGCACTTTCCATGGTCCAAAGGTCTTATATGAGCTTTATTTGAAATATGCAAGCTGAGTTCTTTTTTCCAAATAAGCCACTTTAAAGCTTCTCATTAGTGTCTATATCAAATACAACATTAATGCTGAAGTTTTGAATGCATTTCCTGTGTTCCTTGGTATTTCTTGTAAACTTTTCTATATTACTCCACACAGCTAGAAAATATCAACAAGAACAAGAAAAAAAAATTAAATGGCATATTAGGAAATTAAGCTTGTCTGTTATGGAAACTTATAATACAATACATGATGGCTTGTTCTCTGTTTTTCTCCATAGTCACTGACAATAGGACAAATTGGGAAGTAGACTGATACTATGATGATGTAGGATTTGAGGAGTGTTTTTATTAAATAGATTTACATTTTACAACATAACACAATGTGTTTTGTCTGGGTTTTTTTTAAACTATAATCAGAATTTGGGCACATCTACCAAGATTTTCTGTTGTTGAAAGGTTGCTTCGTGAATTATACTGATGACTGCTTAAGTATGACTTCCAATCAGTCCGTTTTACTGCAGCTATTTAATCTTCCATACCTGATGATTTTAATGTCCTGCATGGCCAGCCTGTTTAGCTTGCAAAAATCACCAACTTTTGAAGGCTTACACAAACCAGTAGGAAGCAGAGGAACTGACAGAAATGCTGGAGGACAGGACATGCATAATAAATATTTATTGCTGACAGACAGTTCTAAAAGCATTTCACTCACTACAGATCAAATGTTCATGATCTTCAGCTGTCATTCAAACTGGAGATGCACATACTTATTCAGAGAGATGGGAAGAGGGAAAATGCAGTGGTACCTTGATGCATTGCTGTTTTCAAAAACGTCTGTGGAAGAAGCCTGAAGATGGATGTATGTGTGATATTTATCTGAAAGCAGTTAGTCATACATCCACAGATGACAGCCAGGTAGGATCCTAGAGCCTGATAGACTTTACTTATTTTACTCTTTTCATTTTGATATTGTATCCCTCTATAAAGTTTAGATTTCAGTTATTTGTGTGACCTTTCATGTGGGATATTGTTTTGTCCTAGTAAGTGTCTTGGATCGACTGCATTGGATTGAGACATAGGAACATACACTTCCTCTTGTGGATGGACTGAACAACAGAAGATCCACAAAACTCTTCTGGTTTCATTAACAAAGACACAACAGTTGCCAATGAGAGCTGCATTCACATAGGAGGTAGCTGAGAAGAGAGATCTAATTTAACTGCTCTTCGTCATGTCCAGGAGAAGCTTGTCTCCTTGTACAGACCATACATGGAGCCTGGAGAGCACAGCCTCCCTGGGCTGAAGTAAGGCACTATGAGTGCTCAATTCATTATCTTCCTGTCCTGAAACATTGCAGTGGTGCAACTACAATGCTATTGCACCATGTGTTCACTGGTTGGAGCAGATCTATCTGCTGCATGGAAGTCATCAGAGCCTCCAACAACACTCAGTGACTTGAAATGTGAGTCCCACCATTGCTGGAGAAGGTGTGGACACGTATGTGAATCAACCTCTGCCCTGTTATGCAAAAAGAAGTGTATTCTGTAGGTGTTTTTATAGGTGGAAACACCATTCTGATTCCACAGGTAGACTTTGGTGTTGCAAAGTGAGCCTGCCCAGGCTGTATTGTCAATCCTCTGTCTGTGCTGATACAACCCAAAAACAACCATCCTAGGCTGCATGGACAGGTCAGGTTATCTATTAGCTGGGAAACGATGGTTACATTGTGTTATGTACTTGAGAGCTGGCCATGAAGCTTCTTTGTTCTTATTAATGCTATTCTTCATCTTATACGCACGTGTGTTTAATCACAAAAATTACTTGTTGCCTGGAGCTGTTCCATCTTCATTTCCAGCCACGCAAGCAGCAGTTTCAGTTAATATTGAGAGTGAACCTTACCAGCTACCGTGTATGATATTTCAGGAATAGCTTTTTGGATGGCTGTTGGTTGGGCCTTTGCTTATGCACATCCCCTGTACAGCTGGAGGAAATGTGTGTGTGCAAGGAGCACGTGTCTACGCTGCACGGGGAAGTGACACGCACACGGCTGGTGGGTATCAGGTCTCAGGATGGGGGGGTGGGGGTCCTCAGGTGGTGGGTTGCCACTTTCCTAGCTTGAGAGTGACAATGTGTGTAACTCTTCTGTTCCTTGAACTACCTTTCTGCAGTCTGATTTTGAGCTTTTTTGTGTCGTTACATTTATCTGAAATCTCGTCAAGCAGAAAGCTCATTTATTGTGTTAGGGGTTTCATTTCTGTTTTTACAAAGTGGTAGCACAAGGCTGATCATCATGGCTGTGTTGTGAGTTGAGCCTGTGGGATTCCTGGAATCCTTTCTATTAAGGGTAGTAAGTGTAATTTCCCATAAAAAAGTATTGTTATTTATACCGTTTATGTCTGGTTCAGTTTCATTTTGGTGACTTTTTAAGTTTCTCATATTTACTATATCCATAACAGTAAGACAGTGTAACGATTCAAGATCCATACTGTGTGCTTCACAAACTCAATCATACAAAGAATTGCTTATTTCTTCATTATTGTTGTATTCTTGGTGATGTTGATGTCTTTGACCGTCACCTGCTTCTTCCTTTCCTCCTTGCCTATTTTTTCACCAGATACTGAGTTTCTCCCTCCTGTTCAAGGACCTGTGATTAAAACAGGAAGAACGACTAGAGGAACATCAAACCTGTTGGAGCCACCTACTCTTGGTGCTCACAACTGCTCATGTCCTGGAGCTGCTCTTGGAGACTTCAGCCCTTGCGCTGAGACCTGGCATGGTGGAAGCACGTCCTACCTCTCCTCACGAGCAGAGACAGCAGGTTTCACTGTTTCTGAACTCACTGCCACTGGCTGATTATTAACTGCACAGCAGCAGAGTCCAGCTTTTCTTATTGCCTGAGCACTGGGAATAAGCAGAAAGGAGCAGAAGGACCCCAGAATAAGCCCCTTTATTTCAGAAGGAATTACGACCGGGCACAGAAGCCTCGGTCCTGTGTCCTGGCATAAGGACAGCTGACAGCAGAGAGGATGTCCCAGCTTTGGTGTGCAGCGAAACACAGCTGTGAGGGGTGTGGAAGCAGCGTGTCCTCCACTGCCCAGGACAGCTCAGAGAGGGTCCATCACACAGCCTTGCAGATTCTGCCACGAGAAAGAACAGAACCGACAACAACCGCCTGCTGCTACAGTTGCCAGTGCAATGCAGAGCTCGCTTTGAATGTGAGCAATAAATCGCTGAGTGATTGTACTGGAATGAGTTGAAGCTTAATTGTCAATAATTACTTTGCAAATATCTTTCAGGGAGAAGTAGCAGAATCTCAAATAAAGATTAATGCTGAGGGTAAGCTTGTTTCACTGCTTTAAATGACTGCTAACACGTGTGATGTGAAACAGATTGTTTGAAATTTCATGCTAGTAAAAACAGTGTTTTCTGGATAGGCTTGCTGGGTTTTTTGTTTGGGGCTAGTTTGTTTCTTTTTTCCTTCCTGATTTAATACATTACCACAATCTGTGGTTTTTATTTGCATTGCTAACACCAGGTGAATGGAACTAATTTTATGACCAAGAACTATTCACCTGACTGCAGAATTGAATGTGTATTTGCTAGGAATCATGCCAAAGGTAGAAGGTAAAGCTTTTTTTTTTCATTGATATCTTTCTCTCTGGGTACATGAATACAGAAAATATCATGATAATTCTAAATAGAGATAATTGGAAATTTGCTTTTACTCTAGATTAAATCTAATTTTCAGCTCAGATAGGAGATTTATATTTAATATGTAGTTTTATTTAAAATACTGTTTCCTTCTGAAATTCAGTTGTTTTTTCTACCTACTATGAGAAACAGCTTCCCTAGCCTGCTATGTGAAGGTGCACAGAAAAGATGTGATTTGGAAAGTGAAGTCCTTCAAGGACACCCATAATTCTGGATGGATCCTTTGTTGAGCATCCAACTCAGCCCCTGAAGGAGACTCGATCAAATAGCACAAATCCTGTCTTGGAAAACTGGCTGTTTAAACACCTGAAATCAAGCGTCTGAGTTGCTGTATGTTTTAAAATCTCAGCCTCAGAACATAGTACTGTGAATATTTATTGCTACATTTGGTCTCATGAGAAGATTGTTGTTGTTGTTAGAGTTCATACAGTTAGAACCAGCAACAGTTACAGCTCAGAAACTCAAAACACAATACTACATAATGGATATCTAAGCCAATCACTTGTGATTTTGTTTATCTTCAGGACTAAATAAGTGCTGGGATTTCAAAATTAATTGAGTGTTTATAGGGAAGGGGAAACATTTAATGTTACAATAATTTTACCATACATCCAGAAAGAATAATTAACTTTCTCTAAAAAATGGAGAAAATATCTTTATTTTATGTAGAATGCTATGAGATCACAACAGTCAGGCACTATGTCCCTCTTTCTGGTATTTATTTTCTCTATTTTTCCTAGTGGCAAAGCTTTTGTGAACTTTAACAACTTTAAGAGTTTTGCTCTTACATCATTCTCCCAAGGAAGATAAATATTATTGGTCACGTGCAACAAGCAGAGAAAAAAGCTGGTGAAACCATGGAAAGATATTCACAATGCTTAAATTTAAGCACCTGGGCTGGGTCCATCAAGGACTCTGAAAGTTTCTGTCTTCTCTGCCTCTTCCCTCTTTTGCTGATCAGAAAACACTGATGTTCACGGGAATTAAGGTTCACTGTCTTCGGCTTCCTTAGCTGCAACCCTGAACACCAGGGATGCATTCCCTGCTTTTCTGATTGAGAAATAACTTGAAACACCAGCCACATTTTCCTTGTGGAAGAGTCACTCCACAGCTTTCCAACAGCATGGTTTCTCTCACCTTCCCCTGAAGCATCTTGAAGGGGCTGTTGACAGGGACGTGGTACTGGCCTTGATGAAATGCTGCTCTGATCTGATGTGGCAGTTCCTATATTTTGTTTTCTATCTTGCTAATGCTCTCTATCATGCAGCTGGTAAAAGAATTGTTTAAACTATTCTCTGTAGCATCCAAGGTCAGCCTCAACCAAGTGAAGAAAACAAGCATGGCATTTTTTAATCAGGGACCTCAGACTGTAGCAAGGACAGTCTGAACCAATTATGGTTGACATGTTGTCCTACAAATGCACGGAAATACCATCATTAGTCACTCCAGCAGACACTTGCATGTTGTGGATGTTTTTCTCATGCATGTCTGACTGAACTGAGTCAGATTTTCTGGCTGATCACTGAACGTTGCTTATCTCCTTTTGACTTCTTCCAAAAACCTCCTGGGGATAATAACAGCTTTTCTAATTAGACTCTGTTACATCAACACCAGAAGCAGTGATGCAGCACAGCCCCCACTTGCTGCTCTGCAGCAACAGGTCAGTAATGGTTTAGTATTATGCAAAGTTTATTGTATGAATATTTACATTATTTGCAGTGAAAGTGCCTATATCTGCACTCTACTCTTTAGTAGTTTCTCCTTTTGCTTTTAAATCCCTGTGCATTAAATTTCTTCTGCCAACTAATTAGGAGAGAGAGAAAGAGACATTAGAAACACTTCTTTGGTTGACATTTGGGCTTTATTTGTGTTTTTTAGTAGTTGCTTTAAATCAGCCTGCAATGAGCTTTTGAAAAGAGAAGGAAATGCACTGAAATACACAAAGAAGCTCACTTACAGCTTTGCAGTAAAAATCTTAGCACACATTATTAAATGTGTGATTCAACTGGCTTGTCATAATTCCTTAGAAAATAGAAAAGAAAACCAGATATTAATAGTTTACTTAAAATGGGCTTGTCTGTGCTCTTCCCTATCAAAAGTAACATCCATTTTGTTATCAAAGTCTCATTTCAAAAAATTCAATCTATAAAGTGACGCAGGGTGCATTTTTGTTGCTAAAATTTTTCTAGAGCTAAAAACTCAGGTTTAAGAAAAAGTATTTCATACACAGAACTTAGTTTCCTTATTAATTTCAATAAAAATACAATTTTTTGGTGCCTAAAATATTTTTTTTTTCTCTAAGTAACAGTGAGATCCAGCTGTAAAAGATTTCCCACTGGAAAATTTGTATTGCATAGAACTGTAATGTTCTCCATGAATGAGATGGGGAAGGTAGTGGATATTGTATATTCTTCTTCCTCTTTTCCTTTTTCTTCCTAGGAGGCAGTCAGATCTCTTTCCTGCTTGGCTGTGACTCACACAACCCTCTCTTTGCTTCTTTATGTCTTGTTTCTTCTTGCAGTTCACTTGTCACAATTAGACTCTAAAGACTTTGAATCAGGCTTGAGTTTTAATTGTCCCTGGGTACAAACAATAAGAACAAGCAGATTCCCATTTTTTATGAGGGAGGGACACTACGTAGTGGCCATGTTATCTAAACATTAAGATTTGCAGTTAGATCAACCCCGATGCTCAGTAACTCCAGTTTTAGGAAGCCAGCTTCTGTCAGGTTTGTGCAGAGGTTTTACAGAATTTAGAAGAGAGCAGATTTGGTTGAGTGTGTGTGTTTGACCTTGAACTCTTTCTGACTGGTTGTCCAGCCCTAGTGCAAATGCTGTAACTAACATTGGCATCTAAGGTCTCTGGGGGAGTGAAGAAATTTAGCAGTTCTCTGTATGCAGCTCATGAAAGTGAGGAAAGAAGAGGGCAAAAGGATTGAATAATTTCTGTTTTCTCAAGTAACAAGAACACTTACAAAAATTATTAAATGCCTTCTTTTGTTTCCTTACAGGTAGTGTGCCTGTCAGAGCAGACAACACCTATCCTGTGGTAGCCATAGATTTAAAACAGCATTCAGTTACAGAAGCAGACATTTCTTTGTCCTCTATGAAAAGTTAAAGACCAACTCTAACTTTAACACCAACATGACTGATATCTCATGTATTATTTATAAAACATCCTTTTACATCTGATGTCTTCCTTTACTCTTACTGACAGATTCCCGTGTTCAACGTAGTGTTGGGCGTTGAATTATTATGACCACAGCAAAATGCTTCAAGAAGGGTACTGCTGTTTCCTTTCCTCAAAATGGCCTCTGCTAATTCCAGATACTTACTGTCATCTTCTTTTGAAATACCTTGAAAGTTCAGGTGCCCAGGAGTTCCTGGGGTCAGTAAACTAACGCAGTGACTATCTGTATTGGCAGAGGAAGTGGTCTGGATCTGTATGACTGAGCGAAAAGCAGCAAAGATGAGTCAAAGATGAAAATGACAAGCTCACTGAGGTGTTACAGTTCTGGGAAATTTTTTAAAAGACCTGGTCAAATCTTCTGTGCAATTCAAGTATCCTAATACAAAACAAAAATTAAGGTTGCTTTACTGTGATGGAATTTCCTTTCTAATAGCCCATACGGAGCTGTGTTTCAAATCTGTGGCCAAAACAGTATTGATGACACACAGATGTTTTAGCTGTTCATGAACAGTGCTTACACAAAATGAACTCCTTTTTTTTTTTCTCTCTAATCCCTCAGTGAGTACATGAGGGTTGGGCAAGACACCAGGATTTGACACAGCTGGGACAACTGACCCAAAGTGACCAAAGAGATATTCCATATCACAGGGCATCATGCTCAGCAATTAAACTGCAGGAACTGGAGAGTTTTTTCCAACGTAGCCATTGCTTGGAGACTGACTGGGCATTGATCTGCTGGTGGTGGTGGTGAGAGAGTACTTTTGCATAACTTCTTCCTTTTACTCCCCCCCGCCCTCCCCCTTCATTTACTGGAAGATCTTTATCTCAATTCATGATTTTTTTTTTCTTTTGCTGTTCCAGTTCTCTTCCCCAACCCTCTGGCAGGGACTAAACAAGCAATCGGATGGTGGCTTAGTTGCTGGTTGGAGTCAACCCAGCACGGTCCCCAAAATGTTATTTAGAGAAGAAGGGACTTATCCAAAAGCTCTTTATGAAACAAAACTGAAAAAGATACTGTTTCATTGAAAAGGCTGGAAAAAAGGCAAACAAAAGAACATTGGAGTGAGCACAGAAACATTTTCCAGCTCTGCTTGATGTTGGTAGTCTTGTCACAAACTGTTGGTTTCTACCTTCTGTAGTTTGGACAACAGCATTTTGGTCTGATGGTAGCACCATCATTCCAACAGCTAGTCTTGATAAGCAATGTAATGAGACAGTTTTCTATAATTATTTACTATCTACAGGTAATAACTATAGCACTATCCTAATATCTAAGTTTTAGACAACTATGGATGTGGCTAAACTCAAGTCAAGATAATGCTGACCAGAAGTAAAACAATAGTGTACCTTCATTAAGAGGTATTGTAGAACAAAGGAGTAGATCTGCACAGCAAAACATGTAGGGCTGACATTCACATTACACAAATTCATGGTGTTTTGCTTTGGATTAACCCTAGGTTGGTCCTGTGGACTGAAAGGGTGTAGCAGGTGAAGTGTATTAGGAGAGCCTCCAGACAGGAGGTTTTAGTTAAGCCTTTTCCAAAGGACAACTCATTATCATGCTCTGAAAGTGCTCCATGAAATGAACAAGTGTGCAGCACCTGGATATGACGGGGAAATTCACTCTAAAAGCATTCTTTTGATCCCAGCTGAAGTAGTGATACACCTGTACTGTCAATTTGTAGATAGGCAGTTTCCAGAAATTACAGTGGTCTTTCATGGAGTGACAACTATAACTGATGCCTTTCATCATACTTTGAATTAAGGCTTACAAAATATAAGCCATCATGTATTTCAATTAATTTTGAGAATTGTTGAGGATCTATGTTAATGGCTAAGTAGCTTTTTTGTCTAGGGCAGGACATATCTTTTTATTTGGTCATTACACAGGTCCTGGCTTTCTACCACCTGATATTTAAAAGATGTTACTTTCAGGATGACTCAAAGGGCTGGCCAGATTTACCAAATCTGTTTGCTTTAATTATCTGTCGTTACATTTTTGTTGTGCACTATTGAGAAAAGGTGTGTTGGAAAACAAAGAACTAATCCTTCATCCAGACAAAGGTGCTGTTGGAAGTGTGATGGGACACAGCTGTTTTAAGTGAGATTTCCAGGTGACTGAGGAGCCAAGCCTGCTTGGATCTGCTGTCAAAATGTTTGGTGAGTTCACTGAGCTCCCATGCTGTGGCAGATTCCTCTAATCACAGCACAGGGACATCTAGTCAACAGGCATTGATGGTCTTTGTCTTAAACTCCTAAAACAGGACTAATACAGACTGGCTAGCTGCTCTGTTCCCATAATGATTGTTGATTGCATTAATTGGATGCTGTGACTAATTATGATTGAATTTGGAGTAAAAAAAGTTCAAAGCCAGAAGTGATTGTTAGATGATCCAGCTGGAGCTTGTTCTTCTAAGCAAGCAGCTTATCAGCTGAGCATGTCTGTCCTTAAGCCACTGAGTTTTACTTCAGTTAGATGAAACGGTTGTGGTGACTGGGACACATAGCTGTGAACTACGAACAGAACACGTCGGAGGTTAATATCTCCAAGAAACAGAAAGTGCACAGAAATCGTTATTTTCCTTTTTTGGTTGTTCACTTGTGTAGAATCCCCGAGAAAATGTGTAAATAAATAATTTGTGCTGATGTCTTCTTGGCTTCTTCTCCACTAAATCTTTGTGTTTCCAGCTATCAGTGAATGAAAACTAATGATGGAGAGCAGGGCACTGTCCCAGACCTCTCTGAATCCCAGGGAAGATGTCACAGGTCAGGTGTAAAGGAATTCAGTCACCAAGTTCCCCTGTGATATTTCCAACACAATGACAGCAACAGCCCTTTTGTTCTGTAAAGTGACACTCTCAATGGAGTTGGGAGCCGAGAAAGGGTTTTTTCAAGCCTGTGCAAGAACAGGCAGATTTTGGCCCTCTGTTTGCAAGATGGCAAGGCAACTAGAGGAAATCCTGGAGCCTCTCGTGGTGGCACCAGGCTTTGTGAATGTGGATGCCCATGTAGGACTGGCAGATACTACAGAGGACCTACAGAAGACCCATGTCCTCCCACCCACAGGTGCAGACTGAGTGGGATGTCCCACCCTCCTAAGAAGGCAGCAAGGTTTTGCACAACTGTGTTGTAATCCCTTTGCAGAGTCAGAGACAGCGCAGTCCAGCCTCAGCACCTGCTTAGGTTCGTGTGTTTTCGGTGTGACCAGTCTAATAAGTATCCATTCTTTTTCCTGTGTATTATTCTTTTAATAGCAACAGCGGAGTTTTTCCATTTTACACATGGCAGAAGAGGTTAATGATCTGGAATTTCATAAGCACTGTATCATAATTACATCAGTCATTAAATCTCTAATGATATTTTTTAAAAAATGGAAGAGATAAATGCTTGTCTCGCTGTTCTCTCACTCTCCAAGCTGCTCTGTAAATCATATTTTCATATTTGCTGGACTCAGTAGAAGCTACGGGGGTTAAACTACACATAGAAATAAGATTGGCAGATCAGTGGCATCTTTCATTTGATATCGTGCCTCTGAAATTAGCTACATTAGTAAGGAGAATTTGGGTAATGTCCAAAGAGTGGCCTGGCTGGAGAGGGAGGACAAGTTGGGTTCCATTCTTGGCTTTATATCTGTGGACCTGCCACTTCAGTCTTTTGTGTCTTTATTTCTTCTGCCATTTAGTTTTCTTAATTGCTGCAATTGAATTAATTTCAGCACAAAACTTGTGTGTTCAGGGCAAGGGGTTGTCGGCTTGCAGCTGTTGTAAAAAAATTGGCAAAGCTACAGAGGCCACCATCTAGTGACCCCTTAGAATGTTTCTGGCAGTACAAAATTGTTGTGGTGTGGGTCTCTGGATTTATTTTTTTTATTTTATGCTCATCATAAGACTACCAAAGACATGCATAAGTTTTGTCTGATTTTATGTCCAGTGGGAGTTCTAATTATTTCTTCAACCACAGAAACTGTAAACTACTGAGAAAATAACAATTTTTTTGACAATTTTGTCAGTCAACTAAGTGTTTTGGGCTCATCATAAATATTATTTTTGAAACATTAAGAAAACAAAACTCAAGTGATATACATTTTCATCGAAACATTTTCTGTCAGTTTTAAACTTCAGGAATGTAAAGAGAAAAAAATCTTTAAAATATGTTTAATTTTCCAACATATGGAAAGTTGCTTAGCTCAAAAAAAAATTATAATCTGATATTTAAAGAAACCAGCTTTGCACATTTATTTTTAAACCTCTGTTGGTTTTTTGGTTTTTGCTATTTTTTTTTTTAAATTAAGGTTGTACTGAAAATTCTTTTAAAATGGGAACCCTTCCCTTCCTGCCTTGACTCACAGTTCCTTAGAGAAAACTCCTGATATTTCTGTTTCTATACTTGACCCTTAGTTCCAAATTGAGTGTTCATTTTTTGGGGGGAAAAAGTGTGGGTTTTAGTGGACTCAATTTAACCCATAACTGTTTCCCCCCCCTGGCTTTGTGTATATTACTAAGCTGGAAAGACTGTATGAAAGCTATTTGTGTTGAGACAAACTGGTGTCTTACCCCATGTAGTCTCTTGGCACCATTGTGAATGGTGAAAGTGAATATTGAAGACTGAAATATGTCAACATTGGCGCTGGGGAGAAGAGTGATAGGAAGAATTGAAGAATTTGATGATCCATGGCAGTCAGTAGCAGGTTTGAACAAAGCATGTTAAAGGCTTTGTTCATAAACGAGCTGGTATAGAAGAAACAGAGCAGCAGTTATTTCTCTAAGAGGGTTTGTACTTTGGCTGCAGCAACACAGATACAGACACCTCTTAATAGTGTTTAAAATGTTTAAGGTGTGCTGCTGCACTTGCAAACCAGTGCTGCTGAGTTACTGGAAACACGGTCCCCAAGGCTGAGGGAAACCCAAAGCAATCACTGTCAGGAAAGCATAAGCTCTTCAGGGGTGAATGATCACAGCATTTAGTTTTTAGATTTTCTCCTGACTCTGTTCTTCTCCCAGAGGAAACTCAGCTCACGCCCTGTTGATGGGCACTCGTGGCCATGAAGCCCAAGAGTTCTTCTCAAGTCCTTCAGGTCCCGAGCAGACCACACACCATGATTCCCTTGTCCTGCTGAAGGAGATGCTATGGGGTCAGGTGCTACTTTATTATTAGCTGTTGTTGATAAATTTAAAGTGCTCAAAAGTTTCTGAAGATATTTGGCACAAAACCTCAAGAATTTTTAGGATTTTTAAGAGGAAACCATATACTTTTTTTAAAGAAAACATACTGAATCCTGAATCCTCAGTGATAAAAATCTTATATATAAAATGTCATGTATTAAATTCTCTGGTGTCTCTTGTTTTCCAATTCAGTTATTAGCAGCAGTTAAAGTCACAGTTTCAAAGTACAGTGTCCTAGGGTTAGTGAGCTGGCAGTTTACTGGACATAGTGGTTACTTTGTCTACATCATTAACAAGCCACAGTGAACAGGTTATTCTATTCAAATGTACATGACAGCTTGTTTTGGCATGGGACCAGCTTCAAATTAGACAACAGCTACTAAGGAAAGGGAAAGAGCATAGTACATTCATAGAAACACTTCAAATTATGCTGCTAAAAGATTCTTGATAACAAGAGTACTCCCAATGTACAAAAATTTTGAGTGTCTTCTCACTATTCCCATTAGGTTTAGATACGATTAGGACAAAAGCCATAAAGAAAGAAATCTATTCTGAAGATAAAAAATAATCTTTGACAAATGCTATTTTTTTTTAGCTGAACATATTAGTTTAGTATCTTGAAATATTTTTTAATATCACAAACTAGCTGCTTCTGGTTTTCATTTTTGTTTTTGGGTTTTTTTTATAAGGAAAACATAGTTTTAAAGACAAAACATCTGAACTGAGTCTGTTAGAAAAACCTTGCAATAATTGATCTGCTTTCCCGGACGATTCTTGAACAACTACATACTTTGTTGTTTTATGTTGATTTGAAATAGGAAAAAACCACAAAGCTTAGAGAAAAATAGTATAAAAAACCCTTTATCCACCTTTATTCATTAGTTTCTGCAAAGAGTTGCATGACCTGATTTCTGAGCACCCAAACACTGAGATAACAAACACTCATTTAATGGCTGCTGGTATCAGCTCACTGATTATTCAGTGTTGTTGTTTATTATCAGCTATCATTAGTATTCTTTTTTAACTGTTTTAATCTAGCAGTTATGTAACAGGGACATAACAATGTCGAAGTGAGACCAGATAAATACCCTGACTAAGAGCTGCAAAGAATACATCTCTGGCAAATTTTATGGTGGATTTCTTTGTTGGTTTTGTTTTGTTTTTATTTACATAAAGTATTGAGGAAATGCACTTTAACAAGGAGGAAAGACAAACGACCTGCTCTGAAATGGCAAACATCTTTTATGGTGAAAAGCCAGACTTGGAGGTCGGAGAAGTAGCCTCAGCTCCTGTTTCTCCTGTCTTAGGTTTCCTCTAAAACTGAAATATTCTTTTCCATTTTGCTTCGCTAATCAATTATACCAAGCATATACCACTGCATTTGCATTGGTATTTGTGCTACATATAAATCTATAAAACTACAATGATAAATCACGTCTTTATCTGGGTAACAGTAAGGTATTCTTGCTAATTCAGTTTTGCTGAACTGAAACTTGTGTACCCTGAGTTGTTTCTTGCATAGAGCGATCAACAAAAGTGAGGCCTTTTGTAAAATAATTTATTAATCTTTATGTTCAACCATCTACACTTTTTAGTTCGTAAGGAACTGTGAATTTCTTGTATAGAATACACCCTGTGCTTGTGGAATTTCAGATTACAGACATTTAACCAAATATTATACAGTGAGAATGAGTGGGGTGTTGCTGTTCTTTCTCATTTTTATATTTTTAAGTATTTTAAAATATTTCATTATTTGTACATTTTTCAGCTTCTTTACTGGTGCTGTTGCAAATGTGCAAGAGTGTCCCTACGGTCTATGCTTGTGTCCCTGGATTTACTGTAAACACATGGCATATTTTGTACTGGAATGAGCAAGAAATACTGGAGATAAGTGCCAGCTTTCTCACAGAAGTATTTCAATTGTGCCACAGTCCACCTTTGCTGAGAAACTGCTGCGTGCTTCACTGTTGCATCATCTCTCCCAGATAAGCAAACGCTGAAGGGGGGGTTCTGTGGAGGATGACGAGGGACAGATCAGCGCTGGTGCCAACCTCCACGCCTGCTGCCCCACAACATGACTGGTGCCCACGGCTTCGTAAAAGAGGTGAGCAGCCTCCTCTCCTACTGTCTTTGCTCAGGGTTTACATGGTCCCTCACTTCCCACCTGACAGCACTGGTATAGCTTCTATTGTTTATGTCTATTCATTATATCCATGTGTTGATGCTGTTGGATTGTCAGCCACAATGGTTTCTTCTGGCAGAGAGTTCTAGAGTCCAATTGCCCATGATACAAAACCAGTATTTTCTATTGATAGCCTTGAGGATTGCACTGGAGTATTTCACTGAGGATCATGTCAAGACTTTGCTGATGTTTTTAATCACATCCTCATTCATTCTTTGTAGTTAAAAACTTGATTTCTCTCCCCTTTTTCCAACAAAGACCTCTCTTTGTCTGCCATTTAAGATTTTAATTTTCCTCTGAAGAGCTACTTCTGCAATAGCTTTATTACAGAACTCCTCACTCACAATTTGTACTTTCTTCAAAATATTCATGGTGATATTAATTTTTTAGATTGGAAAGACTAATCATTAAAGACCCATAAATGCATGGAAATGTAATATTTTTTTTGTTTTCTGTGTGTTATATTACAAGCATAATTATGTGTATTACTGAGAGCTCATCACTGCTGACTGATAAATGCTATAGCTTCATCATGCTTTGCATGGTATAGGATTAGGGTGTTTTTAATCCCTGTAATTCTTTCTGCTTCTGGTGCCATATTTCTTCTACTCCTAAGAAGCCTTTTTGTCTTAACAAAACCAACTTCCACTTTCCTTTCCTTCCTTAGCTTCAGTATTTCAACTTAGTCCTTGGAGATAATTTCCTCTGTATTTGTCTCCTCTTCACCTTCTGCTTCCATAAGCACAATGCTGATTAAATTTTACAGTGGAAAAAACAGACTATGTTTTTCCAAGTATTAAAGGAGTCCTGGGGCTTTTTAAGTGTTTTCCTGAAGAGTAATCCAGCTGATTTAACAGCACAACTGGAACTATATTATGGCTGGATCAGAAGGTAAAAAAAAACAAGCTGTGGCAACAGGCAATTTGTGTTTCATAAGTTAGTTACTATCATCACATTATTCATACTCAATAATGGGATACTTTCTCCAACTAATTAGATGTCCTTATTTAGTTTCCAAAAAAAAGCATTTATAGTTCCATATTCACTATTTTGTTAAACTATATCAACCAACACAAAAGAAAAGCCAAGTCAGCCTTTTTTGTCATCTTTACTTCAGACAAAACTATTTCTGCTTTCTGTTAGGCAACAGATCAATTTAGGTATCCAGCTTCAGGTACCTAAACTTCGTCTGTTTAAGCTTCATTTACATTTGGTAACAATAAAGAAGTTTCTGATAAAGCAAATTCTGAAAGAGGTTTTTCAAGAGTTTTTCTCCACTGACCATGAACAAAACCTAGTAATATCTATGTTAAGTATGTGTGTTATGTCTCTGAGGTTAAGAGCTGTAATTGACATATATATATTATAAAGAGAAAGAAAGGCCATCTCATGATGCATCTGATCCAAAACACAAACCAAGTGAAGAAGCAGTCCCTTGATTTAAATGTGTGTTAAAATGAACATGAATCTTGTGCTTTCCTGGTGAACGCTGGATTGTAGCTACGATCCGAACCTGTGCTGTTTCACAGGGTAATTCAGCTCCTCTATTGCATCACAGAGAAAGGAAAAGAAAATATCCCTTTTGGAGGTGAGCATTAAACCGAGTGAGACAAAACTCCTGTACTCCAATGGCAGTTTGCAAATGCAGCTCAGTTTAGTTGTAGCAAGCAGAAAGAATTACCTCTACTGCGCTGTGTAACTTCCTAATTGACTTCACTCCCAAACTAAGATTGTGTAATTTCTCATAACTTTTGGCATGTGGAAAGGCATTTTTCTGCTCCGTCAAATCAGAAGAGTGATTGACTTTTAGTGTATGTTTTGATGATAAGTCTACTCTAAATATTACATTTTTCTCTTAGATGTGATAAATTTGACATGTTTTTGATATCAAAGTCATTCCACTGGCTATTTAATTAGAAAACTCCTAAGAGGGCTATTTACATTTAATTCTGTGGTTGGTATTTGGCATTCTCTCTGTTTATGCCAGACTTACAATACAGTCTCTGTGCTGTCTAGAATTAATGTAATTTATAAGCGATTTACCTAACTAATTTACCTGACAAACCCCCTTGTCTCCTTTTACGAATTTGTTTGCCACCAAGCTGCTGAAGAACATGCTCAGCATTAAAAGACTTTGAAAGTTGTGTCAGTGCCCCAAGGTGGGTGTGACAGACAGATAACAGATCTTCTCTACAGCATCTGATGGATGGTGGTATGTCATATATGCTTCATAAAGTTTAACTGCTTGCAGAGCAAGTGTTAACCTTAAGCATCAGTACAAAAATGAGTTCTAGGCTTGAATTTTTGGTATCTCCAAGAAAAGTTTGTGAGATATGATCCTGGTTTTACTGGCCCTTAGACCTGAGCTGGCATGGTCAGTCCTCTGTTGCTCTGTTCCCTCAGCCCTCTCAAAGTATTGCAGACTTGAACTAAAGAGGAGCTGTGTCGTGCAAGTCAGTGTCTACACCACCAGGAAACAGAAAGTCAGAGAAAACAATGAACAGGAAATTCAGGAAAACTGCTCAGTTAATATGATGGGGGGGAAAAAAAGCACCTCAGTACCCTTTTCTTCCTGCGTTATTTAAATAGTGAGATTCATGACAGGTACATTAAAAAAAAAAAAGTTTTTTTAAGGAGACAACTTCTGTTCTGACATTTGAAAAGTTATCCTTAGGAGAATTTGCTTGGTCAACCTATCCTTATTTTTGATACAAAAGTTGGTGATTTTTTTGTTTATCAGGCCTGGCTGTTTTCAGCTGTTTTCATGACAATTTTTTTTTCCTCCTCAGTCATTTGCTGCAGGGCAACATCCAGACTTTATGAGAACAGGAAAAGAGATATTTGGAGAAAACTCTTGTAGTGCAGTTTCAGCCTTTTCACAGCAATCTCTTCGGTCTCCCTCTGGCTTCCATCTCTCTGCTGGTTCACACTGCTGAACATATATTTTGGACCTAAATGCCCAATAGAAGGGACAGTTTCTGTGTGGAGCTGGTGCACTGGGTGCTTGCAAGGTTAACAGCCCTTGTTATGTTTTAATTGTGCCAAAGTATCTCTGAATTCACAGTATTTCCTCTGCTTGAAGCATTATCAGCTGATAAATCCCTGGTCTCCTACCCAGGCCCCTTCCCTGCTTCCTTCCCAGGCTCCCCTGACACACTAACTTACGTGATGGGTGGGTTCAGCCACAGAACATCAACCCTTCAGGAGAAAGGCTTGATGGAAGCAAGACATTTCAAACCACCATGCTTTATGCTCAGCCTTACTTTCAAAGGACTTTGCAGTTTATATCTACTAAGTGTCAGAAGGAGAACGCTCTCCCAGGAGAACAGGAGAGGAAGGAAAGCTCTGCACGAGGGCCCAACAAATCAGTTGTTTTCACACAACTGAGGTGGGAACTGGCATCACAGCTCATACACAAGCAGTTTCCAGTAAATAGCTGTAATAGCCTCATTTTAGAGTTGGGATGTAATGTGCCATGTAGAATTGTGAACAATGCAGGAAAATAATACGAATAATAATCACTTACCCAGAACAACAAATTGGTTTAGATGTCAAATGGTTGTAGCATTGTGCTGGGAGGAAACAGTGAGTTTTAAATCCATGAGCTGATTTAGAATATGTGTTTTGAATACACCTAGAAAGGAAAACAAAAGAAAAGACTGAGAAAGCCTCACCATGACTGAACAGTTTTACCAGTGCAGGCACTTTTTCCAACAAGACAGAATTGGGCCAAGCTCCTCACCTCAGGCCAGGCTGAGGGGAACACCTGAAAGCAAGCTTGCCATCATCTTAAAGCATCTATTACTCACCCTGCCACCAGATATGACAGGAAACATCATGCATTGACCAAAGGTCTTCCTTTTGGTCACCAGCACACTGTTAAACATTCTGCAACTGGTCTGTGACAATGACAAGGACAGAGGGGAAGCCACCTCTGTGGCAGACGATGCTCCTGTCCTGGTCCCTGAGCAGCCCAGTGTGACGGGGAGACTGGGAGAAGCATCATCACAGGGTGTAAGCACTTACCCAGACATTGAGCAGATAAACACTGCCTGTGAGGACTTTGCAGGTGCCTACAAGCTAGGCAAGCTCTATAAAAATGAGAAGAGCATAGCTTTAAATTTCACATAACCTTGCTGTGGTTTTTCTGCTCAGTTTGCTCAGTCTGTTTGATTAACAAAGACAAATCACAACTGTTCAAATATCCTTGTTACTATTGTACAGCTGGTGTTTTATGAGTGTAATGAGGGGAACTACCACACTTTGATAAACTTAATGTTAGAAGCTGTGGGATGGATGGGATTATAACTGCCCCTTTTTACTAACTTTGGTTTGAAAATTTTCTAAAGCATTGGTTGGACAGGGTGGAAGTACTGAGTCTATTAATTGCATTTAATACCTTGTATAAATATTATTCAATTATTTGTTTGAGGAAACAAAAAAAGACCTCATATCCTAGTCATTAAACCATTTTGGGTAGGAAATAGCATGTTTCAGATCCTTAATTAACATATTTATTTATGTATTTATAATTTTAATAGTAATGGATTGTGGTGTAAAACACATTTTACAGAAAGAGTCCCATGATGAGATAACACAGGAGGATAGTGAAGTCCCAGCAATACTGCAGATGACACCAAGCAAGGGGCGGTCAGTCAATGTGCATGAGGACAGGGCTACTGTCCAGAGGGATGGACAGTGGGAGGAAGGGGCCAACAGTGGCCCCATGCAACTCAGGCAGCAGCAATGGGCAGAGCCTGAAAATTGTGCTGGGTGGGAATCAGAGAAAATCCCTCTGCTCAGCTCCCATCAGGCCTTGTGAATAAATATCTTCATGTGAACAATCACTCTGAAGATCTGATTCTTGCAACAGGCTTCCACAGCAGTGACCTCATGTGTTCCTTTATGACACCTTGGACAACTTGCTATCTAGAAAATTAGCAAATCAGACAAACCCAGAAAGTGGAAGTATAATACAAATTGAATTTTCTTACGAGGTTCAGACAACATCCAGGGACCAGCAACAAGAGTCTCAGTAAGAGAAACTGAACAAGAAAACAAGGAAGTAAAGAGGTGGTGCTGGAAGCTCCTTTTGGAAAGGAACTTCTGACTCCTGTCATTGGTAACTGTACAGTCTGGCCACAAAAAGATATGTCCAACATGGAAAGTTAGCAGGTGAATTCTAACAGGTTAGATTCTATAAAAAGGGTGACAAATAGGCTTAAGGTTTTGCCACGTCTGCAATGGGAGGAGTGCAGAATGTGTTCTGGCAAATAGTGTGGCAGAAGACTAGATTGGCCTGGTGGGCTGTAAAGTTAAGTGTTTGCAACACAGCATCACTCATTTGACTCTGGGTTCAGTCTGCACAGACAAGGAGATGATCTCTGGTTTGGCATTTATTTTATGAGTCATGACGTAAAGAACACTTTGGCTTTGAGTCACGAGTGCCGTGTTTCAAGTCAAGTAATGACCAACTGTCATGAGTGTTTCTTCAGCAGTATTATCAGCAGTTATTGCTGATCCTAGATCCAATGAGCCAGGATCCTGGGAAAGAGCTTTGACTGCTCCCAGCAGGTTGCTGCAAAGACTGTTTCTATCAGTCAGTACCTCTGGAGAAAAGAAAAGAGAAAGGACAGGGCAGGAATTCAGAAAGATTTCTAAAAAATTCTTCCTGCATGCTCGAAAGTATTTTAAAGAGATTGACTGTTTCCTACTGAAAAATATGGTGTTATTTTTTTAAGGAAAATATAGACTTAAAGTAAATATTTTGAAAACATAATTAGGTGAATTTATTTTTTCTTCAAAATTACATCTTTAGAATCACACTTTGGTGTTAACATTTTTGCTTCATATCAATAAGTTGTTACATCTTCAATTCATTCTCAAACTAGGACTAAGCCCGGTTTGGGGTTGTAAAGAATGGTCTTGAAAGTAAATACATGTTCCTCAGGCTCTTTGAAAACAAATATTATATCTCTTCCTGTCCCTGCTCCACAGTGCTTAACATTGGTGGGAGAGCTGGAAAAAGCACCATTTAGCTGTTCTGTGAAGAAGCTTTTCTTAAGAGATGCAGAAGGAAATGTTTTGTACTCACCTAAATATGGGAATTTTGAACATATACAAAGAAATGACCAAATTCATCCTGGAAGGTACTTATGTCTTTTATGAAGGAAATAAATTTCTGTAATGTGCTGACAGCAGCTTATTGGTTGTTAATACATTTAAAAGGACACTTGAGAGACAATCAACTGCATTGACTGCAAAGGAAAAATTTATTACCTGTATCACAAGATGAAGAGGATTGCAAGTAGTCCAGATATTGACTACTTTGAATGTTCTCAATAGATTCAGTCTTTTAAAATCATTACTAATGGAATTTTAGATTCCAACTGTATGAAATTAATTGAGCCACTGTCTTTCTGCAATATCCATGCTTTGGGCTAATTAGATAGTGGTTTCTTCTCAAAACTGAATCTTCACCAAGGATTTTCAGCACAAAAAGACACAGAATGAGCACCAAAAAAAACCAAGGTACAAGAAGACCCTTGGAAATTCAGTGTTTACTGCCCTTGAGATTAAATCAGTTCACAGATTATGTTGAAAACACACTGTCTGTGTTACCAAATCATCCAGAGTTTCAGCTTCTTGATGCAGTCAGGCAGTTGCACAAGCAAAGCAGTCTCACCACACGCAGATCAGTTCATGCTGGCAACGGGTGAATCAGTTCTGTCCAATCACCCAGCATCTACTGGAGTGCAGGGACTGCAGCTGAACTGCGGCACCACAGCCTGGCATCCAGGCAGAGCATCCCCGTTCAGTGGAACAGGTTCTCACAGGGCACTGCCCTACTGTGTTCATGATTTTTTGAGATTAAGTTGAAATCTCTCTGGGGATGGTACTCTGCAGCTCAGACTGGTACCAGCTAAGGGATGTCTGCACCATCCTCTGTGGCCCAACCCTTTCAAGAGCTCATGCTTTCAGATGCTTTGGTCAGTCCCTGTATTGCACTGATGAACCTCCTTTTGCTCGCAGAGGGACCCAGCAAAGCGTGGCCCTTGCTTCAAGGCTGCATAAGGGTGTGTGGTGGAGGGTGGACCCAAGCCACAGCAACTGTCCCCATGTGTGCCCAGAAGGAAGAGCCAGCACCCACCACTGATACTGGTTCTGGACAAAGCTGACCTCCTGCTTACCTGATGTACTAGTGCGAGTAGGGCAGATAGTACACGCTCTTCAGTCATGGTGCAACTCCTGGGACTGTTGTGCCCATGGTCCCTCTTTGGTGTGAAACAGACTGAGGGCTGAAGCCAGTCAACCAGGTCACACCAGCCGGAAACACAAATACTCATGTGCATGTATTTCTCAGTCTGATGGGCTGCTTTCCATGGTAATCTCTTAATTTTACAAATCTCCCTTTTTGGACAGTTATGCACATAATTCTTGTCCTAGTCTTCCCAAATCCCCCAGAAGAGCCATAGCTTTTCCCCCTCTCCTTATCTTTCCCTACCCCCATGCCCACTTGCTTTTCTTCATTATTCTTTTGTCATTTCAACCAAGAACAGTGATGTTGGTGGGCCTGGAGAATTCTTGAAATAAATCACTTCTCCTTTTGGCCCATTCTAAGCATCACTTTGTATTTTAATCACCTGCAGAAGGTGCTTTTTGTGTCTCAGCCTCCTCTGCCATAAACATCCCGCTTAGATATAAAATGCATGAGATTTGTTGGCGTGGATTAAACTGCAAGTCACGTCACTGCTGTTTCCCACTATTCAACAATAAAACAAAAATAAATTTAAAAAGCACCCAAGAAAGACTTTTCTGTTGCTGTGATGAATGCTCAGAAGCTTCTCTGTATAAAATCACACTCAGTGTAGACGTAAATAAATTTTTTACAAAAAAGGAAAAAGGAAAGCTATAATGGAATATTTTTAGTCTATTCTGGAGAAAAGCAAGGTTAAAAATCTTCAGAAAATTCAACAGAGAAAGCTCCTGTGAACCCTGCATGTAAAGCATAGATTTGGTCTCTTGGTGTGATCAAGCATACAAACCTGCAAAGGTGTATGAGCTTTGCAAAAAAGGTGAATATTGACCTGTATTAATAAAGGAAAAAGCTACCCAATAGTTAGGTTAATTTATGTTCCGTCATAAACATGTCTGTATGTTATAATAATTATTGGTTTGTTTAGAAAATGATGTGCCAAACACAGTGTGGTGCACAGCTGACAAAGATTTGGATGAAGAAGCTCCCTCAAGAAGAAGGCTGGTGCCCTGGTTACATGGATGGTCAAGTCTGGCCTGAATTTTCACAGGATTCTCAGTACACTGACTGAGGTGACCAAGCTCCAGTGCTTTTCCCTGGATGTCAGGTACCTAATTCCCTTGGGTGCTTTTGACAACTGAAGAGATCGGTTTTATTGTTACTAGAGGCCAGGATAAGGTAGTTCTCTGAAAGTGAGGAACAAAACGAAATTTAACCTTGACATTCTCATTCTAAATATTCCTTAACTTCGACTTCATCGTATAACTCTAGTGACTGTTTTACGAGGAGAATAAATGATCAGTCTAAAGAGGCAGGATCCTTCCAGGTCTCAGCACAGTTTGAAAGTAGTTGGTCTTTTTTTTTTTTTTTCCTTTTCCTTTTCCTTTCCGAACAGGAATAAAATTAAAGCCTTTAAAATTCTTTTGGAAAAATGTAAAATAAAATAAAATAAAGACATTGAATTAAAAAATTGAGGGACACACACAATTATGATGAAAAAAGTTTGGAATTTGTCAGCACTTTATCTGGCTGGAGGTTAACATTGCAGGGAGATGGATGTTTCAATATTCTGCATGTCTAAGACCACCTTGCTCTCCATCACTCTGCCTTTTGAGTGGAAACCATGCTGGCCATGCTGACTGATGGTATTCTAGTCACAACGTCTGGTGATCAGATGTTTCTGCTGATAACACCTTTTTAATCTGCCTCAGGTATGGCACAACATGGAGATACAGCTACAGGATCAGTATTCTAATTTTAAAAGTGGGCTTTATGCCAAAAGTACAGAAATGGAGAATCATTCTTATGGCTAAGAAACTATGAAAAGATTGTATTTCTCTTGCAAATAAAGAAAAAATAGTTTGTGACTTTTTC